>JAAKBH010000329.1:0-654991 GCA_019776075.1 Amaranthus palmeri
TTCTAGGTGTGTTGGTGTTACTTGGTTGGTGGCTGCAGGCTCCTGTCGTGATGTTTAGTCGGGTAAGGGCGGAATTGCGGGTTAATTTCTGGTTGACGTCGCTTGGCTGTTTGGGGTTTTCCGGTTTTTTTCTGATGAGCCTCTTTGAAGCCTCCCCCATGATATGGCGATTGGGTGTTTTGTTTCTAATTTGGTGGTGATATGTGTATCCTCTTGATGGTGTCCGTCTGATTGGTGTTCGATGGTGTTGATTGTTTTTTGTTGCTCGTGGTATGTATGGGAAACTTTTCTGATGGACCCATTGGGATGAAGATTTAGTCGTCCCCCTGCGGTTTGGTGTTTATAGTGGCCCATGGTTGTGTTTTGCCCGTGCCTAGATTTTTTGTTTAACCTCCTGTGTGGTGTTTTGTTCTAGGTGTAGATCTCGTTGGTGTTGAGGTGCTAGACCTTTTGATTTGTGTTTTCTTGGGTTTTCGTTTTGGCATAGCCCACCCCTATGCTGTTTGGGTGGCCTGTTGCTTGGTCTCCCTCTTTCAATGGCTTTTTTCCCTACGGGGTTTTTTTATGCCGGCGGATTTGGGAGTCCCAAGTCACAGTGTGGTTGTTTTTTTCCTCTTTTTATTAATATATATTCCTAATTTTCAAAAAAAAAAAAAAAAAATGTATATATATATATATGTATATGTATATATATGTATATATATATATGTATATATATATATATGTATGTATATATCTATATATATATATATATATATATATATATATATATATATATATATATATATATATATCTATATATATATATTTATATATATATATATGTATATATATATATATGTATATATATATATGTATATATATATATATATATATATATATATATATATATATATATATATATATATATATATATATATATATATATATATATATGACTGTTAAAATTAATATAGCCAACATTTTTGGTTGAATCAGTTAGTTTATTTGACCAAATAAGATTTATAAACAAGGCTTTTATGCTAACTTAAAAGTCATTGACCAAAGAAATTTTGTGGTGCAGGACTAACAAACAAGTTGAAAGCTAAAAGTCAGCCAGCACATCGACGAAAACAAAAGGTACGAAATATAGTCATAGGCAATTATAGAATCTGCTATGCAATTATTTGGAAGAATCATCATATATAGAATGATACTATTGTCATTAATAATGGTAAGATTGCATATATTCGACTTTCAAACCTCACCTAGCCAGTTAATAGCATTGGAATAATGAAATGTGGTTGAATAATGAAATATATAAAATGATACTGTTGTCATTATTGCAAACTCAGTCTTTTTCTTTGATCTTATCTTTGCATTTGTGCGTTTGCTTGCTACTATATTTGTCAACTGCAGGTTTCTCTCTTGAAGACCGTTCTCGAGCCGGGTGACTCTTTGATCGCACTCTCCTTTGTGGGTATGAGTCTGTCATCATTCTTTTCTCCCCAGACTCTGATCATAGTTTTCTATAAACGGGATACACTGAATATGATGATGATGATGGTTGAATCATAAATAATGTAAATTGTTTTTCAAGAATGCTCAGCTAACCCATGTATAGTCAAACAATTTCTTGATCATTTCATGATCTCCAGTACAGTAGTGCAATAAAAGTTGGTGATACACAAAGTGGGCGAATCATGCCAGGATTACAGCAGGTAATGTCGACATTTTACAAGATTCTTTTATAGTTTAAGTCAAAAAAAAATTCTGATGTATAGGGTACTCTCACTTTGTCTCTTTGAAATGTTATTAAAAGAGATATATTCGCTTATAACACTGTCACTTTTAATAGCAAACTCAAGTAAACAGAAAAGTATATCATAAGTGTTAGAGACGCAATGAGTACAAGGTACATATGGTTTTGGGAAACAATAAACCTCATCAAGTGTATGTGCAAGTTAATGATGGTGTTTAGCAAATGGCTGATAGTTGATTATAATGGCTGACTTGATCAGCTGATATTATTAACTGATTTGACAAGCTGATTTTGAACACTTAATCAAAAACAGCTTATTCGTATGACAACCAGCTAATTAAGCTAATTTGCCAAACACCCCCAATGCTCTTGACCCGTGAGTTTGTAGGCAAGAGCCCACGGGTGTTTCGTGTCCACACGAATGGGCCACAGTGAGATTATGACGAATTGTCACAGCCGAATAGGAAGATGCGCAATGCCTTTCTTCTAAAGTCATGATGATGCTTTTCCCCTGAGTTTTCTGTGACAACTTTGCTTCTTGGTATCCCTTTGTTCGTGCCTCGGGCCTCAATCTTGTAGACGATGTCGATTCCTGATAATACTTCACAAAACACGACATCTCGCCCATCCAACCTTCAATGTCAAATACACAAATGAAATCAATCAAAGTTCAGACGAAGCAATGGATCAAAGCTTGCAAAAACTATTGTATTCCCTACTTATCAAACGCAACAGACTGATATGAGTTTTAGCAGTGATCTGTGCCAGCGTGCCATCTGATATGAGTTTCATATGGTTTGCCGAAGATAAACTTGGGCTAGTAAACAAGACCCGTGTAAGTGGAGAGTTGGCTGCAAATAAATCCGACAAGGTTCCATCCTAAAACCAATTGGTAATAAGAAAAGTAGCCCATCAAGTTTATATGTTAGTCAACCTGCCCAACCGTTTTCCTTGGTTTGAAGATCAGGAAAATTTTGGCATAGGCAATTAGGTACAACACAGTATAGCACACAACAGCCTTTTAACACTCCCCCTCAGTATATGAAAACTCTCTCTTAGAGTATGTCTTGATGTCATACCAAGTTGTTTAAGAAACTTCGGTCATCCAAGACCCATCGTGAAAATGTTAGCAACTTGGTTATCAGTCGTCACTTACTCAAATTGGATTCACCTGCACTCGAACAAAGTAATATTGTACCTCCACATGTTTTGTCCTAGCATGAAACACGAGTTTTTTACCTAGTGGTATAGCTAACTGATTATCACAATTTAACTTGACCCCATAGTCAAGTTGGGTGAGCCATAGACATTCTTATGTTGTCATCGCCATTCACCAATGCTCGATACTCTGCTTTCGTACTTCACAATGACACCGGCCAGAACCCAGTATGAACACATAATCACTAGTTGATCATCGTGTATCGTGATCTCCAGCGTAATCAGAATCACAATATCCAGCAACTTCGAATTTGCTATCATTATGATACTATTATGTACCACAATCAATACTTTCCTTGATATATCCCAAGTAGATCAGTAACTTTGTCCACTTGAGATGACTCAGAATCACTTTAATGGTTCTGCAATTAGCCTAAGAAAGTGGAAATTAAAATTGCAAACAAGAAAATTTTCTTTTTTTATTCATTTTTTCATCACATTCTCTTTATGTAAAAATGCTAACGCTTACTAGGGTTTGGAATTTGGGAAATTTTACATCACCTAATATAACACATTCGAGATCAATTAATTTCATAAAAAAACTAGAAAAATGTTTAAAAATACTTCAATACATTTATTAATGCACCATGAATCACAATTCACAACCAAAAAACCAAAAAAAAATTAAAAAATTAAATTATCCGTAATAAAGCTATTAAAAAGGGGAAAACCCGATACCAGAATAAGAATCAAGAATCGGAAGAGAGGAAGAAGCCATTGTACTGCAGGTAAGATGATTCGCTTCTTCAAAATCGCCATTTTTTGTTTCTTTTGCCGATATCTTTGACAGGATTTCTAGAAAAACCGTCCTACCTTAAACCTTATCAAGCATGGATTTTTAGATCATTTGATCATTTGAAAGTTTGTGTTTTCTCGGTACATTTAATATTTAGATATTTCACATGGTAATATCGAATTTCTATGAGATGTCAGTGGTAGCACTTTTATAAAAAATTTTCACATGCGAACATTAGTTTATGCCTTATTTAATTGCCGTAACGTAATATGTTAAATTCTTGTCATTTTCTATTTAATTCATCATTTTGAAGTTTCAATTAAACATTTGAAAGTGTTGATGGATTAAACGGTGAATTAAATGTCAAAATACTGAAATAAACATATGAGAGCTTAAAATGATTTAGGGCAAATTATAAAGACAATTACCAACACTTGCTAAGGGTAGATGTAACACCTGAATTTCCTCCCAGCCTTTGCGGATTGGTGTTATAGTAGAAACGTCAAAATGGTGAATTAAACAAAAATTGACAAGAATTTAACCGAAAATATTACGACAGTTAGATAAGGCATAAACTGAAAGCTACCATATCGGAAAATGTTACAAATGCGCTATCACTAGCATTTCAAAAAAGTTCGATGCTACCATATGAAATTTCCCTTTAATTTTTGTTTGGAATTTTCTTTTGATTTGAGTGAAAAATGAATTAATCATTAATTTTTAACCGTTATTTTGAATGTTACATTTAATGTTCAGATAATCCTCTTATTCAATTGTTGTTGTTTAAAAGAGTCATTTTGAATATGTCTTGCTGTGAAATTATTTCATTCAATAATTGCTCTATGACTATAATATATCCGTATATATAGCTTTTAGTACTAAATATATTATTACTCATTTATAAATAATTTTTAATGAGAATGAGTTTAACTATTAATTTTAATAAAATGTGTTTTTCATTTTCATAGTGATAACAATCTAGCTTAACAAAAGCTAATTCGTCAATAATGATGCCCAAAGTAGGGGTAGTTCATCATCATCATACTTAGTATATCACGCCTAAAGTCAGGGTCGGCCTTAGGTTTTTAGGGGCCCAGGACGAAAGATTATTTACGGGCCCCTAAACTATTATATACATAGAAAAGTTTATACCTTAACAATAATTGAAAACTAAAATTAATTTATGGGAGATTTGGACGTAGGCACGCCTTGCCCTTACTTAGAATCAGCCCTGCGAGTAGTTGCTTATTGAATAAGTTAATTAAGGAATAAGGAGTGCAAATGAATGGAAACTTGGTTGTAATTTGGTAGTTCAAACTTCAAAGTTATGGTCTCCCTCTAACATTTTGGTATTCACAATGATGTCATGCACAACTTAAACAAGGATGGTTGGAATATGATATGGTCATCCACGATATTTACACGACATTTTATTATAGAATAATCTTTAGAAATTTCTTTATTCATAATGATAATTAAATAAATTTTCATAGCATTATTAGCAATTATATTTTATTGGAAATTAATTTTTTTTCTACATAATAGCCTTTTTATTTGTTCATCAACCTCACTCTCGAAACTTATAGTCAGAGCCGTCTTAAAAAATTTAGGGACCTAATGTAAAATTTTTATTTTGTACTTTATTTATAGTAAACATATTTATTTATTAATATAATTAATATATTTCTTTTTTTTTGATTAACTTTTTCATATACTGGAGACAAAAGAGCTATATACGGTTGATTACCTCGCACATCCTTAAAGATCCCTTTGCTCGTAGTCAGGTTTTCTATTATGTCTTATAAAAAATATGAGATGTCATGACAAACCAAAATAAAAAAATATATTTGAAATATTTTTTTTATTTGCATATGTGATGTTATGTACTTGCATTATATTGTTGAATAGGTAGGATCACTATCTTAGGAAGGCTAGTTGGCCTTAATTGTCAATAAACATGGATTAACATCTTTATCAATAAGTCCCATTGAGTTAGAACTATTTTTTTTTACGAGTTTTGTCCGAAAAAGGGTTAATGAAAATCAAACTCAAATTTCGTTGAAAAATTATTATATTTATCGTTAATGAGATAAGATCTGATGATCGAATTTAAATATAATTTTATTAGTGGGAATACACCTAAATTCCCATTAAAGGTACAATCACTATCACTATCTTCATTAAAAATCTTGGGTTTGCGGTTGCAATCAAGAACAAGACGTTGAAGATAAAGCTTTTGCTTTTGCAATACTTGTATGATCTTGGCTTTGTAGAGGACAATGTAGTATTTGCCATTTATTAACAAAAGTTGTTATCGGAGATCTTCTATATAATAGACGTCTTAAATTTTGACCTGACCCAATTTATGCGTCTAACTATAGACGGTCACTCAAGAGAGGGCCTGTATTTGATAAATGATCTTTTGTTATTTTTTTCACTTTTGGCTTTTGACTTGTATTTGGTCAATACTACTAATATTTAAGTCAAAACAAAAAAATTGATACCAATAATTTCTAAATTGGCTAAAACTATTGCCTTTTTTTTACTCAAGTATTTAGTTAAACAAGGACTTAAGATCAAAAATAGTCAAAGAGTCGGTTCGCTGTTATTAATAACAAACAAGCATCAACACTATTTTTGAACATAAGTGCCTGTTCGTTATCAATAACAACGAACACCCCTTTGTCTTTTTAAACTCTTTGCCTTTGTTCGTTGTTATTAAAAGCGAACATAACCAAACCTAAAATCTTAAAAAAAAATACTCAACTTAAGAAATAATTTTAAATATTTTCTATTTTTATTTTTTCTTATTTTTTTTGCCTATTCATTTCAATTTTTCCTCCATCTTTCCACCTTATCCTAATAATCAAAAACAAGATAAAGCAACCCACACGGCGGGAAAACGAGGCGAAGCCGTGTAAACAGTTATCAACGGTTTATTTTAACGGTCAACAACATGGTTGATTTTTTTTTATTTTTTTATTTTTGATTATAACAATATGATTGATAATACAAACAAAATTCTTAAAGTTATTCAATCATCCACCATTCCCAAAGAAATTTTATATTCAATTCAAACATTAAAAAGTCCCACCATTCTCCAATTATATTCATGTAATATTTTCTTTTTTTTTTTTTGAAGATATATAATATTTTCTTATTTGGATAAAGAAACCAACTTTATGAAATAAATTAAATTAAAAAAAATAAATATTCATCCAATTCTTGCTCAAAAACATTCAAATCAAAAATCAAAATCTTGTATCAAAAAAAAAAAAAAAAAAATCAAAATCTTCCCCATTTCTCAACTCTCAAAACCCATTACCTCTCCAATCAAAATCCAATTTTTGATCAAATCAATCAATTTTTTTGCTAAAGAACATCAAAAATCAATTGGGTATTTTACATTCAATTTCAAAGATTAAAAATCCCACCATTCTCCAATTATATTCATGTAATATTTTCTCATTTGGATAAAGAAACCAACTTTATCATCTAAATTAAATCAAAAATATAAAAACTCATCCATTTCTTGCTCAAAAACATTCAAATCAAAAATCAAAATCTTCCCCATTTCTCAACTCTCAAAACCCATTATCCTTCCCCAATCAAAATCTAATTTTTGATCAAATCAATCAATTTTTTTGCTAAAGAACATAAAAAATCAATTGGGTATTTTACATTCAATTCAAACATTAAAAATCCCACCATTCTCCAATTATATTCATGTAATATATTCTTATTTGGATAAAGAAACCAACTTTATTTTCTAAATTAAATTAAAAATCCATTTCTTGCTCAAAAACATTCAAATCAAAAATCAAAATCTTCCCCATTTCTCAACTCTCAAAACCCATTACCCTTCCCCAATCAAAATCCAATTTTTGATCAAATCAATCATTTTTTTTGCTAGAAAATACCAAAAATCAATTGGGTATTTTACAAAAATGGCAGGGAATAGTAGTACTCATCATAATTACAAAATGTTTATGTGTTTTAATAGAAAATTTAAGATCAATGATACACAACCACCCTTTGATGTTGTAGAAGCATTTACAATTTATTCTGAGAAAAATGCCCATATGAATCAATCGCAACTACGTCGTTTTATGATTGAATTTCAAGGAGAAGATTTAACGGAAGATGAATCTAATTGTCTTCTTAATGAGATTCTTCGTCGTCGAAGACATTTGACTAAATTTACAAAACATCAGTTGAGTCTTGAAGATTTCTTCTTTTTTCTATTTTCTGATGATCTCAATTCTCCTCTTAATACCCAGGTAGTTTTTGGATTTTTTTTACTGTTTTATTGATCTTTTTGTTAAATTAATTATTTTTTGTTGTGTTTTTCAGTAATTTAATCTTTATTTTTAATGGGGATGATATGTGTAAATGTATTGAATCAACATTATGTTGGTATTATGAGCTTTGACTTTTGGATTTTGTAAATAAGGGTAAGGTTGCGTATGTCTGAATGTTGGTAGCCGTTGATGGCGTTAGAGTAATGGAATGAATGGATGGCTCTGAATATGTTGATTGGATTTTTTATGAGGAAAAGTGATATGGGTTAGTATTTTGTGACATGAATTAGATTAGGGTTGTTATTGATTTTTAAGTTGAACACAAAATACATGATCATCATCATCAACTCAAAATCCCACTCGAAAATAGAGTCTGGGTGAGAGAAGGTGACGGACAATTTATACCTGTACTCCCCTCAAAGAGAGGACTAGAGGAATGTGGTCAATCTACCCAAAAAGCCCTATATAAAGACGAATATGAGTGACATTGTTGCCTCAAGAGTAAAACTACCCGCAGAAAAACAACATAGTGATTTGGGAATGCCTTTTTTCTTAAGGAAATGAAAGTGTCCTGTTGTGGTGTTTATGCTAGTTTTGTGATTGAATTGCTAAATATGGGTGGTTTTAGAGATTAGAGTGGAAAGACATTATTGAAGAAGGTTATTGTTGTGTGAAATGGTATTTAGTGTAGGAAATGACATTAGTTTTGTGATTTAAATGCTTGATTGGTGGTGTTGACTTGTGTCCAAATATTCATAATGGATTTTTAGAGGAAAATGTGGGAAATGGACTCATGCTATGAAAGATTTTTCTTGACTTGGGTTTGTTTTGATTCTTTTGAAGGTTTTGAGACTATTTTGGAACTCCCTTGTAAAAGGTGGTTGAGGGGATACTTGTGGAAATGGTGTTTTTTTGTTTATGAGAAAACTCTCTTTCGAATTGTCTCGATAATTTGGGATCGTTACTTGAAAGTAAACAATGGAAGCATGGGAGAATCCGATAATTTGTGCAATAATTGTCAAACTCGGCTAATTATGGAAATTTTCATTGTTTTGGTTCAAAATGAAGTGTCCAAATGTCTTATCCATGTCTGAATGTAAAGATCCAACACGAGTACTTGAGGTAAACTATGTCCGTAGTTTTAGTGGCTAAAACCATAGTGGATTGAGGCTTGAAACCAAGGCTTATATCCAAAATACAAAAAAAATCTTTTAATGTCAAATTATCAATGTTTTAGTGTGTATAGTTGATTCATTGACATGGTATTAGAAGTCACCATGACAAAATGATTACAAGTTTGAAGCTCATCTACCCTTCATTTCAAATGGAATATTAGCGCCAGGTTTAAGGGGTGTATATGTTGCATCCGCATTTCTGTGTAAGAGGGCGTGGTAGAGTATATAACATATCTTGGGGCTTCAAACACCAGCTTAAGCTTGGTTCCTTGACAATATTAAAGACTTCTTTTGTGCTATTACCGCGCGTAATAGTTTCATTTTATTCAAAAAGGCTTAATCATTTTGTTTTCCTTAATTAACACAAAATCTTGTGATTATTTCTTGTGGGGATTGTGTAACTTCTGTTCTTGACATACTACCTATGTTATTCACAGGTGCACCAAGATATGACTGCTCCTATGCAACATTATTTCATATTCACAGGTCATAATTCTTACTTAACCGGGAATCAGCTCAGCAGTGATTGCAGTGATGTACCGATAATTAAGGCACTGCAGAGAGGAGTTCGGGTGATTGAACTTGATATTTGGCCTAATTCCGCTAAAGATGATGTTAATGTTCTTCATGGAAGGTGTTTTCTCGTTTTTGTCTTGTCCTGAATACGCCCTTCTGTGTGCGTTTAACTAGTTCTCCTCGAACCTTTTTAGTTTGCTTATGTCGTCTTTTGTTTTTAGGACCTTAACAACTCCAGTGCCGCTCATCAAATGTTTAAAGTCGATAAAGGAACATGCTTTTGCTGCATCTTCATATCCCGTGATCATAACTTTGGAAGACCATCTTACGCCAGACCTTCAAGCTAAAGTTGCAAAGGTAGCTTACCAAACTTTTCGTTTTTCTCTACATGAAATCGAAGATTCTTGCATGCTTTGATTAGGGTATTGTCTCATTGGCCGCAACTTCCTCATCGTTTTTTATAAGGGTAGGATCTGTCATCATCTCACCCTTTCCAGACCGAGATCCTAGCTTCTATGAGCGGGATATACTGGATATGATGATGTAGAAATCGATAATTCTTGCATTTTTTTGATAAGGGTATGGCTTCACTGGCCGCAACCTCCTCATCTCTTTTGATAAGGGTAGGGTCTGCCATCATCTCACCCTCTCTAGACCGAGATCCTAGCTTCTAAAAGCGGTATAGGATATGTTGATGTAGAAATCGATTATTCTTGCATTTTTTGCTTCATGTGATGTATTAGCTTTTGATTCTAGATGGTGACTGAAGTATTTGGGGAGATGTTATTCTGTCCCGAGTCTAAGCACTTAGAACAATTTCCTTCACCCGAAGAATTGAAGTTTAGAATCATCCTGTCCACCAAACCACCAAAAGAATACCTCGAGGAAAAACAAGCCAAAGACAAAGGGAGCGCCTCACCAGGCTCATCCGGGGATGATGCACAGCCCAACGAGGCAACAGGCGACAGTGAAAGCGATCCAGACGATGATGATAGTGATGTTGCAGCAGACGGTAAACTCGATCAGTCAACTGCACCACAGTATAAGCGTCTGATTGCTATTCACGCGGGGAAACCAAAGAATGGCTTGAGACAAGCACTTAGAACCGGTTTGGATAAAGTCAGACGTCTTAGTTTGAGTGAACAAGCACTCGAAAGGGCAGCTTCAAACTATGGACCTGATGTTGTTCGGTGAGTTGTTTTTGGCTTGGTGTATGCGGCTCTCTTACACAGCAATTCCCGCTGATCTTCTCATTTTAGTGTCTGATTGCTGTTCTTGCTGAATGCAGCTTTACGCAACGAAACTTTCTTAGGATTTATCCTAAAGGAACGCGTATTCGATCTTCAAACTACGAGCCATTGGTTGGGTGGATGCATGGGGCTCAAATGGTTGCTTTTAATATGCAGGTATGTTGAATCTTCTATGTATTGTGTGTGATTTTATTCGGCAACTTTTCAATCTAGATTTGTTGAGGCCGAAGATTCATAGTTCTTTAGTTTTGGATTATGATGGATTATATCAAAATGACTTATTATTGTGAGTTGCTGATGACGATTACTACCAAACTAACTAAAGGTCAATCGAAAACAACCTTATTGCTATCACTAACATGGGTAAGATTGCGTACATTCAAACCCCTAAAATCCCCCATAGGTGTGACCATGGAAGCCCAATGGCACTAGGTAATTGCATGTTGTTGTGGAGCCACAACCATCTGCTTAAGCTTTTGATTGAGTTGGTTCCTTGAAATAGTATTAAAAACCAACGTGACAGAAGATTACCAATTGGGATGTTATCCACTCCTAAGTAGAATTATTTAGCGCCAGGTATGAGGAATTGAGGAGGGCGTATGCTGCATCCATACTTTTAGCTCAATAGGGTCTCGCGGAGAAGGCTAAAACCACCTGCTTAAGCTGATGGTTCCATACTCCCATTCATTCTATTTCTTATTTGATGCTTTGATCTGTAGCTTGTTGTTGCTCTTCATGTCTCAACTCTTAAATCATTGATTTGAACATGAAGATTATATAATTGATTTTCTATATTTTAGCCCATGAAACTAAGGCAATATGCTCTTCTTGTCAAATGTAGGGATATGGTAAATCTCTTTGGTTAATGAACGGAATGTTTCGATCAAATGGTGGTTGTGGTTATGTCAAAAAACCCGATTTTCTAATGAAACAAGGTCCAAACGGGGAGGTCTTTGATCCGAAAGCACAATCAGAAGTGAAGAAAATCTTGAAGGTTAGTTGATCAATGCTCGT
This sequence comes from Amaranthus palmeri, assembly GCA_019776075.1. Classification (NCBI taxonomy): domain Eukaryota; kingdom Viridiplantae; phylum Streptophyta; class Magnoliopsida; order Caryophyllales; family Amaranthaceae; genus Amaranthus; species Amaranthus palmeri. The sequence continues at coordinate 11,952 of JAAKBH010000329.1, forward strand.
TTTACGTTCTAGCCAAGCAACTACTCAGGGGCAGATCAAAAACTCGATAAGTTTTGTTTATATTGAAGGCCTATTAAGTTTAGGGCTCAGTATGATCGAGCACCTCGCACATGCCCATAATCGCCCGTGCTACTTCTGCTCTTCCTTGTTTGACACTTTGATATACCTTGCAGGTTAGGGTGTATATGGGTGATGGATGGCGCATGGATTTTAGCAAAACTCATTTTGACACTTTTTCTCCACCAGACTTTTATGTGAAGGTTAGTTTTACACCCAAGATCAGATTTTTTTTTTTGTGTCATTTTTTCCATCATTTTAGGTCATGAGACTGTTCATACATTACGGCTCCAACCATCAGCTTAAGCTTTAAGTTGAATTGTTCCTTCGGAGTTTGGCTATATTTACCCACCGGGTAAACTACCCACTACTTATAGATTTCAAGAAATAGTGAGACCCAACTTACCGATACCAAATATATTTCATTTAGAATAATTTTCGAATTACAACCTTAAAGTTCTTGGACTTTTGCGAATTACAGCCTTAATGTTTATTTTTTGCGAATTACAACCATCATAGTATCAAAGTCTACTGCGTTCAGGCCAAATTACAGAACTCCGACCACCAAAATGATCAGGATTCTGTATATGGCCTGAAGGATGTAGACTTTGATACTTTGGTGGCTGCAATTCTCAAAAAATAAACAATAAGACTGAAATTCGTAAAAGTGCTTAACTTTAGGGTTGTAATTTGCAAATTATTCTTTCACATCATCATCATCGTACCCAATATCCCGCTTGAAAGCAGGGAAATCTGGGTGAGGTAAGGTGATGGACAATCCATACCCATACTCCTTCACAGGGAGGACTAGAGGAATATCAATTATTAGTTGCATGTTTACCCCTCGGGTCAATAAGTGTTTTCCGTTCCTTTAACATGGTTGAAGCCCCGAGATATCTTATATCCTCGCAATGATGTAGTTTTCTCTTGTAATGTGGCCAGCTACGCATACTAGGAGTTCCAGCTGATACAGCCAAGGTAAAAACTAAAGTAATGGAAGATGAATGGACTCCTGTATGGGATCAAGAGTTCAAGTTTGCATTAACAGTTCCAGAATTAGCATTACTTCAAATCGAAGTTAGAGAATACGACATGTCGGAGAAGGATGATTTCGGGGGACAAGCATGTTTGCCTATATCGGAACTTAAGACTGGGATTAGATCGATTCGACTTTTCGATAGGAAGGGTGAAAAACTCCCTTCTGTTAGACTTCTCATGAAATTTCAATTTGCTTAGCGCAATGCCACATGATTCGCTAATTGCCTTGCAAATCCTGAATCGGAAAAAGCGAATTCTGGTCGGTTTTAGACTATTTTTGAATCATATTTAGCGAATTGCGAATTCAAAAGGCGAACTAACTGGCTTAGCATGCACGCTCCAGAATTAGCATTACTCCAAAGCGAATTATGGTCGATTTCAGGCTACTAGTGCGTACTGTATACTATTAAGTATTAAGTGTTAAATGTTTAGTATAGCCAAGATCACTCCAATGAACTGAGTACTCAAATCGAGAAACCGAAAGAATGGTAATGCATTGGAAATGAAAATCTTTGTACTTCAAATGATTCATTTATTTGTTGGTCTTTATTAGATCTTATGACACTAGAATTTGAGACATTTTTTGATGCAATGTACACTATTTAGCAGGTCAAAATTAGTGTATCATCATTAGCTTTGTTATAGAAATTTGAATACTAGTTGGCTTATTACTTCCTTCGTTTTCAGACGTTCTTTTCGAATAAAATCTTTAAATTTTGACGTTAAACATGACAATGAAGTTTTGTGAATTTATATCAAAAACATATTTCTTTGGATCGGATTTTGATAGATTTGTTTGTGTATAATTTATAAATATTATATTTTTTACAATTTTTGAAAATTCACAATTAAAATTATTTGACTTTTTAAGTTTGGATAAAAAGAATTATTTTTTTTAGCAATGATAGTTCATTAGTTTGTATATACAAATACACGGAAGTTAAAGTCGACACTTTTTTGGATTCCATGTAGGGTGAGAAAAGGGGTAAGGTCCGTAACACCTCTTGTGAATCAAACTCATGACCTTTTGAAAAAGTTATACTTATTCTTAGGGATGGCAATTCAGTCCGAATCCGACCCTAGTCCGACTCGATCCGAGGAAAATAATCCGATTCGAGTCCGAGGAATAAGACATCCGACTCCGACTCCGACTTTATGCTCCGAGTCCGAGTTAGAGACGGATCAGAGGTGGACCTTATTAAAAATCCGAGACTCCGACCCGACTCCGACCCTGAAGAACATCCGACTTTGAATTTGACTTTCACACTAAAATTTTGTTTCCATTAAAACTCTAGATGTGACTAATTCAAGTTCTTTCTTATACTAATTGTAATTTTTGATTTTGAAAAAGTACTAATCAAGATAAGACAAATGAAAACAAGAGAAATAAAATACGCCAAATCAAAATACGAGAAAACTTTGTTAAATTTTGGTAGTATGATTATTTCTGTTGTTAAAATTGAATTCAAATTAAAGTACATATTTATTTGTTAAATTGTATATAAAAAATATATTTTGTTAATTTTGTATGCTTTTAAATCATTAGTACAATATCACAGCGATACTGTTTGATAATAATCCGACTCTGCATCCGACTCCGTTGGAGATCCGAGAGTCCGAGTCGGGGCAAACTTGGAGTATGCATAATCCGAGTCCGAGTGGAGGTGGACTGAAAACAAAAGTCCGACTATTATCCGGAGCAAAGTCGGAGTATGTATAATCCGAGTCGAGTCCGACCCATTGCCATCCCTACTTATTCTTCAACTAATACAAGATCTGATTCTCGGTTTTAGCTTATCAACTGTAATTTTTCTCATACGGTGAACTTTTACTAAAAAAATCTTAGAGCCTAATTTTATGCAATCAAATTAATTCCACTTAAATTTACACCATAAATATCATCAACTTATTCCTTATTTATTGCATTTGCAACGTCAAGAATTTTAAGATATTAAGGAAAAAAATTCAATGTTGCAAATAAAATGAGTAGTAAATAGAGACATGATAATAATGGGCGAATCACAATCAAATTATTTAATTAAATAAAAAATCGGGTAAGAATCAATAGTAATTGATTTTAATCCTCAAAAGATAAAAATAAAATAAAATTGATCTTATGCCAATAAATCATTATATCATATCTTTCCATAGTATTACGATTGTAATTTCACCGTAAGACATGTCTCATATCGGGTTATTTAGCCTTATAATAGAGACTTTTAGCTTTTGAGCTTCTTGTTTTAAGGTCGTCTCACAGTTGAGACGATCTCATATAAGACAAACTGTAAAATTACACAATTTACTTGAGACCGTATTTTGTAAAAACGGCTTTCAAAAGCCCAGTCCAATTCTATACATTGTTGCAACTCTAAATATACATTGTTACAACTCTAAATATAAATTTGAGACGGACTTTTGATAGTCGTCTTTACAAAAGACGGTCTCTCAAGAGAGCACTTGTAAATCTTTATAATTAATAAATCTGTATTTCATATCTCTCCATATAAATACATGAAAATCAAAATAACGCAAGACAATTATTTTACACTATAAAATATAAAAACTACCAAATTTAATGTTAAACAAAAACGGAAGTAATCAAAAATAAAGATTTTTTCCCATTAATATAATAAATAAAATATAACGTAAAACCTAAAATGCAACTATAAAAGGAGTCTCATTCTCTTAATCTCCACCATAAACCATCCTCCAACACAAAAAAAATTAATTAAGAAACACAAAAAGTGTCAAAAAGTGAATCACACAAGAATGACAAACATGAAGAAGATAGTGACACTTTTTTTGGTAATTGTAGTCGCTTTTTCAGTCATTGCAAAAGCGTCACAATCTGAAGAAGCGTCGATAGACGATGTGTCAAAAGTAAATGTGATTTTTGATAAACATCATTGTGGAGGTCTTCATGCAGAATGTGGTATTTCGTCTAAGTGTTGTCCACCCTTTAAGTGTCTTGCTGATCCTGATTCTCCTGCTTTTTGGGGAAGATGTGGATGATTTATTATTATTATTTAATATTATATATATTGATTTTAAATAAAATTTAATGGATTAATAATAATTTATTTGTTTTGCATCTTATAGTTTTTGTGTTTTTTTTGTTTCTTCGATTATTCGATCTTTGTCCTTTTAATTCTGTTACATTTTAACCCTTAATAGTTTTAACTATGCTCAATTAAAAATATGAAATTTGATATTAATAATCCTTGAACAAGATCCAATTTATGTGTGTTTTAACTTATAAATCAAGAATAAAATACATGTTGAGTGATGAGTAAATAGTAATTTAAATGTAAATGAAACTAATATAAAGAATAAGACGGAGTATATACGAAACTTTAACTTTACTTTTTATAATAATGTAACAAATTTGAAGGGAATGAGAAAAAAATATTATTGAGAATTTGATAAGAATTAATATAAAAGGGGCAAAGTTCCTTTAAAAAAAGCTATAAGATAATATAAAGCAATACTAGTAATATATTATATGAAAAATCTACAGGGGTCAAATTACGAAAATAGACTTTAAGAATGGAATGTAAAAGTAGGCTACGGAATCGTGCACTACCAAACCCATATGGGTTTGCTAGTAACTATGAATTGAGCCTTTTTTGAGAATTGTAAGTACTCCCTCCAATTTTTTATAAGGGGGCATTATTAAACTTCGCCATCCTATGAGCTCGTTAAATGTGAGAAACCGATTGAGTAATCACAAGCTTCCTTTGCCCAAGCATGGACTAGAGTAACTACATTTCAAAGCTCATCAAATTGATAACCCTAATGGCCTGTTTGCTTTGCGGAAATTGGACAATTAGAAGCGTATTTGATCACCCTATAGGCCCATTTGCTTTATGGAAAATAACATCAAGAAACGAATTTTGTGAAGAAAAAGAACGATAGATATCGAACGTAACCACACTTTATTGCATATTACATATACTTCTGTCTTCTATTATACATAACAATATAGCACAAGAAAAAGCAAAGCCATATATATATGAAAGTTTTTATACAAGCTATATGCTAAGCAAATTTAATCTATACATACAATTTTGCATAAAAGTAGTCATTTTTCGGGTTTTCCTAATCGTTGTTCGAAATCAAACCTATTTTTGAGGGAAGGTAAGGCTCTTGTACCTGATCTTCGACATAAGGCACCTCACAGGCAGCAATTACGACAGTAGAACGAGCAGTCAATTGATACTGTTTCTGAGCCTCGTCAAACCCTTTGCTTAGAACCCGACCAATCCAATCCTCGACCTCTTTATCGTGTTCACATAAGCAAGAAGCTGCAATTATCTGATCAACAACTTTCGGCTCAATTTCTAACACGCATTTCGACTTAATTACTTCCCTAAAACTTGCGTGGATCGATTTCAATATTTTTGTAGCCAATGCATCATAATCGAACGGTTCAAAATCCAACTTCACCATGTTTCGACTTAATTGATCTGAATATTCGTCCAACCAAGACAAATTCCCTAAGTCGGTTTCTCTGTAGTGTGCATCTTCGTCTTCACTAGTTTCAGCAGGAAGATTCAAATCGAGGGGAGTACTAGATTTACCCTGGTGGCGTTTCGCATGATCAACACTAATACGTTGCTCGGTATTTTCATCAGTACCAATTAACTTCCTTTTGTTCAACAACATTTGACAAGGTACATTGGATATACAATCTTGAACACCTTTAACCACAATCTGAAGCGGGCAGCCTTTTGCCCTTTCGATTCTTTCCTCCGGGAAGCTTGATGGGTTATTCGCCTTTGATTTCAACGTCAACACAAAAACCCGATTGTTGGTTGCAACTTCCCTCCCATATGAGTCGGGATACTTACCATCTTTTATGGCACGTAACAAACTGCGTTGAAGCAACGGATCTGCACAATCGGCATTTTCTAAGAGAACAACGCAGGATGGTGTCCTGCGTAACTCATCAGCAATGTGATCAACGACAGTTTTGCCTCGCGATCTTGCCTCAGACCCATGTACTATTTCGTAACCAAAGATTGTTTTCTGACGGGTATGCAAACTTCCGGAGCATAAATCGACATGAACGATGTTTTTGTTGCTCCCAAACAAAACCTTAGCTAAGATCAAAGCAACTTTCCTCTTACCAAAAACATCAGGCCCCGTAAGATTAAGCCAGATATCTCCTCTATGACCGGGTTTTTGGGGCCTTCCGTTACTGGCCCAGGAATGTGCAACTATCTCGCTGATAACTCTGAGCGCTTCACATTGCCGACCAATCCTTCCAAACAAAGCCTTGAAAAGATCCCCGGAATTGTATGCAGAATGCTCGTCTACTTTCTTTTGTTGCTTATAAGCTCGAGGAAACAATTCTAGTCCCAAATCGGTGGATACAGAAACTAACGAAGAGGGCGATGTTTGATCATCGTCTACACATGAAATGCAATGGCTATATGGAGAACTTTCGGGTATTTTAGCAGAGACTGGCATGCTTGATTGAGATACGGATTTCTGTAAATCTATAGATGTGAATGATTTGATTCGTCCACAAGCATATTCTTTGCACGAGCCAGTAGTAGCGCAGCTGCTGTCAGTGTTAACATTTTTTACCTTTTCTGCAAGACAGCAGAAGCCCACATCATTTTGAAGTTGACAAGACTTTTCGGGAACTTTTGGTTTGGGTGACGGTTGAATATGAGCGCCCTGGCATTGGCATAAGTTCCCCTGATTCCTCGGAAAAGGTTCTACTGGCGCACTTAGCGACAGTTTACCGCCTTTGGCCTGCACTGAAGAGAGAAAATAGTTTTCACCAAAATAAAATGACACAAGCAACACCATCATAATCATCACACCCAGTGTATCCCACTCATAGGAACTATGATCAGGGTCTGGGGAGGGAAGGTTGACGGCAACTCATACCCATAAGGAGAGTACGGTCAAAGAGTCCCTCGGCTCTAAAAAGATTCCCAAATGAAAAAAATCTCGATAGTTAAAAACGTATAAATACGCAACACTAGTGAGCAGCAAATAACCCCTTCAGAATTTGCTTGAGCCTTTATAAATGCAAAACATCTCCAATGTTATATTAAAATTGTAAAAGACAGCATTCAAGTCAATGTTTAGTATATAGTCCAATTACACATAGATACATTTACCAACTACCTATAAGGTATCAAGCTGCTAATCCATAGTTCACATTGAAATTATTGGATAGGTCCAACCAAGTCAAAGTCTTGATATCAGCATATGGGGTCGACTACATGAACCCCAACAAATCAACAAGAGAGATCGTTAATAACAAAATATTATATTTATATATTATTCGAGGCTATCTAATATACTAATCAACAACAACGAAAATTAATTTCAATAATCATCCACACATTCTCTCGTCCGTTCATATTTATCTATTGTCTTGTCGTTGTTTAGTGGCTGACTTTTTTATGAGCAAACTGATTGACCTTGGTTTGTTGGTTGGTTTAACAGACAAAAACTTATTTGATGAATGTTTTAAACCATGTGAGAATCCGGTTTTTAAGTCGATTTTTTTTTTTAAAAAAAAAGGTGCTTTGGGTTTTTTTTTTCATTAGCTTGGGGCTTGTTGGCCACTTCTACTTTGAAAACAAACACTCAATACCTAATTTTACAAAATATGTCCAACTCATATAGCTAGTTAAGCAACTAAAAGTTGGTCAAATAAGCCAATTGAACATGCCAAAATCCAACATTTGCAGCCAAAATCCCACAAAAGTGCTATAAAATCTCAACCTAGACCCACTTATTTCGGGTTAAATTCAGGTCGGATTAGCAGATCGGGTCAGCTTTTGTCAGGCTCATACATACCTTTAGATCATCAAACTTATTGTTATCTCCATGTTCAGCTATCTGCAGCCTAGGAGAAACAGCAATCTTTTGATTGTCAGCTAGTGAAGCTACACATCCTCTATTAGAAACGGATGCAATTTCTTCCTGACTGCACATGCTACAACGGGTAACCAGCTGGTATGAGTTGCTGAACGAACCCTTGACATCTGGTGATGAAAAGAACCCACCAAGTGGAACAAATGATCCCATCAAGCTGTTAACATATCATGGAGATGCAACTGTGAGAGACAAGAGGTCAGATGTCAAATCAGACAACAAACCATCAAAAAGGCAAATGTTGCAGCCACAGTGTAAAAATGCGGTAACGGTTGTTATCGCAATAACAGAACGGCGATACGGTAAAATAAGTGATGCAGTTATCCTAACGTCTGAATATCGGTCGAAACCATAAGCTATCCCTTATTACAGCCTAATACGCGATAACTTTTTATTTTATAATAATTCAACCTTTGCTCTTAGTTTGCTATCAGCATACCCTATTAGTATGCTGACAGCGAACTAAGGGCAAAGGTTGGGTTGTTAAAAAAAAAATCCCAAGTTGGGATTTTTCATGGTGAATGAGTGAAAGGTTGGATTAAAAATCAAAATTTCCTTTTTTTAAATCTCATCCTTACTTTTTTAACTCTTTTTAATTTCATCCACACAATTTATTCTCTTTCTTTACTTATTACTGATATCCACTTTTTTTCTTAAAAACCTCTCACTTTCTCTTTAATGCAATTCTATCAGGACAGAGGAGTATATAAGGCAACCAAAAGGTTTGAGGTCTAGATTTTTGTTGTGGAGTGTACAGGCTTTTTTTTTTTTTGCTAGTCTACTATAAGTCTATAACTATACATCTCTCTTTTTCAATTCCTGAAAAGCAAAAGCACTATAGAACAACAGCAAACCTTTTGTCTCAAATGCTGCAAATTGAAGCAAAAAAATGCTCATCACACTAACTTTTCACCTTCATGAGCCACTGTCTGCCCACTTGCAAAAGTAATCATATTGACACTTGACACATTGGCTCCTATAACAAAGGCTATCTATAAGCTTGAGTAGTTTTGGATCCATAAATTTATGCTCATCCTATATGACAAATTTGGGCTTGTACACAGGACCCGCAAAAGAGGAGAGTTGGTTGCACATAAACCCGAAAAAGTTCCATCCTAAACCCAATTGGTAATAGGAGTAGTAGTCCATCAACCTTATATGTTAGTCAATCTCACTCTAATTTTTCGATGTAGGATCACAAGTGGGTTATTTTTCCAACACTGTACACATGGAAATAGTCTACATCAGCGTCACATGTTTCGTTAAACCACTCGCAAATCACGAATCGAGAAAAGTGAATTATGGTCGGTTTTAGGCTATTCTTGGGCAAATTTGAGCGAATCGCGAATTCAAAGCCTGTTTCCTTTTTGTTTAGAGATGAAAGGAGGGAGGATCTCACCCAAAAAAATGTGTACCTGTAATTGATGCCTTAACTATGATGCATTCTTCAGGAATCTTAGCAAATATAGTATGAAAATTCTACATTAGCGGGGAACATATAGCATAAAGACATCCTAAAAATCGCCACAAGATCATCCAACTATTAGAATATTAGTCAATATACTTTTCTCCTAAAAGCCAAAAACATGTATGAACTCAGAGATTGATCCTGAAAAAATAAGTGATGTTAATTTAACTAAAACGTGTCCACTGAGTTTGATCACTTGTCACATATATGAAAGGTAATACACTAACCAAAACATCCATGATATATTTAAATGTAATATTAGATTTTATATTGGGTTTAAGTGATGTCAACTGGCCTTAGTGTCATTACGCTGGATCCGACGCTGAATCCGCCACTAATGAACTTATAAACTAAACTGAACCTTGAAGAGAGCTAAACCAATATCAAGTCAGCATTATAGTCTATAGACATAATTTTATCCTAAAACAATATTTTGCAATGTACACAAATTTGTCCTAACAAAAGATATTGCACACAACACAAAGCAACTCAAGGACAGAAAAGAACTAAATTATCAAACTCAGTTTTATACAAACAAGGAGTCTCTGCTAACAAGTTCAAATCTTCACCATTGAATGGCTCCTACTATGAAGGGCTAGGGGTTCAAAAGTATGCATCCTTGTTAGCAGAGGTGTTCAAAATAGACCAGATGACCCGAACTTAACCCGACCTTATAACCGAACATGATTTAACCCGACTTCAAAATTGATTTACAATAATATAAATAACAATATGGACGCAAAACTTGATTTCAAAATGACACAAAACACATAACCTAAAATCAACTCAATGACCCCAATGATCACCGTTACTTGTCAGTGAAAACAAACTCGTTTAACCCTTATAAGCAAACATCATCAACAGTTTCACATAGATAAGAAGTGCACATGAATTAATTTAACATTTTAATATAGTCCATTATAATCTAAAACCAAAATTAGAATATAGTAAGATCAAAGCTATGTTACTCGGACTCTTCATTTTGCTCACATACCCGTGTCCGGTCCTTGATCCTCGGCCATGGGTATGGCACTTAGACACTTCATAGGTGTAGAACTGAAAATTTAGACGTATCCGACACTTGGACACGTACCAGTATCCAACATCAGTATCCGAGTCCAAGTAACATAGGATCAAAGAATAAGATGTTTGATCATATTTAGCACATTTAAATAATCTGAAGAGCAACTTACCTGGACTTGAAGCATGATTCTCCTGTTGGAGGCTGAACAGAAGAAATTGGTAAAGGATGCAAATCCCACTCTTTATCTATTAATGGAAATCTGTGTAAGAACTCCATGTACATTTGATCATTAGTAGCTGAACCAATAAACCATACTCTACTATGATGAATTTCCAATAATTTAGTCAACTTTCTAATAATAGAATTCACCAAATCCATTAGAAACCCATTATTCCCTCCAAGAAAACACCTCAAATTACCAAAACAAATCATCAATCCAGGCCCTAAACATTGTTGTAGCATCAAATCAACTTCCCTAAGCCTCAAACACACATCCTCTTTACTCCAATTTTCATTCACAAACTTCAACAAATCTTTTTCAATAGAAATCACATTAATGCCATGTATCTCCATAGGCAAAAAAACAAGTTCCTTCCTCCTCTCTAAAACCTCCACAAAACCCTTAAGAACATCATTTGCAGTAACACCAACAAGCAAAGGATTCCTCCTCTTTTTCTTAACAAGAACCTCAACAATTCTCCTATATTCCCCCTCTTGATCCCCAAAACCCGAAAATGGAAACCGAAATCCTCTATTGCTAGGGTCTGAAACCACCCCAAAAACACTAGGTGGGTACCTATAATAGCTCTGAAATGGCCTGAAAAGTGCCAACTTTACATCAAAACTACTAAACCCAGCATCATAAAACACTCTACTTACTATTGGATCATCAAGAATTGACACAATCAAGTATTGTAATTCTACTTTAACCCCAGATGATGTACTCCCTAATTGCTCATTATTACCATGATTATGTCCTAAATGATGATTTGCAACACTAATTAAACTATCAGGATGTCTCCTTTGATTAGCTTGTGATCTTTTAATAGCAGCCATCAAAGAATTTGAAATTTTTGGTTCATCAACAGAAATCTGTGAAATGGGTAATCTATCTAATGACACAGAAAGACAAAAGTCCAAAGCTTTAAGCTGAATTTTTGGGTAAAATGCAATATTTTTGGCCCTAATACAAGCTTCCTTCAACTGTGAAGGAGATAAAGAAAGGAAAGCAGAAACAGCATGAAGTGACGTCGTTTGAGCATGGCCACGACGGCGAGCTACTAATACTGCTTCCTCAAGTGCATGAGAAGCTTCAGAATTAAGGCATTGTTTGGCTGTACTCACCGGAGTTGGCATACTGTTGCCCCAAAAAGAGGGAACAAAAAACCCTCAAAAAAAAGTTTTAAAAAAAGATGGGATTTTCCTTAAAAATAAAATATAAGTTTGATGAAATGAGATTGATATGAAATGGGTTTTTAATTTGATTAAGTAAAAAGGTGGAGAAAATTGGTGGAGGTGGAAAATGATGTTGTTAATGGTGGTGGAAAGTGGGACCTCCATTGATACATTTAGTCGAACACATGGTAGGCATATTCGTGTATGATTTCATTTGGGATTTGGGATTTGGGATTCTGTTTTTTGATGGGAACTTTTTTCTGTTTACTGTTGGTTAGTTGGATTTTGATGGGTGGCAAAATAATGAGGTCAAATGTTGCATGAAGTTGATATCAATGGAGGAATTTTAGGTTGGAATCTACTTTTTTTGTTAATGAAATGTTGCATCTTTTGGGTATGGACCAATTTGATTTTCTAGTCAATGGTTCACTAGTAAGTGTAGTAGCCACTAGGAACAAGGAAGGTGACCTCATCATTTCATTGAAATGCCCATATTTTCAGGGTCATCGATTAGCAAGGTTAAAGTGGACTACTGTCCAGGGTTTTAAATTTTTTAGGGCTTAAAAAACTTATTTTTATGTATATTTAAATGATACTAATTGGAATCAAATGTGTATATAACTTACATTTTTTTGCTAAGGAATATGAGTTTTTAGTGTTTTTTATATAAAGTAATTTGAATATTAACAATAAAAAACAAAAAATATATTATATTAATTGTTATGCCTTAATTTTTAGGAGTTCTTTTTATCTTTTGCTCTGAAGCTTAATAAACGGTAGGACCCTACATATTTTCTCTTTAATGGAGCACCTTTGACTTGAGTCATGTTCATTTTCACCTTTTTTTCCCACCTTTGAATGGTATGGGAGGTCAAAGAATTGATTTTATGTGAAATATATTTATTTTCAATAGTATCTCAAAAGAAGAAATTGTATTATTAATGATTTTTACGTTCCGTTTGGCTAATAGTACTGAGTGGTGGTAATGGAAATGATTTAAGCATAAATTCCATCAAAAGTTATATGTCATTCTTATGATAATGAAACTTTGATCACAAAAAAGTTTTTTGGTTTAGAAATTTTCATTACCACCTAATACCACATCTTCCAATGCCGTATGCATTGAAATGAATTTTATGAAGATGAGATGATTGAAGTTGGACAAGCATCTGTAAAGTCATCAAATTAGCCAAGACATTTTCTTCAACCAAAATTACATTAATTTTCATTTTCATAACCAACGTTTAATACCCCTTACCAAACAGGCCGTTATTTGATCAAAGTTAATGTTAGTTGAAATTTAAGCATGTGTGAATGTAATTGTTTATTGGTTGCAAACAAACTATAAACGAAAATTTAATAAAAAAATTGTGAAAATTAACCCATGGTTTAATGGAAGAAAACTATATATTTTATGAGGCTTTTTATGCAATTCTTGAGCATAAAATTTCAATGGATTATTCACCAAATAAGTCATGTATTTCCTTTACCATTAAAAATATGTGTCAAGTATACTTAAAATGACATCACCCAAAGAATACTATTCTCCACACATGTCATAGAAAAACAACCATGAGAAAATATTCCAAGATAAGAGAATTAAACATTAACTTAATTAAGTCAAATTTGACAACAATAATTCTTTGGCTATACTATTATGGATCAAAACAAAAATATGAGTTTTTGGCTATACTTTATGGATCAAAGCAAGAGTTTATATATAGAATATCTTTAATCTATCAAAGTTTCATATTTTAAAGAAATTATATGGAGTGTCTTATTAGAGTTTTTATATTTGCATTTTTAATGAGATCAAATAGTGTTTCATAATATATGTAATAAAGTTAAGGAAAAATTACCTAGAATAATCTAACATATTTGTGATTTTTCTATAATAATTTCATCTATTGACTAACCATGAATAATCCCAATTTTAAAGGGTATTTTCTTAAAGTATACTCAACGACCTGATGACTTGCTATATATAGCAAGTTTTATTTTTTAAAAAAAAGATAAATTAAAAAATATGTCAAAAAAATGTTAAAAAGCGTTCAATAAATTTTTATGATTTTTTTATTATTTAGAATTTTTTATGTAAATTTCAAAAGTTTTCTCTAATGTAAATAAATTTTCAGTTTACTCTTTTGGTGAATTACCTACTAAAGTAGGTCATCGGGTTACCCAAGTTTACTCTAGACAAATACCCCTTAAAGTTCGAATTATTCATAGTTAATCAATAGATGAGATTAATGTCGGAAAATCACGAATATTTTGAATTATTATATAAATTTTCCTAAAATTAATGGGATGAATGTAATTATGTAATAATTAAACATAAAATCTTATCAAATACATACAAGCATAAAAAAAGTCATATCACTTAATTTTCTTTTTTATTTTTTATTATTATTATTATTTTTTTTTTTTTGCAAATCTTTCATTCTTTTAGTACATCAATGAAAGTTGATATTTGCAATTGACAAGAGAATGAGACTAAGATTTTTTGGTGGAGCATCAAATTGGTGGCAATATAGCATCCAACCCTTTCACAAAGGAACAAAGCTTTTGCTATTATCAAGGAATTGGGGGGCCTATTTGACTAGAGGAACCTTTTATTTGAAGGTGACAATAAACAATTAATTTTAGAGCTTTTAAGGAAAAAATATTGGTCTCTTTCCAAACCAACACCAATAATCATAGTAAAAAAAGATGAATTTTCCTTCTCATAAATGCACCATAAAGAGATCATCTTGGAAGCAATTAACTTAGAAGAAAAAATAATTAATTGATCACTGTCAAAGAAATATAAAATTAAATTTAATCGAGCATAAGTATTTAAAATTGGAGATGATATTTCAATTTAAACTAGTTTTGAATCATTTTGAGGTTTTAAAAAGGATAAGATTATCGTTTGGACATATGATAATAAATATTAGATATTATAAGATTTAGCAAAATTCTATGGAAGTTTTAATTAATCAATTATACTTCCTCCATCACAATTCAATTGTCTCATTTTCTTATTTGGCAAAATTATATTGATTGTTTAATTTTCTTTTTTGTCTATTTTATTTTTACCTAAATACACCCACTTTTCCAATTCTCAATACCCAACTACCACCTTTACAATTAATTTAATCAATTAAAATACCCAATTACCACCTTTTTAATGGACCCTACACCACCCTTAATAACCGTGAAAACCCAAATAAGACATCTAAAATGTGAAGTTTTCGATTTCGATCATCTTCATTCTTTGATTAGGTAGTCTAAAACTCAACCTTATTTTTCAAAAAAAAAAAGTAAAAGATGAATTTAATTTAGAGTAAAGAGGAAGGAGGAAAAGAATATATGCAACTTTTTCTCATGACTTTTAGAATCGAAATCTTGATTGAGCACTAAATTATGAAAAAGGCAAAAAGATAAAGTATGATAAGAAATTTTTGGACACGTGCATGTCGCATAAAGTGACTATATGACATGACTCCAATTCCTGAATCATGATTTTGGGTCCCACCCCTGCTAAATCCCAATCATAGATTTGCAGAAATATATTTCCTCTGTTAAATATTACTTAGTTGCAATAAAAAAATTCTAATCAATTACCGTGATTTATAAATAATTACTACTCCGTCCTGATGAGTTAGTAGCAAAGATTAAAATGGGTGAATATTAAGAAAGTGGTAATAAATGAGGAGAGAAAATGAATTGTGTGGATGAAAATAAAAGAGAGTTAAAATGTATGGATGAGATTAAAAGAAAGTGGTAGGCCATACTCCAAAAATAGAAATGCTGCAATTTAAGTGGGACAGACGAAAATAGAAAATGCTGCAAATTATAAGGGACGGAGGGAGTATAAAGGATAAAAATATACCAATAAAATAAATAAAACACAAAAAGGTAACTTACAATTTTTGAAATGTCATCCTATCAAATCTCTCCACATGGGTGTGATTTGCTAAGTTGGCAAATAACGATTATTTACCTAGAGTTGCTCGTTGCAATATTAGGCAAAATAACACTATGCATTAAAAGGTAAAGGTAAAGGACCTTCTCGGTATCCCGCACAAGGCAGGGTTCGAGTGGGGGGTTTTCTTTTTTTGAAAGATGTGGACAAATCATACCCACACCCCCAAGGAAGGAGTAAAGAGAGATGCGTGCAGTCAAAAAAACCCCCCAATTGATACTTGTGCCAAGTAGGAGTCGAACCCCAAACCTTTTGCTCCACATGCAGATGCTCTATCCATTGAGCCACAAGTGCTTTTGGTAAAATAACACTATGCATTTATCACTCTAAATTTCTGGTTAGTTTTTAATCTAGAAGTTAAAATATAGTTAAGTGCATAATTAAAGATATCAAGAATTGAGTTAGTGCATTTGATTCCGTGAAAAGGCAAACGTTGCAAGTAATTGAAATGGAGGAAGTATTAAGGTTAAGATAGATTTAAAATAATTGCACCAAATATGTTTTTGCTCATTTTTGTGTTTGTTGGATTTATATTTAGTGTTATACACAACTAAAAATTATAAAATATTTGATATTATGAAAATATGCGACGAGACTAATAAAACAAAATCTCACATGACTATATTTTTTCTCGTTAATAGCCGAAATATGTAAATTATCGAAGAATGATGAATAGCGCAAAAGTTAGTTTGATACAAGTATTATAAAACGGAGGAAGAACGTCTATATCTATGAATTATAGAAAAATAAAATTAGATAAGGATGTGACCACTGATTAACACAAAAAGATATTTACACAAATATATCACGATAGAAGGGGATCATATTTGTCAAAATGTATTACTAAAAATAGAAATGAGATAATTGATGTGAATTGATCTCAAAAGAAACTATACTAAAATGAGTATTCTCTATGGAGTAATTTCTTTCGTTTTATATTGTTGTTACATTTAAAACAAAAAAATACTAAATAAAAGTAATTTTATATTATATT
Source organism: Amaranthus palmeri (assembly GCA_019776075.1). Taxonomy (NCBI): domain Eukaryota; kingdom Viridiplantae; phylum Streptophyta; class Magnoliopsida; order Caryophyllales; family Amaranthaceae; genus Amaranthus; species Amaranthus palmeri. The sequence continues at coordinate 28,798 of JAAKBH010000329.1, forward strand.
ATCTCATATAAAATTGTTACATTTAACTTTAAAAATTGTCATATTATAAGGTCAAATGTAAAATTCTAAATAAACGAATGGAATATAATTTATTTATGCTTACCAATCATCCATATATACTTCTAAATTCTATGTCACACATGTCTCTCCGAAATTGTTATTAATTGCTATATTAAGTAATATGAGAGCTTTTAAGAGTTTTATATATATATATATATATATATATATATATATATATATATATATATATATATATATATATATATATATATATATATATATATATATATATATATATATATATATATATATATATATATATATATATATATATATATATATATAATAATCTAAATAAACAAAATAATTGTCATATATTTGTCCAATCACCAATGTATTATTACATTTTTATATTTAAGTACATGTTTTATATACTCAACATTTTTTCATAAGTAAATTCAAAATCTCTTTATATAACTTTTTTCATTTATTCTTAAATCTCAACCACACTTCGTATAATATCCACCTATCCCACTCTTATAAAGTTTGATTTAAGACCAAGAATTACTTCTTTGCCCCTTCCATCTGTAATCGTATTTAAAATGATGCCAAAATAGAGCTGAAGAGTGTTCGAATTTGATGGAGCAAGACCAAAATTACTTCTTAACCCACCCATTTATAACCATAATTCAAAATGATGCAAAATAAGTATTGTAGAAGAGTATTTGGATTTCATGGAACAAGACCAAGTCTCTACCTCATCCATTTATAATCATAATTCAAAAATGATGCAAAATGAACAAAGCAGAAAAGTATTCAGATTTGATGGAGTACTTCTCCGATCCATTCATTTATAACCATAATTCAAAACGATGCAAAATGAGTACAACAAAAGTGTATTCGGATTCAATGGAGCAAGACCAAGAATTATACTCCCTTCGAATCAGTTTAGAAGTCCCATTTGGTATTTCACGAATTTTAAGGGTTGAGTGGGTTCCATTAAAAAGGTGGTAGTTGGGTATTTTAAATTGATTAAATTAATTGTAAAGGTGATAGTTGAGTATTGGGAATTAGAAAAGTGGGGGTATTTAGGTAAAAAAAGGATAGACAAAAAAGGAAATGGGACAATTAGTATGGTTCTGCCAAATAAGGAAATGAGACATCTAAACTCATTCGAAGAGAGTAAAGTACTTCTCTAATAACTCATCCATTTATAATTATAATTCAAATTGATGTAAAATAAATCGGACAGAAAAGTATTCGAATTTGATAGAGCAAGACCGAGATTCCAACACCAAGACCAAGACTCAAGGCCGGTCTTAAATACTTTGGTGCCCTGGGCGAAATAACACATTAGGTTCGTTTTCCTTTCTAATTCATCACCTATACAGACGCTTTTACAACCATTAACTTTGTTTTTTAACATGAAACCCTGGACGACGACCCCTCTTGACTGTTGGATATTTAGAGCATGTAGGACATTATCCAAGGCTTAAAACATGTATTACATAAACTAAGCAAGTACGTAACAACGGAACCAAAACGAGGCATCACGAGCAAGTGCTCGTTCGAGCATGTGGGTTGCTCGTTCGAGCATTGGGCTGCTCGTTCGAGCACTATTATGCTCGTTCGAGCATGTGGCTCTGAGCAGGTCAGAATGCTTCTGAACATTCTGTTTGATGTTTTGGTGGTTTGCTCGTTCGAGCACTTTGGATGCTCGTTCGAGCACTTAGAGATTTTCGAGTCAGAAAGTTTCTGGAAGTTGTTTTGTGAAACAAAGTAATTGTTCATGAAACAAAGTGATTGTTCATGAAACAAAGTTATGTTTCATGAACTAATGTGTTGTTATGTATCAATGTGTTACATCGTCAACCGATGTATGGATTGGATGAAACCATGTGACACTTCAACTCTATAAATAAGAGTGATTGCATGGATATCAAATGACTTGTTAGAATCTAAATTCTGTCATCTTTCTCTTATTCTCTTGAAACGTAAAGGAGAGTGATCAACTCCTTTATAGTTTTTCTGATTTCGATCTCTACAAAAACATATTGTTGTTTAGATTAATCGGTGCGTACTCATCGGTTAATGTGGTTGATTGTATCTCGTTGTGAATATCCATTATCGTAACCCAAGTACCTTTGTGGGGGATATATCACAAAAGGAAAGTTTTCATACGCCTTCAACCTTTTATCAAGATTTCCGGTGACCATTGTGTTGCAACGAATCTTCATCACGGTGTTGTTCATTTCATGTTTATTCTAAGCAAGGAGTCAATTGCCATAAACAAAGGTTCGCACTATTATTTATAACATTGACCACCATCAGAACCGACCCTGCCAATGCCAAGACTAGCTATTGTTAGTGATAGGTTGATTGAATGTGTAGTGGGCAATAATAGTACTAGTAGAGTGTGATATGATATATACCAGTCTCCTTTGAGAGGGGCAATAACAATTGATAAGACCCTCCACCAGAAAAAACGTTCGACTCACTTGAAATGTCCCAATACCCTTCAATCCCTTTCATTGATTTTTTTTGCTCCAATTAGTGATGTCATCATGTCCACCATTTACGTCGTTGTCTTTTGGAACTTATTGTAGTGGGTATCATCCCGCAGCAGCTAGAGGTGTTTATTCGGATTATCGAGTCGATTTTAAGCATTTTGAGTACTAGAGATGTTTATATCGGATTATCGAGTCGATTTTAAGCATTTCGAGTTGATGTTGAGTGTTACGAGTTGTTTAAAATTAGGTTTTGTCGTCATTGGATTTTCATAATTGTGAATTCATTCTGAAGTCGGGTCAAAGTTTATTAGGTTACAAGAACGGAAAAATATCAAGATGCGAGTTCATTTGAATACCTATAATCGCAACCAAAATTTTACCAGCCCACTTGTATGAGACCGTCTTACTGTTAGACAAGTCTATTTGGCTCTTTAACTTAGGTATGGGCACGTCTCACGATAAAACGTCTTATACAAGAATTTGTGAAAACTTAAATTTGCGATTAATATATATTACTTAATACAGTATCGAAAGTCAATATGATAGAGAATGTTACGAGTTCTAACTAAGTGGAGCATTAAATCTGAGTATAATTTGTGTTGTATCCAAATTTCTAATCCAAAAGCTAATACAAAAGAAGACTTAATAGAATATACTATAACATATGATGCTTTAACTATAGGTTTTAAGTTTTGGCTAAAGCATGGATTACAAGTTCTTTATTGACTAAAAAGTTTTTGACCCTAATTTTAAGTGTTTGGTCTAAAATGCCCAGATTTTAAAATTTTAAAGTTTAATAAGTCAATTTTAAAATACATAATTTTGGGTTGTTACCTTATAGATTCTTAATCTATTCATTGACTCTAAGTTAATTATTTTCATTTCTTAAAATACAAGTAAATAAATTTTCTTGAAAAGAAAATAAGCTAATCTCTTGAGAAAATGTCTTTTTGAGAGAGATATTTCAAGTCTAACACATTAAAGATTAATATCTACTTAGTACTTATCGTATTTTTAATGCCTACTTACATTATCTTTAATGCCTACTTTCAATATCTTAATGTCTACTTATATTATTTTTAATACATACTTACAACATTTAAAAAAATATATGATGGGCTGACCCAATTAGAGATTGTCTCTCAAAATGTCCGCCTCTCAAATGACATTGACTTTGTTAATTCATTTTTGGAAGATAATTTCATTTGGAAAATTAATTGGCTCAAATTTATTATTTGGCAAATTTAATATTTTCAAATTTAAATTTGGATCAAATTCCACCATTGTTTTTAAAGTAGTTTAAGTTGAGAATTTGAAAATGACTACCCAAACCTTGTTATTCTCAAATTTTTCATTTATGATTTCATAATTAAAATCTATTATTTGAAATAAAATAAAATACTTATTTTCGATTTACACCACATAAAAAAATACACTTCGTGACTTGTTGGTATGAATAGCATTCTTATTTTTTTTTTTTTTTTTGAATTGCTCCCCTTTCTTATTTCAATTCGGAGAATTATATTTACCCAACAAAGTGTCAGTTATTATAGATAGCAATGGAGGATTAATTGCACTAAATTAGTTACTTATTTTGCAAAATGGGCTGACCCATATTTACCCGTCTATGCTATAAACGGTCTATAGCAAGAGTTTGCGAATAATAATACATTATGGGCCATAAGCTAAAAGAATGTACATTTGAACTTGCAAAACAATTGTTACATCTAATTAATGTACTACTCAAACATTAATATAATATTTAACTTCGTGCACACAAATAAGCTGAACTAAATTATTTCCTCATTTTATTATATTTGTAGCTGATAGTGATATGTTTTCATATAATATGTCACATTGAGTTATAAATATTTTAAAACGAAAGTAATAATTACTAATTTATTAGGTAGGGGAAATAGACCTAATTTTAATTACGATCTACAGAAACCACCTCTAAACACTTGCTTGTACACCTAACAATAAGGTATAAATGAAATTTTGTCACAAGTACAAGTATATACTGAATACTCTTTCCGTTCGAGTGAGATTAAATCAAAGAGAAAGAAAGTGATTTTATAGGAAATTATGACGAATAAGATAGAGTGAATTGTTAGATGATGATAAAGATAGTTTAAATACGTGATTGAGATTAATGAAAGTGATGAAGTCCATTTCCAATGATAAAGCCAAGATTATACAAATTCACAACAGAGGTAAATAAGAGAGAGAGCTTCCATTGATAATATGCAGTACATCAGAAGGAATTTTGGAAAGAGAAAAGTTAATTACTATACATTGGGTATTAAGCTATATATACACAAGAAAGGAAAATGCTAGTACAAAATGATGAGTTGGCACAGCAATAACCGAAATGGTTATATGCAACAACAAGTTGTTGCCAAGTGGTTATGAGAACAATTATCTTGTGTGATGCTAATGCAGTTATTATGATGAGGAAGAGTAGTATTATTTAGCCCCCCCCCCCCCCCCCCCCACACCAAACTTGGAGTGGAGTCAACCATGCCAAGTTTGGTCAACAAAGGACGAAGCTGAGTAGAGGGCAAAGCCTTGGTCAGGAGATCAGCGAGCTGCTGCTGAGTTGGAAGATAAACCAGCTGAATTAGACCGTCAAGAACCTTCTCTCGAGTAAAGTGGCAGTCAATATCAATATGTTTAGTACGCTCATGCTGGACAGGATTGTGAGCGATTTGAATTGAGGACTGGTTGTCACAAAAAAGAGTAACAGGCTGCAACTCAGTAACATCAAGATCAGCAAGTAGCCTAACAAGCCATGTTATTTCTGAGGCAGCAGATGATAAGGCCCGATATTCAGCCTCAGAAGACGACTTGGAGACGATGGGCTGCGTTTTGGATTTCCAACTGATAGGTGAATTGCCAAGTAAAAGGATATACCCTGAGACAGAGCAACGAGAATCCAAACAAGCGGCCCAATCGGAGTCGGAAAAATCTTGGAGATGAAGACGAGGAGAATCGTTTAGGAGAATACCTTAACCCGCAGTATTAGCCACATAACTAAGAGTATGCGTGAGGGCTTGAAAATGAGCCATAGTAGGACGTTGCATGTATTGACTAAGAGCTTGCACGGGATAAGCCAAGTCGGGACGAGTATGTGTTAAAAAATTCAATTTACCCACTAAACATCGGTATAGCGTGGGATCATCAAAAAAAGGAGAAAAATCCATATGCAGTTTCTGCTTTACGGGCAAGGGTGTAACAGCCCTAGTGTTCACAGTTATGCCTGAATCTCGAATTAACTCAGTGGAGAACTTCTTTTGAGACAAGATGATACCGTGAGCAACATAGGAAACCTCAATACCAAGAAAGAAGCTTAGTAACCCAAGATCCTTAATACTGAATACTTGGTGAAGATGAGCCTTGAGTTGGTGAATAAAAGAAGGATTATCCACGGTCAAAATAATGTCGTCGACATATATAGCAGCAATTGTAATAGAACCAGCAACTTAACTAGTAAAACCTTTTCAAAATGATATATAAATTATAGATCAAATTCGTTATAAGATTAAAAAAATTTTTTAATTTATTATTGTCTCAATCGGCGCATAAATTATTTTTTCAAGGTAAGGTTATAGTTTTAATATTTATTTAGTGAAATAAAGTAACTAATTAACAAAATTCAAAAAAAAAAAAAAGTAGCTAATTAACAAGCAAAAAAATAAACGTAAATATACTTGATGCACTTATTCGATTTAACATTGTATTTGTGCACGGAGTAAAATATCACATTATTTTAAATGCAATCATCTTACAATGAGATTATTTTTATTAGGCTGATTCAAAGTTCACTTATAGTCTTAGAACAATCACTTATAATTTTAAAGTGATCGCTTACAATATAATTTTAATGTGATCAATTATAAGTGATTCCATGTTTTAGATTACTGATTCCTTGAGAGTACATACTAGGGTTCTTCTCCTCATATTTTTTCGAGCCGGGGGACTTCTTTTGGTCGTGCTCTCCTTTATGGGTATGGGTTGCCGCCGTCCTTCCCTCCCCAGACCCAGTCTATAGTTCTCTATGGACGGGAAACAGACTAATTATATAGACATGTTTGATGCACTATTATGATATAGACATTTAGCCTATATTGATTCAGCTGGTCTTGGACGAGACGGCCTCATATGAGACCGTCAATTCGATTCGGTCCAATTCGCGCGTGTAACAACCTGGGCATTGTTTTCATTTTCTGGGCTTTTTTCAATATTGATCTTAAAGGCATCAATTTTGACCTTAAAGATATCAATTTTCAAACTTGATATTATTCAGGTCAAATCTGATAATGCCCAAAAAATTAAAATATTATTACACGCGCGAATCGGGCCGGCTTAATTTGACAGTCTCATAATGAGACCGTCTCGTCCAAGTTTTTGTGATATTGATTATTGGGCTCAATGTTAAATCAACATGTTTGAAGATTGTAACCAATTGAACTAAAGTCCATTTATTTTGTGGGCTCAGGTCACAATTGGGGCCAGCTAACCCAAACGAGTTACTACATTAGACCATTAACACGGCCCTACCCACAATTCATCTATTTAATATGTCATATTCCATCTATGGCATAGACGACACTCTCAGCAGCTCAACCCAATGAAAATTGAAAATTTGAAATAGATAAGAGCCTAAATCAAAAAAAAGACATGCAATAAGATCCAAATCAAACTTATTCCAAATATAAGCGTCTGATACCCCAGAGCACATGTTCGGGTCTGTTCGCACTTACTAAGTGCGAGACAATAATAAACTGCTAAAAAAAATCAAGTGTCTGTTTGCACTTAGTAACTGCGAACAGGTCAAACATGGTTAAAATACTTATTTTAAGACAAGAGTTGTTCCCACTTACTAAGTGGGAACAGACTGAAAAGCACAAACAGTCTATTCGCTGTTACTAACAGCGAACAGACTGTTTGTGTTTTTCAGTCTGTTCGCACTTAGTAAGTGCGAAAAGCCCGAACCTAAGGTTTGCGGCTTACACGCTTAGTTTTGGAATAAGTTTGATTTTGATCTTATTGTATGCTTTTTTATAAATAATCTTACTTATTTCAAATTTTCATGGAAATTTCAATTGTTTTTTTAAAAAGTGTAAAAATGGGCTGGACCATTACACCCGTCCGTCTATGCTATAGACCGTCTCTCACAAGAATTTGTGAACTCCGAAAATTGTGAGGAGATATAGTATGATGATAATGATAATTGATAACGACTATTAACATGATGACATTTGTCATTTAGCAATTCTTTTATTTAATTTTACGATACTCCATAATAAATCAGGAAAGTAAAGATAAAGGTAAATGACACTCTCAGTATCCCCGCACAAGGCAGAGTCCGAGTGTGGTTTTATTTTCCTGAAAGATACAGACAAATCATACCCGCTCCCCCAACAGATTCCTGCTCTCGATAGAGGTTGAACTCCAAACCTTCTGCTTCACATACAGATACTCTATCCATCAAGCCACAGACAATAAAACAAGAAAGTATTTGATTTTATTGAGGCAGGGTTACATAAAATTGTGAGCAATTGACAACACAAGTTGGCATATGAATTGTGAACAGCATAATCACAGCTAGAGGAAGTATTTGTCTCTTCTTATTGCCATTTTCTCCCAACTATCTTTATCATTCATTCTTTCTTTTCTTCTACTTGGAGCCTATTGGATCCTCTCTTACTCTTATTTCTACGAAAAATTATCCAGAATAATTTAATATTTTTGTAATTTTCTTCCAATAATCTAACATATTGATATTTGCCTAGGATAAACTTGGATAACCCGATGACGTGCTATAGTAGGTAATTCATTAAAAAAGAAAATTGAAAATTAATTTAAAACTATAGAAAAATTCAAAAATTTACATAAAAATTATAAATAACAAAAAAATCATAAATTTTTTTGAATGTTTTTTTTAACATTTTTTTCGAAATTTTATTTTAATTTATCAGTTATCCGGTTACTGGGATTACTCTCGAAAATTACCCCTCAAAGTTGGGATTTAGGGCCGGGCCTAAGGGTGTGCAAGAGGGGATTACTCTCAAAAATTACCCCTCAAAGTTGGGATTACTCTCGAAAATTACTCTCGAAAATTACCCCTCAAGACCGGCCCTGTTGGGATTATTCATGCTAAATCAATATTTGAGATTATTGTAGGAAAATCATAAATAGATTGGACTATTTTAGGTAATTTTCCTATTTTGTATCTACTAGTTTTTTTTTGTTTTTTTTTGTTTTTTTTTTAAGTTTGAAGAGAGAAGGCTAGATGATGGTCATCATTCATTAGATTTAGTGTATTTCACTTAGTGGTAGAGAATACATTACTCTTTCCGCCCCATTTAATTTGTAACATTTTCCATTTTGGTTTGTCGCATTTAATTTATATTATTTCTAACTTTTGACTATGACCCACTTCTTCCTTTTAATCTCATCCACGCATTTTAATTATCTTTTAATTTCAACCATACAATTCATTCCCTATTTTCATTTATTATCATTATCTACTTTTTCTTAAAAAACAATTACTTTCTTTTTGCTTTAAATTATATGCGACAAATGAGTATATTACATGGAAAGACATGTGCATGCAATGAAATCCTTATGAAACTTTTTAAAATTTTACTTTTTATTTTTTATTTTTAATTTGGACTTTGATATTTAGACTTCTTGCTCGAGAAACTATCGGAAAGTGCTTTCTATCGCCAATATTGACTATTTTTTTGAAAATTATTTTTAATTTTTTTTGTTAACTTAGGTTGAAATTATTGCATTTAAAAAAAATTTGAAATTATTGTGAATGTTTACTAATATATTATCGAGACAACACGAGATGCATATATTTCATAAGTAGTATAGAGTGTGTGTACCATCTTTAATTCATTGACGTGGGATAAATTTTCCAATGTTTTTTCTTTAATATTATTATATACTTTATCCGTTCCTTAAAGAAGTACTCATTGCTATTTTTGGATGTTTCATTTGTTGTTCTCATAAGAAATTTTTTATTTATGTCATAAATTTTGGACATAAATAATATATTTATCTTTAATTTTAATAATGCTTTTAATCTCCATATATCTTCTACTAACTTCATTTTAACATTTTCATATTCTTTATAATTCTCATATATTTTCTGTTAACTTTATAGAAACATTTTTATTTGTCGTGGTCCCCCATATATTTTCCACTAATTTCTTTAAATATTTTTATAATAATATTTATAATCTCGAACTTTTCCTCCATCAAATTAACTATTCAACAAAATAATATACTATTTATAGATTTACTTTTTTTAATTCTCGTGATTAATTATAAAAATATTAATAAAAATAATATCTTTAATTCTCCCCAATAAATTTTATCATTACTCAATTCTCAAAATTTTCTTTAAAATTTTATTTTCTAATTCTTACATTCATAAAAAAAAAATCTAAACAAATTTAATACAATTGTAGAAGAACAATCTAGGCATAATTAAAAAATATATATAATTCTTTCAAAAAAAAAAAATGTATATAATTAACTTTATTTTTACACTTTTTCAAAAAAAAAACTTTATTTTTACAATTTTGACTTTATTTTTTGCTCGTAGTAGATTCTTCAACTCTTCTCTATTCTACTTCATTTCTCTACATTATCTTCCCTTTTTCTCTCTCTTCTCTCGTCTTCCCCAATTCATATTCTCTTTCTAGATTATTTCTCAATATTCATTGTATAAATTCTTTAATTTTATAAGAAAGGGGATTTTTTTCTTGTAAATCTGTACAATTCAAGTTCAAAAATTCAACAAAATCGTTGAATAATTAGAAAGAGAAAGAGAGAAAAAAATGCGGAATCAAAAAGCAGTCAATCAATACTCGATTTAGTCTTTTTGATTATTCATCAGATTCAAAAAGTAGTTCAAGATTCTTATGATGATGATGAATTGATCATAATTGATTGTCCCAGCAAATGATCACTTTACTTTAGTAAAACCCTAATTTTTGAAAATTTTTAAGCTTAGGTCAATTTTGGTTGTGAATTGATGGCGCAGACTGAAGTATACGCGCCGAAATCTGGTCAATTATGGAAGACAGTGATGAATTGGTTAGCGTTTTTGTTTCAGATCTTTGTTCAGATGGTGAGAGGTACTCCTTCCATTTTTCAAATCTTTGATAGCATTGGTTTTAGCCATGGTGGACAATCTTCCTTTCTGTCTCCTCCTTCGTCTTCTCCCTCTTTTAAGCCACTTCCTGTCGTCGAGGTTGCGCTCCATAGTAGCTCCGCCACTGCTGATGATATTAATGCTGCTGATGATGAAGAGGGTGGAAATTCTACTGCTCTTCCATTGGATAAGTTCACTGTATGTAATTGTTTTCAATTGTTTGTGATTTTTGTGTTAGTTTAGTTGTTGTAGCTTTTTTTTTTTAATATGATTGGAATGCTTGAATGGAATTTTTATGGATAGTGGTGAAGTCAGGAAAATAGTATACGGTTGACGGAACACTCCATCAGTGTGTGCTTAAGCAACTCGGCTGCTGGTCGTCTGTGTTCTTGTGTGTTAATTTATGTTAAACAGCTCAATTTTAATTGGCTTTTTTGTCAACTGACCTGGCTTAGGCAGTCTGGGCCTAGATTCCCTTGTTTCTGAATGATTATAAGTTTTTCTAATTGTGGAGTTAATTTTTCAAAAAAAAAAAAAATTGTGGAGTTAAAAATTGTGATTCAAGTGTGGTTTGTGATTTGATATTCAGAAGTGAGTTTCCTAGGTGATGAATGATTTTTGATGAGTGTTTGGAATGCAACTGAAGCTCACATTTTGATGATTTGATCATTTGTTGTAGAGAGGGTGATGAAATCAGAGATAATTACTATTGGAAGAATTAAGTTTTTAGTTGGGGGTTTATCTCTTCGGATATATATGATAAAATTTAAACTTAAGACTAGCATCTTTTGCACAAGAATGACTTCCACAAATGGAGTAACAGCAATGGGTCTAGCTACCTTGTGTTATTTTTGGATTTGATTGATTAATGGTTGGAATGTATATCTAGGATATCATTTAGTTTGTAGTCTCTCAAGTTGGTGCTGAAAATCAAGAAAAGGGTGTGTGAATATGCTTGTGTGCGGATTGTGTTATGCTCAGCTCGTTCTGAGAGTTGTATATTTTTGAGCGGAAGAGAAAGTTGTTACTCTTGGTTTTTGGTGACTGTTTTCAGTCTGGCTTGTGTCCTGGATTTTTGAGGTTGACTCATGACTTAGCTTCTTTTTTTTACTTTATTTACTCTTGAGTACAAGTGAACTTTTCTGTTTTTTGGGGCAGAGTTTTGTAGAAAATAATAGTTATTTTTAGTTTATTACTAATAATAATTATTTTTAATTTGTTACTAATAATAGTTTCTTGTTAGGTTATTTTTAGAAAAGTGTTACGTTTTCTTTCTGTTGGTTTTTGTATAAATAGAGCTTATTATTATTTTTTTTACTAAGTGAATATAATTCAAAATTAGAAATTTCTCTTGAGTCTTTTCATAGTTACAGAGCCTTATGGTTCGAAGTTGATCAAGAAAATTTAAACTCCCAGATCATAGTTTTGTTACTTAATGATAAGTACAAAGAATACTTCTGGAGAAAACCAAGAAAACCAACAATTGAATCCAAATTCCAATGGATCAATTGTTACAAATCTTACAACAATTAAACAAACCAAATCAAAATTTCAATGAGTCCTCATATGAAATTGTTCTAATTTTTGATCCTAGATCCGAAACTCAAAAAGAGGAAGGAAATGGTGTATGTTCCTCCTCACATGAAGTAGTTCAAAATCAACCTAGATCCGAAAATCAAAATCAATGACAAGATATGAGATTTTTTTGGTTATTTTCCCGGGGTAGGAATTGTTAGTAGATTTATGCATCTTCCTCAAATTGATCATCTCGAAGTTGTCATGAGGATAATTAGATATCTCAAAGGAACATGTGGCCGAGGTATTATGTTTAAAAATAATGGTAATCTTGATTTATTAGCCTATACTGATGCCGATTGGGCAAGAGATAGAGATAGAAGAAAGTCAACCTCAGATAATTTTACTTTTGTTGGCGGTAATTTGGTGACCTGAAAAAGTAAGAAGCAAAAGGTTGTAACTTTATCTAGTGCTGAAGCATAATTCAGGGGTATTGCCAAAGGGTTAACTGAAGTTTTATGGTTCCGAAAATTGTTAAAAAAAACTTGGTTTTCATCAAACAAACCATGTAAGCTTTATTGTGATAATGAAGCTGCAATTAGTATTTCCAAGAACCCGGTTCAACATGGTTGTACAAAGCATGTAGAAGTAGATCGTCACTTTATAAAAGAGAAACTTGAAAATAAAGTCATTAGTCTTCCATCCATCACCTTCAAGGACCAGATCCTAGATATTCATATGAAGGCAGTTAGAACAGAAGTCTTCGAAGAGACACTTCGCAAGTTGGGTGTTCAAGATCCGACCACTTAACTGGAGGGGGAGACGGGGGTGTAGAAAATAATAGTTACTTTTTGTTTGATACTAACAATAGTTTTTTGTTAGGTTATTTTTAAAAAAGTGTTAGGTTTTCTTTCTGGTTGGTTTTTGTATAAACAGGGTTTATTATTATTATTTTTTACTAAATGAATATAATTCAAAACTAGAAATTTCTCTTGAGTCTTTTCAAGTTTTATTAATTTTTTTGATATCCTAAAGTCCATAGCTGTATGTTGGGGGATTTCTTTCAAGACGTAGGGAATTTAGCCTGTAGCATCCGTTTTTATTAAGAGTCTGCTAATTTGGAGAAACATGTACTCCTATGATGCTCGCAAGTGGCTATTGGCTTTGTCTTATTGTTAGCAATATTATAGTTGCTTCCATTGTATTTCGATTGGGATATTAAATTATAATTGAGTATGAGATTTTAGTTTTCCGGGGTGGAAATGTTTCAAGTGGTCACTGTGCAGTTTCTTGTACTGGCCTGGCTTTGGGCATAATTTGATAAGTTTATGATCATCAATTTTGTAGTTTTCCATCACTTAACTCTGGAAATCTCTAATTTAGGCTTTTGGAGAATTGGCGGAGATGTCACAAGTACACGAATGGTTTTCATATTGTGCCCATATAAGTTATTGGCTGTGCAAAATTGAATGCTGGATTGTTGGTCCTGTCAAATCCATATTCTCTCTTTATGCAATGTCTGTCAATGGCTTTTTTAGATTTTCTGGGACTAAGGTGTGGTTGAAAAATTTTGAACTACAAGTTGATGAAGTAAAAGGTTGTATTATTGAGGATCTAATTTACGCTACGCCGATATGGACAAGTTTCATATCATTTGGCCGTGATCACGTCATGATTGTTTGGTTGTGTTGTGTCACAAGTTTAATTACTTTTTGAATATGTAATGAAGTTATAATTACTTTAATATCATATTAATTTAGTAATTATCTTAATTTTTATAAAGTATTAGGAGTATAATTCAAGTAAAAGTCTTATTAATTTAGAATTAATTTTTATTTTTATATTGAAAAAGATTCCTTATGTGACGCAACGTATGCTCTTTAAAAATTGTTCTTTATATGTATTGATTGGTAATCAAAACTAGGGATTTCTTGTGTAAGGTGTTTTGTGCCTTTACATGTTTTATGCATTGCATTTGTCACTGATGTTTTGCAATTTGTTTTACTGTATCTGCTTTATTCAGTATCATGCTAAAACTTCCTTGTAACAATGGTGCTTCATTGTAAGCCTTGCAGGTTGTCCTTGATTTGGATGAAACTTTAGTGTGTGCATATGAGACCTCTAGTTTACCACCAACACTTTGTACACAAGCAACAGAAGCAGGGTTGAATTGGTTTGAGCTGGAATGTGTATCATCAGACAAAGTATGTAATCCTTCCATTCCTAATTGCATCATTTATGTTGTAATTGTTGAATGAAGCTTGATTTATTTATATACATCAAACTGAAGGAATGTGAAGGGAAGCCCAAAATCAGTTATGTGACTGTGTTTGAACGTCCGGGATTGCATGAGTTCTTGGAGCAACTTAGTGAATTTGCAGATTTGATTCTGTTCACAGCTGGACTTGAAGGTTCTCTACTATTCTTTCATTTTCTCTTAGCTTATAATGCTCAAATGATACTTATCCTAGGATAGTTGGCACAAGTGATTTTGAAATAAAAATTTCAATTTTTTGATTTATGTATGTTGAAAATTTGTGGTAATGCAATAATGCTACTTTAAGAAATGCTGAATTCGTTTTTTTTCGTGTCAACAGGTTATGCTAGACCTCTTGTTGACAGAATTGATGCTAAAAACCGGTTCAGTCGTCGTTTGTATCGGCCATCGACTACAAGCACGTTAGTAATGAAAACTTCATGCATATGTTTCCATGATTTGACCATCTGAATTGTGTTTTCCATAAAAAAGAAAAAGAAAAAGAATTGTGTTTCTTATATGATTTTGGGTAGCAATCACTGCTATGCTAGCTACCTACATTATAATTTGTTATGTGATCTTTATGGCATAGTTTTTTTAGCTTATTTGCCTTTAACAACTCACTCTATTTATCGATGAATTTATTGTCACTAGCTTGTTTCCCGTTTCTTAACCAAGCATTAAAGTAAGGTATTAAAGCCGTGTGCCTGCTTTTGCTTTCTTACTTGTGTCAATGAGCTAATCTTGAAGATGGTATCTTCCATTTTCTTCATATTTTGGGGTAGTATCAATGACAATGGTATATGATTTTGATACTGATCATCCACCAACTTGATTATTAATTGTTTTGACTTGATATATAATATATGCTTTCAGTGTGTATTTTAACACATAGTACGATTGTTTTATCTTATTCGTTGCCATAGTTTCATGTTGTAGTCATCCCGCTGACATGATTCCCTTGATCGTGGATATTGGGTTTGTGCATGATGCTTTACTCATGAGATGAAATTCATGAATATTAGCTGTCTGAGACTCTAGGCAGAGTGCAAAATCTTGAATGTGGTCGCAGTAGTCGTAATGGTTGCAAAACAACTTTTGAAGTCTATGCGGATGGTTTCGCTGTTGTCTTGGCCTATCTAACGGTTGCAATGCTTTGATGTGTTTGCGCTTTGGTGCTGGTTTTTACGGTTCTTATTGCTTAGGATTATATGTGAAAGAAGTGTATACATGATGTATTGTTATCTAAAAACGAAATTTGTTGGCGTGCCTTGTTTCTAAGGGATTTCTTTGGGATGTTTGTGCATGTTGCTAAGTGCACAATAGAATATATGATTGCAGTGCATCTTTTAATTAGAACACATATTTATATGATGACTGTCTTCTGTGCCACTCTAACATTCCTCTCTGTTCACGTTTATTTACAGGGAGTACCGGGATCATGTGAAGGATCTATCCTGCATTTCACACGATCTATGCAGAGTAGTCATCGTCGATAACAATCCATTCAGTTTCTTATTGCAGCCACTAAATGGAATCCCATGTGTTCCATTCTCTGCAGGACAGCCGCATGATGATCAGGTATAAATTTATAGTTCTCGTATAAAACCCGACCAAAACACGAACCCATCATTCACTTGGTGTATTCTCATTTTGTTTATTCAGCTTCTCGAAGTCTTACTTCCACTCCTGAAGCACCTCTCACTTCAGGATGATGTGAGGCCTGTACTATACGATAAATTCCATATGCCCGAGTGGTTCCAAAAACACGGGATCCCTTCCTCTGGTCGGACATTGTAGTAACAGCCTGAAGAGCATTATTCTTTGGCAGGTAACTTATGTGTTTTGTAAACCTGTATTATTTGAATGTGTATAGTGAAACTTCGAAAACGAGGCATTTTTCCGATCTAAATTCTTTTCAGTCTCTCTGAGATTTCAGTGCTTCAGTTGTGACCAAAATATATCTTTTCCTTCTGTATGTAGCTTTGTTTTGTATGCCTTGGATTGGCCATGTAGTCCTGTAAGTTTCAAAACTTGTATTATGCTCAGAAAGCTAATAGATGTATCATGCTGGTTCAGATTGTTTAATACTCTATTATGTATACTTGTTTTTAAAAAGTTGTTTATAGCAGCATATTCGAAATCAGCACTATAAACAAGGTTCACATTTTCCTTTTAAGGCATTATTACTCACGGTCGATTTCTCAAATACTTCTATAAATCAACATGCATGTCTATCAAACAATATGATATTTTTATTTTAAAGTTGAAAAGAAAATTCTTATTTTAAAAATTTTATTTAAATATTTTTAAAATCTCATATATATGGAGAGTTTCAATGAGAAGGACGTTGAAAATGAAAAGGGTAAGGAGGTATCTACACCATTGATTTCATAAAAATAAATAATTTATAATCACGATTGAGCTAAAAACACATAACTGTAAAAGTAATTATATTATACAGAAAATAACAATACTAAAATTTAAGTTATTTATAAATTATAAGTTTGATTTAAGTGTCAAAGGTAAATTGATTGGTTAAAGGTTATTTTGGAGGTTAGTATGTAATTTTAATTATCGGGGAGTGACTATAACTCTGAATATTAAACATTACGGTTATAAACTTTAAATATCCTACACTTCAATGTTGTTTTAATAAGTAGTTGTTTACTATACAATTTATGCCATGTTTTTCATAAATTTTCTTATTGTTATTTTGTTTTGAGATTCGAATGCTTTGTTAAAAAAACGACCTTAGCATTTAGCATCCATGATTTTTGAAGTAATGATTTTTGAAGTAATTCATAATAAAAAGGAAAATTTACTTTTAAAAATCTGATCTTTTGCATGTTCTTTTTTAAAAATTCTACCTTTCGATTATTTTTTAAAAATTCGACCTTTTACCTTTGCTTTCTTTTGTATTACACATACCTCCCTACCTTACCTGAACAACCGGTTAATTTCGAATTTTAAAAAAAAGAGAATAGGAAAATTTACTTTTAAAAATTCGACCTTTTGCTTGTTCTCTTTTAAAAATCAGACCTTTTACTTGTTCTTTCAATCTGGTAAAAATGTTCGTAAACGGAGGCAAAAGGTCGGATTTTTAAAAAATAATCAAAAGATGAAATTTTTAAAAGAGAACAAGTAAAAGATCGGATTTTTAAAATTAAATTTTCCTAATGAAAATGTAATGTTTTTACAAGGTTAATATATAAAGATTTTTAGAATTGAATTCTTTATACAATATCCATACACACAAATATACTGAATAGCAAAACTATCAAACTATTTTTATAGAGATGTTTAAAATAGACACGAGAAATTGGCATTGTAACTAAATTTGACTTTAATTCAATTTTAAATAAATTTTAAAATAAATAAAAATTAACATAAAATAAGATATTAATCGATCCAAAATATCCTGATCCTAAAATTGATCCGATTATCTGAGGGAACACTCTTGGACTCCTTGCTAGTTCCCAATGCTTCGCAAGCATAGCGTCAGAAATTTTTGGGGATTATCGAAGAGAGAGAAAGCTTAGAGAATCATCAATGGAGGAGTCGAAGAATCCATCATGTCAGACTGGATTACCGGAAGAAGTATTATTCGAGATACTCTCACAATTGCCGGTAAAATCCCTAATTCGATTCACATCTGTTTGTAAAAGTTGGTTCCGTCTCATCAAATCTCCTGAATTTGTAGCAAAACATTATGCTACTCGCAATGATTCACTGCAACAAAATGAATGTCATTTTCTTCTAGCGTATTCTTCATATTCTGATCCAATTGCTAAATTTTTATCCTATGAAACTCTAGAAGTTTCCTCAGTTTTTGAATGTAAACCTTTTGATAGCACTTCTGATCCAATTTTCGATATTTCTTGGAGAATTTTTGGTTCTTGTAATGGCATTTTTTGCGTTGTAGTGAAAAAATTTAAGAATGTTGTAATATTATGGAATCCTGCTACTAGAGAGGTTTTTGTGCCGAATCAACCCCGCCAAGTATTGAGTTTTTTAGGGTTTGGATTTGACGATAAAGCAAATGATTACAAGATTGTAATGTTTGATTATAATGGCATTGTAGAGTTATACTCCCTTCGTTCTGATAGTTGGACTAGTGTTGAGGCTAATTATTCGTTTGGTGAGGATAAAGATATCTTTGAACAAATTGATCCTACCTCAAATGGTAGTATGTATTCTTGGATGGTTTACGACTCATTGTGTAATGGACTTCGTCTTTTGTCATTCGATATGATCGATGAAGTTTTCATTGAGACGCCAATGCCGGATGGTGTCAAGGGATGCTATCTATGTTTTATGCAGCAAAGGTGTAATCAATCTTTTCCTGCTCTTCTTTCTTTCCACTTGCTTAATTGTTCATCGAGAACTAAGAATATTGATGTATGGGTGTTGAATGAGTATGGTCCGTCTGGGTATTGGACTAAGGAACGATCACTTGCTTGGCCTGAGCATGTAGTTTTGGGGGCACCTAGGGGATTGTGGAAGAATGAGGGGGTACTTTTTATTGGTCAAGAGAGAGTTCTTACTTGTTATAATACTGTTACACAAGAAATGAGATTGCTTCAAGTTCCGGGACAACAACTACTTGGCTATACGGAGAGTCTAGTTTCGATAAAAGATTTGTGCCAGCAGGAAAAACTAGAGGGTTGTTCGGCTAGAATGGGCTTCCAACAAGCTAGAGAAGTAGAAAGTTCTGAATCTGATGAAGATGATGAGGATCAGGATATTTATGAACCTTATTATATCTGTGAAATCAACCAACCAGTTCTTTCAAACACCGTTACATTTTAGGTAGTTCTTTCGATTGAATATATTGTTTGTTCTTTTAAGCTAGGGAATCTGTAGATAGTGATTAGTTTGTATTTCCTTTCTTGTTTGTTGCATCATTAATTGGGGATCATTGTTTGTTTTTCAGGTAAATTTACAGTCCTTCCTGTCTCAGCATTACTGTTTGGAAAGCTCTGACATTGTTTCTACTGCCTGCATTGTCTAGAGGTATTCAGTGGGAATCTGAAGAGTTCAAACTAATATTTTCCACCAAACAAAGCTTCTTCAATTCTTTCGAACTTTGGAGAGATTGTAACCCTAACAAAAGTATGCATTAAATCATTCTAATTTTCCTCTCTTTCAAATCCCTTTCCTCCCGTTTTGCTATCCAACCAAAGGATTCTTTACTGATTGCACAGTCAGGGCCGTCGAATGGCAAGTGCAAAGCGGTCAATCGCCTAGGCCCCGTGTTTTTTAGGGTCCAAAAAACTTATTTTTATGTATATAAGTGATATTAATTTGAATCAAATTTATTATAACTTACATTTTTTTGCTAAATAATATGAGTTTTTAGTGTTTTTTTTGTAAAGTAGATTAAATATTAACAATAAAAAACAAAAGAAGTATTATATTATGCGTTATGTCTTAAGTTTTTAGGGGCCCATTTTTATCTTTTGCTCTGGGGCCCAAAAATGAACGAGACGGCCCTGTGCACAGTTCATGAGCCATAAGAATGTGGTCTTTATTCACCATACCCTTAATTGAAGACACTTTGACTCTGAGCAAAATCAACCAGATAAACTTCTTTGATTTCTCTGTTCTTGTTTTGAAAGATTAATGTTCTCCCACTCTGTTTGTGCTTCATAGTACTTCCTCCGTTCTATAATACATGCTACTGATTGTGATATTTTTCCACACAATATGTCACACTCAGTAGCAAGTATTTTGGAACGGAGGAAGTACTTGTTTTTTCCTTGGTGTAATAGACCTTTTCATTGGTGGTTTAATTAGCACTTAATTCTTAGTTCTCACCTAGAGTATGAAACCATATGGAAGTTGGTGCTCTTTGGTTCAAGAAATACAACCCAAACAAAAGAAATTATTAGAAAAAAAAAAACTAAAGTACAATTTGTAAGTTAAATATATATTAGCAAGTAGTTTATACTACGTCCATCCAATAATAATTGAGACATGAATTTATACTATAGTATTTTTTTTTTAATAATACCTGTTTTATTAATAAAGAGTCATACGACATCTACATCAGAGATAAAAATTAGCAAATACATAACAACTTTAACCAAAGATAATTCAAAATTAACAAAACTACGATCGTTGTATATGAGATCTGACAATTCTGAACATCCTCTTCCACATTGCTGTTTAACACAGCCTTCTACGAGGGGTTTTTCGATCTGTTGTAGTCTTGAGATAGAATTGAATTTGATGTAGTTGATAGTAATTGCAATTTTGGTGTCTGCTGCAATATTGCATTAATCTCTACCCACAAATCAATTACAAACCAAACTTCATAACTCTAAAGTCTCACGAAGAGATAAATCAAATAATTTCATATTAACTTTTTGTAATCGTAAATGTGTAAAGCTAAAGCAAAGTCAAATTACACTAACACAACCCATTATTCAATGACGTTTCAAAATCACGTGTTTTTTTGTTTATTTAATTTTCAATTGCTCTAATTATTTTTTGAAAGGAGTTGTGCACGTTAATGCCAGTGTACACAAGAGCTATTATTAAGTACTTCACTAATTATTGTTATAAATTTTAATTTTATATCTCACCATTTTTAATATTTGCATTTTTATGACGTTATAAATTTATATATTTGACTGCGAAAAACAAAAAGGATCCACAAAAATAGATATTTTGCTACTATTTGAGCAAGAAAGCCCATGCATTATGTTTCTAGCTATGTATTCATACTATTTCGTATCCTTAAATTTAGTATCAAAGAGAAAATTAGTTACTTTTTTCTAAACAGTTGATATTTGGTTTTAGTGAATTAAGAGAGGGATTGAATAACATAGATGAAATTAAAAGCAAATTATAACCTTTAAATATAAAAATAATGCAAAATAGAGTGAAACTGTAGGACAACTCAAAATGACAACACAAATTCTTATTTAAGACCGTCTTTACAAGAGATGTGTCTCAAATGGACTGGGCCATTATTACTTATAAAAAACTTTTAAAAAAATGTGCGCTATGTAATCCTATTTGGAGTTGACGTTATAACCTATTGAAGTTGGTATTTATAATAACCCGTTAGACTTGGTAGTATAACCTATTAAAGTTGGTATCTCCATATAGGTATAATACCAACTTTAATTGGTTATAACACCAACTCCAAATACCAATTTTAATAGGTCATAATACCAACTTTAATAGGTTTAACACCAACTTTAATAGGTTATAAACCAACTTGAAATAGGCTCAACCGCGCGCGTTAGTTTTTAGATTTTTTTTCTTTTTTCTAATTATTGAGAAAGTGGATTGAATTCTTTTAAGAGGTGTCTGAAGAGAGGGTCTGAAATGACAAATAATGCAAGTTTAGTGAGACTAAAAAATAAATATTTTGTGTTGTATAATCCAAAAAAACTCACATATAAAACTTAAATATTACAAATATAATGGAACAAATATTCAATTATGATTGAATATTAGTTTTAGAGACAATTATGCCTATTGTATAGGAAGTAACATTTTTGAACTTTTTGTTAATGATGATCTTTGCTTAAATTGACAGTTATGTCTAATTATTTAGATCATTATATTAATGTGGCTTGATTTGTAATATTGTAAGTTTGTCATGTTGCAATTGATTTTGCTTGTTATTCATATGATGTTTATTGGATAGATAACATATTGAGGTTAGATAGTGACTAAGTGGTTAACCTTTAGAATTTAATATTATAAGTATTATTTTTTCTGGGTTCGATTTTCACTTAGTCAATTTCTTCTCTCAGTCTAGCTTATAATCCAAAAATTTTCCTTTACAACTAGTCATAAAATCCCGATTAGGTTTACGAATGAGTTTGATTGTTTCAAAAGTAAATATAGACCCTCAACATATTACATAGTTAATGTACATGCTTGTACATTAATTAAAACTTTTTTTAGTATAAGATAAGCTGAGGAAATTAAATAGCTAGAAAAAGGGTTAACAAGAATCGAACTTAAGTTCTTCATGAAAAAAAATTATCCATGCTCTAACTGAAAAAAAAGTACAGCCACAGTATCCCGCATAAGGCAGGGTCCGGGTGGTGGGTTTTGTTTTTCTTGAAAGATGCGGATTAGTAATACCAGTTCCCCTAAGAAGGGAGTAAAGACAGATGCTCGCAGTCAAGAAACCCCCAATTGATACCTACACCCAAGTAGGGCTCGAACCCCAAACCTTCTGCTCCACATGCAGATACTCTATCCATTAAGCTACAAGCGCTTTTATTACATGCTCTAACTGAACTAAGACGTACTTGTAAATAAAGACAAATTTTGTTCCTCCATGGACCCAAGTCCAAACTCAAGTACTCTACAAAAACTAAGTACCACTTCTAATGATAATGTCTCAAAACCCAAGGCTTTTAAGTAAGCATATGCATATGCATTGTTTGACTTTGGTTTAAATCATTTGGTTGGTGTTTCATGTGGGTTTGACAATTATACTTGTTTTGGTATAGATTTACTTTTACTTAACTACTCCATGATTTTGTTTGAGTTTAAAGGATTTAAATTTACCAAATCAATATTCTTACTTAATTAATTTAACTAATGAGCTTATACTATAATATATGATATATTCAAGTATAGACAAATCCTACCTAACATGTATGTCAATTCCTTGAACTTTACGATATTAATACATTTCTTTTTTTCGATGAGATATATTCCCTTCGTTTCTAAATGTTTTTCCTATTTAATTTTTGCACAATTTTCAAAGTAAAATTGGTGTTTTATTATCTCTAAATATGCATCATAAAAAATTATTAAAAAATGTAATTAAAAAGTATACATTAAGATGAATCTAATGAGATATCATATGGATATATTTTATCATCTATATATGTCTTAAACATCTTGATTAAATTTACTACAAAATAGAATATTCTAAACGAGAAGGACATTAGGAAACAGAGAAAGTAGTTTTTTATGCTTTTAATTAGAATAGGTCGTGACCTTAGATTAGGAAACGAGAAGGACATGGGATGAGCAAATTAAAATTGACATGCACGAGTTGAACCTCTCTAAGGACCTGACTAGAGACAGGGGTAGTTGGAGGTGTCTTATCCATGTTTTAGATTACTTATTCCTTGAGCGTATATTCTGGGGTTCTTCTCCTCATCTTTTCTCGAGCTGGGGGACTCTTTTTGGTCGTGCTCTCCTTTATGGGTATGAGTTGCCGCCGTCCTTCCCTCCCCAGACCCTGTCTATAGTTCTCTGTGAACGGGAAACACTGGATAGGATGATGATGATGATGTTATTGATCTTAGGCAAAGTAGATATTTGCCTAGGCCTAGAACTACAAAGGTTCGAGCTCAATATCTCAACTTAATATGCACTTTTATATAGGCTAATTCTTTTATCAATTAAAAATTATATAATGATAATCATATCTCTTTTATTTTGTAAAACGGCCTTTAAAAATCAGAATGAACTTTTTCCTAACAATATAATTTGAAGAAACTCATATGATAACAAAATATAGATATGAATTGAAGACAGAATATATGCTGAATTGTTATATACAAACAATGTAAATATATACGTTTATTCATCAATAATGAGATTTAAAAAAATAGTATAAAATTATATTCATAATTTATAAATAAATTCATAAAAATTTCATTAAAATTATAAATTAAAGATATAAAATTAATTCTAATTTTTTGCCATGTAGAGCATGTGATAATTGACTATTTGAGGCTCCGACTTTCTTAAGAAAACCGGGTAAACAAGAGTTCACATCACATGAATATATATAAGATTAGAGAGGATGGAAAAAATGAGTCGTTAAGATAGAGAGGGATAGTATATGGGTTTATGAATAAGATTAGAATATTTGTCAAAAAATAGTGCAAAAAATCAATATAACGAAGTAAAATAGAAATGGTGTGGAAATTGAAAAAAAAAATAATGATGTTTTTTTTTTTGAATTTGAAGGAATAATAATGTTAGAAGACTAAATATAAGGTAAATAGATATAATCTCTCTAAATATCAATATAAACTAGTTTATGATTTGGAAATTAAGAGATGGATGAAAATTTTATATTTTTAAATTGTTGGATTTGGAGATAAACATGTGTAGATGAGAATTAAAGAAAGTGATAATAGAGATATTTGTATAAAAAAAATTAATAGTAAAATTAAAAGGATATACTAAAATAAATGTATAGAAAATTCAGGACAAAAGGAGTGTCGATCTGTTTGGTTATCAGTAATAAATGACGGAAACGATAATAAAAAGTTAGTGTAATTTGATAAGTAAATCTCTTGATAAGTTATATAGTCTTGTTTGTTAAACATCAATCATCTCATTTTCTTTACAAAATTAATTCTGCACTATTATTATAAAATGTTAGGTGTTAGTGGAAATTTATGAGCTAAAAAACCTTTTTATGATCAATGTTTTAAATATTATCATGACAATATATAGGATGTGTTTAATTTATTAATTCTGCACTATTATTATAAAATGTTTAAATATTATTTAATACCAACAATCAAAAGTAGGTTATAGTTGCATGTGATTTGTTTATTTATAGGATGTGTTTAATTTATCACATTATGATTCACATATTTATTATACTATATTATGCTGATTTACCAATAAACCTAAATAAAATAAATATATTAACTTAATAAAGGGTGAACTAATTAATAATTGAAATTCAAAGGATGTGGATTAATTTCACATTATGATCCACATACTATATCATGATTCACATATTTTTTATAGTATATATTATGCTGATTTTACCAAAATTAACTTAAATAAAGTATTTGCCAAAAAATATTCAAAGAATGTGAAAAAAAAAATACTTCTAATGGAAACTAAAGAAAAAGATGAATACTTGAATTACCATGAACTAAACTCATGCCCTTAAATAAATTTGGGGTATTTCATAAAAGAGTTTATTGAGTTATTTTATCTTATTTTAACACAAATAGTATCACGTGGTCAAACTATCAAATGCTAGTGTTTAATAAATTATCTAACATAATTAACTTTATAATAAATTGTTTTTATTAGCATATTCAATATCAGCAGGTTAAATATTCAACCGATAAATCAAATGATAAAATAAATAAAAAACTGCAACCAGCTATCATCATCATCATTTAGCAATAATTTGACAAACTACATACGCCATTCCTCCCATTTAATTTGCATCATTTGTCATTTTGGTTCGTCCCACTTAATTTGCATCATTTCCATTTTTAGACAATGGCCTACCACTTTCTTTTAATCTCATTCACACATTTTAACTCTCTTTTATTTCCATCAACACAATTTTTTAACTCTCTTTTATTACCATCAACACAAAATATCGACTTTCTCTCTACATTAAATTATACTTCTTCCAACTCAACCAAGTTGTCCCATTTTCTTTTATGGACTCACTCAAGTTGTCCCATTTCTATTTTTGACAATGATATTTTACCTAAATACCCCCACTTTTACTACTTCCAATACCCAACTCATACCTTTACAATTAATTTAATCAATTAAAATACCCAACTACCCTCACTTTTACTACTTTTAATACCAAACTACCACCTTCACAATTAATTTAATCAATTAAAAACCATCATTCCACTGTTAAAAACCGTGTCCAACCCAAATGAAATAACTTGGTTGAGTTGGAGGGAGTATGGAATATAGAGAGAACACCTCAAAGAGCATGGAGTACTTCAAAAAAAAAAAAAACAAGAAAAGAAAAAGGCAAATAAGAAAAATAAAACTACCAAAAAACAGTCATCCTTTTTTTTTTTTTGAGAAAAAAAAAAAAAAAAAACAGTCATCCTTTAGTCAAACCCAAATTTATTTCTCAGTCTATAATTTTCCTTTAACGGAAAAAATTATTAATTCCCTCCTAAAAAACCCCAAATAAAAATTCCTATCTTTCATGGAGTTCTCTGTTTTTTCTTTCTTTCTCACAATTTTCCTCCCTAATTTCATATCAAAATCAAAGCTTTTCATCATCTTCTTCCTCCAATGAAGAACAAAATTAAACCCATAAATCCAAACCCTTTAAAATTCCCACCATTTTTTCTTTCTTCATGATGATCATTCCACCATTTTCCACCATTTTTTTCTATTTCTTCTTGTTTTGTCTACCCCACATACTCCATGGGCTTGGCTCTGGTTCAACACTTTCTGTATCCTCTTCAACTTCCACAGTTTGTGGGATAATTTCAAGTGAATTCAACAAAAGAATTGAGTGTTATAAAAATGGAAATTTGATTAAAATTCAACCCAATATTTCTTATGATTCCATTGTTGGAGGTGGGACCTTTTTTTGTGGTCTTAGATCAGGTGGGAAAAGTTTATTTTGTTGGGATACAATCACAAATTCATCTACATTTCCTCCAAAAAGAATTTACTTCAATGATTCTTCCCCATTAAAACAGATTTCTGTTGGTGATAATCATGTTTGTGGGATTGTTAATGGAACTAATGAGATTAAATGTTGGAGAGGAATCAAGGGTTCTAATCAAATCCCATCTGGGTTTAGTGGGTTTCAATCAATTTCATCTGGGTTTGATTTTACTTGTGGGATTTTGATAAATAGTTCTAGGGTTAGATGTTGGGGTGTTGATAAAACCCTAGCTTCCGAAATTGAATCCCAATTTGGGAATTTTTCTATGCTTAGTTTAACAGCTGGTGGACAACATGTTTGTGGGTTTAATTCATCTGGGTTTTTGATTTGTAAAGGTAAAAACTCTGCAAAACAATTAGATTTTCCTTTTGATTTGAATCAATCATCTGGGTTTTCAAATTTAGGGTTAGGGTTTGATTATACTTGTGCAATTAGGAAATCTAATGGTACAGTTCTTTGTTGGGGTGGTAATGGTGCATATGCAAGTAATTTAACACAAAATGTTAATTTTGAATTTTTAGTTGGTGGGATGAATTTTGTTTGTGGATTTATTACTAGAAATTCTTCTGTTTTGTGTTGGGGCCCAGGATGGTTGGGCAATTTAGAACTTCCTTTGATGATTTAGGTTGGGACAGAAAAATAGGAGGATACTCAAGCAGCTTGATTTCATTCATGAGCTCAGATCGAAATATATACAAGGTTGGAGGTAAGGATAATACCTTAACCAATGAGAAAGGCCCAACAGCCCACATACTACTACAAGACAAAATAAAGGAATAAAAGGACACTGCAAATACAGAGAAACCGTTCTAAAACAAGTGACTACCAAAAACGCTGCATACAAGAAATAAGAAAGAGCTGCTAGCTGCTGCACATACTGATGTTCCTCAATACTCCCCCTCAAGCTGGGAGTGGAAGAGAATTGTGAACTCCAAGCTTGACTAGAAGATGATTATGCTGCTGTATAGGAAGTTGCTTTGTAAACACATCAGCAAGTTGTTCTTTAGAAGGAATGTAAGTAGTTTGGATTGCACCAGTGGCTTGCTTCTCTCGAATAAAATGACAATCCATCTCCACGTGCTTAGTTCTCTCATGTTGGACCGGATTTGCAACAATAGAAAGAGCTGCTTTGTTGTCGCAATGAATGACAGTGGGATGATAGGATTGAAGGCCAAGATCTTTTAATAGTTGTTGGAGCCACAAAACTTCACAAGTGGTTAGAGCAAGAGCTCGATATTCAGCCTCGGCCGATGAACGCGCAACTACGGATTGTTTCTTAGATTTCCAAGAGATGGGTGAAGACCCCAACAAGATGCAAAAACCAGTAGTGCTGCGTCTAGTATATGGGCAGCCACCCCAATCACTATCACAAAAAGCAGTAAGTGTAGTAGAGCTGGAGGATGTGAGAAGTACCCCTTGAGATGGAACAAGTTTGAGGTATCGGAGAACACGTTTGGCGGCTTGCATATGAATGGTTGTAGGCTTGTGCATAAACTGACTGAGGAGATGCACAGCATAAGCAATGTCAGGACGGGTAATGGTAAGGTAAATTAGCTTCCCAATAAGCTGTTGATAATGGACAGGTGTAGGTAATGGGTCACCACGATGGAGATGAAGCTTGATGTTAAAATCAAGTGGTATGCGAACAGGCTTGGAATTGAGCATATGGTACTCATTGAGCAAATCAGCCAAATATTTCTGCTGAGATATAAAAATGCCATGTTCATTTCGGTCCACTTCTATCCCCAAGAAATACCGAAGGTCCCCCAAATCCTTCATATTAAACTGTGATGCCAGAAAAGTTTTTGTTTTTTGAATTGCCAAAGGATCATTACCCGCAAGGATGAGATCATCCACATAAACAAGTAGGATTGTGTGAGAGTTATCATGGTGTTTAGCAAAGAGAGAGTAATCGTTGCGGGATTGAGTGAAGCCAAACGATTTTAGAGCTAATGACAACTTCGAAAACCACTGTCGTGGTGCTTGCTTTAGACCATACAAAGACTTGGTCAGTTTGCACACACGATCAGATGAAGGAGTAATGGAAAGAGTATCAACAGAAATGGGAACACCTGGAGCAACATAACCAGTGGGCGGTTTAATGTAAACCGTTTCATCAATATCGCCGTGCAAAAAGGCGTTCTTTACGTCCATTTGAGACAAAGACCAATTATTAATGGCAGCAAGAGCCAAGAGGGCTCGAAAAGTTGTCAATTTTGCAACCGGAGCAAACGTCTCAGCATAATCTATGCCCGGAGTTTGCTTGTTTCCCAAAACAACCAAGCGAGCTTTGTAGCGCTCAATTGTGCCATCCGGATGATATTTTGTTTTGAACAACCATTTTGTTCCAATTGCTTTTTTGCCATGAGGTAAGGAAGTAACTTCCCAAGTTTGATTCTCCTCAAGAGCTGCTAGCTCTTCATTCATAGCTACAATCCAGTGAGGAGACTTGATAGCCTCCTTAAAAGTGAGAGGATCTTTAGTTTGATGCAAGTGGGAAAGGAAGCAAGAAAATTGTGGAGTTACTGTGACAGTAGCTTTGGTGGCAATTTGTGAAGTTTGAGAAGAAGAGTGGGCATTATTGGACACATAATCGGTCATCCATGAAGGTGGTTGATGACTTCGGGTAGACTTTCGAAGGGTAGGAGTTTGAGCAGGTTGAATGGAAGGTTGAGAAGGCTCATTGATGTTTGGAACAGGAGGAGGCGTAGGAGATTCATCCTCATCAGTAGACGAATCTTCCCAGGCTTGTGATGGTTGAATTTGATGATCAGGAGAAGGGGGGATGAGTTGGGAAAGGTTATCTTTAGAGAGATGATATGGAAAAACATGCTCATAAAACTTGACATCTCTTGAGACAAAGGTGTGGTTGGTAAGAAGGTTTAAGAGCTTGTAGCCCTTTTGATTTGAAGGGTATCCAAGGAAAAGACAAGGAACACCTCTAGGATTGAGTTTATCCTGATGTGGGGCAGGATTGTATGCAAAGCTCAAACACCCAAAGGTCTTTAGCATGTGGTAGTTGGGTTTTTTTGTGGTAAAGGAGTTCATATGGGGTTTTGTGGTTTAGGACAGGAGTTGGTAAACGGTTGATTATATAGGCTGCCGTGAGAATGCAATCGCCCCAAAAGCTCTTTGGTAAACCGGCTTGGAATCTTAGACATCGCCCCATTTCTAATACATTGCGATGTTTTCTTTCAACTCGACCGTTTTGTTGAGCTCGGTCTACACAAGTTGTTTGATGTTGAATACCATACTCATCAAATAATTGTCGACACTGATAATCTTTAAATTCGAGAGCATTATCGGATCGCACAATTTTCACTTTGCTATCAAATTGATTGTTTGCCATTTTAACAAAATTAGTGAGAGCATGGAAAGCTTCGGACTTATGCCTTAGGAGTGTAACCCACGTTGCACGTGTATGATCATCAACAACTGTCAAAAAGAAACGATGTTTACCCCGTGTTTCAACACGATAAGGACCCCATATATCAATGTGTAGAAGTTCAAAAGAAAAGCTAGCATGAGACTTACTTGTTGGGTATGGACTCTTGGTCATTTTACCCATAGGACAAATGAGGCATACATCTTCTTTACTACCTTGGGGAACACACCCTATAGCTTTTAGCTTTTTCAAGGGGGCATGGCCTAGCCTATTATGCCATAATGTGGTGTCATTTATCACATGCTTTTCCAGAACCCCATGTTCAACTTTTTGAGAGTGAAGGACATTGATTGATGACCCATTGGAGGGTTGTGAGGCTACACGATTTCCCAACCGTTGCACAGCAATATCAATACTTTCATCAATTAAGTAATATAGTCCCTGTTTGCACTCCCCCACACCTCTTACTTTTTTAGTAATTTTGTCCTCTATCACACAATATTTATCATAAAATTGGACATTACATTGCTCATTTTTCGACAACTTGCTCACAGATAAAAGATTGTGTTTGAACTCAGGCACAATTAAGACTTCCTTTAAAAACAATCCATTTTTCAGTTCAACACTACCATAAGCAACAATATTAGAGGTTTTTCCATTTGGCATGTTAATTTTCAACTCTTTATTTACATCAAAGGTGCGAGTAATATTGTTCATCTCACCACACATATGGTCGGATGCTCCGGAGTCTATTATCCACTCCATTTTCTCTACATGAACATTTGAGCAAGTTATCATACCTGCGAAGCCAGCGAATCCCGCATCAAAATCATCATCTCCTTCAGATTCGGCATTTTTTCTTCCAGTTGATGCTCCAGGTAAGTTTTTCAAGAGTTGTTCGAGTTGTTGAACCGTGAAACCACCACCTTCTGAGTCACCTTGAACGTTGGCAGCTATCCTACTGGGTGTATATCTCCTGTTTCTTCCCCAGTTGTTTGAGGATTGATAGCTGCTAGATGATGATGACCCAGCTCCAGCACCTTTCCCTTTATATGGCTGTCTATATTTCGGATGCCACTTCGGGTAACCTATTACAGTCCAACACCGATCATTTGTATGACCTTTCACACCGCATGCCGTACATACTTCCGTATCACCACGCCCTTTGCTGAGCATAGCAGATGATTCGAGGGGCTGCTGTTGTGTACTCAACACATTTCGTTGTGACTCTTCCTGTTGAAGAGAGGAACAGGCAAACTCCACATTTGGTAATACAGTCATCATTAATAGTTGGCTCCTTTGAGCCCCATAACTTTCATCAACTCCATTGAGAAACTGAAATAATTTTCTTTCCTCCTTCTGTTGATTTAAAGCTTCTAAGAACTTTGTTATATCTTCTCCCTCAGTTGTGATTTGAGGAAGTTGGTCAAGAGACTCAAGCTCTTCCCATTTGCCTCTCATAACCGTATAATATTCACCAATAGATAAACCATTCTGTTTCAGATTATATAAATCCCTATTTAACTTGTATTTTAGGGAACCATTAGTCACAGCATATCTTCTCTCAAGATAAAGCCATATCTCTCTTGCACTCAACATGTACATAATGGTTTGTTTAATGGACTCCTCAACTGAACCCATTATCCATCCTATCACTGTGTCATTACAAGTGTCCCAGAGTTCACCTTTCACCTTGTCCGTTTCATCCCTCACAACGGTTCCGGTTACAAACCCTATTTTTCGTTTTGATGAAAGGGCTATCTCCATTGATCTTCTCCATCTTCTATAGTTATTAATACCTTCTAACTTTTCTACACTTACACTGTTTGGACCATCTGATCCGTGTAGATAAAGAGGGTTTTGGGGGTTCATTTTCTCCATGAATGGAGTTTACTGTAATGGAAAGAAGAAGGGATAGAAAAAGGATCGAAAATGAGGGTTTATCAAATCAAAGCTCTGATACCATGATGATTTAGGTTGGGACAGAAAAATAGGAGGATACTCAAGCAGCTTGATTTCATTCATGAGCTCAGATCGAAATATATACAAGGTTGGAGGTAAGGATAATACCTTAACCAATGAGAAAGGCCCAACAGCCCACATACTACTACAAGACAAAATAAAGGAATAAAAGGACACTGCAAATACAGAGAAACCGTTCTAAAACAAGTGACTACCAAAAACGCTGCATACAAGAAATAAGAAAGAGCTGCTAGCTGCTGCACATACTGATGTTCCTCAATATCCTTTACCAAAAATTCTTCCTGGTCCATGTATTCAATCTCAATGCACTAAATGTGGTGTATATCCTGAATCTCAATCCCTTTGTTTTGGTTTTGGTAACATTTGTGTAACATCTTGTAGTGTTCCATCACCATTACCGCCATCTCGGCCTCCGTTTCAGCCGCCTTTGGTTTTGCCACCCGAATCTTCGCCATCGACCTCTAAGAAATTGAGAAGAGGCCTTTTAGCCTTTGCAATTGTTGGTTCAATTGGTGCATTTGTTGGAATTTGTACTATAATCTATTGTTTGTATACTGGTGTTTGTTTTGGTAGAAAAAAGGTTCATAATTCGGTACAACCCACGATCACTCGTGGGGGTTCGAGTAATAATGCTCGTAACTCGAGTAGTAGTCCCCCTTTGAGGTCGTTAACGATTAGGCGACAAGGGTCTCTCGCGTTTAGGCGACAAAGGAGCGGAACTTCCTCGACTAAACACCCTGATAGGGCGGAGGAATTCACCTTCCAAGAACTAGCTTTAGCTACCGATAACTTCTCGTTGGAGAATAAGATCGGTTCGGGTAGTTTTGGGGTGGTGTATAGGGGAAAATTAGGGGATGGTAGGGAAGTTGCAATCAAAAGAGGGGAAATTGGATCAAAACCCAAAAAGTATCAAGACAAAGAGAGTGCATTTGAATCAGAATTAGCATTTTTATCTAGGGTTCATCATAAACATTTGGTTAGGCTTGTTGGGTATTGTGAAGAAAGGGATGAAAGACTCTTAGTATATGATTACATGAAAAATGGAGCATTATATGATCATTTGCATGATAAGAACAATGTTGGGAAAGATTTTAGTGTTATAAATTCTTGGAAAATCCGAATCAAAATCGCGTTAGATGCTGCTCGAGGTATAGAATACCTTCATAACTACGCAGTCCCGCCCATCATTCATCGCGATATCAAGTCATCGAACATCCTGCTTGATTCCGATTGGACTGCACGAGTATCTGATTTCGGTTTATCTTTGTTGAGCCCGGAATCTGCACAAGATTTCAGACCCACGAAAGCAGCTGGGACAGTCGGGTATATCGATCCCGAGTACTATGGCTTAAATGTGGTAACCGTTAAGAGTGATGTTTATGGTCTCGGTGTTGTATTACTCGAGCTTCTTACAGGAAAACGAGCAATATTTAGGGATAAAAACAGTGACGGAGATCCAATTAGTGTGGTCGATTATGCTGTTCCCGCGATTTTAGCAGGAGAATTGGCAATGATTTTGGACCCGCGAGTAGATCCTCCTGAATCGAACGAATCGGAGGCAGTCGAACTTGTTGCATATACTGCATTGCATTGTGTAAACTTGGAAGGAAAAGATAGGCCTACAATGACTGATATTGTAGCAAATTTAGAAAGGGCTCTAAACCATTGTAATGATAGTCATGATAGTATGTCTAGTGCTAGATTCTTGTCATTTGGATCAAATTCATAAAATTCAAGCAAAAATTCATTGTACATTTCATTATTAGACATAAATTTTAGATTAGGCAAACTTAGAGTTCTTTTTCCCTTGATTTTGTTCAAATGAAGTTGTACATTCCTTTTCCAACATGTTTCGGTTTATAACCTTAAAGTTTAGATCTTTTGCGGATTACAGCCAACAAACTATCAATGTCTCTAACGTTCAGGCCAATTTCAGGTTAAATGGTTGAAATCTTATTGCTTAGCCTGAACTCATTGGATATTGATACTTTGATGACTGTGATTCAGGAAAAAAACATTACGACTGTAATTTATAATGCGCCTAAACTTTAAACCGTAATTCGTATTACTAGGGCAAGGTTGCGTTCATCTGTCCTTTAATCAACTTTAGAAAATTAGAAGCTATTGTGGAACATTTGAAATTGATATCCAAAGACTTGCAGAGCTCGCTGCAGTCGCACTCAGCTCCATCAGTTGCAAATCATAATCTTATCTTATTCTTTATCTAGTCCGAGGTCTCTTTAACCGTGCTCTCCTATGGGTATGAGTTGCCGTCATCCTTCCCTCTCCAAACTCTGACCATAGTTTTTTATGGACGGGATATACCAGGTATAATGATGATGGTGATTGTGGAACATTTGAAAAAGATGTTACACAATGATATTAGTAGATATAGCTTTATTGAATTAAATTAAGTAGAAATGGTCCATGTAAAATAGTTGGAAATGGTCAAAAGAGACGACGGTCTTAGTAAGAGTCTTGGATTGTTCAAGTCATGTAGGCTATGGTTTTGTCTTGGTGCATTATAATTACTAGTATATGATTTTGATGTTATTTGTATATGATTGCATGTAAAATCAGGCAGCCTTTTTTTAATGTGGAAACTTTTATTGGGACTTTCTTCTAGAGCTTTTAGACTTAAGAACTAGCATCAAAGTTCATAGATTTCGAGTTAAACGGGCAAATTTAAGATATTAGTATTGAGTAAGCTGAATGATATACAATTATTATTTTTTGAAGTTGTATTTTATGTTATATATTTTAATATTAATGACGTTTTTTAAGAATTATGAGTTAGTCTAGTGGTTGAGAATTTTCTATTTTATCCTTATGACACCTATATAGAACATTCCCCACTCCCTTATTTATGGGCATTCTTTAGCCCACTTAGATAAATAATATATTAACTTGTTTCGTCCGTTTGGTTAGGGGTATTAAATGGTGATAACGGAAATGATTTATAGTGTAAAATTTTATCAAAAGTTTTATATCATTCCCATGGTAATGGAACTTTGATCACAAAAAAGTATGCTTACAAATTTCTATCTATACTATATACTAAAA
The DNA here is from genome assembly GCA_019776075.1 of Amaranthus palmeri. Classification (NCBI taxonomy): domain Eukaryota; kingdom Viridiplantae; phylum Streptophyta; class Magnoliopsida; order Caryophyllales; family Amaranthaceae; genus Amaranthus; species Amaranthus palmeri. The sequence goes on from JAAKBH010000329.1 coordinate 64,093, forward strand.
CCGTTATTCAGCAAGGACACGTGTCACTTTCACGTTAATTATTTTCCCTCCAAAATGACAAATGGGTACTAGTTACCACCTAATACCTTATTTTCCGATGGTAATGCATTAGAATGAATTTTATGTAGAAAATGAGATGATTAATGAGCATGACCATCAAGGTAGCCAAGAGAATTTCAACCAAAATTGCACTGGGTTTTCATTCTTATTAGTATTACCTCCGTTTATTACCACCTACCAAACGGCCGTAAATCTCTAGTTGCGACTTTTGTTACCAAACTTATAGCATAGAGATGCTGGTACAACTTTTAGTATGAGACGGTCTCAATAATAATAAATAATCATTTTAACACACTAAAATTATACTCCCTCCTATTCGAAAAGAATGTCCCATTTGACTTTTCACGGATTTTAAGAAAAGTCAAATGGGACTTTTGGAGTAGGAGAGAGAGTGTTATTAGTGGTTTTTAATTGTAGAGATTAAAAATTAATTATTCAACCAACTTTCCACAATTATTCAAACCCAATCTACAATTTTCCAGAAAACTTTAATTATTCATCTTTAATTTGATAATTTTCCAGAAATTATTATGAAAATTTTCCAGAAATTATTCAAACCAGATCTACTTTTCCAGAAAATCAAACCAAAAATCATTCATCAGATTACACCATTCATCAGATTACACCATTCATCAGATTAAACCAAAAATTATTCAACTAGATTTTCCAGAAATCAAACCAAAAATTATTCAACTAATTTTCTAGAAATCAAAAAAAAAAAACGAACAAACCCAGATCTTTAATTACACCATTTTTACACAAACTAGAAAAATCAAACAAAAAAAAAACGAACAAACCCAGAAAAATAATCTACAAAAATCATCTTTAATTACACCATTTTTACACAAATCAGAAAAATCAAACCCAAAAAAAACGAACAAACATTATTTTCCAGATCTTCAAAATGAACCCACAACGAACAAACCCAGATCTTCAAAAATTAGGGTACGATTTTCCTTTTTTTTTGAATCTAGATCTTCAAGGCTTGAAGGCTTGAAGGCTTGAACCCAGATCAGAGAGAAGGAGGGAGAAGAAGGTTCTTGAAGGCTTGAAGGCTTGAAGAAGGAGAAGAACAAGTTGAAGGCTTAAAGCTTGAAGATGAGAGATGAAGATCTGGGTTTAAATGAACATCTTCATGGGTGAGTTAGGGTTCATTGTGGGTGACAAAGGTTAAAGAAGAATCGAGCAGGAGGGAGATCTGAAGAGGAAGAACAGTAGGGGAGGTAGGAACTTTGAAGAAGATGAACAGTAGGGGAGTATGAAGGAAAGGGTAATGTCGAATGAAATTAGGGTTTGAGGGAGGTTGGGTTTTTAAATGGGGTGGGTAGATTTTAATAGGAATGGGTTAGTTTTTAGGTAGATTAATTAAGTTAGATTAATTTTATGGGGGGAATTAGTAAGGGATAATGTAGGTAAAAATTGTAAATAGAAAAATTTTTAAGGGTAAAAGGGTAAAAATTACATGCCAAAAATAGAAATGGGACAATCTTTGTGACTTGACCAAAAAAGGAAATGGGACAATTATTCTGAATAGGAGGGAGTATAAATTAGTCCAATAATAATAGTCTCATTATAAGATCGCCTTATTTAAAATGTTAGTGTATTAAAAAGAAGTACAAAACGTATTAGAGAAATTGAGTGGAAATTTGGGTTAGAAGTCGTGAGGACTAGTCTTTATTTGGTGTATCCCTTTCAGTTGGATACCATCCTAGAAAGTGTTGATACGTCTTTAGACAAATAGAGGAGCAAATGAGGATAAATAATGAGGGTATTTGGCAAATGGCAGGAACTGATAACTGATTAAGTAGTTATTTGATCAGTTGATTTTGAACTCGCTATTATGAGCAGCTTGTTCAAAAACAACTTATTCATATTAATAAATTGTTTCAATAAGCTAGTTTATCAAATACTTCTATTAGCATTAGCTGATTTGACCACCCAACCATCTATTATTATGAAATAAGCTAAAATTGCTAAATAAGCTAACAGGCCCGGTTTTGAGCCCATTCCGGGTAGCCGACCGCTTAGGGCCCCCAGAAATAAGGGGCCTCAAATATTAAATTATGCAATTAATAAAAGAAAATATTATTGGAGGAGATGGTAGGAGTGTTACCTGTTATTCAGTAGACCAAGGTTCAATTCTTGACAAAACTAATATTTTGATTTTTGGAAATAATCAAGTAGGGCCCACGCATTAAATGTCATTGAGATTCTTTCCTGTAAATAATTCTTATGTCCACTTATTTCTTTATTAATCTTTCAACCTTTCCTATTCTCAAGATTCCATTAACTTCACCATTAAAGTAATTTTTTAAATTAACTTAAACTTAATATGATGAAAATTATTTTTTCTTTATGAAATCAATTCTTTTTTTTTGAGATAATATGAAATCAATTCTTAAACCGTTAGAATTATTTTAAGATTTATAATTTTCGTATTCTAATGTTGATTTAGCAAAGAGAACATTACTAATGATTTTCAACTTCAGTCTCTGGGTATTTTATTTATTTAATTAAATTTTAATTTTTTTGTTGATTGTTAGATTAAATCATTTAGTTCCTTTTTCTTTGTATATTTGATAGTTTAGAATTGATTTTTTGTGTTTTTATTTTTGTAAATTACTGTCAGAAATTCGTTTAGTCAAGAAAAGTGATTTTTTGACCGAAATTTTCAACTATTCATAATTGTTTTGAGTTATTTTTGAAGGGCCCCATTTCAAAAGATTATCACAAAAATAAATGGGGCCTCCAGTATCCTTGCTCCGGCCCTGTAAGCTAATTTGCCAAACACTTCCAATATAATTAGTCCATTTCATTATACTTCCTATACAAGTATGAATTCAAATTTTATTGTTTCTTTTTATGGTTCTTTTACTAATAAGTTGCTTGAATAAGCTCGTCATACAGTGAAATGGTCTCATATAAAACTTGTTGTATTTATAAATAAATGAGATTTTTATCGAAAATATTTTTTTTAATTAGTCAATATGAATATTTTTTTTAAAATAATAATCAGACTACCAATTTTAAATAGAAATAAAATAACTACCCGAATAGAATATTCCTTCATTATAAAAAAATTTGGTACGATATTATGGTGGTCAAAGAAATGGTTTGGATAAAATTTAACAACTTTTCCGACCATCTAACAGAAAAGGCTTTATGATGCCGTAATTTAAAAAATGTTAAAATATATTCAAAAAAAAATGTTAAAATTGTTTGATTATTTTAAGTTTGAATCATATAATTTGAATAATTTTTATATATTTAATTCATATGATGTAAACTGTTAACTTAAAAGACGAAAAAATATATACTACTCCTATTTTTCTATATACATCTATCACATTGTCTTCCTTTATTTCAATTTTTCCTCTCATTAAATGTACGTGTTTTGTCCTTTGTAAATATAATCTAGTAAATAGTAATTACATAGATTTGCTTATGAGAATTTGATCTGATCAAAGTTGGAGTAAAAATTGTATTTACAAATAATTCATGCGATTGAGTCTTACATAAGTTAACCATCTTCTTTCCTCTGCCTACTATATACTCCCTCCGAACCAATTTAGTTGTCCCATTTGCTTGGGCACACTTGTCGAGGTAACATTTTGACGCATAATATCTTTAATTATGCTTAACTAAAAATCATGAAAAGTTGATAAGAACAATCCTTGCATTGAGACGAATCAAACAAGATCTCACATGACTATGTTTTAACTTATGGATAAGAATAAAAAACATATTAAACGAGATTGATGAATAGTGTAAAAAACCAAATGGGACAACTAAATTGGTTTAGAGAGAGTAATAAAAAAAATTTTGCTTTTAAGTTATACCTAAAATCATTTTTAACATTTTCAATACCAAGTACAAATGGTCAACATATCTTTCATTTATATTCTTTATTTTTGTGTAGAAAGATTTTTAGTTAGATAAACGGTCAACCAATCATTTCAATTAAAAGTTTAATACTCTATATTATTTTTTCAATTTCCTAAACACATGTTTTTATTCATATAATTGATTTTTATACTCTTTCACAAAGAATATTTCTCTTGTTTTTAGCTTGTTCTATTTAAAACAAAAATCTCTTAAAACTTAACTCCCACTATCCAGAAAATAACCCCACAAATAAACTTTTGAAAATCTAGAAAAGGCGAATAAAATTAGTAAATATATATATAATCAGAAATAAAGAAATGCAATGAAAAATAAGTTAAATGTATGGATACGAATAAAAGAATAAGTATAGTACATAATCAGAAATAAAAATGAATCAAATTCAACAGATGGACTAAAAAGGAAAATAAAGTTAATTCTTTGAAACAAACGAGCAAAATATAAGTATACTCCTCTTAAAAAGCATATTGTTATAAAGGAGCTTTTTCATGGCATACAATACAATATTATGCAAATAAACATAAGGACTACTCCCTCCGTCTCAACAAATTTGCTTCATTTCCTTCCCGAAAATTCACTTTATATCACAAAAGTCGCCAATACGAGTATATGAGAAGGAACGAAATTCCGCTATAATTTTACAACCAATGATTTACTAGATAGTTACGAAATATAATTAAGTACAAAAAATGTAGACTATTCACTGTGATTTGTGAACATAATTTAAACTCGATGTACGAAAATTTGCAAGTAAACCTACAACCTTTATGTTTGTGTGACAAAAATGAAGAAATTTGTCGTATAATTTCACTTTAAGATCGTTCGTTACCAGGCCGAGTATCATCCGAATGCAAATTGGTAGCAATGTGTTATTTCTATCAAATCCTTTTGTATCTTGTTTTCTCACGGCGTTCTTCAACTTTGTTCATCCAATCGTTGAGTAACATAAGACCCTTATATCCATAATACGCAACAGCGACTAGAAGTACCAGAACGATGACGATGATGAAAAACCTTTGCAGATGGGATACGAGTTTCTGGTATAAACGTTAGTAGCCCACGATTAGAAACAGACCAGAATTACTATGCACGAAAAAAATTGATTTTGCGTGGATTTCGTTCACTAGAGAGGATTTAGTAAACACCTGCAGCATAGAGATTTGCTTTGTTTCTTGTACTCTTTCGCGCCTTTTTCTTCGTTTAGGTACATGTGTTTCACTCTCGGTCTCCTTTTTCTGTTTCACGAGCAACAAGTAACTAGAACTTAGAAGCATGTGAATTAACATCTAGTAAGAGACGACACAAGAGGTATTCAAAACAGATCCGACGATCAGATATTCATCTGACTTTATGATCGATCCCGATTTAACCCGACTAAAAATGGATTTACAACTATGTAAAAAAACCAATGTGGACAGAAAACCCGCCCGACCCAAAACACATGACCTGAAATCGACCCGATGACCCGAATGAACACCTTTAGATACACGTGGAAGTTGCGTTATCTTTGGATGGATTTATTTAGCTTATTACAATATGAAGTATTTTGGACTGAAGAAGTCTGTGTTTGAGTTGGGTGTCGAGTACACGAAGTTCTTGTTGGCATACATCCATTTAAGTTTACCATATAAAGAATCAGAAATCAGCGGTAGACGCAAGTGGACGGTTAACACTGCACGTTTCAAAAAGCATCGGGCTATTTACAAACCATTGGCTAGCGGAAGTTGATAACCACTCGCACTTTTTTCTATCGAGCTATCATTATTTTATGCACTGCTTGTTATATTTGACGCATCGAAAAAATTCAGAACTTAAATGAAGCAAGATTTACCTCGGGTGGCTTTTGTTTCCGCTGCAATAATTCTGATTCAATAGCATCGGCTTTGCTCTTACAGTTGGAATCACAGGGTAGAAGCCCGATTCCAAATTGACTTTTTGGTATATCTTTAGATTCGCGACCGGATTCTCTATATGCGGTTTGAACATCATGGCACAACCACTCCTTTTTCAAGCTATGACATTTACAACGAACAGTAACCTTGTAAAAAGATAAACGGTTCAGACAGTCGCTAGAGATTTTAACGATGAGAAGCATAGTTGCGTCTACAAATGCAGGCAAGCTTCTACACGAATATACATCAAGAAAATAAGCTTGACATTGTTTGTGCTATATTCGAAGATATTCCCAGGATCGACATATTATTCGGAACCGCTATGGCCCTGCCCTTCCTAACAGTTTAATAGCGTATTCCAGTAATACACCAGATGATCCGTTGTATTCCACAATGAGAAATTTTTCATATTATTTGAAGGAGGTAAGAGCAAGACCGACATATTCCCAGGACCGAATTTCTTGCTTTCTAAATGATAATCAAATATTGTTCCGAAGTATTAAAAGGCTCATTTTCAACTACAGGAAGTCGAATAATGCAGTAGCGTAATGCATATGATATTGTTGAAACATCGTGGTCCGAATAACCAAGTCCATCTTACATGATCACCAATTCACCACACATGATCCATGATTATACACGGATGAAAGAAGCTTCCCTCCAAACATTTCAGATCATCCCCCACGTCCCAAAAAGTAAACGAAAAGCAATAAAGATGGAACAAAAAGCTTGATATTCTTTGCGCTATATTCCAAGATTTTCGGCAAGATTAGAAAGTGAATATTACCTTTTTACTACATTTTTCTGGTGAAGGACAATGACCAGGATGACACGTCTCTGGGCATAGATGCGTACAGTTAGGTAACTTTCTGCACACACAACAAAAATGCATTACAAAGAAATCGAAAAACAACTGCATATTCCCAGCATCTTCAACTCCATTCATATTAGACCATTTTATAAAATTCCATTCTATATGGGTCGGTATCCGGCCTGTTTTGGAAGGGAATTGTAAGGGCCGGGTTGAAAATGGGTCGGCCAAAAATTGGCTCATTGGTGTTCATTTTGATAAATAAACCGCCGACAATACAAGGCAAAAATAAACAATTAAAACAGCTCAAACAGGGGTGTATCTACACATATTTATATAACTACGAATCTTTTCGATAATACCTTAAAAAACTAAATTATTAAATAGTTAAAAGTTTAAAACAAGGTTCTACCTGTGGCAAGGTCCCCCACATGAACGAACGCTTAGTTGTTTCTTATCAGATAAGGTGTTGTAATATAAACACTCAAAGACATGCACCATTGCACCACAGTGGCATGCACGTTTTAAGAGCACTTTGCACGGGGGGCATTCTCCAGGGTGGCAAGGTAGTGGACAAGGATGTGAACACACAGGCGTACGTTCCTGAACATAAATGTAACTCCATATGATGTTTCTCAAAAAATGCAAAATATTCCAGTAGTTAGGAGATAAAGACGAAGCGATGTAAAAGCAATGCAATATAAAAAAAACTATACCTTTTCGCAGTGAAGAGTACAATCTTCACACGGCACTCCTCGTGTATACTGCTCTGATGAGTTATCACGGGCATGGCAAGTTTTCGTGCAATAGTGATTGCCACAAGCAAGAGGATTTCCGCACAAGTTGTCACAAGAAAATTGTGCTTTATTTGAACAAACCATCTGCAAAGAACACTAGGCAAGTCAAAATAAAGATGATAGGTGGGTAAAATTTTGTGGGTTTCTACCGCATTTTCCCGAATTAGGGCAGGTATGAACATGTATTTGGTGGGTAGTGTGCAAACATGGGTATGAAAGTTTTATCCACCATGGGTTGTGGATAGGTTATGGGTATGAGGTCTTAACTATCCCATATCCACTCGCCCAACCGCGCCCACACGGCCACACCATATTCGTCCGTCTTGTACTAACAATACATTACTTCTTAATACTTCAACATAAAAAAGTACTGATTTCTGTTTGAATAAAACTAATAGGACAAATTTGTAAAGAATAACAATGGTATGGGAGATGAGATGAGTATAAGGTAGGGGGATGGTTCTAGATACATACACACGGGACAAACGTGGTACAAAAGTTTTACCCGACATGGGTGGTGAATGGGTGGTGTGTTTGATTATGGAGGAGAGGATACCCACAACCATCCGCCCATAATCAAATAATGTGATCACAGTAAATAATTGAGGAGGCAGTACGCTAACTAAAAATCTTAAAATTTAAGGATAGAGTAAAAATGTGGCAACGGTTGCGATTGCAGTCACGATACGATGATGCGGCAATATGAGTGATGTGTTTATCATAACGCCTAAATATCAGTCAAAAACAGAAAATAACCCTTGATACGGCCCCACAACGGCGGTTTTTTAAAAACCTTTACAACGCAACTGATGCGATGCGATGTGGCCTTGTTTTAACACTATATAATTTAAGCCTTCAAACCAACCCCAAATAGGTATATAGCAAGCTAAAAGCCCAACCATACCACATGGCAAACAAGTAAAAGAAAAGCTAATTGTTAAACAAGCCCTACCATTCTTTCTGCTGCAAAGTGCTGACCAACACAAGATCTCCAAACAAGTTCTGGACATGGAGGACACGGCGTTCCAGCTATTGGTTCACTCTCGTATTTCTGTTTCTTCTTCTTTGGTTTCAGTGTGAACTCTGGTTTAGGTGGAGGTTGAGGGCCATGACATCTACATGCAGTAAAAAAGAAAAAAGAAAAAAAAAAAAAACACCTTGTCAGAAGACAAAGACAAAGACAAAAAAAAGGGAAACTGGCTGCAGTTTCCTTCGCTAAATATAGTTGGATAAAATAGACAACACACTAACCTTAGTTTGCAGACATGGCCACAAGGATACTCTTCGCCACAAGGAAGTCGACATGGTGGGCAGGCTCCATAATGGCATTTGTGCGGCTAGTACGTAAAATGCAGCAGATAATGTATTAGAGCTCATGTTCGCGTAAAAACCATGAGAGTTGATTTTAACAAATACAGCAACAATGTCAAAGTCTAAATCCCAAAAGATTAAGGCTGGCTATATGAATTAATTGATCAGTTCCAGGGGTCGTTCACATGAATTCTTCCATGTAGACGAGTTCATGTGAACAAGTTAAACACATCAATTGGATTTCGACACATGGTTACATGGAACGTGAAACATTGCCACGTTTTGCGATCCAGGAATGTTCATCCCCAATCACCACGAAACGCGATCCAAATCGCTCAAGGTGACAAGCTAGTATAGAATACCTTTTCTAAAAGGTATTCTAGACTTCATTTACAAATAAAAAAGAAAGGGAGGGAAAAACGAGATGAAACCTAGAGCACAAAAAAATTCCACTTAAAAACAATTTCTTATAGCAAAAAATCATTTTAATTAAACTTTCTTTTTAAAAATATATTTTTATACTCGTACTTCCCGAATCAATCTAGGTTGTGTTCCTCGTTCCCGTTCCTGTTCCCCGTTTCAAAACCAATGTCGTTCAGCTAGTTTGTGTTTTATGGTATGAATTAAGAAATCAAATACAAGCAAATTCAAGAAGAGGTTTTGGTATATCACTTAAGCACATTTTAGTAGAGGCGAGGATTCGAAGAATCATAGTGCCAAAAGTAGCATCGAAAGAAACAGAGAAGCCTTTACACAATTCAGCTACTATCTTAGAGCTACCTATCAACAACCAGAGGAGGAAACTTTTAAAACAAAACGAAATTTTTTGGAGGCAAACACACAGCTTACCTTAGAAATCAGACTGTGCCTACATAAAGGAACTACGGGACATTGTTTCCGGCAACGAGGCGGCTTCTGTTCTGTTTCTGTACCACATGGAACCTGATCGAAAAATCCCAGACTGTTCATAAGACCACAGAGCAAAGAAAAGCACAAAGGAAGAAATTTTTTTTTTTTGCTAAATTGTATAACATGCAAGAAAATCCGATATAAACATATAATTTGGTAAGGTGCACAAGGATGAAGGACCCCCATAAGATTTGATTCTCACCTCAAAACGCGTCGCACCACAAGCACATGAAATGGTAACCATGAGGGGACAAGGTGCACAGGGACCCCTATAACAGTTCAACCAGAAAAGCGTTATTTTGTGCTCTTGGTCAAGCAAATGCATCATATACTCATTCAAGTTTAAGTACATACATAGTGCACAAAGTTGTGAGCATAACGGGTTTGCATTTATAATTGAACTAGTATCTATTGCCCTACATATGCATGGGCCGTGGGCCGTGGCATACTTGAGAAGGGTGATTGTAGTTAATCAATATTAGGACTTTTGGAATCGACTTCTAATTGATCACAACAAACAAAACCGGATCACAGCATCAATGAAGAATCAAACTCTTAAAACATAAAAAAGATAAATATATGCTTCACATACACTTTGTAGTGAAGGAATAAGAGAAACAATTCGTCTGAACACTAGTTTGGCATATGTCATAGGGGGAGAAGAGATAAACCATTAATAAACCCAAAGGAGGTTCACTACTACAACCAACAGGTAGTAATAAGAGTCAATCATCAAATTTATAAAGTGGCGTACAGGACAACTCACATGTGGGTAATAATGGACACTTTAGCAATTACTACATAACATTATTAGTAAAAAGTCACAATTACTTGAAAGAACCCGTCATTGAATACTAACATTGGTCGTGTATCACAATATAAACTGCAGCTTTGATCAAAAAGAAAGTCAATGGAAAGAAGAGAACAAGGGAAGGGGAAGCAAACAAATGATAGCACTGGCTGTTAATGGCTACTTAATGCTATAAACAAAACTTTGAAAGAGGCATTCGAATGTAGTTATCCGAAAATGTATTAATTTTATTTACCTATGACATGGAGAAGCGCATTTATGGTTTCTACAACGTAGCTTTCTTCCACAAACCTAAAAAATAGAGTTCAAAATATTTAGAACAAGGTGCTTATCACAAAGCTCAAGTAACAGTCTTTAGGAAATAAAATGCACCTCTGTGCAAGGCGGACACTCCCCATCGCAGCAACGACGCCTACAAGCATGGCGCCCACAGTCTCGTTCTCTCATACACTTCCTTTCACATACCAATTCTTGATAGCAAGGAATCTACACTATAGTTAGTACAATATCACCAATGCCATAACCAATATAGTAAAAGAAGATAAATTTTACCTGTTTCTTCAAACTTCCACACCGACACGATTTTGTAATCACATTCCTACAAGTTTCAACACAAGAACCGCGATGACACCTTTCCGGACACCTATGCCTTCCACAACTCAAGTTCTTATCACAAGTTGCCCCACACAATGGCACCTCAACATCACAAGGAATCCCTTCATGAGACCTTTTACCACATGGACAAGTCCTCTTCCCCTTCGAAGGGCATTGACCGCACACGCCCCCATGGCACCCTCGCTCGCAAACATGCTTCCCACACTCCAAACCTCGTCCACATGGATTATCACATCGAAAATTCCGATCACAACACTCCCTCTCCTCCTTCACCTTCCCACATTGGCACCTATACACACCTTTCTCCCTACATGGTGAGCAATCCCCATCATGACAAATATCAACACATTTATGAACCCCACAATCCAAAACCTTAACACATTGCTTATTACATGAAAATTCCTTAAACCCACATCTCCTAACATCTTGAATCCCCCCACAAAAACAACTACTTTTCACTAACTTAGGACAAGATGGACAAGGCCCAGGATGACACAACAAAAGACAATAATGCCCACAATTGTTTTTCAATGGTCTACCACATATTTCCCCACATGAATGAGGCAAAACCCAAGGATCATGAGATGGGTTTTCAACTTTTCCACAAAAACAATAATAATTCTTAGGAATCAAACTTTTTGAATATTCAAATCTACATTTAGGGCAGTTCCATACCGAGGTATCCGCAGCGGCATCAGCTGAAATGGGGAGGCGCGTGAGGGCGCGTGCGGCGGCAAGAGCAGTGGATTGTTGAGCCCAATTCTGAATACAATGAAGATGAAAAACTGAAAAGCAAAACCCATTACAAGACCATGTTGGATCAGTTGTTTTTATACGTTCAAGACAAATGAGACATGAAAGAGCTCCAGATGATGATGAATTAAGGAAAGATTGGATCTTTGAAAGGTCTATGGATTGAGGAGATGGGGATGAATGTTGGGCATTGATTTCAAGGTAAGCTTTGAAAATGGTGTTGGAAAGATCAACATGGCGGAGATGATGGGCGGAAGAAGCGGTGGTTGGATCGGAATCATAGTCGGAGGAATCAGAAGAAGGGGATTTTGGTGGGTTTTTGGTTGACATGTTTGGGTTGTGTTTGGAAGATCAAATAAAATTGTTGGTGTGTTAAGAGTTAAAGACTCTTAGATGTTGTGTTGGTACTATGTTAAATGTTTGATTGTGTTTGAAAGAGTTAGAAAGTCAACCAAAAAAGCTCGGAAAAATTATCTATACTAATTTAACTTTTTTATGATTAAACTATAATAATTTCATTTATTGATTAATTATGAATAATTTCAATTTTAAGGGTATCTACCTAGAGTAAATTTGGGTAACTCGATGACCTACTCTAGTAGGTAATTCATAAAAAATAAATTGAAAATTAATTTAAAATTAGAGAAGAATTTTGAAAATTTACATAAAAAATCATAAATTTTTTTAAATATTTTTTCGACTTTTTATTATAATTTATCTTTTTTAAAAAAACAATAAAACTTGTTGTATCAAGTCATTCGGTTACCGGGTTTACTCTAGGAAAATACCTCTCAAAGTTGGGATTATTCATGGTTAATCAATAGGTGAGATTATTATAGGAAAATTACGAATAGATAGGATTATTCTTTTTAATAATTCTAAAAAACTAATAGTTTTTCGTTCTTTTGTGTTTGCACCATTTGCTTTATAACACCCTTAATAAATGACTTAAGAAACTAACAAACTTTAAATCGAGACAATTGAAATAAAATTTCATATGACTACGTTTTAACTTATAAAATATTGATAATATGAAAGTCAATTTGCTTGATGAATAGTGTTGAAGTCAATTAATGTGCAACTAAAAAAACGGAGAAAGTATGTCATTACTACACCCCTACTATAAATAGTTTTTCAATAAATTTTGAATTTTCATCATCATCATCATACCCAGTGTTCCCGCACATAGATACTCTATGGCCAGGGTCTGGGGAAGGAAGGTCGACGGCGTCTCATACCCATAAGGAGAGGGCGGTTATAAGAGTCCTTCGGCTCTAGAGGAGTCTTCAAGGATAGGACCTGCAAAAATCCGAAAACCTGCATCTTACACCCACGTTAGCCAAGCATAGGGATTAAAAAAAAAAAAAAAAAAAAAAAAAAAAAAAAAAAAAACTATAAGCGATATAGGTAAAAAAGGAAGTGAAAAGCGATGACAAAAGTCACAGAACAGTATCAAACTAGTCTAGTAATCTAGGACATGAATAAGGCGCCGCCATGTGGCTCTATCCCTAGTCAGGTCCTTAGAGAGGTGTAGTTCGAGCAGGTCGCTGTTAATCTGCTCCTCCCACGTCCTCTTAGGTCTTCCCCGGCTTCTCTTGCCCTCCACTATGATGCGTTCGACCCTTCTCACTGGGGCGTCATGGGTGCTTCTCTGCACATGCCCAAACCATCTGAGCCTGTTCTCCCGCATCTTTGCAGAGAGAGGTGCAACCCCTAACTTTTCCCTAAACTCCTGATTTCTAATCCTGTCCATCCTTGTCTTACCACACATCCATCTCAGCATGCGCATCTCTGTTACATCCATTCTCTGCTCGAAAGCCTTCTTTACAGGCCAACACTCCGTTCCGTACAACAAAGCCGGCCTAATCGCTACGCGGTAGAATTTCCCTTTAAGTCTATTAGGAAATCTTTTATCACAAAGCACCCCAGTCGCTGCTCTCCACTTGAGCCAACCTGTCTGTATACGGTTAGCAACGTCACCCTCAATCTCCCCATTGTTCTGAATTATTGAACCCAAATATTTGAACTTGGACGTGCATGCAACAGCTTCTCCCCTAATGGACACCTCTGGCTCCCCTATCGATTCTATCCCACTAAAGTTACATCGCATGTATTCAGTCTTCGAGCGACTTATGCGCATCCCCTTGCCCTCCAAGGCTTCCCTCCATTCCTCCAATTTACCATTAGCCTCCTCCTTAGTTTCTGCAGCCAATACTATATCATCGGCAAAAAGCATACACCATGGTACGGTTTCCCAGATGGATTTTGAGATTTCATCCATAATTACCGCAAAGAGGAAAGGACTAAGTGCTGATCCCTGATGTAGGCCCACTCTAATACTGAAAGACTCTGTTAGCCCCACTGGTGTCTGAATGTTGGTCAAAACTCCATCATACATGTCCTGTATTACCTCAATATATCTTGATGAAATACCTCTTTTCTTGAGGCTATCCCAAACGATGCTTCGTGGTATGCTATCATATGCTTTCTCCAGGTCGATGAACACGAGATGCAAATCCTTCTTTCGCTCCCGATACTTTTCCATCAGCCTCCTCAAAATATGAATCGCCTCAGTAGTTGATCTCCCCGGCATGAAACCAAACTGGTTCTCCCTAATCACCGTCTCCCGTCTAATTCTTTTCTCAATAACTCTTTCCCACAGTTTCATAGTGTGGCTTAGGAGTTTGATACCCCTATAGTTCCCGCATTCCTGTGCATCGCCCTTTTTCTTGAACAAAGGGATAATTGTGCTAAACCTCCACTCCTCCGGCATCTTACTAGATCGCAGGATAGCATTAAAGAGATTAGTAAGCCATTGAATGCCCTCATCACCTAAGCTCCGCTACACCTCAATCGGGATATCATCCGGTCCAACTGCCTTAAATTTTGAATTTTGACTATCTTTTTTCTAATGAAGTAGAATAATTTGTGAATTATAGCCTTAAAGTTTATCACTTTTACGAAGTACAACCTTAATGTTTATTTTTTGTGATTTACAGCCACCAAAGTATCAAAGTTTACAAATTTAAGCCAAAAACACAAATTTCTGATCACTTAACTTGGAATTCCGACTATTTATTCCGTCCACCAAAATAGTCGAAATTCTATATTTTGGCTTGAACTTGTAAACTTTGATACTTTGGTGGATGTAATTCGCAAAAAATAAACATTAAGGGTGTAATTCGCAAAAGTGATAAATTTTAAGGCTGTAAATATAATAAAGGGTTTTTTATGAATTACAGCCTCAAAGTTTTCTCGTTTTATGAATTACAGCCGCAAAGTTTTTTTTTTTATGAATTACAGCCTCAAACTTTTGATTTTTCCTCAATCACGACCAAGTGACCGGTTGACACCGTTGACCAGCTTATTTTACCTTTGACTTTCCATTTTTCAGATTTTTCCTTTTTTTTTTTGAGTTTTCTTTTTTCTTTTTTCTTTTTTTAATTTTATTCCTTCATCCTCCTCACATCTTCATCCTCTCCCTCCTTCTTCTCCATCATCTTCATCCTCTTCATCATCCAATAATTTTCAAAATCACCATTAATCTTCAAAGATCCAATTTCTCTCTAAAGTCCAAACCCTAGATTTATTTCTCCTTTTCAAGAACCCTAATCAAATCATCCCTTCCAATTTAAACCCTTTAAATTAAAAAACCCCTAATTTAATTGAACTAGTTCTAAGCCCTTCAAATTAAAAAAATCCTAATTAGGGTTTTTTAATCAAGAACCCTTCAAATTAAAAAACCCATGATTTAATTGAACTAGTTCTAAGCCCACTAACCCAATCAATCAAATCATCTTCATCCTCAATTAGTAAGAGGATTGATGCGAAAATGGTGTTACATGCATTAGTAAGAGGATTGGTGCGAAAATGGAGGAAATTTTGAGATTTGAAAATGAACTATCTACTACTCCATGAGCTATGAAAATGGTGCGAAAATGAGCTTAATTGAATACTCTTTGAATCTCACTAATTTTGGATCAAAATCAACCTTGTTGCCTCAAAAACTAAAGCACCCAATTGAAGAATAAAGTGAGGATCTTGTTTGGGTTTGAAGTCCCGGGAAAAATTCCTGTTTTTATATATATATTTTTTTAATCTTCAAAGTTAATGGGTATTTTTCTGGGTTTGGGTTTGAAGAGAAAGTTTGATTGATGATTAGATTTGTTTTAATCTTCAAAGTTACTATAACTTTTAATCTTCAAAATTACTGGGTATTTGCATAAATCCAGAAAAATGAAACCCACTAATTTTGGATTTCCACTTTAACTTTTAATCTTAAAAGTTAATGGGTATTTTTCTGGATTTCATTAAAAGAGGTTTACATGAATTGAACCTAGATTATACTCTATTAATTGATTTTGGGTTGATTTCAAATTGGGTTGAAGGAGATTGTTCAAAGTTCTGAAAATTGAGGACCTTCAAAAAATATAAAAATTTTATTTGAAATGGGATGAAGATGATGATGAAGAAGGAAGAAGATGATGAAGAGGATGGAGGAATTAAATTTGGGTTCTTCTAAAGGGGAAAGAATTCTAGGGTTTGGACTTTGGAAAGAAATTGAGTCTTTGAAGATTAATGGTGATTTTGAAAATTAATGGAAGATGAAGAGGATGAAGATGATGGAGGGAGAGGATGAAGATGTGAGGAGAATGAAGGAATAAAATTTTAAAAAGAAAAAAGAAAAAAGAAAACTAAAAAAAAAAAAAGAAAAATCAGGAAAAAAGAAAGTCAAAGGTCATATAAGCTGGTCAACGGTGTCAACCGGTCACTTGGCCGTGATTGAGGAAAAATCAAAAGTTTGAGGCTGTAATTCATAAAAAAAAAACTTTGCGGCTGTAATTCATAAAACGAGAAAACTTTGAGGCTGTAATTCATAAAAAAACCCTATAATAAAATATAATAGATAATTAATATTCACAAAAATGTTCATAACTAGCTTTAGCAGATACTTCTATAACTTCGACTATACTTAATTAGACATCTATCAAACATAACCTATGTGTTTTTGAAAAAATGTATGAATATTATTGGTTGCACTTGCAATCGGCATCAATCAAATTAATTTAACTGAGTTCTATATTTTTAATCATGTCTAAGATGGTATAGATGCTAAACTCCTCTATATTCCTAAAATTGCTACTAATAATGACATATTATAAGAAAAAAATATTACTTTCAGTAGCAATTTCAAAGGGATGGTCAACAGAGGAGTAGTGGTAATACGTCCCCGATGCAACTATACATATATACCCAACTCGAATTGAAAATCGCTCGACGTTTCCTTTGCCTAATCGGCTGATCCGAAAGAAACAAGACCATTTAGAACAATTGGGACACACATCAAAGGTAATGCAAGTTTTTGCAATCAATCAAAATGTTTCCGTAGATATTTGGTAATGACTGAAGGAGAAAAAGAAAATTCGAGTATTATCGATACATTACATAAAAAAGAAATGCATGGAGGAATGAACGAACTAAAAGAACCTAAACGTCAAAATATTATTCTCACTCACAAGAACACAAAAGGAACTAAAAACAGAAACACTATTCACACAACTCAAATGAACCATACTTACAATCGAAAAAATTATTCGTAAAAATCCCACTCTACAATCGTTCTCACACGTCGTTACAGGACTTCAATGCCTCATTATATCGTAGACCGAATGCCCCTCGCATTTCACACACATCGGCAGATTAGGCACACCAAAGGGGGCGACTTAGAGCTCACTCGAATTGGAAACGCATCAGCAGCTTGACTGATGAGTACTTGATTCCCTCGCGGCTATAAAGTGGAACAGACCGGACACCTTCTCTGAGCTCCCAAACAGGCAAACATGTTTGACCACCGAAATCATCTTTCTCGGACATGTCATATTCGTGAACTTCAACTCGAAGAAGCGCAAGTTCGGGGACGGTTAATGGGAATTTGAATTCTTCATTCCAGGCCGGTATCCAGTTATCTTCGAGTGTTTTCGTTTTCTTCATTATAGTATCAGCTGCAACTCCCGCGATTCCCACCTAAAATCGAAGATTTGCTAGAAATTAAAGACAACACCCAAGAAGACACTAAAAAAATCGGAGCATATTATTATAAGCAGAAATGCCAATACTTTTAGACGATCAAAGAAGCAACAACAACAATGACAAAGCCGTAATCCCAAAAGATCAGGCTCGACAGTGTTACATGATTCGCTAATCTCCTCGCGAATCGCAAATTATGGTTGGTTTTGGTATGTTACACTGGTTGTAAAGCAAATTAGCTAGCGAATTCGATTTTGGGTTATGCTTCAATATTTTGACAGCGTAGGCTATTTTTTGGTCAGTTTGAGCGAAACACGAATTCGAAAAGCAAATTAGCCATTGAACTATGTAACATTGGTCCTAACTTGGTGAAAAAGCCTAAACAATCCGTGCATTAATCTTTCAAATTTACACTTAGATTTAGATTACGAGAACAAATCACTGAGATGGGGTTACTTCATAAGCTTACCCTAACATAGAAATCCGGAGGAGAATATTGATCAAAATGCGTGCTTTTGAAATCGTAATACCATCCTTCTCCCATATATACAGTCACCTACAAAACATTGAAACTAAAAGTTATTTCATGAAACCCGAAAAATTTTCCATCAAAATCCATATTAATCGGGTGTACGCCACAAACCTTCAAAGTCTTTTTCACTAAAAGTTTCACTTTTGGATCAAATACCTCACCGTTAGGACCGCTTTTCAAAAGAAAATCGGGTTTTTTAACATACCCACATCCACCATTAGCTCTGAACATCCCTTGCATCAACCAAAGTGATCTACCGTATCCCTGTCGATGGAAGGAAGTTTTTTCTCATAATGCACAAGGACAGAATAAAAATGAATTACATGACATCGACAAAGCGGGAATTTAAACCTGCATATTAAATGCAACCATCTGAGCTCCATGCATCCATCCAATGAGAGGGTTGTAATTCGACGAGGTAATTCGGGTGCCCTTAGGGTAGATCCTAAGCATATTATTCTGTGTAAACCTGAAAAAAAGAAACTGAAACTTTGTAATAGCTGGTTGGGGGGTCGGAAAGTGATTTACAATCATAGTTACACATGATAAAAGGGTGGATCGGCGTAGAGCTACTAATACGCAAATATGTACAGTAAAGTATTGCCTTGTGGCCATTTTTGCCAATAGGTATAAATAAGCAAAAACGATATCAATGATTACACAGACATGACTATGTGAGCCATATAAGAGGGGCATCTAATTCCTTCAGTGTGCCATCAAACGCATACCAATTTTGTAACACCTGAACTTCCTCCCGTCCTTCACGATTTTGGTTTCGTTTAAGGGGTTGGAAATTCATCCCTTAAATTTCCGACCCCTTAAAAGAAACCAAAATTGTAAACGATGGGAGGAGATTCTGATGTTACATTGTAAAGAAAATTAGAGAGCAACATGGACCAAGAGAAATGCTACAACTCTTGTAAATACCTGACAATCTCCTTTCCATAACGAGATGCCGCCTTTTCAAGTTGCTGTTCACTCAAGCTAAGACGTCTGACCTTGTCTGGGTCCACCTTTAGTGCCGCGCCTAGACCACCCTTCGGCTTTCCTGCATGAATAGCAATAAGACGTGTATATTCGGGTGCCTCGAACTTTTTTGATGCACTAATATCATCATCGTCATCCTCATCCTCATCATCCCCATTATCTCCATCATCCAAGTCCTAGTTCAAGCATCCATTCAGTTAATAACAAGGCAATCAAAATGAGATTATAGTGCAAAAAGAAGATTGTCGTTCCAATCGTGGCAAAGCCACAAATCAATTTGTCAGTCAATGCAAATGGTTTTGCGAGTGTCTAGCCTATATTTTTGGTCTTACAAACCTTTACAATAAAGCAGTTATGTGGTGCTACGGAAAATATTTTGCACTATATAATTAGAGGATTTCAAAACAAACAATTTACCTTTTGACTGTTCTGAGCTCTAAGACTCGGAAGCTCCTTTCCCCAAGCTTCCTCGTCTCCGAAATCTTTGCTAGGCCCCTGTGAATCTTCTTTCGCATCTTTAGCTTCATTGTACTCTTTCGGAGGTTTTGTTGATATCATAACACGTTTCTTTAGTGATTCAGGAGATGGAAGTTCCTTAAAGCATTCCGAGTCCGGCAAAAAAAGTGTCTCCCCAAATGTTTCAGTTATCATCTACACATAAGATAAAATATGACTCGAGTCGTATCCCACATAATCATCCACATTTTCCCATGACCATTGACTAAAAAATAACTAGTCACTTCACTCTCAACAAAGAAACGCTCATGTGATGGATTAGCATAAAATGTATCAACTAGAGATTCACCTCCGCAGTTTTAGCTTGAAGATCAGCAGTAAGATGGTCTTCAAGAGTTATAACAACAGGATACTCGGAAGCAGAGAAAGCGTGTTCCTTGATGGAATTTAAGCATTTAATGAGCTCAACAGGCGCAGTCATTGTCCTATAAATCATATGCATCATACCCAAGAATTAATATATTAGAAAAATAATATAGAAAGGAACAATTGAGTGAGCATCTTAAGATGAAAAAATTAGGGAAATTCCATGTGGTAACCCTGAGTTTTTGACTTTTCCACAAATATTTTTTAGGGAAATTCCACGTGGTAACCCTGAGGTTTTGGGTTTTCCACGTGGTAACCAAAACTTTTAAAAAATCCACGCGGTAACCCTGAGTTTTACGTAAATGTTCCATCATGACCTTTTTGCACATAAAAACATTAGCAAACGTTAATTTTGAAGCTTTATGGCTGTTGTATGCATATTTATGCGACTCAACATTCGAAATGCCATCAATTTGAACCATTTTGCCCAAAATATAACCCTCAAATCTACCATTTTTCATCCAAATCATATTTTTCCCCCCCAATGCAAAGATGGTAGAGTTTGGGTTTATATTTTGGGGAAAATGGTTGAGACTGATGACATTTAAAATGGTGAGTCGCATATATAGGCGTACAACAACCTTAAAGCTTTGAAATTAATGTTTCTTAACGTTTTGCTAACATTTTATGTGCAAAAAGGTCATGGTGAAACAATTAGGTAAACCTCAGGGTTACCATGTGGATTTTTGAAAAGTTTTGGTTACCACGTGAAATTTCCCTATTTTTTAAATCCATGAGGTGACCTTGAGCTTCCAAGTTTTCCATGTGGTAGACAAAATGTTAAGTTTTTCGTTAAATTAAGTACTTATTTCGACTGGATTTTGAAATATGCGGTCAATTAGGGTGATCACAACGTTTGTTTTTTGAAAACAAATGTAATTACGTTGGATAAAAATAGCATAAAGTTAACAAATAAACTTCTTTTTGTCTACCACGTGGAAAAGTTGAAAGGTCAAGGACTCAAGGTCACTACGTGGATTAAAAAAGATTTGTCTAACACGTGGAAACGCCGAAAGTTCAGGGTTATCACATGAAATTTCCCCAAAAATTATTAGAAAATTAAACAAGCTTCACTCAAGAAAGCAGGTAATTAGCTTATTGTTGTAAAATCTAAAAAACGTTTCATTTCAGCACGTGCTTCGTGATTTGAGAGTAAACACGTACCCTCCATGAAGAACATCGACATTGTCTTTAGAAGAATTAGGCCATATGTCAAGCTCAATCACTCTCACGGACTTTTGTAGCGCTTGTATGATAGGAACGTCACTACAATCACTGGTTAGTTGATTCCCAGTAAGATAGGAATTGTGACCAGTATATATGAAATAATGCGACAATGGAGCAGTCATATCTTGGTGCACCTGCGATAAATTAACATATAGCTGCAGTTCATGCACCAATCTTCTAAACTACTACACAGTAATCCAAACACAAAAGTTTGAACAAAGCAGACACCCAAACAAAAAAAGAACAATCAAGCTGTGACGGAAGTTGTGCATCATCTATAGCATATCGTACTAATGGGGCAGCTTCTCAAAAGCTTCCCACCAGGGTAATCCGATACACAACCTTGTCTAACAAGATGTGACCTATAGAGTTAAGTGGGCGGACAAAATGGAGAGTGACTACCGGGATATTATGTGATCAAGGCGTGTCCCTGATGCTAAAGGGAAAGTTTATTAGCCCAACTCTACTATATGGATCAAAATGTAGAGATTTTTGAAAAGATCGTTATTGGAAGATGGGAGTAGTCGAAATGTGAATGCTTAAATGGATGAACTGGCATATTTTGAGGGATAAAATTCCAAACAAAGACATAAGAAAGGGTTTAGGAGTCACATATAGATGAAAAAGAATCATTTAAGTTGGTTTGAGCATGTAAAATGACAGAATATTGGCAAACAGGTAAGAAAGATAGAAAGTTGATATTGAAGTATTTAAAAAGAGGGCGAAGAAGATCAAAGATAATTTGATGAACACGAGTGGAAAAAATATGAAATATTTGGATTTACATGTTGAGATGGTAGAAAATCCAAATGAATGAAGGAGAATTCATGTGGGCAACATTAAAATTGATTTAGTGCGGACATCTCTTATAAAGACATATAAATCAAGAATCTAAATAGCATTAATTGTCTCAAATACCGGATAAAAAAGTTCGCATAATCTAAGATCACGGTGCACAAACATGGAAACTAGGTATGATCACCAGTAATCAAAACGGAAAGCACAAGTCTCCAAGAAGAGAATGGAGAATTTCTTTCAATAACAAATAATACCAATCCAAGGGTAGTCTGTCCTGCAATTTTAGCTTCACCTTTTTACTCATTTTCTACCATGACATGAAGCACAATAACTGAAAGGTCTCCTAAAATGTAATTTGCAAACATAAAATCCAATATGTTTGAATGCAAAAGCAAAACCAAAGACGCCAATTACGTTATAAATGCAACGCCAGACGAAAACATACTAACAAAATCAACCATCCATCCACCATTATACCAAAAGTGTAACAATAACATCCGCCTTTCCTTAACAGAACTTTGCTTCTCCACCAGTCCACCTATTTTGTTTGAGACAAGAAACAATTGGAACCATGAAGTAAATATAATTGCACTTGAAGTTTCCTACAAAATGGCTATCGGTTAGAATTGTTGTGGTTACCAACTGAAAGTATTGACTGATTTGGTAGCCAGTTGTTTTGGAGATGTTAGGTAAAAATTGTTTGTTAGTTGTTTATTTTTACCGAGAATAGCTCAAAAGCCTTGGTTCAAAAGTCAGATTTTCAGTCGGCTTAAAAGTCACTAAACCAAAAGGCTAAAAACCAACTAGTCGATCTGAAAGCCATTTACCAAACACTCCCTACTCCCAATTCAAGTGCAAACACCAAGCATAACCGTCCTAACATCAACCATAACATCAATGTGAACAAAAATAATTAGAAAATTCTACAAATATCTACTCATCTACAACATGTTATACCTTTCCACAACTCTTCCTTAGCTAATGAATCAAAAAGACAGGATTAATCAACAACATCATCATCATCATACCTAATGTCCCGCTCAAGGGATGGGTGAGGTAAGGCGACAAACAATCCATACTCGTACTCCCGTACTCCCCTTAAAGGAGGACTAGAGAAGTGATCAATTAAGTAAATTGTAGACTTTGTCAGATTGTATTCCAACACATAACCTTACTGGGTCCCACCACATACAATCAGAAAACCCAATCTATGAGCAAAACATCCCTAAATAGGTAATCAAGAATTCAACATACAAACTTTAATTAAACCCACAAATATTTACCTATAATCAAACAATTAAAACCATCAGCATTACAAAACAAACCACAAAATCAAATTACCCAGATAAAAAAACAGCCCAAAAACACAAAATTTACCTCATTCTTAGGAGAAAGGGGAGGATTAAGATCCCCAAACAGATACTTAAAAAACCCTTCAAGATTAAGACCAGACTTATGAAACACAATTACATGTCTAATATTATCAATAATTGCTTGTGCATCTTGAATAGTAGCTTCTTTTTCCTTTTGCTCTTCAACCAAGAAACGATGAAGATGATTTGTAGACATAACTCCATTTTCAGAGTATTTCCCAAACAAAGCCTTAACCTCTTGAGGAGCTTCTGATACTGCAAGTTTAAACCTTCTTCTACAACAAAAACACACTTTATATGTCTGTCTTGACATTTTTCTGAAGATTTTAGGGGATTAAAATTCTGGGTTTTGGTTTTTTCCTACAAATTTTGAGTAAGAATAGGAAAAATCAGATAATTTAGAACAAGAGAGTGAGTGACATTTGACTTTTTCTTTGTATTTTGAAGGACAAAAAATATGATTTTTGATATCTTTATTTATTATTATAATTATAATAATATGATTGATGATTTAAAATAATAAATAAATCAAATGTTTTTGGGTTAAGTAAAGGATAAATTTTGGATGAAGGAATATGAGATTGTGTGTTGATTAATCTGGGGAAGAATTTGGTATTTACAGACAGATAGGGTTGTCAAGATTGGGACCCAACTGATAAATTATTACTTTCATGTAGGGACTTTTCTTCTCCCATTGTCTCATTAATATGATTATAGGGATTACTTCGTCTGTCCTTTTGAAATTGCAATAAATATCGTTGATGTAAAATTTAACGATAGAAATAGAGATGAATGAGGATTCAAGATCCAATGCAAATCTTGTAGAAATTTGTTTTATTTTAGGTGCTCTTGTGAGAAACTGTCTATGATTGATGAGACGGGTTCAAAATAAGGAGTTTATATGCTGATATTTGTGTTAGGTGGCCTATTTAGCCTATGTATAAAGAGCGTCTTATGAAATACCGTCTCATACAAAAAATTGTGATTTTGTTTCAAGAGTACTTTTTTTAAGGGCCCTTAGGATTTAGGTCTCGGGCCAAGTTGAATTTAGGACTTGTAATAAAATTAAGGGTCTAGATTAAGGTTTATTTTTAGAATTTAAAAACCTTTTTTGTAAATAAATTTTTAGGCTCAATTTGAAGTCGGGTTCAATGCTTTAGTCCCTTAAGGTTACGATTTGGAACTGGACCCAAAATAAGGGTTAAGTCTAGTATCGACATGAACTCTAAATTGACGGTCTCTGGATAAAATAATTATTTATATTATGCGGATGATATTAAAATAAAAAAATACAAAAGCAAGAATAAAGAAAGTTACGAAAATATTTCCATCAAAAATTATGACAAACTAGCTAGATTTAAGAATAAAATTTTAAAAAATATGATAATTTTACTTAAACATAGGAACTAATATGTATTGCTCTATTCTTTGAATTAACATCAAAGAGTAAATTGAGTGTTATTAAAAAATATAAATTATAAATTATAAATAAAGAGAAATTAATATAAATGAATGAAATATAAAAATATGATAAGGAATTTACAACAAAAAAAAAAAAAAAAAAAAAGAGAAAAAGAATGAATGAGACTAGTTGACTGAAGCTTTTAGGTGGACGACCAAATCTGTTTTTTTAATCAAGACAGCCTACGTGTTGTTGCCGTGTTGGAATTTTGGAAATAAATATTAAATTTGACCCCATTTTTCTGGGTTTCTTTTCAAACGTCTTATTTACTTTTGAGTACTATTTATCTGTAAGTTTTAATTTACAATTTATTTTTAATTTATAAGTTAAAATATAGTTTGATGAGATTTTGTTTGATTTATCTCAACAAAAGGTGTATTAATATCTAAAATTTTATAATTTTTAATTACACACAAATTAAAGATATTAAAAATTAAATTAGTGTATTTGCAAACGAGCAAAAAGCAAATGAGACATTGTGAAATGGATGAGGGAGGAAACTTATTAGCCATAATAAAGATGGGCATTTCCAAGAAAATTAATATATTGCAAGATATGTATCGAGAAATAGCGACAAATGCTAGGACATGTGGAGGGGCAATAAATGTCTTTCCAAAGCCCTTCTCTTTTTGTTGTGATCCTAGATGAGATTATGCATTTGATACAAGGAGACGTGCCTTGATGCATATTATTTTGTTAATGACATTGTTTTGGTAGAAGAGACCGGGGATGTGGGTGAATGTAAAGTTTTTTTTTTTTTTTTTTTTTTGAGATAGGGTGAATGTTAAGTTAGAGCAATAGAAAAAGAGTTAGAGTCACAAGATTTCAAATTAAGTCGGAGCAAAAAAGAATACTAAAGTGTAATTCTAGGACTAATGAAATAAAGAGAGACATTTTGAGAAAATTTGAAACAAATAAGATTTAAAAACAAAAAAAGTAATGGAATAAGATTGAAATCAAACTTTTCTAAAAAATAAGCGTCAAATGCCCAGACCTGTGGTTTGGAGCTGTTCGCAGTTACTAAGTGCAAACAACTTGCTTTGACTATTTTGACCTGTTCGCACTTAGTAACTGCGAACAAGTATGCGGAGTTTTTAAAACAGAAACTTTCTTTAGAAATCAGGCAACAGGGTTGTTCGCACTTAGTAACTACGAACAGGTCAAAATCAGTCAACAGGTCAAAATCAGTCAACAGGCTGTTCGCAGTTACTAAGTGCGAACAGCCTGTTGACTCATTTTGACCTGTTTGCAGTTAGTAAGTGCATACAGCTCCAAACCTGTGCCCAAACCTAGTAGACGCTTAGTTCTGGGATAACTTTAATTTGGGTCTTATTTCATTATTTTTTTTGTTTAATAATCTTATCCTTTTCAAATTTTCACATTTTGAAGCTAAAAGAGGAAGAAATCGCTTCAGTGGATGTTTCAAAAATACCCTGGGTCCATAATTCATATTAGTGGAGTTATGTAACAAGATGTGACCCATAAAAATAAATGTGGGTGGCAAAAATGGAGAACGACAACTAAAATATTATGTGATTGAGGTATGCCCTTAAAGTTTAAGTATAAGTTTTATCAACGACCAGTAGACTAGCACTACTGTATGAATCAAAATATTAAACTTTTAGAAAAGATCATAATACAAAAATAGGAGTAGTGGAAAATATTTCGATAGACAAGTGGGCATACCTTGAGGGATAGAATTTTAAACAATGATATAAGAAAAAAAAAGTAGGATCGGGTTACATATGTTGAGGAAAAGATGAAAGAAAATCGTTTAAGATTGTTTAGGCATGTACAAAGATGAGTTATTAGCAAACTGATAAGGACAATAGAAAGCTAGAGCTCGAGAGACTTAAAAAAGGGCGAGAAGGATCAAAGATGACTTGGAGGACATGAGTGAAAAAAGATATGAATGACCTTGACTTATAAAGTTCGATGATAGAAAATCGAAATGAATGAATAAGAGGAATCCATGTAGACGACTATTGGAACTGATATATTGGTTCATGTAGTCAACTTTAGTCTTTTAGAATTAAAACTTTGGCATTGTTGTTATATTATTATTTTAAATTCATTTTAAAGTCTAATTAAAATCAAATTTCTTTATAATGTCAAATAAATATCAGATCGCCGATTCTATTTTTAACTCATTTGTGCTAACTTATTATAACAAACCATAGTTGTTGGAGAGTAGAAGTGGCTAATGGGGTGTGTTATCTAGTGAGTCAAGGGTTGGATTGTGTTTTATATGGCTATTAGCATATCTAAATATTAATGGATTTATTTTAATTTTAAAATATTTTTCTTATTTAGAATTATTTTATTTTAGTAAACAATTAAATATAAGAATATAATTCCACTTACACTCTAATTTATACAAATTAACTTACATTTTAATTCCTAATTAACTTTATACACACTCAATACAATTTAATGACATTATTACACTTACACGTTAATCAATATAAATTATATTTTTCACATTATTTTACTCATATTTAATAGTATCGAATGTGTAATTATCACTCTAATTCCCATTGTCTTTCTTGTTAATCGTTTTTGATTCCTTCCCTTGTTAACGCTTATTAATCTAAGGATATTAATTGCAAATTTGTAGTATTCATTTTGGTTTGTTGTATTATTTTTGTTTTACTTTAATTACTTTTAATTTAGTACACATTTATTTAGTGATTTAATCAATGAGATTTTATAAAGTGAAAATCGGAATTTATATGATGAATTTATATCCTAAAGACGAAAAGATAAAAGAAATGAACACCACTCCAAAAATTTCCAACCAACAAAACTCACTTGATAAATATATCAGTTATTTTTGTGAAAGACCGTCTCTCAAAGAGATGACCTCAAAACAAAAAGCTCGTACTTTTATTTTCTTTTTAATTTGTAATAGTTAGGCTATTTAGCCCATATATCTAATGCATTTCTTGAAGAGACCGTCTCTCATAACAATTTACGTAAATATATTGCTTTCCCACGTTCCCTCCCCGCACCCGCTTATCTACCCATTAATAGAGCCGTCTTTTAAAGACCCTGTGCATAATTTTTGTTTTGCACCTTACTATTGGAGAGTGCATAATGTAATCACTCAAATAAAATATTAATCAACAATCTTCGTTATTATTAACAACAGATGATTTCATATCTCATATTCGGAAAATAATATTTATTTTGAAAATTATTTTGTTGATGTTTAAAATTTTTTTTATTAATTTTTTCTTTTTTCGAACGATCCAATATTCCAATCCTACGAAAAATGAAAGAGTCACCTAAAACATTTCAATTTTCAACGGCTTTACCTGACTTTCTTTTGTAACACTTGCCAAGGGGAAATACGCCAATTCCTACCGCAAAAACGCCTGATTCTTCCCAATTTCAAATTTTTCTCCCAATTTCATTTGTCATAATTCTTTT
This sequence comes from Amaranthus palmeri, assembly GCA_019776075.1. Classification (NCBI taxonomy): domain Eukaryota; kingdom Viridiplantae; phylum Streptophyta; class Magnoliopsida; order Caryophyllales; family Amaranthaceae; genus Amaranthus; species Amaranthus palmeri. The sequence goes on from JAAKBH010000329.1 coordinate 92,675, forward strand.
TCCTATGATAAATTATTTATTTCTTCTCAGTAATCATTTGAATTTTGAACCAATAAATCGTTATCTACAATTAGTTGTGTAAAAATTGGGGGAAAATCCAGCTTTTCTAATTTTGAATTGAGATAAATCATTTCAATAATTCTTGATCGGGAATTCGCTATGTTTTCCAAAATCTTCCATAAGCATTCGTCTGAAAACCAGGTAATCAGGTTTCTCCTTTATCGTTCTATTTCTGAATTTTGTTTGTTTTGATTTTTTTTTCTGTGTATGCTGTTTTTTCTATTGATTTTATTTTTAATAGAAAATCATTGATTAGTATAGAGAGAATTTTAAGTTAATTTCTGGGTTTTGAAATTTTTTTTTATCAAAGTTAAATTTTTGGTTTGTTTATATATGGAAGATTTGTTTTGTAATGGTGGTTTTTATTTTGTTGAGCTTGATGTTAGAATCTTAAGAGCATCTACATACTTGTATGTGACATCTATATTAATGTATTGAAGAAAAATTTATTTTTGAGTACCTCATGGAATTGTTCAATGCATTACTGAATATGAAGTAAGTTCCACTCTGATGAACATTGAGAACCCAGTGTTTGGATGGTTGGAAAGGGAGGGAAAGGAAGGGGATGGATTTGGAGGAATGAAGGATCCCTTATTTGGGTGACAAAAAGGGGGAGGGGGGAGGGATTGGCTTGGTCGAGCAAGAGGAGCTACCGAGCTAGGCAAGGAAAGAGCTTCTTGTGGAGTGCTTGGGTGAGCAAAGTATGTAGCAGCGACACAGTAGCATTGCTCAGATGAGTACCGGGCTCCGACAGAGGGGAGTGTTGTGCAAGCAAAGCATGGCTGTGTGACTGTATCCAGCATGGCCAATCGCTTGTTGTGGAGTGCTTTCAGGATGATTGAGCATTTGCTCGACTAGCAGGGGTCTTGTACTCTTGCTTGGACGAGCATGTAAGCAGGGCGGATCTAGAAAAATAATAAGTTATGTCTATAACTTCAAAAAATTACATTCGAAATTATATAAAATGAATAAGCCGAATATTTGAAACAACAAACTAGGTGAAGGTTTATGCTATGGCGACGAGATCTTAAAAAAAATTGTAAAATGAATAGTATGTTCTTCAATTGTGATTGATTTTTAACATCAATAGCGACGGAGCTTATATATGTTAAGTGCAATAGGGTTTATATATGGTAGTGGTGAATACTGGTGATTTTGGTTAGATTAAGAATGATGGTGATTCACCTGGAAAAAAAGTTTTGAGATAGGAGAAGGTATTAACTTTCTTCTGCCACCTGTACAAAAAAAAGGATATAGGAGGAGCTTTTGTTGTCCAAATGTAATTCATGGGAAAGACAGAAGACAAATTTTGTTTCACGTTCTTAGAAGCTATTGATGGAAGAACTCTAGGGATGCCACTAAAACCATCTTTTAGAAGTCTTAGCACTTTCTAATTATATTACGTACTAGGAAATATAGAAAATAGGCCATGGAGTTCATCATTGGATGATGTATATTGTTGATGAGAAACTGTTCTGTAAAATTGAAGATTATCATGCTTTTGGTTTTAGCATCACCCTCCCTTCCAGAATCCTTATAAAAAGGATGGAAAAAGCCATTTACTCTCAGTATTATCAAATATATGCTTTCTTGTGTTACTGATCCTTTTTTTTTTCTCATTTGTTGGGTTCGGAATGACTCGGTAAAGCATAAGGCTCTTTTCGACTTAAACCCACAAGTCATTGCTCACTATGGAATTCCTTCGGCGGCTTCCCGTCTTGCTTATGATCCAATTCAGCAGCTTTTAGCAATTGGGACATTGTGAGTACTAATCCTTTTTCTTGTTGAGAAGATGACCATTTCGACTATATTGTAGAAATGTTACTGTCTAGTGTCTAGTTGATAGCACTCAAATAATGATTCTGGCAGTTTACTATTGCCCCAAACTTGAGAAAGAACCATAAACAAATGTTATGATGCATTTTTTTTTTCTAATTTATTTGAAAGTATAAGTTCGTCTTCTACTTAACTATCAAACAAATTAACTTTTAAAAACAAAAGCTTTGGCAGTAGATCAATACATACATTTAATATGAGTGCTCAAATTATTCTGTGCATGTAACAGAGATGGAAGGATCAAAGTTATTGGCAGTCACAATATTGAAGGCCTGTTGACATCTCCTAAGGAAATACCGTTCAAAAACATAGAGGTAGCTTGACATGATATGCTAATTTTCTCCTTTTTTGTCCTTCATGCTATTGGGTTATTCTTTTTTTTTTCTTTCTTTTGCATAATTCGTCGGCATATTGCATCTAAATGTAAGAACAAAGTAGGTAAACTTGTCCTTTACACCATAAAAAGTTTGGGGGTACCAAAAAGTTTACGTGAATAGAAAATTAAAGATAGTCTTACCATCTCTTCTCTAATCAAATTTCCACACAAGTAATGGGGGTACTTTAGTTTTTGGCCAACGTTATCTTTTATGTCGAGTCGTGCTATCCTTATAGCCTGTTTTAGGATGAGAAAATTCCCATTCTGAGTCTACAAAGACGAATATGTTGCCCCCGCCCACACACAAGTAAAAGCATTCTTGATTATCTATGGCCCAATACATATGAGTGAATTGAGTACACGTTACCATTACTTGTCAGTTGCCTGCTGCATACGCGTTTTGTAACTAAATGCTGATTGTTTTTGATATGTAATGCATGTCTGCTGCTAAATTAGCACAAACACTATATCTCTGGGGAATAAAGTCAGCATACACAAGTTATGCACCACCTTACAGCATAATTTGTTTTATTTTCGAAGTGATCGGATAGTTGATTCGATTATTCTTCTTCATTCTAGTTGCTTAATCATCTTTTTCTTTTGGTGCTTTAATCAGTTCCTCGAAAATCAAGGTTTCCTTATTGCTGTTTCAAACGAAAATGATATTCAGGTACAGATTCTAATCAAATCAGATCCATCAATAAATTTATTTTGTTCCGTTTACTTGGCTTGTGGCCTATCTTCATTGATGAAGCAGATAATAATTTTGGCAGGTTTGGGATCTTGCCCACAGATGCATAGCCACCGTATTGCAATGGGATTCAAATATAACGGCCTTTTGTGTGATCGAAGGAACAAACTATATGTATTTACTCACAAACCTAATGCTCTTGTGCTCTGTACGGGTAAAACTATGGACTTCATAGAAGTCTCCTGATCTGAGCATGATTTCTCAAATACTATAATACAGGTATCTAGGAGATGATTGTGGATTGGTCTCTGTTCTAAAGTATGATGTTGAAGAGAGAAAGATATTGCGGCAGCAGTATAGCATATCAGCCATTGCAGTTTCTGGTAATCTCATGTCATCACTCTATCACATTTGTGAACTTCTGGTTTGTATACTAGAATATGTCAAGTTTCCTCATATGCGGTCCTTTTTGTCATTTTTGTTCTTCTTGACTTTATCTTATGCATTTGACATCAATTTACTGGTGTATGCAATTTCTGAAACATTGATATAACTATACAAGTATTGGTTGTTTCAATGAGCTGCCTTCTTTTGTTTATGGAGCATGATATTCTGAAAATAATGACATGTAGATAAACACTTGATTTTTGGACTTGCAGAGGCTGCTGGGATTCCACTGCGTAATGATCAAGCTATTGTTGGAGTTCTTACTCAGCCCTATACCGGGGGAAATAGGTAAGATAAGAAGTTTGAGTTCCCTTTTTTGGTTCTCAGTGTTTTGAGCTTCAGAAGCATTGTTATTTAAGTAATTTTTTGATTTTTATCAATTTAAGCTCATTGCTACATTTTCTTCTCTTTGCCCGACCTCCTGCCATTTTGAGAGACAAGAGTGTTAAGAACAAAAAATGATTTTCATAAAAAGTTGAATATTTATTTGCAGACTACGAAAGTTGTGAGTTTAGTACTGAAAAAGATCGATTAATCTGTCTGTATAGATCATAGTGCATTCTGGCGTTGAAGTCATGTTCCGTTGTTCGCTTTGTCACCATTTGTTACATTTTAATTGTTTTATAGATTGCTGCTTGCATTTGATAATGGATTTATTGTTCTTTGGGATATCTCCAAAGATCAGCTGGTTCATGTTAGAGGATGGAATAATCACCAAGTAAATGATGAGCATGGGGATAGCTCTGAAAATTCTCAGATCAATGAAGGAAAAAATCAAATGGGTCACGAACAAACGGATAAAGAAATTATATCACTTTGTTGGGCGTCTTCAGATGGAACTATTCTTGCTGTTGGCTATGTTGATGGGGATATTATGTTCTGGAACTTGTCTGATGTCACAAGCAAAGATCACAAAGCTGAAGCACCAGCTAAGGTGACCAAACTTCAATTATCACCAGCCGAGAGAAGGTTTCCTGTGATTGTTTTGCATTGGTCAGCGAAAGGTGTAAATGATGATCCTGGTGGCCAGCTCTTCGTCTATGGTGGCGATGAAATTGGATCGGCTGAAGTTCTAACGGTCTTTTTCTAACTTAATAAATCACTCTGATTGAAGGTCTTTTGCATTGGTCATTTTCTGGCTCCTCATGTCACCTTGTGACGGAAATTATAGTTTTGTCCACTATGACTGCAATTTGCATGGGAAGCAATTATGCTTCATATTTTGGTTGTCAATATTTTTCTTATTGGTGCTGAACTAGAGATTAATCGTGCTCCCTAGCTTACCAAAAGTGATGCACATGCTCTTGGTATTCCTTATTGCCTTTAGTGAATTAGTATTTGATAGCTCCATGTATGCTCTTCAGGCATGCTATGGGTATATGATTTTCATGCACTTTTGAGTTTAAAAGTGAATATTTGAAATGAACAGATCACACTCCATAGTCCTAGTACCTTTTTCTTCACTTAGGTCCTTGAACATAGTGCAAAAACAAGGACGCATTGCATTGTAAAGGTTTCAGAAAAAAGACTTGATACTTCCCATGTTGTAAAAGGTGTAAATAAACTCGTGTTTTTGGCCGTTTCAAGGATCTATCATTCTTTCTGCCAATATTTAGCTTTACAATAATTGCATCACTCCAATACCGCATCACCATACTGTAACTGATATCTCGGTCGTTAACACATCATTGCACTGCTCCTTCTTTTATTGATTTTTCTTTTTAAAATATTTTAGTTGGGTCTGTTTTATCACTCATCTGATGCATACGCTGGCTTCTTAACAGTTTACACAATCTGAAATTGTGTTTTTGATCTGGATTGTTTGTGCATGTATGGGAGCTCAGTTCTAGACTTCCAGCATCATGGCATGATGTTCACAATGATATAATTTCCCTTGTAATTTTTCCAGATCTTGAGTCTTGAATGGTCGCCTAAGAGAGATGCTTTGAAGAATGTCATTCGTGCGAATGTCACTCTACATGGTTCTTTTGCTGATATGATATTGCTTCATAGCTTTAGTGTGGTGGGGGATATGGGTACCACATCATTATTTTTATTGACCAGTCCTGGACAGCTGCAATATTACGACAGTCCTTCCTTGTCGCAATTGATCTCTCATCAAGATAAATCTTGTACCATTCCTCTCGCATATAGTAGTATTGTTCCAACAACTGAACCATACTTGACTACTGGGAGGTTCATTTCGATACATAGAAATACCGAGCATTTGTTAGCTTTATCAGAGGTACGATATATTCGGCACATAAGTGGACTTTCCTCTCATCTGCTTATCCAACATGTATTGCTTATAGTGCTATTTGTTTCTTAGATGGCTTCAGCTGTGGAGTTGCAAGAAAGAAATTTGTCTTGTGATAAGAGCTCAAAGTGGCCGTTAAACGGTGGAGTTCCCTGTCATCTGTCACTTCTTGGGGAGAAAAAAGTTGAACGACTCTATAGCTGGGTACCAAGATGGGTCAGTTCGAGTATGGGATGCTACATATCCAATACTGTCACCTATTTATCTATTAGATCCGGAGGTTTGTATAATTTTTGACTGCATTGGTACTGTTTCCTAATTTTATGCGATAGAATATAAGTTATACTGGCTTGAATAACATCTGTGATGAAGTGTTAATCTCATGCTAACGACATCTTTTGGTGGATACAGGTCAGAGGCATCACTAGTGCTGGTGTTAAAGGATCCGTTTCTGCTTTGGACTTTTCTTCTGAAACACTTAAGATAGCAGTTGGGAACGACTGTGGCGCGGTAGAATTTTAACTCGGTTTTTGCTTACTTTTTGCAGTTCGACGAACTAACTCTATTGGTTTTCTGGCAATGCAGGTTCATGTTCACAGTCTTGCTAGAAATAGCAACGAAACCAGCTTACATGTTGTGTCCGGAATTCAGAGTGAAGGTGAGTCTTGAGGGTACTAATTTCTCTATAAAGCTACCTGATTCTCTTATATGTTATCTCTTGTTGCTCATCCACTTCCATATTATGATAATCACAAGTGAATCTATTTTCTTGAAATGGAATTTCAATGTGTGATAAAGCACGAAGGTTGTTGATCAGTAATAAAGAGCAAATGTTGTATTTGTTGTAATTGCAAGTCGTTGAGAGTTGTGTGTCTTCCTCATTCATTCATTTCAGTTTTAAATAATCATACGACAATGAACTTATCTCATACAAGGAAGGAGACATATTTTTCATATAAGAAACTAATCGTTGAACATACCCTAGTGTTGAATACCCAACATAAAGAATTAGCCTCATTTTCCTTTTTAGTCTATTACTCTATTCCATTCAGTTTGCGCAATTTCTATTTTTGGCCGTAACCCACACTCTTTCTCCCACTTTCCCATTAAACAGTTGGTACTCACTTTTCTTGATTTTCATCCATTTGTACTTGGGCTATTTCTTTGGGATATTGGGAGTATTAATGTTACTCTTCGAAATAAATCATCGCAAAATTTCTTCATTCTTGATTGGAAAAAATCCATCCTCGAACCCATCAAAAAGAGCACTAACTCCTGATGAAATTTCAGGGTCGAGATTTTAAAATGATAGTCATAATTATTAATTTCTTTTGGATAATCTCACACATTTATGTCCATTATAGTCATCCAATCTTAAGATTCTTATCAATTGCAAACATGAGTCTTAGCTCTTTACTATAAAACAAGACTAACTAATTCTTCTGTGCATTGTCTGAAGTCAGCAATTTTGATCAGGAAAATGGATCTCACCACTCAGCTGTGTTTACATTAAGTACGTCTCCTGTATGCACCTTGAGGTACACAAATCTCGGAGCCAGACTTGCTGTTGGGTATGAGAATGGGCAGGTGCTTGCATTTTTAGTTGAAGAATGTCTTTTGAGTTTTAACTATTCATGATGTAATAAAAACTTGACAGACTTCTTTGTTGACATTCTGACATTCCTGCTCCCTTGCAGGTTGCTATGCTGAATATAAGCTCGTCTAGTGTCTTATTTTTCATAGATACTCTTTCCAGCCCAAGTTCCCATGTGGTCTCATTTTCACCAGCAATATCTTCAGAAACATATGGGTTTACATCCATTTTTGATCAGAATAAAGAGATTGTATGTGCCTTAACAAAGGATTTGCGTATTTCAGTTGTAGAAAGTTCCAACGGAAATGTAATTGGCTCTGTCTCTAAAGATCATAAGGAATCAACTGCAATTTCTATGTACATTCTAGGTAACTGTATGCAAGATACTGGCACTTTAATCGCTCACATCTCACGTGCTACTAAATTGAAGGTTGATAGTAATACTTATAATCATGTTGTTTTACAGAGGGGACTAAGTGCATCACTGAAGTCTCTGGTGGGAAAAAGGAGCACAGTAAAGAAGCTAAAGCTGCACAAGATAGTGGTCAGTCCGAAGGAACTTTTGATAGCGTTGACCGATCTTCTGATCTTTTGCCAAGTTCTAAGGACTTGCAGATTTTAATCTGCTGCACCGATGTCTTATTGTTGTACTTTTTGAAGTCTGTGATTCAGGTTCTGCTCTAATACCTAATTCCATTTTATTTATCTATTTTCTCACATCCTTTCTCCTCCCTCCTCCCCCCCTTTATTTATGCTTGCATTGGTTCAAACAGGGGCATTCTGATTCAATCTGTGAGGTTCATCTTCCAAACACCAGCTGTTGGACAACCGTTTTCAAGAAAGACGAGGAGGAGGATGTGCTGCTTGTATTTTATCAGACTGGTTCAATGGAGATTAGGTGAGTCTCTCACTGAACCCTAGTTTTGAAACTATATTCTTATAACATTCCATTACCACATTGCCATTAGTGGCTCCCACCTAGATGAATAATTTTGCGGAGGTGAAATGTCCGCAACCGTACCCTTGACAACAAAGAAGTTGTTTCCGATTGACAATTGGTAACAAACATTATGTGCGACTTCACATAGATAAAAGTCCACATGATTTAAGAGAAACTTCAATATACTCTATTATAATCAGAAACCAAAGAACTATACATCTTTAGCTTGAATGAAGTAAGACTGAATGAAGAGGACATTGGCGAAATCTTACTAGCATTTAATTTCCTACCTAAGTCAGCCGTTGAAAATCACTTTATATACAACTCTAGATAATAGAAGTATTAGCTGTGAATACTTCTTGTTAAGGTCTAAAATAAACTCCAGCCATAGAAGTTGCTTTAGCTTCTATACTTCTGATTTTGATTGAGATAATCATATTTAGAGACTATACTGAGCTACTCAATTTCTCAAGTGAAAGAGGTTAGATTTGTAATGTTTAAAATGTCTTGCTTGGGATCTAGAGCATACAACCTTATTGTGTACCACTATACAGAAGCAAAAATATGATCTGAGTTTATATTTTTATATACAAGTATACTTTTTAATTGGAATCAGAGGCATTGTGACTATATGGATCTTAACATGAATTAAATATAATCTTATAGTTACTATTCTGAGCGACAGGTCTTTGCGAAATCTTGAAGTTCTGGGAGAAGTCTCTCTACTGTCCATGCTGCGATGGAATTTCCGGACCAATATGGATAAGACAATGGCTTGCACAGAAAAGGGCCAGATTACTTTGGTATGTCTGTTTCTTTCTTCATTATTTTTTTTGTGCATATCTAAATGTGTCCATAAAATCCGTTTATTCATATCCGCATAAGGTACTATTCCAAATCTGTGGCCTGTTGGAACTAAACAAAGGTATAATCAGAAACCAAGTTGATGCACCTTTTTTTTTACTAAGTGGAAAAAGGGAAATGTAGAACTAATAGCAAAGTACAATAATGCATAATACAGTAAATCGAAATAGACAAATGTTTTGGAAGGATTCAGATTTTCTCCCCTCAAACAATACCGTATTATTAAGATCTATAGACCTAATAAAATGTTAAGTTGTTTCATGTAAATTGAGCTTATCTTCTAATAGAAAATTTTATAAAATTACAAGAATACTTCTCTAAGAGTGAAGGCATCCAATACTTAACCAGTGCTGAAAATTGTTCCTGGTTTTTCAAAGATAGAAACATTTTTTGTTCAGGTCGAACCGTGGAAATGGAATGGAAACTTGAAATAATTGGTAGTGATGTACTATTTTCAATCAAGTTTTAATCAAGTATTCTTAATTAGTTGTGAACATTATACAGTGTAGTAACATTTAATTTGACTTGTGAAAGTCGTAAATCACATTTTCAGCACTTATATTTAGAAGTACACATGGATTTGATGAACAATTTTTCTTTTAGTCTGCTGTAGAGGTGTTCAAAACAGATCCGACGACCTGATACCCTACCTTATAACCAAACCCTACTTGACCCGACTTCAAGATGAATTTAAAATTATGTTTAAAATCAATGTGGACACAAAACTCGATTTTTAAGCCGACCCAAAACAATGAATAGTGTTTGGGAGTAGGCGTGTCAGCTTGGTCAGTGTTCTATGTTTTTCGCTTTGATTCGCGGTATTTTTTGTAGTAAATCTCTTTGACACTTTTCCTTTTCCTTTTCCACAGTTGAATGGATGTGAATTTGTCATTCTGTCTCTTTTGGCTCGTGAAAATGATTTCAGGTATTTACTTTGTATCAATCCCCTCATTCGCACCCTGTATGTAACCTCGAGAATTAATATACAGTTGGAATATCAAGATCGATTGCTAATATTTTCTTTCCCTTTGTGTTCTTTTCTTTAATGCTAGGATCCCACAATCTTTACCGTGTTTGTATGATGAGGCCCTGGCAGCTGCTTTAGATCTAAGCTCTCCAAATCATAAGAAAGATAAGGTAGTGACTTATGTTATCAGGAGCATGCTTTTTTCCCCAGAAATTGACAAATTCGATTGGAAAGCAAAACTAATAGAACTCTTATCATCTAGTTAAGTAGTGCTCATAGAAAAATTGTGGATGTCATCGCGATTGTGGTAACGTTCGTGAATCGAAATGTGACAGACGTGGCACCTCGCGGTGCGAGGACTAATTTCGCGGAAATCTCAATGTGAATTGTTAACTTGAAAATTATCCATTAATCATAGTAACTCAAGTTTTTAGAACATATATGGAAATACAGGTTATAATACACCCAATGTTACATAATTCGTTGGCTAATTTGCTTTTCAAATTTACGATTCACTCAAAATGACCAAAAAAGCCTAAAACCGACCATGATTCACTTTTTCTGATTCGCGAGCAAATTAACGAATCATGTGACATTGAATACACCTTTTAGAACCTAATACGTATTTAAAAGGATTATAATAGTTAATGTGTTAGAATAACAACTTATATTGGTGTTACTTCATGATTTTATATGACAAGTTACGTGTTGGGGTTTTACATAACATGTGCTCAAAATCCGTTATAAAGCATAGGAAGGTTCTATTTACATCTTTGCTTTTAAATGACAAGTTACGTATTGGGTTTCAAATGATTCATGTATTGAACTCGAAAAATCTTGCAAAATTTCCTTTAATCTTTTCAAATTATCCATTACATAGTATCTAGAACCATTGGAACGTTCTGTTTGCATCTGATCATTTGTTTCGGATAACTTGTGGCAGGAAACATCTTCAGGAATTTTTGGTGGAATAATAAAAGGCTTAAGTGCAAGTACAGAAGATCACAATACACATCTCAAGGAGAGTCCAAATTTTCTCCAATCAGCATTAGATAAAGTAATTACTGGTCTTAAATTTGACTCTTCTATAGCCGTTAAAGATTCTGAAAAGGCGGTTGAGCTCAACATTGGTTCGTGTTGTTCTTTTTGCGCCTTTTTCTCCACATATTCTTCGTTCTTGCTGTTTCTAAGTTTTGTTTTCTGTTTTTCTTTGTTTTTGTTCATTTGTTGATCAGATGATTTAGAGATTGATGGGCCTCTGAATGTCTCTCCAATAGTTCACAAAAGCAAACATGAAAATAAAGGTGTGTTGTAGAACTTATTATTCCCTCCGTCCAGATTCCTGAAGGTTTATTCCACTTTCTTATTTGAGTTATCTCTTTTTTTTTATGCTTTCCTTTTATAGGAAGGTTAATGGATGACTCTACTCTAATTAATGATTGTGATTATATCAAATTTGTACCCTTTTTAATATTTTAAGGATTTACATTTTTTTTTGTACTTTTATCAAAATTTTATTTGTAATACATGAACCCCCACATTAATCAACTTGCGTGAAAAAACAAATGTTAAAGTATATAACATATTTTGGAGCCTAAACCATCAGCTTAAGCTTTTGGTCGAGTTGGCTCCTTGACATGGTATCAGAGCCAGCGTGACAAGAGGTCACAGGTTCGAATCTCAATCACCCCTCATTTAGCGCCAGGTATGAGGTGGTCATGTGTTGTATCCACAGTTCTAGCCCAAAGGTTCTCGTGTGAGGAGGCGTGTTTGAGTATATAACATATCCTAGGGCCTCAACTATTAGCTAAGCTTTTGGTTGAGTTGAAACCTTGACAACAAACCTTGCAAAATGAAAGTAGAATATAACTTTGGGATGTAGGGAGTATTGCTATTTTGCGTTTTAAGTTTATGAATCAATTTACCTTGTGATTTTAAACATGGCAGATAAGAGCACAGAAAGGAAAAAGTTGTTTGAAGGAGGAACCTCTGAAACAACGCCAAAACAGAGAACAATCGAAGAAATCAAGGCCAAGTACAGAAAGGCTGGGGTAAAGATCGAACTAGATTTCAGTTTGCTGTTTGTGATATGGCAAAATCCTAACATAGCCTTCTCTACAGGATACGTCCTCGTCTACAGCGTCTGCTGCCTCTGCGGCATCTGAAGCAAGAAACAAACTTTTGGAAAGGAAAGAAAAGCTCGAGGTATCTTTATCGAATGTTAAATGTGTCTTATGTCTTTTTAAAGTTATTCTGAACGGAAGCAAGCTTGAGGTATCGTTATCAGTTGTTAAATGTGTCTTTATGTTCTTCAAAGTTATTCTGGAAATGAGATGTTAAATTAGAACTACGCTAGCACAAAATGGGGATTCTAGGCCCGAGCCTGCCTAGGTCATAGCCCAGGCCTCTCGATAACTTTATGCGCTCAATTTATGTAGAACTCCGTTCAGATAATTCTTGAGCACTGCCTAATCGATGTAACTGTTTCTTCTTAATTTCATATCATGTACAACGATCAGTCGGGTGGGTTTTAGGTCAGGTTGTTTTCTAGTCATGTGAAAAATTGACACATCCGTTTACGTATATTTTATCGATCCCCTTTTTCAGAGAATTGACAAGAACAGTGAAGAGCTAAGAAATAATGCCGAAAACTTTGCCTCAATGGCCAAAGAACTGGCAAAGAAGATGGAAAATCGCAAGTGGTGGCAGTTATAAGTATGAACACCAACAGAATATGTGCTGATCTATAATACTAGCTTTTTTGTTGATTGATCTTACTTAATGAAGATGATTATTCACGACTTTTCGACTCCCAGAACTTGATCGTTCAATAAAAGTTTGTATATATACACCGGATAAACGGGAAGAGGCTGCACACATACACCGAGAAGGGCCGTGTAGAATATAGATTGCTCAATAAATATCTATTTAGTAACTTATGAGGTAAAATGTATGTTGTATAATACACCACTTTACTTGTATACTTATCACCGAGTACGTTGTAACTCGATGGATCGTTGTAACTCGATGAACGAAGGGTCACTACAATATTGAAGTGTAAATATTCGAATATTCGTGAGTTTTATGTAAATTACATGTTTTTTTATACATATTGAAAAACATGCATATGTTACATTTGCAAGACCATAGGTTGTACTTTGTTTATCATGAAGTAACAAGGTTTGTTTACTAAGAGTATAAAATGGACTTTGTGCCTTGTATATCTCATTTTCTTGTTGAACTTCTATCCATTGTGTATCTCTAGTTGGAAATCGAAAAAGCAACACAAGTGTCTAAATTTAGTTCGGAAGAAGTATATTGAGCATGATCGGTGCTGCTTCGGAAATCACCTGGTTAACTAGACTTCTTCAAAAACTAGGAGCTCACGTTATCAGGTAAGTGACTTTTATTAAGTATAACACATTTGAATTTCGATATGAATAACTTTAGTGAAATAACATTTTTACTAAAAATGGCAAAAAAAAAAAGCTGAAATTGCAATTTTCGAAACTGCCAAAATTTCTTACGAATTTCTCCATATCACAATTTAAGATAAAATATGGAAAAAATAACGAAACAGATTTACTAATAAGCATATGATTAGATTTTCATCATAATTAACTTACAAAAGCTTATAATCGAAAATCCAAATCAATTTTTCTATATAAACCCTAACTTGTGAAACTTAAATTAACCAAAAATTAAATGAAATATTGAACTTACCCCCGCCAAGAAAGTTTAAAATCTATCGAAGTTTTGGAAAAATTACTACTTGAAGTAACCCCAAACGTCAGAAAAACATATAAAAGCGAAAAAAAAAAACTTAATTTACTAAATTAATTGCAAGGCCGATCCTAACCAAGGGCAAGAAGGGCTTGCGTCCACGGCCCACAAAAAAGGTGGATAAATTTTGTCTTCATATGAAACGAACTTGAGACCTTATGTGATTAAATTATGCATTTATTTAACCACCAAGTTAAAGCGTTATTAAGAATAACTATTATCTTATTTACTAATTATTGAATTATAAATACATGATTATCAAACAAAAGCGGATAACATCGAGTTTTATTATTCGCATGTAACATTTTTTTATATTATAAATTTGTAATTATAAATATATACTTTATAATTAGGGTCCAAAATTTATTTTTCGACCCTGACTCCTAAAATCTCAGGGCCGGCCCTTTAAATGACTTGCATGTCAATACCAACACAAATTGTTATGAGAGATGGTCTTTTTGAGAAACCATCTCTAATTAGTGAGCTCAGTATTTTTTTAGTAATTTAATTAAACTTTAATGGGTTGGGTCTGTCTCAAAAAGACGCTCTCAGAAGATCGGCTGCAATACCAAAAGCTGACGTTTGTTGAAGCTTGGAAGCCGAAATTTGTTTGTTGACTTATTAATTTTAGTCAATGCATTTTTTGAAAATTTAGAAAGATTTAAAGACAATATGAAATGGTCAAATGGATGATTTAATTAAATTAAATAAACAAAGACTTGAAGTTGATGGGCATTGGCGTTATTATTAATAAATAAATAGTTTTAATTTTAATATGAGTAATTATTTATACCTAATGTTTGCACCTAGTTGTACTTCATTTTTGTAGCTTTGCATAAACAACAACTTTTAAAGTATTTAATTAGTAATAATAATAATAATAAATTAATAATAATCACACCCAACTATTATTTAGAAGCTTGTTGACCTCATTGGACGGTGTACAAGACTTTTGATCTTCACCAAAAATAATATTAACGTGTGAATGGATCGGATAATTCATTAATATTTTTTCCCATTTTTTTTCAATTGGTCAAATTGATTACATTTTGATGTGTCATGTGTGATCTTGGGTCTATTTTTGTGAAAGATCATATCTAATTGGTCCGACTCATTATATATTTTTTAAAACACAAATTTTTACTTGAGACTGTCTTTTGTAAAGACGGCTCTCAAAAGCTCAGTCCAATTCTAAATATATATTGTTATAACTCTAAATATAGATTTGGGCTGAACTTTTGAGAGTCGTCTTTACAAAAGACGGTCTCTCAAGAGAGCATCTGAAATGAATATTATAAATAGACATTAAGAATGATGTAAATAGATATTTAGAATATTGAAAGTAGAGTTCAAAAAAAAGATTATTGAAAGTAGAGTTCAAAAAAAAAATTATTGAAAGTAGGCATTAATGGGTTGGGCTTGAGATACGTCTCTCTCAAAGAGACGGTCTCTCAAGAGACTAGCTGAATGATTGTTGGTTAAAGTTATTGATTAGTTTAAACTACTGGAATTAATGACTAATGATTCAGACGTTTAAGTCAGTAGTTATGGATATGTTTGGTAAAAATTAAGTGTTGAGTATCGGTTATATACTTCATATAATAGAGAAAAAGTAAGTAAAAATGCAAAAACACATTGAAAAGATATTCATAATAGTTTTTGGTTTTAACTTAAAAGCCTCCTTTCTATCAATTTTTTTTATTAAGATCTCTTTTCAATTCATTTTAAATGTCTTATTTGTGATTTTGCACTATTCACCAATTTTTTATAGCTTGTAATCTACATCAAATCTAGGAATTAAAATAAAGAAGTAGAATCTCATTTAATCTTGAATATAAATTTTATTACTATTAAACTTTTATATTTTTTGATTATGTACAATCAAAGATATTAAGGATCAAAATTAATAACTAAGTTATTGTACATTTTAACCGTTTTTGTTACATGGTAAACTGAAAAAAGGATTAATAAATTGTAAATTCAAATCTCGCCTGAAAAATATGATACTTGTTATCACCGAGTAGAGGTGTTTATTCGGGTCATCGGGTTAATTTCGGGTCAGGTGTTTCGGGTCGGTTCAAAATCGGGTTTTGTGTTCACATTGGTTTTTACATAATTGTAGATCCATTTTTAAGTCGGGTCAAATCGAATTTGGTTATAATATCGGGTGTCTATCGAGTTATCGGGTCTATTTTAATTCTAACTTTTACCTTTGAGTCTCATAAAAACAAATCCTAGGGACTTGGTCCATAGTTATTAAAAAAAAAGGTGTAGTATGGTTTATGCTTTAGTCTAGGCACTTGGTAGGCAAGAATTGATCAAACTTTAATAAGGTTTAAAAGAATCATGCTTTGTGGACTGTGGTAATCTTCTTTAAGATTTTACTTACCAATTTGCTCAACTTTTTCAAATTTTCTTATTTTAATTAAGATGCAAATAAAAAAAATTCAAAAAATGAGCAACTATTTAATAAAAATAAATGGTTTGTATATAACTATGGATTGTATTTTGTATGTAAATGTACATTTAAGAATCATTGACCAAATTTTATTTTCTACCACACAAGGTCAAGCAAATCTAGTCACTATTCTTATTTACAAGTTTTTTTTTTGGATTATAATCTAAAAGAAAAAAAAAGTCAAATTAGAAAAAATGGTTGAAGTAACAATCAATCTAATAAATCATAATTTTAATTTTTAAAAACAATTATCTAAATGTATATCTTTAAGAAAATCACTAAAACCGACATTAGTTATAAAAACATATTCACTTGGACTTGAGCAAAAATTAACAAATAAAAAAAAAAAAGATCATGACTAAAGAAATAATGAAAAATCCATACAACAGACTAAAAAGAAAATAGAAATAATATATTGATGCATGTTTGGAAAAAAAGTAACTTTAATGGCAATTGTTTGCTATGGCCAAGGCGTAAAGTCAAAACATTAAGCGAAAGGGGCTATAATTTTTATATCGAAATTGCAAAAAAAAAAAAAATTAGGTAAGGAGGTTGAATATTGCCAAAAGCATAGGATATTTAAACGGCCTTTTTATCGACAACAAGATCAATGAGTATTATGACTTAAACGTAAATTTAAAATAATATAATTTATATAAAAATATCACATACATACTCTCCGGCCAGCCGAGTCAGCCACCATGATGGGATGTTTTTCAATTCACACCATCAATTTTATGATGAAATATTATGAATTTTCACCACTAAACATAAAAATATCACCCATCAAAAAAAAAAAACATAAAAATATCATTTCTACTTTTCCAATTTATCAAAATGAGTACGTCCACAATTTTCCACTTTTGTGGTAAATGGGGAGTATTTGACATTGTGGCCTTGTGTTGTGGGTGTTCATCAAATATTCTCTTGTTTGCAATTATTATTGTCTAAAAATCAACACAAATTTGTGTTATAGACGGTCTATAGCATAGACGTATGTAATAGATCAGCCCATTTTTACACTTTCCAAAAATAGCAACAGAAATTTTCATTGGGCTAGGCTGTTAAGAGTGTTGTCTATGCTATAGACGGTCTCTCAAGAGACCTCCTGATCAATCAAAGGGAGCTTTCTCCTTATTAATATGTCTATCTGTCCAATATATAAAGTTTGATATTGAAAATAATATATAATAAGCGAAAATATTACTATTAATAACAAATTTAAAGGGATAAAAGAT
Source organism: Amaranthus palmeri (assembly GCA_019776075.1). NCBI lineage: Eukaryota > Viridiplantae > Streptophyta > Magnoliopsida > Caryophyllales > Amaranthaceae > Amaranthus > Amaranthus palmeri. Next base: position 110,186 of record JAAKBH010000329.1, read on the forward strand.
TTTGAATTTGTTTATAATATATTTGGAGTAGAAGTTAAATGGTGTTTTGTGTTTTAGAATACATATAATCCTAATATAATGCAAAACATGATTAAGGTTATAATAATTTGTTGATAAACTTTTGTATAAGGTTATAATAATTTGTTGATAAACTTTTGTATAGACTTAGCGCACACTAAAACAGTATATATGATATATCAATCTTAAGATGATAAAGGTGGTTGGAGTGAATACTCAATTTTTCAGCTAAGCCAAAAACATCTGAGATTCAAGTTAATTCATAATATCATTTAAATTCTAAATGTTTTTTTTTTTTTTTTTTTTTTTTTTTGTAAAAATGATTACTCCCGCAATATTAATTCAAGTTCAAACTAGTACAGGTTTATGTCAAAACTTAAGTGTTGGTAGAATTTGACCAGACATAAACTCATACTCATTTATTTTGAGTGGTTTCATATTAAAACTCAAACCCTAAAGTCTGAAACTTTTGATTTTGACGAACAATCATAAAGTCTAATGAGCTTATGGTTCTAAACGAGTTGCAATTGAGTTTTAATATGATTGTTCTTTCTCCACCATTTTATGTTAAGATTTTTTTTGAAACGATTTTTTTGGTTATAATAGCTTAATAGGTTTAATTGAGTTCAAAAAAAATTAAAATATGTCTAAAATAAGTTTTAAAAGGGCCAAATTTGGGACAACTTTAGATTAAATACAGATTAGGACGAATTTATGTCTAAAACCTTATAAACATACCTTTTTAAAATACCATCACTCAAACACAAATTGAAAACCATTAAGTTTCAAATAATTTAAGTTTCAAATAAGTGGATTCAAAACCTAAAATTAAGATTAAATTTAGCCTTTCATAGCATATCCAATAAAATCTTAGACCCATGACTAACCAAGCTAAAACAATCATCCGAACCAAATTCAAGTTGAGTCATTTTCCATTCAGATCATTTTCATTTATATTAACTTCATATCAATCCAATCAAAAGCGTTCATTTAGATCATCAGGTCGATTTCACATCAGACATTTCAAATCAATCCAAAATCAAATCTTATATCTACATCAATTTTTACATAACTTTAAATCCATATCTAAGATCAAATAAAACCGAATTCACTTATAACATCAAATAAACATCCGACGATTGAGTCCAAAGAGTCAAGAGTCAAAATTTTACATGTCAACACATAACATAATCTAGTTCAAAGTTCAACATACTCAAAGTTCCTCCGGCCAAACTTTATTACTCTTAGGAACCCAACTAGAAATATCCCAATTAAACACAAAACCCTCCTAAAACAAATACACACATGTATTTTTAAACCTATAAATAACTCCATTGATTCCCCATGAAAGAGAAAAGATTCATACAAGAAAGTACAACCATATACTCTCCCCAACTTGCTTGATTTCTCATACCTAATTTGTGGCAATCTCTAACCAACAATTATATTGTGGTAGAGATTTATTCTTGTGTTATCTCTTCTTGATTCTTACCCTTAAAAAGTACAAAAAAAATCCAATCTTTCAATTCTTAATCCAATTTTTTCTTCAAAAACCCATAAAAGATACCTCCTTTATTTCTTGGGGGGTACTCTTAACATACCCAAAAGACCAAAATCACTCAACAATGGCTAGTTGGGTACTTTCACAATGTGGGATTAAACCCCTCCCAAAAAATTACCCAAAACCCATATCAAGATTTTCCTCAAATCCCATTAAAATTAGGGTTTCCCCTGATTTTTCCTCAGATCTAAAAACCCCTTCATTGTTGATTTCTTGTTGTTCAAAACCCATTTCAAAAAAATGGGAGGTTAAGGTTAGTACCCCTTTAAGGGTAAGTTCCCCTTCATTAGAAGAAGAAAAAGATGATAACTTTATTAATGGGGTTGATGAATTTGACCCAGGTGCACCACCTCCATTCAAATTAGCTGATATTAAGAATGCAATTCCAAAACATTGTTGGGTAAAAGACCCATGGAAATCTATGAGTTATGTTGTTAGAGATGTTGTTGTAGTTTTAGGATTGGCTGCTGCTGCTTCTTTCTTTAATAATTGGCTTGTTTGGCCTCTTTATTGGATTGCTCAAGGCACCATGTTTTGGGCTCTCTTTGTTCTTGGTCATGATTGGTGAGTACCCTTTTTGTTCATCTATATACTTGTTCCGTTCTTTTTTACTTGCAACATTCTTGACTAGGGTACTGTTCATCAAGCAAATTGACTTTTATATTGTCGGTAATCTAAAAGCTAAAACATAGTTGTATGAGATTTTGTGTGGATAGTCTCGATTCAAAGTTTATTAATTTTGAGTTTTTATTATTTTTTAATATGTATGATTAGAGATATTAAAGATTAAATTCGTACATTGGAGAATGTGTAAAAGCAAATGTTGCAACTAATATGGAATGAAGGAAGTATTATCCTCCATTTTATACTTGAAATATGTTTTATTTTACATTATTCACAAGTCTTGCTTTGAGGTCTTTTCATTGAATTATCTTTAAATATAGTTGTGTATCTTTTTGAATGGATAGCAGATTGGAGTGATTGATTTAACAAGTCAGTTTTATGAACTAACCAACTTATTTTAAACTTATTTTAAACACGTTGGTAGGAGCAACTTGGTGTATTATACCGATGATTTGACAATTCAACTATCTTTTTTTTTTTAACCCAAACAATTCAATTTATACCTAAATAACTTAAAGTTGTCGATACTATCACAAATTCTTGTATGAATCGGTCTCACTGCGAAACATCTCTCATACTTGGTTTAAATAGCCCAATAATAAAAACTTTTTAGAATGATAGACTATTTTGTCAAACACCATATTGTTTCTATTAGCAAGCATTGTATAAAAATTGAAGATAGTTGACTATAATTAGCAAAGTATAAAAAATGGCAAATTTTTGTTGTTTAGAGTTGCTTGTGATGTGGGTTATTGTTATATCCTACTTTTTTTTTTCTACTTTGTGGAATAAGTTCTATCTTTTTGATAGAAGTTAATTTTATTTTTGTTGTTTGTGTAGTGGACATGGAAGCTTTTCCAACAATCATAAGCTTAATAGTGTAGTTGGTCACTTGCTTCATTCTTCAATCCTTGTTCCATATCATGGATGGTATGTTAATTCTATTCCTTATGATTCATCATTTATGATTGATTTTGTTGGTAAATGATGGATTATATGATGTTAATGAGTAGTTTGAGCTAAAAGATTGAATCTTTTGTGATAATATAGGAGGATTAGTCATAGAACTCATCATCAAAATCATGGGCATATTGAGAATGATGAATCATGGCACCCAGTAAGCTTTTTATAAATTTTTTTTTATGTGTTCTTCATTTTCTTGGGAATATTTTTCATTGATTAAAATTTCTTGTTTTTGTTTTCAGTTGTCTGAAAAAATATATAATAGTTTGGACACTATGACAAAGAAGTTAAGGTTTACCATCCCATTTCCCTTGCTTGCATACCCAATTTATCTGGTAAGCCCTCAATCTAGCTTGTTTTGTCAAAAATAGTTCGCGTCAAGGAACCAACTCAACCAAAAGCTTAAGCTGATGATTGAGGCTACATGATATGTTATATATTCTAACACGCCCCCTCACACGAAAGCCTATTGTGCTAGAAGTGTGGATGCGCATAGGCGCTGGATATTTTTCGTTAAATGAGGGGTAATTGAGATTTGAACTCGATTTTTATCATGCTAGCTTCTGATACCATGCCAAGGAACCAACTCAACCAAAAGCTTAAGCTGATGATTGAGGCCCCATGATATGTTATATACTCTAACAAGTCGTTGATGTTCGATTGTGTTTCGTGTATTGATTGATTTGTTCATCTGCAGTTTGCTAGAAGTCCCGGAAAATCAGGCTCACATTTCCATCCTGATAGTGATTTGTTTACTCCAAATGAGAAGCATGATATTGTAACCTCCACAGCTTGTTGGTCAGCAATGGTTGCATTGCTTGTGGGGTTGTCTTTTGTCATGGGCCCTATTCAGTTGCTCAAGCTCTATGGTGTCCCTTATGTGGTGGGTTCTCATTTTTTTGCTCAATCCATTAAAAATTGTTCGAATTAGCCATCGGTTTTCATTCGTTTGTATTCATTGCAGATATTTGTCATGTGGTTGGACTTGGTAACTTACTTGCATCACCATGGCCATGACGATAAACTTCCATGGTACCGTGGTCAGGTGTGTTTTGCTAAACTATGTCTTTAACATATTGGAATTTGAAATTTACATGTGAAAGAATTCTTGTGAACGCCATTGAAACTGATTTATAAGCTCATGTGGTGGGCACTAATCTTTTAGGTTCAAGGCTTTATCAGTGAAGCATAATTCACTAGTTAGTTCGCCTTTTGGATTCATGATTTACTAAAATGGTTCAAAAAAAGACTAAAACCGACCATAATTTGCTTTTTTCGATTCGTGATTCGCAAGGTAGTTAGCGAATCATGTGACAATGAACTTTATCGTTGTTGTTGTTGAGATTTACATGTTTTAGTGTGGTCGGACCAAGCAAATATAATTTCCCATGAAGTTGTGTGATTTAAATTGCATGATTAAGTAAACAACTTAATCCATTGCTTTGTGGTAGTTAGACTTCCTATGTTAGACTTTAGTATCAAATAATGAACAACTTGAAAAAAACTCAATCACCCAAAAATGTAATTTCTTGTTTGATTATGTCAACCAAACAATCACTTAGGTTCCATGGTAGTATTTGTCAAAAAACAATTGTTAGGATGTTCAGTTCAAAAATCTAATAACAAGGGTAAGATTGTGTATATCCAACCCTCGAAAGTCGAAACCCTGCTTAGGTGGACGCCATTTAATGGCATTGAGTTACTCGTTGTTGTAGTTTCGGAAATTGCTTCATCCGCTTGTTTTTGCTCACTAGGAATGGAGTTATCTTCGAGGAGGGCTTACAACGCTAGACCGAGACTATGGATGGATAAACAACATCCACCATGACATTGGTACTCATGTCATTCATCATCTTTTCCCACAAATTCCACACTATCATCTTATTGAAGCAGTAAGTATCCATCCTAAACAACCTACATAACCCATCTATTATCTTCATTTTCTAACACTATGATCATCAACTTGCAGACCGAGGCAGCAAAGCCCGTTCTTGGGAAATACTACCGAGAACCCAAGAAATCCGGACCTCTTCCTCTATACTTATTTGGTGTTCTCGCAAATAGTTTTAAGAAAGATCATTATGTTAGTGACACTGGAGATGTCGTCTACTACCAAACCGACCCTAATCTGTAGTCTTACCGAAGAGTCGCAAACAATTGATTCTTTGGGATCGTTCCCATGATGTTCGATAAAGGAAGGATCCAAGTAGTTTTGGTATTAGTAACTATACTTATGGCCGAGTAAAGGTAAACAAAATGTCGTCGAGATTCACCAACAATTTCGATTTTCGCAAGTACGAAAGAGTGGTTCAATGAAGATGGATTGAATTGTCATGTTGTGTACAAAGCTTATTTATAGGTGTGATGGGGGATGATTATGCAAAGTATAAGTATTGTAATTGTTTGTGTGTTAATCATTCTTTATCACACATTATTGGCATATCTATTGTATAGATTATCACTGATTTTCTATCAAGAACTACTCATAAGTGTTGGTGAATTACTAATAAATAACAAGTTGTTTAGAAAATGAGTTATACAAGTTTCTCATATTTGATGACTTTTTTGAAAATTTGAAATAAATAAGATTTATCAAAAAAAGCATATAATAAGATCATAATCAAACTTATTTCAAATTCAAGCGTGTAATTTGCAAACCTTAGATTCGGGCTGTTCGCATTTAGTAAGTGCGAATTGATTGAAAAACTGTAACAAGCTGTTCGCTGTGACTAACAGCGAACAATCTGTTTTAGGTTTCAGTCTGTTCGCACTAACTAAGTGCGAACAACCCTTGTCTTAAAATCAACTTGTTGACCATGTTTTGACCTGTTCGAAGCTATCAAGTGCGAACAAACACTTGATTTTTTTTGACCAGTTTATTATTATGCTCTAAAGTATTAGGCGCTTATATTTGGAATAAGTTTAATTTGAATTTTATTGCATGCTTCTTTTTGATTAAGAGTCTTATCTATTTCAAATTTTCACTTTTTTTAGGTGAATTTAGTGGTTGTTATTGTCTATTGATTTTTTGTTATATGCGAAATAGAATTATTAAGTTCGAAAAAGTTTCGTTCTTGAAAGGTTAAGGATTTAGGAAAAACGATTTTAATTTTACAGAATTAGTGAAAAAATGATCTTAACACGAAAAATTAGGATTTACAAAAGTTTATGACAAAGATATAAAGGAATGGAGGAGAATATATATGAAGGTTTGATGAAATTAGTTTTGTTAGTCGTAGATTAGTAAACTATTCCTTTCTATTTATTTTAAATATTTTATGGATTTTTTTGCACATTTGAAGTAAATAAAGGGAAAGATAAAATCGAATTTAAGTTGTTTTGATTCTTGTAAGAGCACTCCCATAGTCCCATCCGTATAAAATAATTCAATGAAAGGATACTTTTTGGCGAGGTTTTTGCTCCCATCAGTGAGTACACATAAAAAACATGCGTATATTTCCAAAACAGTGTGGTGGAAGTTTGTATGAAACTCTTTACATTAGGCCCCATCACACAAAACAAATAAAAATAGTAGTTAATAGTGCGCGTCAGCACATCCAACCGATATGTGACACGTGTTTTGGTTCATTTCTTGAAGCAAAAGTTTATTTTTTCCTCATGAATGGAATAAACTTGAAGTAGCAAAATTTTCACTCAAAAAAGCAGATATGAATGAGATAAAAATATAAAGATAAATTGGCGAAAATTTTATTTCCGTACCATTGAGAATACCGACATACTGTTTAAGATTAAAATTTTAACATTACTAATACCAATTAGCAATAATCAATCATCATTGTTTATGTGATCTCTAATGCACATGTAAATGTGAATTCTAAGGCACACATACTTGGACATTTCAGTATCAAACTAGTCAATTTCCAACATCATACAATGTGTGTACATTTTTTGACTTTTTCCAAGTTAAAATAAATAGGGTTCACATACAATAATAAAATTATATATGAAAATTCAATTTTAAAAATCCTCGTTGTCTTTTAAAAATCCCATCTTTTGATTATTTTTAAAAATCCGACCTTTATACTGCGTTTTCTTTTAAAAATTAGACCTTTTGGTTCTTAATTCGTTTATTGTTGAATTTTGCTAGTAACTTAATGAGATCAGTACTTTAATAGAAACCGCAATATTAAAGTTGAATTTTTTAAAAAAATCGAAAAATAAAATTTTTAAAAGACTAACGAGTAAAAGGTGAAATTTTTAAAATTAAATTGTCGTTCGATTTTGTCATTCTTGTGTGGTGGTCTTGCTAGATATGTGGTCATTGCCGCTCTTCAAATTGGGACCATACTATATTGTACCTTTAGTTAGTTTCACGCCTATCACTTTAACGGGTCTTCTCTTGAGAGACCGTCTATAGTATAGACGTCTTTCAAGAGCTCAGCCCATATCTCCCTTATAACTTACAAAACCACTAATAAATTTTTTTTAAATTTATAAATTGGGCCAGCCTCAAAACTTGAGACGTCTATTGTATAGACGGTCTCAAGTAAGAATTTGTGTTAAATATAGGGGTAATATTGAATTATCGACTCTTCCACATAGTAGATAAATATTTTTAAATTCACTTGGTGATTTTACGCTTTTAACTTTTTCACATGGTAGATAAAAGAGATATATTTTTGTTAATTTTATGCTATTTTTCCTGAACATATTGACTTTTTTTTCCCAAAAATTAGACGTCGCGATCACCCTAATAGACTACATATCTCGTAATCGAGTCCAAATAAGTACTTAATTTACCCAAAAATTTAACATTTTTTTCTACCACATGGAAAAGTTGGAAGTTCAACGTCATCACATGGATTTATTGTCTACACATGGAAAAGCCAAAAATTCAAGGTCACCACGTAAAATTTCCCTTTCTTTTGCTATTATAGTTAAGTTTGCGTTTTCATTTAAAGTGTGTCGTGTTCATTTGATTAATCAGATTGATTTTGGATCATATATTTCGAATCGATTAAGGATAAAAGTTAGTAAAAATTCCATGTGTGAATGTGTCAAAGTCTGATTATTTTTTATTTATTTTTTTTTTGAAGATTGTCAAAGTCTGATTATTGATGATTAAAGTTTTTTTTTTTATTTGGCAACTAAAAATGAAATGTTGTTGAGATAATACCTTACCAATTTCCCTTAAAAAAATCTTACTCAATTAAGCTAATATAAACTTTCTTTGTGAATAAAGTATTATAGGATAGGAGATTATATATGTAGAATTTAATTTAATTTTTTTTTAAGAAATGTAGAATTTAATTGATTAAACTGTTTATATAGCAATTCAAGTGTATTATATACTTCAGTGATTGAAAATTGTGTTAAAAATGATTTGATAATGCATTATTTATCGCTCATTTAGTTAATTGTCCTTGGCGAGTTTTTAAATTTATCTAGAATATAAATATTGTAAGTGCCATGTAGAATTTTACAGTCTTTTTATAAGATTGTATGATTATGGACAATTTTAGTATGTGCCGAAACTTATTTTTTTTTAAATCTAAAAATTGACCCTAAACCTCCTTTCGTCATTATTATCAACACCTACGAAAATGATTAATTTTTTTTTTCTTATCTATAGTTTTTTTTAACTTATTCATAAATTATAAAAAATTATCCACATGATCACATGAACCAACCGAACTGTTCACATGGGTGAAGGTGTGAGGCATTCTATAGTTGTTAGTATTCCTAATTGTTGGTGATATAATTAATTGTTTGTGTACACCAAAATCATTGTTCTGGATGTGGGGCAGAAGATTTGGGGTTCGATTTTTACTGGGCACAGATATTAATTGGGTGGCTTTTTGACTGCGTGCACGTGCATCTCTCTGTACTTCCTCCTTGGAGGAACAAGTATGATTTGTCCGCATCTTTCAAGAAAAAAATACCCCCATGCACTCAGACCCTGCCTTGTGCCGTTGTGCGGGATACTGAAAGTGTCCTATTATTCCATTTGATTTTTACATTCTTTCAATACACTAATCTAATTCTAAATATCTCTAATTAAACAAAGTTAAAAAATATAAAAAAAATTAACATTAATAAAAAATTACATTGAAACGAATCACATAAGATTCCACTTTACTATATTTTGACATCAAGATTAAGAATAAAATCCAAATTAACTAAATCATCATTCTGAAATGCTTTGTAAAAGGATCATTATTGATGTTATTTATCATTCAAACTTATTTTATATATTGCGAGTAATGTGTAAGAAAATTGCACATTTTTATAATATTAACTTTTTAAAAAATTTTAGATGAATATAATTTAATTTGTAAATAATCAAATAATATATTAAATTGTGTAAAAAGTCAACTGTAACACGTATGATAGAACGGATTTTATATAAATTTTATAGAACCACGAGATAATTATGGGTATTTCAAATATAAATTACAAGAATTGTCATCATCATGTGGTCTCCTCCGTGGAAAGTGATCATGAAATCAGTGAGAGATTCCATTATGAATTGTTCTTTGTATATGCATGGTTTATAACGGATGGATAGTAAAGCTCAATTCTCATCACAAATCTATATATTTATACAATATGATCATCATTATTATAACCAGTGTATCTCGCTATAGAAAACTATGATCAGAGTCTAGGGAGGAAAGAGCAACGACATACCCACGATATTCAATATATTTATATACTATATAAAAGTACTAATCAAGAAACATAAAACAGATATCGACTTACAATAAAAATTTTCCCACCCTTTTCATGTTGTGATTAAGCAATCATGTAACATCTTTCTAATTATATTTATTCAATTGATTATTAGTTACAAAAATATTTTAAAATTATATATTATTTACTAACTTTTTATCCATATACAATTTATTAAGATATGTAGTATCTTTTATATACATTGGATAGTTATCGGATAACATACTAATTATCTATATAAAAAATTTTATTTTCATTAAAATATATTTGTAATAAATTAAGAAAAGAAAATAAATTTGAAATATTTTTTCGTAGATCATCCTATATATTACTTACATGGCTATATTTAAAAAAAATACACAAATTAAATAGATTACACATTTATTATTTAAGTAAATAATTATGATAAGATATCGGGAAAATAAATTTAAAATGATAATTCCATGACTTATGTTTGACAAGATTACTATACATAAATAAATAAATAAATTAGGTGATATGCTAATTTTTGTAGTAAACTTTTAAGGCTCAAAACTTATTTTTAGATTTTACAAAGACATTCAACATTTAAATTATTTTTTATGTGTAATTCAAAAAAAAATTATTTTTTATGTGTGTTGAATTCTCTATAATTTTTTTTTTTGAGAGAGAATTCTCTGTTATTATTATGTAGTTATTTATAATCTATTTTGCTGAGTGTGATTATTTAATTTGAGTCTTATTAATAAATTTAACAGTTTTATAAAAGTTAATTTATAGTTTCAATATGATTAAGAAGTCATATAATAATTTAATTACATATATATAATTAGTAATTTTTTATTTAAATAATTCATAAATCGTGCTTGGCATGAGAATATATCTAGTTAGGATACCAAAGAAAAACATTAATTAGATATTCATGGAATATTTTAAATGTAGTTTTATATTGTCCGTCTCACTCAATTTGTTAAATTTTCGTTTATAAAAATGGACCCGTCATCTTTTAAAATTATCATCTGTATATTTTTTCGTTCTTTTAGTTAACCTTTTGATTGATCGAACATTAAAAAAAATTAGTAAATGACTTTTAAAGCTAACGAAAAAATTGGGTTTATAAGCTAAAATAAATATCATTGGCTAATGACACACATTAATAACAACTAATCATCAAATCTGTTTTTTACTGAACATTTTCATAAAAGCAAGCTTATATATCAACTTAAACGAGAATTGAGTCTTATTACAATTAGAGCATGTACTTTCTCCAATCAATGTTCTGATCAATTCAATTATGTCAGCTCCCCTCCCTAACTCTCTCCTTCACTCGGCCTACCATTTGAAGTAACAACTAACTAATTTTTAAACAAGCCAATATTCAACATGTAAACGATAGTGTCCTAGTCTCTAATTAAGAACTAACTAGTTTCTAGTGTCTAGTTACTACTTACTAGTTAGTTTGAATTACTTCTTCCGTTTCATAACACTTGCTACTAGAGGTGTTCATTCGGGTCATCGAGTTGGTTTCGGGTCGGTTTAAAATCGTGTTTTGTGTTCACATTGGTTTCTACATAATAGTAGATCCATTTTTAAGTTGGGTCAAGTCGGCTTTGGTTATAAACTCGAGTGTCTATCACGTCATCGGGTCTGTTTTGAACACCTCTACTTGCTACTAAATATGACATATGTGTAGGAAAATATCACTATCAGTAACAAGTATTATACAGGAAAAGTACATAACAACTTAATAAAAATCAATATCACCAATTGATGAAAGAAGCCAATATTCAACAGCAAACAACCAATTAGACAAGTGTGTAGTGTGTAATTAGTAGCTAGATTGTAGAGTCTAGTGTTATGGTGCAATGTTCACTAATGACCACTAACCAGCATTCATGGATGATGGATGCTTACGTACACGCAATATAACTTAGTTTTCTCGCACATGTATAAAACCTTAAAGCTTTAATTTCATGGTGTTAATGGTCCTAATTTAGCTATGGTGCCCAACAATATATGGTTTCATTATTGGGTGCAGGTCTGTCGAATAAATCAGGTTGAGTCGTGTTTGGATTCAGGTCGTATATAAACGGACAAGAAAACCTTTGATCCACACCCAACCAATTTTGTTAATTGGGTCGAAAATCATAACTCTGATGATCTGATCCGATCTGCAATAGATTAAATCGACTTTATTTCGACCTTCTTAACCTGTGTAGAGTTTTTTGTTTTCATTTTATTGTTTTATCACTGACTATACTTTATTTTTTAGGTCTTAATATTAAAAGATTTGTTTATAAGTTGTTTATTTTATTTATTTTATTTAGGATGAAAAATAGAAAAATATTAAAAGAATTAATTAAGTTCAGGTTATACATGTTGATTTAACTTGGAATCAACTCAACTCACTCGTTTTATTGAATGAGTTATACAGGTTTATTTCAGATATAGAATCTTAAACTTAATCTAACTCATCTAATAAACATATTAGGTTAAATTAACCTATTTTTTTAATTGGGTTAAAAATCTCAACGCAAAATTACTTTCGGATTAGGTTTAGATGGAATCAACTTTTTCAATCAACAATAATGGGTTAGGCACTACCTAGCTAGCCTATTGCCTTTTCTTTTAAGGGCATTTATCACATTTATCACATTGATTAATTTTTATATTTGCGTAATGCAAAATTTTTCTTATCATGGTAGTGCAACTTTTTCAAATGGGACGAGGAAATAGGTGGAAATACTTGTTCATTTCGAATTAAATTAGTTTTACTTTTCTTGTTGAATTAAAATTGAATTTACATATTAATTTTAAATTATTATACAAAGTTAGATGATCATCTGGTTGAATCAAATTTATTTGAAAATCTCTATAGAGAGATATTTGCCTCTTTTACCCGCCTCCACCATCTTATGCTTGAAAAAAAACATTCGGTTGTCCAAACCTTTAACTATCATTAAAAATTCGCCATTATCATCGTTAAATTAGGCTGGATTTATTGTGAATGCCAGCACAATAAACGGGAACACGAGGTGCACACACTTCACAAGCCAAAGAGATATATGTCATCCCAAAATCATATGGCAATGGGAAGAAGGTCTCCAATAGCTTATAAAGTGTGCACACTATTTTTAATTTGTCGATGTGGATAACTCATCCCAACACCCTCTCTCACATGCGAACCCCCGTCAAGTTCGCATGTGGGAGTAATCAATTAGGGTAGGAACGCCATTCTTTTCGGACCTACCATTTTTAAATTTTTGATCGAACCACCGGCTCGGATACCATGTTAAATTAGGCTGGACTTATTGTGAATGCCAGCACAATAAACGGGAACACAAGGTGCACACACTTCACAAGCCAAAGAGATATATGTCATCCCAAAACCATATGGCAATGGGAAGAAGGTCTCCAATAGCTTATAAAGTGTGCACACTATTTTTAATTTGTCGATGTGGATAACTCATCCCAACAATCATCACCTCCATTACCGCCCTAAATCACCACCACATCCATTACTTCTTAAAATTGCTACCTAGTTCTCTCATTTCCGCAGTTTAATTGTCTGTTAAATTTATTTATAAATCAATTAATTTATATTTTTGAAAAAACTAAGATTGTAAACTAGTACACTTCTATATCAAAAAATAAATATTATCTTATGTGTATTAAAAGAACTGGTGCAACACGGAAAATTCTCAGGAGGTCATTTATCGTAGTATTATTTTCGCCTACTTACGCTTAACTGCGGAGTTTTTAGGAAATTTGCGCATAGCACCGATATAATCACTTCCTAAGGTGAAGTTTTTATCTAATGTCGCTATTTTAAATTGCTAATAGTATATATAGAAGATTTAGTGATATTTATTAAATCCTTTAGCAGCATATTAAAAACTCACACAAAAGCTTTTTGCATGATAGGATCTAGTGACATTTCTCACAAATGCCACAATAAACTATAGTAACAATTACATATGCCACTAAAGACCAAATAAAGTGTCGCTAAATCACTTTATGATGAATCATCAAATAAAAACCAATAATTATTACATTAAAAAAATAAAATTAATAGTATTTTTTAATGCCACTAAATCTAATGTCACAAAAAATTAAATCTGCTGTAGTACCGTAAAAAAGATTTTTTTTTTTATCAAAAGGATTGATAGAACAATAGACATCCTTAGTAGTTAGTACATGAGGTTGTTAGAGAAAGTTGCCTAGCTCAAGCAACCCTAAGTTGGAAGAAAAATTATAAACTTTCTTCTATATGCCAACTACTAACCAAAAATAAGTACTCATAGTATTTACATGACATTACATATACAATACTTCACAATTTATTGCAACTTCTTGTATTTAAGAGATCAAATCTATATTTTTCCTTCAAAAAAAAATTACAAGAAAAAAATTATTTTTTTTTCAAAAATGGTGATTCAAAGGGTAGTATCTCCACATAATATAGAGAGTAAAAATAATAATATAAAAAATAATAATAATTATAATATTATTAATGGGGGTGAGGAATTATTTGATGTTGGTGCACCACCTCCATTTAAATTAGTTGATATTAGAAATGCAATTCCAAAACATTGTTGGGTAAAAGATAGTTGGAGATCTATGAGTTATGTTGTAAGAGATGTTGTTATTGTTTTTGGATTGGTTATTGTTGCTATTTATCTCAATAATTGGGCTTTTTGGCCTCTTTATTGGATTGCTCAAGGTACTATGTTTTGGGCTCTTTTTGTTCTTGGTCATGATTGGTGAGTTTTTTTTTTTTTTTTTTTTTTTTTTTTTTTTTTTTTTACAGTCGATTTTCTGAGAGATCATCTATGTGAGAGGCTTTTCTCAGGCCCAATATCTTAAATTTTAGTAAACTAAAAATGATAATGGGCTGCTCACTAAATTAAAGATGATCTCTCAAAGAAACCGTATCTTACAAGAATTTGTGTTGTTGTTGTTGTTGTTACTACTACTGCTACTACTACTACTACTACTACTACTACTACTACTACTACTACTACAGTCTGTCTTGTGAGACCATCTCAGGGTGAAACAGCCTCAAAACAAAAAGCCCATAAGCTAAAAGTTTGTATTATTGAGTTATTTAACTCAAGTATGAGAAATGTCTCATAGTGAGACTATCTCATACAAGAATTTGTATTGAATAAATTAACACCATTAATCCAATGAACAAATAGAAAACATCCCAACTATTTCATCTACACAAATTGATGTATGAGACACTTTCAATGTAAAACGCACTTCTCAATTAATATAAACTACACTAATTTTTTACAGAAACCGTTTCACCATGAGATGATTCAAACTCTTAAAAAAATTTAAAAATTTGTCTCTCCTTTGAATGGGAATTAATGGAACTATTTGTTTTTCAAATTTGTTATTAGAATTACATATGACTAGAAATAGTTCAAAGCAATAGCGGATATTCTTTGTGACATGTTAAATTCGGCCCCTCTTGAGCAAATTTTTTATATTTATCACCACAATTTTGAAATTATTTAATTTCATATTAAATGGGTAATTAAATAAAAATTATTCAAAATTCGCCGCTAATTGGAATAATTTTATTTATTTCCTTGCTAATTGCAATAATATAGATTGTAAATAGAATAAATATTTTTGTTCTTTAATAATGTGAGTTATTTATCTTTTTCTTAAATGGAAGTGGACATGGAAGCTTTTCTAACAATCCCAAGCTTAATAGTATCGTTGGTCATTTGCTTCACTCTTCAATACTTGTTCCTTATCATGGATGGTACGTATTTTTACTTATACACTTTTCCTTTAACCATATGTTTTTAGAGGTATTCAGTCGGATTATAGGGTCAATTTCGAGTAAGATATTTTGAAATCAGTTCAAAATCGGATCTTGCTTTATAACATAATTGTTAATTAATGATTTTGTCATATTAAATCAGATTTCGATTACAAAGTCAGATAAATATCGAATCATCGTGTCTGTTTTAAACGCCTCTACGTATTCTATTAGGTTTGCGTACCTCTCTCAAAAAATATTTTGCCAAGATATATAGCTTTTGATATTCATTATCGCATTTATATAAGTGTAAATTAATTTCTTGTCAATATAAAAAAATTATTCGAGAAATCTTTGAAACAACATTGTTGTTAGAGTACATAACACATTCTGGGACCTCAACCATCAGCTTAAGCTTTTGGTTGAGTTGGTTCCTTGACATGGTATCAGAGCCAACGTAACAAGAGGTCACGAATTCGAATCTCAACCACCTCTCATTTAAAGTGGAATATTTGGCACCAGGTATAAGGAGGGTTTGTGTTGCATCCACACTTCTAGTCCAACGGGCTCACGTGTGAGGGGGCGTGTTAGAGTATATAACATATCCTGGGACCTCAACCATCAGCTTAAGGCTTTTGGTTGAGTTGGTTCCTTGACAATTGTTAGGTCCAATTTAGATAAATATTTTAATACATATGCGTATAATTTTAAATCAATAAAATTAGTTTTAATCAATAAAAATACATAGTTAAAATATTTTTTGAGCCAAATATTATTAAACCTTTAAAATTTTGGTGATAATGTAGGAGGATTAGTCACAAGACTCATCATCAAAACCATGGACATGTTGAAAAAGATGAATCATGGCACCCTGTAAATACGTTCTTTAATCTTTACTCTATTTTTACGTATATGTTTTATTTTTATGTCTTTAAATTTGCTACATTTATAAATATATTAAATTTTATGAGATAGAAAAAATTACCTAAACTAATTATTTTTAATGTTTTTTTAGTTATCTGAAAAATTATATAAGAGTTTGGACTATTCGACAAAGATATTAAGGTTCACATTTCCATTTCCCTTGCTTGCATACCCAATTTATCTGGTAAGTCTTCAATTACCTCTCTTTTTTTCAAAATAATAGTCATAACATTCTCTCGTTTCTATTTATTTGCAACATTGCAAAATAATGCACTTTATTCATCACATTGCAAAATAATTTTGTTTGTCTCAATTATCAATAATTATTATGAGTATATGTTTCAATATAGTTGTATAATAAATTATTTGTTCACTTTTTTAATAATAATATCATTTCAAATATAAAGATTTAATGATTAATTTTATAAAAATAATAGTATCATTATTCATATCAAGTTGTAAATGAATTAATTTTATAAAATAAAAAATCATTATTCATATCAATTAATATTTATAGCATCCGTGTTTTACACGAGAATCTATCTAGTTATCCACTAAAAATAATTTCATTTGACAAGGTTCCCTAAGAATGACACCAGTCATTTTCCAACATTTTTATTAGTAAGCCTAAAATGAATATATTAATTTAATATAGTTGTTTATTTGCAATATTGTGTATTAAGTATTAATTTATTTTTGGGTGCAGTGGAGTCGAAGCCCAGGAAAATCAGGTTCACATTTTCATCCAGAAAGTGATTTATTCAGTCCAAATGCAAAAAAGGATATTATAACTTCTACAATTTGTTGGTCAGCAATGGCCTTTTTTCTTGTGGGTTTGGCTTTTATCATAGGTCCAATTCAATTTCTTAAGATTTATGGTGTACCCTATATGGTAATGTTCTAATCTTAATTTATTTAATTCCAAAAAAAAAGACAAATTCTTTATTAAGGCAGTCTTACCGTGAAACGACTTGATTTGGACTAACCCAATTTTTGATTTCTTAAAATTAAATGAAAAAAACTGTTTTTATTTAGTAACTGTTATGTAAGTTTAACTTTTGTTGCTTGTATGGGACCGCCTCACGGCGAGACGGTCTCATACAAAACTTGTACCAAAAAATCATTAAAACAAATAAATAGTTTTACTTTTATAGGTTTCATTTGGTATTATTGTGATTATTTATTTTTTTCTTTTTCTTCAAAGTTATGTGATAAATGTTTTTAAATGAGTAAAAAATAAGTCAAATTTATTAGGAAAAATTACCTAAGATATCGTGATTTTCCTACAATAATCCCAACTATTGATTAACCATGAATATTCTCAATGAAAACGATGACGTATTAGCAATCGAACGACGAGTTTCAATCACTAACACCACCAAGATCGGAATATGTGAAGTCTTGTGTTTACAAATTACGCAAGCTATAACTCGATGTTTGTAGGAATAAATAAAAATGCAATAATAAAATGACACAAATGTTTAAGGAGGTTCACCCAATATTGGCTACGTCCCCCGTGGTGTAGTATCTCTCTTATATTATCACAATTGAGAAATTACAATTAGAGAAGAGATTAAGACTAGTGTTTGGCTTGGGTAATTTTTGTGGATGGTTTTGTATGTCTAATGATCTCTCTATTTATAGTGGTAATTTACATTGATGATAATAAAACATAATGACCAATAATAATAAGCATTAGAGAGAATTGAAGTGCTGTCCATTAAGCACTTGAAACTGCTGCCTCATTAACTTATTCATCATACTTAATAATCATCATTATTCTTGTGTGTTTAAGTCACATCTTAATTCTCTCATAACTTCAAGAATTAATCCATACTTAAACACCATATTAACCACAATTTTAAGACTCCAATCTTAACTCACCAATTAACTTACTCTATAGGATACCATCCTAAGAGTCACACTTGATTTATTTTGGTGGACTCAAGTCACACCATTCATAACACTCAATTTTCTTGTTATTAATACGTTGCTGGTTTATTATTTCAGATTTATGTCATGTGGTTGGACTTTGTGACTTATTTGCATCACCATGGACATAGCCAAAAACTTCCTTGGTACCGCGATGAGGTATGGTTATGATCGTCTTTAACTTTAGCTAGCGATTTCAAAAATGTATATTTACAAAGTCTATACGTCTATTATTATTCAATAACTTTTCATCATCTCAACGATTCTATAAATCGTAACTATCAGGGTTTTTATTTAGGCAAGTTTAATTTGAAAATCAAATGTACATACTCTATATTTTGTTATTCTTATTAACTTCAGATTTCAGCACGAAGATAAAACTTAATAAAAACAAAAAAAAAACGTAAATTTTAGCTGTTTACCCAGAAACCGACATTATTATCGTTTCCGTACATAACTTTCAAATGAACTTTTAATTATAAATAATTTATCATTGGATGTATTTTCATACTAGGAATGGAATTACCTTAGAGGAGGGTTAACCACACTTGATCGAGATTATGGAGTAATAAACAACATTCACCATGACATTGGTACTCATGTTATTCACCATCTTTTCCCACAAATTCCACACTATCATTTAATTGAAGCGGTAAGTCAGTTCACCTCAATTGTCTTATTTTTATTTTAAGTATTGACTTGTGATACATATTAAAACCTTTTTGTTGTCGCCCCCTCCTTAATTTGTACATGTGGATACCTTTTATGCTCCCCTTCTTTATTTGTATATGTGGACATTTTTTATTATGGCCCCTTCTTAATTTGTACATGTAGACACCTTTTTATTGTGGTCCCCTTTTTACCTTAATATTTGAGCAAATCCCAAATGAGACATTTGCTCTAATTACTTGGAGGGAGTATAATCTACTAGGCTTTCTTATACGAGAGTTTTGCCCTTTGAGTAAGAACTGTGGATGAAACACAAGTCTTCCTCATATCTGGAGCTATGTTTTCCACTCAAAATGAGTGATGCTGGTAGATGAAATTTGAATCTGTGACCACTATCACATTGGCTTCTCTACCATGTCAGACTGAAATAAACAAAAACTTAAGTTAATAGTTATAGTCGATAAGCTATAATATATTATAGAGCATCTGCATATGAAACAAAAGCTTTAGGGGTTCGACCCCTACTGGGGCTCAGGTATTAATTGGGGGTTTCTTGACTGCGCGCAACTCTCTTTACTCCCTCCTTGGAAATGTGGGTATGATATGTCCGCATCTTTTAAGAAAAAGAAAACCCCCACTCGGACCCTACCTTGTGCGGGATACAGAAGGTTTTTTTTACTCAATAAAATTGATTGTTCTTGTGTATATCTTTGCAGACAAAAGCAGCAAAACCTGTTCTTGGGAAGTACTATAGAGAACCAAAGAAATCTGGACTTTTCCCCCTACATTTACTTGGTGTATTTTTAAATAGCTTGAAGAAAGATCATTATGTTAGTGATATTGGTAGTGTTGTTTACTATCAAACAGATCCAAATATGTAGTCTACATTCTTTAATCTAATAGATAGTTTCATTCTATGTTACTCGGACTTGTAAACCCATATTCGATCAAAACCGATATACTTGTTCAAGTGTCATATTCGGTTATTTTGTAAAAAGTTCCTAAGACTTTTTATCAAATTGAAGTGTTCCGAGTGTTCAGATCGTCCAATACGAATACTCGAATATCCACAATATGACTCCTAAATACAATAATATTGAAGATTTTATATTACTTCTATTTGTATTGATTTATTACATTTGTATTGTAATATACATTTTTTGTGCCCAAAAATAAAGGATATAGAGTATTCAAATAGGTATAGTTTATTAAGAAATCAATAATTCAACTAAAAGTTCAAATAGATGGTAAAATTCTAGATATGTAATAACTAACACGACATCCAACACGAGTATACTTTAGATTAGAAGTGTGAATGCAGCATAGATACTTATCATGAGAGATGCGTTGTGATTTAGATTTTCTTATTTTATTCGTTAATAAGTGTTGATTGTTCGATTTTACTAACAAGTCAAAAGTCACTACAAAAAGTTACTAAAACCATTATTTTCATTTGGTCTTGAAGGTTAAATTTTCAACTAACTAAATAACCATTTGTCAAACAAAAAAGATAAAGGTAAAGGCCACTCCTAGTATCCCGCACAAGGCAAGGTTCGTGTGGGGAGTTTTTCTTTTTCTTGAAAATGTGGACTAAAGAAGAATTCAGCTTGAGATATTAGCTGAGAGAAACAAAGTGTTTTAGAGAGAGAAAAAGAATTGAATTGTTATTATCAAAACAATGCAGCAAATGGTACATTATATAGTGTGGTTAGTCGTTAGCTTAACTAACTCTTATTAAAACAGAAAGTTTGTTACAAACTATCTATAACAGAATGATGCTGCTGATCTTCCTCATCTGAGCTGGCAATATGATCAGTGTTATGATCATCAACACCCCCCCGCAAGCTTGGGAGTGTAGGATACATTCCAAGCTTGGATCTAAGAGTATTGTGTGGAGCAGAAGGAAGAGCCTTTGTCATGATATCAGCAAGCTGATCAGCTGTAGGGGTATACTGCAGGTCTAGCAAACCCTCAAGAACCTTGTCACGCGTAAAGTGACAATCGATTTCGATATGCTTTGTACGTTCATGAAAGACAGGATTTTTGCCGATATGTATAGCACTTTGATTGTCACAATGTAAAACCACAGGCTGCAAATTGGAAACCCCTAGCTCGGTGAGTAATCTGACCAACCATGTGGTCTCAGATGCTGTGGCTGCCATAGCCCTATATTCCGCTTCACTTGAACTACGAGAAACTGTGGATTGTTTCTTGGATTTCCAAGAAACGGGAGAATTCCCTAAGAGTAATACATATCCAGTAACTGACCTCCTTGTACTAGGGCAAGCAGCCCAATCAGAATCTGAGAAAGCTACCAAAGAGAGTGTATCAGAAGCATGGAGCATGATGCCTTGCCCTAAGGTATGTGAGACATAACGAAGGACATGTGAAAGAGCCTTGACATGGGACAACCTTGGTTGTTGCATAAATTGACTCAACGTTTGCACTGAGTATGAAAGATCCGGCCGTGTGTGCGTCAAAAAATTCAATTTACCAACCAGCCTTCTATAATGCTCAGGATCAGAGTATAGGTCACCATCATCTGGGGCAAGTTTCATGTTGGCAGGCAAAGGAGTTTTTGCAATCTTCGAGACATCCATATTGCAATCGTGCAAAAGTTCCTTGGTAAATTTCTTTTGTGTAAGTACTATACCATGGGGTAGATGGGATACTTCTATTCCCAGAAAGTAACTCAACAACCCTAAGTCTTTAATACTAAAAACAGAATGGAGGTGTGCCTTAAACCAACGGATTTCTTCTTCATCTGAACCAGTGACTATTATATCATCGACATATATCACAGCATAAGTGACATGCTCACCCACCTTCTTAATAAACAAAGAATAATCATTCTTTGATTGTTCATACTTCATATGCTTCAATTCAGTGTTCAATTTTGCAAACCATTGACGAGAGGACTGTTTTAACCCATAAAGAGATTTGTTTAATTTGCAAACAAGTCTCTCTGGATTAGGAACCCCTTGAGGTACCCTCATATACACTTCTTCTGTCAAGTCACCGTGAAGAAATGCGTTATTGATGTCCAGTTGATACAAATTCCACTTTCTACTGGCTGCAATAGCAAGTACACATCTCACAGTGGTCATTTTAACCACTGGTGAGAAAGTCTCAAGATAATCTATTCCGTATTTCTGTGTGAACCCCTGAGCTACAAGGCGTGCCTTAAATCTTTCCACAGTACCATCAGCCTTCAACTTGATTTTGTACACCCACTTACAACCAATGGCCTTCTTATCCTTAGGTAAGGGGACAAGATCCCATGTGCCATTGTCATTAAGAGCATTAAGCTCCTTCTCCATGGCTTCAACCCACTGTGCACTCTGAGAGGCTTCAAAATAGCTGACTGGCTCAACAATATGGGCAGATTGATTTATGAGAGCCCTCATTTGAATAGGTAACACATCAAACTGCACTAAATTGCACCAATGAATAGGTGCTGTTTCGGCTACACAGATATAGTTTTGTAAATATGAGGGTGGCTTCTTTATTCTACTGGATTGTCTAATAGGCGTTGGCTGTGTGTTTGGAGGAATGGGGTTCATAATGGGCGTTGGTTGTGTGTTTGGAGGTGGAACATGAGGGATGTCAGTAATCTCAGACTGAGTATCGTCAAGTACTACATCAGGATGGGTGATGAAGGGTTCAGGAATGGGTAAATCACTGTCAAGGTCAAAAGAGGTGTTTATGGGCAGAAAAATAGGATGAGATGTGGAAGTATATGAGGGTTGAAAATGGTAAGGAAGATGTCTTTCATAGAAAATAATATCTCTGGAAACTATAACCTTCCTGGTTTTCAATTCCATCACTTTATAAGCCTTTTGATGAGGAGGGTATCCAATCAAAATACAAGGAGAGGCTCTTGGATCAAACTTAGATCTCCCAACCTTTAAGGTAGAGATATAACATAAGCACCCAAATACCCTCAAATGGGCTAAGTCAGGCTTCCTTCCATTAAGAACTTCATATGGTGAAACAAATTTGATGGAACGTAATGGCATCCTATTAATCACATGGGTTGCAGTTAACAAGCATTCTCCCCAAAGATGCACAGGAACTCTGGACTGAAAATATAAGGCTCTTGCTGTTTCTAACAAATGCCTATGCTTCCTTTCTACAATACCATTTTGCTGAGGAGTATCTACACAGGATGTTTGATGTTTAATCCCATACTTTCTAAAAATACGAGCAATATCACCCTCAGATAATTCCTTTGCATTATCTGTTCTTATGCACAACACATGCTGATTGTATTGAGTATGAATAAAAACAATAAAATCAGCAATAATGGATACAGCATCAGTTTTATTTTTCATAAGAAATGTCCAAGTATGCCTGGAAAAGTCATCTACAATGGTTAAGAAATAGCTAAAACCATCATAAGTTTTAGCCTTATAGGGTCCCCATGTATCAATGTGCAACAAATCAAAACATTTTTCTGAAATTGTTACACTAACAGGAAAGGGCTTCCTAGTTTGTCTAGCTTTATGGCAAACTTGACAAATCACTTCACTACCTACTTGGCTATCAAAACCAGAATTAAGCATGTACAATTTATTGAAAGGCATATGCCCCATTCTAAGATGCCATAGCTTTGCATTATCATCATTCTTGCTAACAAGACTATAACCATCTGCTGTCAAGTGTGATATATGCTCTTCTTGCTGCTGTCTTGATGACTTATGATCAAGAGTATATAAACCACATGTCAAATTACCAAGAACCACTGAGTGAGGCAATGTTGGACCCTGAAGTAAGCATTTATCATGAGTAAATGTTATTGCACAGTTCATGTCTGTACATAATTTATGTGTAGAGATGAGATTGAATTTTAAACCAGGGACATGCAACACGTTTTGAAGAATAATGCCATTGTCAAAACATATAGTACCTATATGTTCCACTGTAACATGCTTACCATCAGCAATTGTGATTGTGTTAGGATGTTTTTCAAATATCCTATATGAATCAAACAACTCTAAATTTGCACATATATGATCTGTGGCCCCACTGTCAACAATCCACTTGACATTGGAACAAGTTAAGAGACATGTACCTGCTATATGTGCTTGAGGTACTGTATCTGCACTTGGACCTTGTAACGCTTTAAGAATGATATCAAACTGTTCAGCTGAAACATGAGTAGTATGTTCATCCAGTTCCTCTTCTTCTCTT
Source organism: Amaranthus palmeri (assembly GCA_019776075.1). Lineage (NCBI taxonomy): Eukaryota > Viridiplantae > Streptophyta > Magnoliopsida > Caryophyllales > Amaranthaceae > Amaranthus > Amaranthus palmeri. The sequence continues at coordinate 134,521 of JAAKBH010000329.1, forward strand.
GCAACCTGTGCCACAGCTGCTACAGACTTCCCTTTCCCTTTCATGAAACCTGGTGGATATCCATGCAATTTATAACAAGTATCCACAGTATGACCAGGAAACTTACAATGAGTACAGAAAGGCCTCTTTCCAGTACCACTGCCAGCTACAACAATTTTGTTTCCATTAGATCTAAAAGTCATTCTTGAACCTTGAAAAGGAGTCTTGTGAGTGTTGTGAAGTTTCTTGTATTCTGCTGAAAAAATCATGCCTCTCTTGTTTGAGTCATCTTCAATCAAGCTAGTTTGCCTTTGTTGTTCTTCTTGTACTAACAATTTGTACGCTATAGGAATGGAAGGCAGGGGCTGCATCACCAGAATATTTGTCCTAATGGACACAAATTTGCTGTCTAACTTCATCAAGAATTGGACTAATCGTTCTTCTTGTTGTTGCTTCAAGAAAGTTGTTGTACAATCACAACCAACACTGTTGCAAGAAGGCAAAGGATTCATTTGATTTATTTGATCCCAAAGAGCCTTGATTCGAGTATAAAATGTAGTAATAGAAGTGTTTTCATCTTGTTTTAATTCTGCCAGAGATGATTGCAAATTATACAACTGAGGACCAGATGTTTGTGAAAATCTATCTTCTAATTCTTTCCAGATTTCTTTCGATGTACTCAAAAATAGCACACTCCTAGCAATTGAACTATCTAATGATCTTAAAATATAAGATATTATCATTGCATCACATCTCTTCCAAGCTTCACAATGTGGATCGCCTTCTACAGGTTTTGGAAGACTTCCATCTATAAACCCTAACTTGTTCTTCGTGGCTAAAGCAATTAACATACTTCTTCGCCATTCACCATAAGCTTCACCAGCAAATTTTTCAGAAACAATAGGTATGGATGTATTCTCTGACGGATTGAGGTAATAAGGAGAAGAAATATCATATATCATAGATGTTGTCATTTTCTGGAATTTGATTAAGAATCTAAAAAAAAACGAAGGAAAAGAACGATCAGACTCTCACGATCTTCTTGAATTGATCTGCAGAAATCTGATTTACAGGAAAGAATGAATTTCTTGTGGATAATTCTTCCTGCTCTGATACCATAAAGAAGAATTCAGCTTGAGATATTAGCTGAGAGAAACAAAGTGTTTTAGAGAGAGAAAAAGAATTGAATTGTTATTATCAAAACAATGCAGCAAATGGTACATTATATAGTGTGGTTAGTCGTTAGCTTAACTAACTCTTATTAAAACAGAAAGTTTGTTACAAACTATCTATAACAGAATGATGCTGCTGATCTTCCTCATCTGAGCTGGCAATATGATCAGTGTTATGATCATCAACATGGACAAATCATACCAGTTCTCCTAAGAAGGGAGTAAAGAGAGATGCACGCAGTAAAAAAACACCCCAAATAATACCTGCACTTAGTAGGGGTCGCCCTCCAAACTTTTTGCTCCACAGGCAAGTGCTCTATCCATCTGTCCAACAAAGCTTTATCATTTAACTAATGAACCAGTTAGAAATTGAAATGCAACTAATAAATAAGCCAAAATGTCAATTATAAACCTAAACCAAAACCAAATCACACAATATAAATAACCACGTTCCAAAATAAATTTTAAAGTCAAATACCTAAATGTATACGATCTTATTCTTCTTGTAATAAGTTGTACTATCACATGAGGAGGAACAAAATTCTATCAATTCTACTAGCAGAGCACGCCAAAGAAACTTGAACGGATTACTCTTTCTGTCTCATTGATATTGTAACATTTCGACTCAAAATTTTACGTATAGTTACGTATTGTTGCAATCTCGATGTAATATAAGTGTATTTTTAAAAATTTATTTATTTATATAAGGAAGTTTTACATGGTAAGCATCAACTATAGCGATCGTAGTTACGTAGTAGCCGTTCTTAAATTTTTTTTTTTCCACAAAATACCTTTCAATTCTTTGAAAACTCAATACTGTAACAAATTAATGCAAAAAACGTTATGTAGCCGTTAAATGGTGAAAGGACACAAATACCCTTGTTTAATTTCAATAAGGGAAATTATACATGGTAAGTACCAACTAGAGGGAATGGCGAGTGGTAGCAGTTTTTACATTTTTTTTTCCTCAAATTAGCATGAGTTTAAGATCTGTCTTTTATTGAAATTCAACAAGAGTATTTGTGTCATTCCACCATTTAACGGCTACATATAACGTTTTTTGCATAAGTGCTATTTTGTGGGAAAAAAAAAGAACGGCTACCACTCACCTTTCTCTGTAGTTAGTGCTTACCACGTAGAATTTCCTATTTATATAAAATGAAATGCACGTGAGTAAGTACATGCCAGATCATTAAAAGAGAAATTCCAACACTAGCTGCTATAAACCGTACTAAGCCTGACCAATAATGTTAATAATGATATACTCATTCATACTAATTATCATTTATAACTATTTAACGTATCTAACTAATACAAGCTAAGACCATATAAAAATTTTAAACAAACACGGAACAATAAAGCCCAATCTAAGCGAATTAGGTTTTATTTCGGTTGGAGTAAATATTCTGTCTTTCTTTAAATAGGGTTCTAAATTCGAATCTAATTTAACCCCTCCTCTTTCCTCAACCTACCCTATTATGAAAAACATAACAAAGTTTTTAGCTGTAATAATTATATATCCGTCAATCAAAAGAACAAGCTATTAACACTAGGATTAGGTTGACTAGAGTTAAGATTGAGAATATGGTTAAATTTTAAAGCTTTTACAATAGCGTTTACTTCACCCATAATTTCCTTGATCTGTTTGTATTTGTATACTAGGCATATGAACTAATTTTGGTAAATGTTTTTTCTATATTGTAGTAGGCATTTGAAAAAGTTATAGTGACATTTGAAATTTTTATAGTAAATCTTTTGCATAGTAAAATAGGTGTTGTATCCTAATGAAGTAAATATTTTGAGTAGTAGGTAGACATTTTAAACTAGCTATAGTAAATTTTATTGTGTTTATTCTCGTGAAGAAAAGTAGTTTTCTGAGTGATTGTAACTGAATGAAAATTAGTTCAGGTTAACTAGTATCTTGAGAGACTGTCTCTTTGAAAGACGCCTCTCAAGCCCAGCCCATTAAAACCGTAATGCCTATTTACAATATCCTTACTTACTTTATCTTTAATGTCTACTCATAATATCTTTAATGTCTACTTATAATATTTCAAAAACAGAAGGTTTTCTGTAAGACCGTCTATGGCATAAACGACTCTCTTGATAGCCCAGCCCAATGACTTACATGACTATTCAGTTAATCATTTAACAAATGGGCTGACCCATATTTACCCGTCTATACTATAGACGATCAATAGCATGAATTTGTGTTTCAAAAAATATACTACCTCCGTTTATATTTATGTGCAACTTTTGCCATTTTTGTCCGCTAAAAATTATGTGCAACTCATTTTTTTCTTTCCTTTTTTAGTAAAAAATAACATATCTAAATACCTATTCCATCATTTTCTCTCTCCTTTAATTACCTATCACATCATTTTCTCTCTCCTTTTTTTCCCTTAATTACCTATCCCTAATTCCTCTCTCCTTGATTCTCTTACTTACCTATCCCTACTTCCATCATTTTCTCTCTCCTTCTTTTCCTTAATTACCTATACCTACTTCCTCTAATTTCTCTCTACAAAGTTTTGCATTGGCAACCGTGCTTGGGCTAAAAGTTGCACATAAATATAAACGGAGGTAGTATAATGAATCAACCCAATTAGAAATGATCTCTCAAAGAGATCGTCTTTCACAAAAGTTTGTGAAATTAGTTAACTTTTTTAAATTAATTCATTTTATCAGGCTGGGGAGGCTATACAGGTCCAGGTCCAGGTCCAGGCCCAGCCCACTGCATCATCTGAACATGATTGCAAATTGGCAACTATAGGTAAGACATACAGAGAAAGACTTACAAGGGACCCACACGCCATTTGTTCCAGTTGACAATGGACTATTGAGTGTTAGAGTGTTCATCATCAAACCCAATGTTCCGCTCGAGAGCAGGGTTTGGGTGAGGAAAGTTAACGGACAATCCATACTCGTACTTCTTTTATAGGGAGGAATAGAGGAAAGCGGTCGATTTTACCCTAAACAGAAGAAACGAACTCTCTACGTATAGAGGATATGGGTGGTAACGTTGTCCCGAAATACACTGCTTGCAGAGAAAAACTAGGTTAAGTACTATCACTTCCATCTCATCGTTAGCATAGTTTCACTAATAGTCTAATACAGAAGTAGAAATAAGTACTACGATATTTACCCGATTTTGTAATCGAATTTGACTTAACCTAATTTCAAAATAAATTTAAAATTATGTAAAAATTAATATGGAAAAAACATCCGAATTTAAACCGAGCCGAAACATATGACCCCAAATCACCGACGATGACCTGAATGAACACATTGCTAAATAAGAATGATGACATTTAGATCTGGATTCGAACCCAATCTAATTCAACTTAAGTTCTTTGTTGATAACATTTCAACTTAAGTTCATTGTTGATAACATTATTATACTACATCTGAATTATTAATTTATTTTATAAATTAATTAAATTTTCAATATTTAAAATTAAATTTTTTTTTGTTGTGGAGGATCAATTTAATTTTTTTATTATGGATATTAGCTAATTATAACAAACCAAAAAGGTAGAAACTAGATGAACCTAACATGATGCTAAAATGACTAGAGTTGGCAATGATCCCAAATTGAAGTGTCCCAAAATGATTAAGACAATCAAATATAGAAGTCTTGTGAAACCAACAAGACAAATAAAGCACTTTCTCCTAATACACAATACACTATTCATTCATTATTCTTAATTTGCGATTAGTTTTTAATCTAATCTATAAGTTAAAATATAATCATGTGAGGTCTTGTTTGATTCGTCTCAAAACATAGATTATTAATATCCAATTTTCATAATTTTTATTATAGATAATTTGAGATATTATGGATTGAATTAATACATGAAACGACATTAAAAAGTAGATGTTGCAACTAATTTTCAGCTTGAGGGTGACTCGATAAATACTATGAGGAATATTGATTGTAGTGTGAACGGTTATTCCCCCATCCATTTGTTGTATGATCGTATTGCTTTTCTTGTTTCTTCCCTTGATGCTTTTTGTGTGAGCTCCGTTTTCAGCAAAGGGAACTCGTTGGCACACTTAGTTGCTAGGTGGATCCGGGCCCAAATCTTGAAAAGTTGAATATAAATTCTTTCTCCCATGAGCTTTTGGCTTTGACAGCGTGTGAAAAATAATATAATTGCAGGTTCTATTTAAAAAAAAAGTACATTGTTGAACACAAAACTATCACTTTATTAACTTCTATAATTTCCTTAGGAGAGGAAACCATACTCCTACATGCTACAAGAGATCAAATATCCTTATTCTTAAGGAAAAATAATAAAATTAATATATTCTACATACTAGTACTATACAATGATTTTTCCTCAATTTCTAAATTCTTTTTTGGCATATATTACTAATATATAACAATAAATTCAAATTAATGAAATTCAATCTCTTTTAGTTAGCAAAGGCCTAAACCTCCTTGTACTTAAATAACCACTTGTTCTTCTATATACATTTGCTCCCATGGTGAACAAATATTCCGAGCTCGAACACCGTTACGACCAAAACTACCCGTATTAGCTCCCAAGTTCGCAACACCGGCCTCATCCTTAACCAAAGAGTTAACCCATGAAACATCCGGTTCATTGAACCCGGGTGGAGAACTTCGAGTTACATTGTGGGTAGCACCCCGAATTCCAAACGAATTCGACTTCCTTAGCTTATTAAGCTCTTGTCCGTTGATTCCCCAATCTAATTTACCATTTGGTGAACCCCAATCAGACATATTGGTTGACATAGGACTAGACATGTTAGCAGGTGATGATCCGGCTCTATCAATGAAGCTCTGACTTCGCTTAGCAAAGGCAGCAGCTCGAGAGTTGAGCATTGCTGCAGTCATTGATTTCGGCGAGTCTAATACTCTTGGAGGGGATATCTTCCTGCGAGGCGATTCCAAGGCATGTGGCGGGGATAACTTCCTAGCTACATTGATCGATCCAAATGCGGATTCAAGATTTGTAGGCGGGATCATGTCACTAAACCTTCCTATATTGTTGTTCTTCCACCCAGGCGACGGCATGGGTGAAAGAACTTGTTGGTGGTGTTGGTTGTATTGATGTTGTCGGTTTAAAACCCGACTTTCCATTTCAATTTCCGACTCAATATCTCGAGCGTTAAAGCTTGACCGTAACCTGCTTCCGGGTAGCAGCAAGTTAGGGGGTGACATTAAGTTAGACTTCCCCTGAAACACCCCTCCTGCACCCGGTGATGCTCCGTTGTTAGGAGACAACGGAGCACACGATGGGGACATCGGAGGAGTAGACGTAGAACTAGTACCAAACCCACTACCAGGAGACGATACATCAGGCAAAGCCGAACCTGTCGAAGCATAAACAGGGCGTAATTCGTCCTTCCGGTGAGCAAAGAAACAAACTTTCCTTGCACACCCAATCTCATCCTTGCACAAACGGGTTCGATACTGAGCCGGGTGAAGCCACGACTCGAACACCCCATGAGCAAACTCGCAATCGTCGCCCTTTTTACAGCTACCCTTTTTGAATTCAGGGCATGGCACACAAGTGTACTGATACTTTTGTGGGTCCCTTCTCCTTGCATTTTCACCTGGATGAGCAAAAGGGCATTCAGTCCAATCATGGGTGTAAGCCCTTGAACAAGGCTTGATTTTGAAACAATACATCCTAAATTCATCACTTCCATAGACTCCATTGTTAATGTCAGGCAGTTCAGACACAGCAAATTCCTTCTTAGAATCCGAATCGGAATCCGAAACTGACTCTGAAGTTGAACTTACATCAGAATCAGAATACCCAGATGATTTCAGCAAGGTTTCAAACTGTTTGTTTCCCTTACTGGATACTTTCAGTAACATAGGAAGCAAATCAAATGCTCTATTACCTGAAATCAATAAAAAAAAAAAAACCAAAAAAATTTAGTGCCAATTCATAAATCTATAAGTGGCTTTTAGTGTTAGATTACACTGCTAATTAGACAACTAAATATCTAACAGTTGTACAATTAGAGCTATCTACGGCTACAACTACTCAGACAGCTAACATCTATTATCTTGATAATCTAGACTGATTTATACTTCCTCCATATATTATATACTTGTTATATTTAAAATTTTATGCAATTTAACGTGTTTTATTGATCATTTATATATTATATGTACACATCTAATAGAAATTTGTACTTAGACGATTAAAATAAAATTTCAATAGATTATATTTTTTTCTTAATACATTAGTCAAAATAAATAAAATAAACCAGAATGATGAATAGTGTAAATAATAACCGTAACGTAACTATTAAAATATGTAACATATCCTAAGGCCTTTAACTATGTGCTTAATCTTTTAGTTGACTAGGTTCCTTGGATGATCATATTGGCCTCTGATACCATGTTAAAAGGTTAAACCGATGATTAAGGCCTAAAATATAATCAGGGCCGACCCTGAATATATTGGGGTCCGGGCGAAAAGGTAAATAAGGCCCCTTTTCTTTTATAATTAATAATCTATATATATATTTTACAATTATTAATTTTGCTTTTTTTTGACATGGAGCTCTGGACGACCGCCTATATACTTTAATGGAAACAAGTATTTCAGAACGGAAGAATTATTTCTCAAACATAATTTTGTATACTTTTTTTAAAAAACATGTTTTGCATTGCAATCAGCTCAATAAATAAATAAAAAATTCAAAAATAAACAGAAAAAATACTAAAAAAAATGGATTTATGAATAGTACCATTAGCATCAAGGATGTTGAGATTAGCAGAAGAAGAAATAAGACGCTGAATCACATAATCACAAGACTGAGAACATCCAGCAACAGCACAGTGAAGAGCAGTAACTCGATCCGACCCGGAAACCCGATTAACATCAACTGGGTCATTACCCGAATCAAGTATATAATCAAGAACATTCACACTTCCATATTGTGCAGCAATCATAAGCGGAGTTCGTTGTTCATAACCCATTTTATTCGACCCGATTCGACGACTATACCAAATACCCACATCATCAATCGACAAACCAAGTGATTCGACAGCTAATTTGAAGTTTTTTAGGTCATTTGAAGCAGCTAATTCGAGTAAAGTTGAATTTAGGGTTGATTCTTGATGGGTAATTTCTATACCCATGTTAAATTGGGGGTTAGAATAGTGTGATTTGAAGTGAAATTGAGAAGATTGTTTGATGATTTGACTGTGAATGAAGAAAATTTGATGATGGAATGAATGAGTGATGGGCGGCTCTTATAAAGGTGGGAAAGTAAAGTGAAAATGGAGAAGGAAAGAGGGTGGAAAGTGTGACTTTTCTTCCTTCACCTCAAAAAGTTCTTATTTTTATTTTATTATTATTATTTTATACTTTATCGGCCATGCTTGTGGCTAGTTAGCTCCTATGCTTGGTCAACGTGTGTATAAGATGCAGAAGTTTAGATATTTGCAGGTTTTTAACTTTGAAGACTCTTCTTGAGCCGAAAGACTCTTTTGACTGCCCTGTCTTTATGGGTATGAGACGCTGTCAAACCTCTTTCCCCAGACCCTAATCATAGATTTATCTATGTGCGGAAATACTGAGTATGATGATGATGATAATTATTTTATAATTTATCAGCTATTAATTTTTGCATTGTTCATCATTCTATAATATACTTATAATATTTTGAATGCTATTTTATTATACGAGGAAAAATATACTCGTATAAATTAGAGGTGTTCATTCGAGTTATCGAGTTCATTTCGGGTCAGGTGTTTTGGGTCGGTTCAAAATTGGGTTTTGTGTTCGCATTGGTTTTTGCATAATTATAGATCCATTTTGAAGTCGGGAAAAATCGGATTCGGTTATAAAGTCGGGTGTCTATCGGGTCCTCGGGTTTATTTTGAACACCTCTACTATAAATTCATGCATTACATGGCTCGTCACATATTTTTGTTATAATCTCTCCACTCTGAAATACTTGCTACAATAGACTTAGTGGCATTGCTCATTTTCAAGATTATTTTATTACGGCTAATATTTAAGAAAAAATATAGTCAAGTAAAATTTTATTTAAATCGTCTAATCGTATAGTTTCATATTATCAAAGTTTTGTAATAATTTGGTTAAGTATGATTTAGTTAAAAATAATAAAATTAAGCATGTGTAAAAAGTGAGTTGTTTAGTTACCATTTAAAAAAATTTGAAGTATTTGTTGGTTGAAGAATAATAAAAATGAAAATAAAAAAAAGTTGAAAAGTCAAAGGGTCAAAGAGTCAAAAGGTCAAAGGGGTACTACGCGTGTGGGCGTGACTAAAATGTTACGTTGGTCTACCAAAAAGAAATTGGTATGAAATCGGTAGAAATAGAACACAAACTTGAACTATCCTTTACTTACAACTAGACATGTTGAATTGATTATGTTTGACTTGATTATTTTATTTTTATTAAATAGTTAAAAAATATTATATACAAGCTCGATCTCATTCAGTTTGATATAAATTATTTGAAAAGTTTTCATTTCGATTTGTACACTATTGCAAATTTTAGGAGACAAATGAACATTTTTTCGTTTAAAATTATAAAATTAGTTTTTCCTATTAGGAGCATATCGGATAAAATAAAGGTTTTAAAGTCATAATTGAAAAACTTTTACTTAAACAGAAAATGGACCAAAAAATAGTACGCTTTTAATTCTTTAATGAAGTTTCTATTTGTCATTTGGTATGTTCCATTTGTTGTTCTCATTATATGTTTTTATATAGATCACAAATTTTGGACAAAATAACCGTGTTCATCATCATTTTAATATTTCAATAATGTTTATATTTCTGATCCCATTTTTTTCGCTAACAACTTAGGTATTTTTTGTTTTTGGTATAGGTTTTGAAAATTCAAAAGACATTGAACATTCTTTGTCTTCTTGATTCATTTTGACCACGACTTTTCAAACTAATAATTTATCGTTTATGGATTACCAAGTGAAGTGCAACTTTCTATATAAAACTTTGTACTATTGATTGCAAGTTTTTAGATGTAAAACATTAGGTACATGATTATTAGTTTTTAGGTTTTTAATAAGTTTATTTAAATATCTGAATGTGTTGAATGTTTTTATTGTCTTTTAAATTAGTTGGATAATTTCATTGTATTGAAAAGTGTTTGATAAAATTAGCTAAAAGTAGATCAATAAGTCAAAAGTCATTATAAGAAGCTAAAAAATTAATATTTTCATTTTATTTTAGCTTAAAAGACAGTCGTATACTGGTTGGAAAACTATTGATCAAACATATTCTTGGCTTTTTAGACTACTTTATTTCGGAATAGGTTTATTACATATAGTGTTTTGTGCAGGTAGCTTTACTTATAAGGCATTCATGTCACTTCAAATCCTTTTTATGCACGGCTTTTATCTTTCTGGGGGTAAAATTGACCATATTCCTCTAGTTATCTCTTTGAAGGAAGGACGAGAATAGAGTGTATCTCATCTTCCCTCACCTAGACCATGTTTACAAACGGGATATTGGGTTGAGGATGATGATGATGATTCTAGGCTTTTTTAACCAACTAATCAGCTAAAAACTAACCAATAAGTCAATTTTCATTTATCAAACAATCTTTTAATTCGTAAATTTAAAATTTAAGGTTAGAATATACTTTAAAACTTATTTTTTACCATTGGCAAGACCTGAATTTGAAAAAAATACACAATCATACAGAATGAAGTTATAAAATCTTAATTAAATTTAACTAATATAAAACTAACTCCATATACCTTTTTGATATCAAAAATTCTTACTGTAGATGGTCTTTGCCATAGACCACTCATCTTGGATCAGCCTATTTATAAAATCAGTTTCTAATTTCCAATATTTTAAATAAAAAAATAAAAACTGCATTTAAACATTGAGTTGGGCTGTTTTAGAGAGTCGTCTTTGCCATAAACGGTCTCTCTCAGAAGACCTTATGTTTTGATATAACTTCAACTAAACTAATCTATTCAAGTTATGTAAAAAAAAGTGATATAAATCCCAGTTAAAACAATGCAAATTAAGAATTCTTTCCGCGTTTACGTATGTGTATATCTTAATATCTTTTACTTTATGATACACAAGTGGGAATCTAGTGTAATCTTTCTTGTCTTCATGTACGTCGAAGTGGAAGGGAAAGACAAAAAAAAAAAAAGTTGTCGTCATCAACTCATCAACATATTTTGTGTATCCTACTCATAAAAATATTATGATTAGAGTTTGGAAAGAAAAGGAGTGCCTTAATTCGTACCTATAAAAGAGGATGCGACCAAAGAGTTCCCTGGCTCGAGATTGATCGACAAAAAGATAGATCCCTGCAAGGCTGCAACGAAGAAGGGTTAGTGAAACTTAAATTGCCAGCTTGTCTTACTATACAAGCTTGGTCCTTAAACATAAACAAAGTGAAAATAAATAAAATACATATAGATAAATAAAATAACTAGATAAAAACAAGTAAAAAAAATAATATGTAAAATACAGACAAAAACAAGAACACCAACTGGTAGGTCTAAGGCAAAAACAAAAAGAAGACAAATTAATAAATTATTTTTTGTAAAAGGTCATTTATATTTAATTTTTCCCTCACTTGTTTGAAAATTTGAAAAAAACAATCAATTTTAACAAAAAAAATAAAAAAAAAAATGAGCTTCAGTAAACTTAATTCTAAAAATAAGTGTCTCCATATTCGGGTCTAAGGTCGAGTATGTTCGCAATTACTAACAGCGAACAAAAAAATTGGTCAAAATTGTTTGTTCGCAGTTAATGTAACACAACACCCCGGCCCCTCGGACAGCGAGTGACTACTCATGGAGATTGGCCCCACTGACCAACACAAGTCTTTCCAGCACACTTTGGCCTCACTTGTTTACACCCGGGAAAACTTCCCAGGAGGTCATCCATCCTAAGATTGCTACCCATCAAGCACGCTTAACTGTAGAGTTTTTAGCAAATGGGCTTCCATGAAAAGAAGATGCACCTTGTTGATATGAGTAGTCTATCAACCCCTTTTTCAAGCTAAATCTGGGGTATCATAATTAGAGGTGTTTAATGGGCCGGGTCGGGGCGGATCATGTCAAATGTTAAACGGGCCGGGGTGGGTCAAGCCAGGGGCGGAACCAGAAAAATAAACAAGGGATGTCGATAATTAAAAGCAATGCAATTCAGAACATTAAAAATTACATTCAACAACGATTAAGTAAAGCAATTGCAAAGCCGAGTTTTTATTTTTTACGGAGTTTAATGTCATCATTTGAAAATTTTCAAACTATGGATATAATGATTAATTACAATTGCTAAATAAATAAACAAATAAAAACTCAATTTTTTTTTAAAACCCAAAAATTTAAAAGCCCAAATTATCTAATTTTTAAAAAAACCTAAATTTACCTAGGTTAAAAAAATTACGTAAAACCTAAAGGAATTGGTATATAATGATCTTGAAATTTATTTACGCAGACCTGGGAAAATAAGGTTTGAAATAATTCTTCAATCAAGTATATATCATGATCATGTTTGATGAGTTACGCAAATGGAGCAAGAAAAGAGTAAATGTTTGAGATTCAATTAAAAAATGGAAAAGGAAATGGAAAAAAAAAACCAGTGAATGAAATAAGGAATAGAATGTGGAGTAAAAAGGAAAAAAAAGAGTTAATGGGGTTAGATTGTTAGAACCATTGACCTCTTGGTAAAAAGTGTATTACTCTACCAACTGAGCCAGCACAAAATTTGTAATATAATGGTTTTTTAAAATTTTTAAGGGATGTCAATTGACTACACTGACACCCCCCTGATTCCGCCCCTGGGTCAAGCTCTTTTAAATATGATCCACTTTGACCCTTTTTTAAAAAGTTCATAAAATAATTTTCTTTATTATACTTTATGACCCGTTGGGTCAATTCAACTATAAATATAAAAATCGCATATAAAAATACAAAAAAAAGTGGTAAAATATATTTTACAACCAATTAATATAATCATCCGACCCGACCCTTTACACAAAGGCCCGTTAATGACCCGCCCCATTATTGACCCGACCCACTAATGACCCATTAAAATGTGACCCGACCCTTGACCCATTGGGTTGACCCGCCCCGTTGAACACCTCTAATCACAATTAATAACTCCATACAAAAGGGCGACAATGTTATAACGTTAGGGACAAAAAAATGATGGTTCGCAGTTAGTAAGACGACATGATTTTCAATTTTTTTGGTTTCTAGTACATTGTCTCCCTTTTGTTCGTAGTTATTAGCTGCGAACAAACAATTTTGACTTTTTTGACCAATTTTTTGTTAGCTGTAAGCAACTGCGAACATACTTGATCTTAGGTGCGGACATGAAGACGCTTTTTTTGAATTAAATTTGCCGGCAGCTCAATTTTTTTTTTTTTTGTTTTGTTAAAATTGCTTAGATGTTTCAAATCTTTCCATTTGTTTAGTATTCACTAAATCACTACTCAGCGTAAGGCCCAATCCTATGAGGCCCTTTTCATGGGCCAAGCCTTGACATAGCCCATCTTCGTACCCATATCCCTAACCAACTTCTTTACCAAATGAGGGAAAATGTGAAACAAATAAGCAAAATAAACAAAAAAAAATAAAAGAATGAGTTTCAGATAAACTTAATTCCAAAAAGAAGCGTTTTTATAACCCAGTTTAAGAATATGTTAGTTCGCAGTTACTAACAGCGAACGAAAAATTGGTCTAAAAGAGTCAAAATTGGTTATTCGCAGTTATTAGCTGCGATACAAAAGAGAAACAAAATGTCACACTACATAAGAGAAAAAAAAATGAAATTTATGTTTTGTTCGCAGTTATTAAATGCGAACAAACATATTTTTATTTAATTTGAAAATTGTACTTCACTTTAAAATATCACTACGACACTACTAGTCTACTACATCCCATATCTTTTATATGACCTTGAACCTTAAATCCTTAATCTATATTATAGATTTTATGAACAATTAGACGAAGGTGTTTGATGTATCAGATTGTAGCATATAATTTTACGAATTATTATAAGTAGAGGCAAAGTCAGTATTTTAAACTGGGAGTCAAATAATTTTTCTTTTAGAGCTTGATTGGTTAACAACTTAACATTATATAGTATAGGAATTTGAATTTCTTAGGAAATATTTGGTTGGTAATTTGTACATATGAATTTAAAATTTCAAGGGAATGTAGTTTAATCATTATAGTACCCCTTAGTAACTTGAAATTTCTATGTTACCCATTCCAAGCTTTTTGTTTTTTCGTACAGTTTTCAAAATATTTTTTAGGTCTTAATATCTCTAATTACGCATCATATAAAATTATAAAAATCCGTATGATTATAATTTATACATTAACCCGAATTATAATATCTCTAATTGAGAAGAACATTAAAAAACGGATAGAGTAATTGCTATTTCACAAAAATCATATTCCTAGTAATTTCACAAGGAAGTTTTTTTCTAGGAAAAATTACTTCATTGTCAATTGAATTCTAATGTCAAACGAATCTTTAGCTATCTTTGTGGGAGGCTGTTTCTGGATGAAAAGACTTTAAATTAAAAATCACATGCTTTCATAATTTATATTAGTTGAATTATTCAACTTATATATGGGACATGTATTACGATGGGACATGTATCACGATGAGACCATATCATACAATAATTGGTAAATTTTGTTTGGGGGATAAGTACTAATATTCTTACATTCAACTTGTATGTCTCCAAAAATGTAAGGAAAGCCTTTACACAAATACAAATTATTGTTGTAGATCGTCTATAGCATAGACGGGTAAATATGGGCCAGCCCATTTAACAAAATAAGTAATTGATTAGTCATTAGCCTTATTTCAAATTTAAAATCATTGGGCTGGGCTATTAGGAGAGCCGTCTTTGCCAAAGACGGTCTCTCAGAAGACCTTCTGTTACACAAAAACTTGAATAACACCGTCCTATTCTAAGATCATAATTGGGCCGGCCCATTGCAAGTAAATTTGTTTTTTTTTTTTTTTTTTGTTTTTTTTCATTTTCTGGGTATTTTTCAATTTGGACCTTAAAGGTATCAGTTTCAACGTAAAGTAGTAATTAAACATATCAATTAAAGTAAATTTCAATTTGAACCTATAAGTGATCAATTGTGGCGTTAAACTGATCAATTCTACATCAATTAAAATTGATATTTTTAAGGTTAAAATTAATATCTTGAACTTAAAATTGAAAAATACCCAAAAAAATAAAAAAAAAAAAAAAAAAAAAGAGAAAAAGTGCGATCGGTCGGACAAACAATTCAAAATCATGATATGGGCCACAAGCCCAATATAAAGCTCGTTTGAATAAGACTGACAACCTTTCATATAAGTCCTGTAGACTATCCTTAGATTTCACGAAAGAGTGAAATAAACAAGTTTTTTTAAATAAAATTTTAAAAAATAAGTTTAGTCCTAAAGTAATTTCTAATATAAGTGTATTTGAGTATGAGTCTAAGATTAACGCTAATTAATTGTGAACAAGTAAAAATCATCATCGTATTCAGCATATCTCGCCTATAGAAAACTATGGTTAGAGTCTGGGGAGGGAAGGATGCCAACAACTCATACCCATAAATAAGAATGCGACCAAAGAGTTTGTCGATTCGAGAAAAATCCTCAAAAGTGCGAACAAGTGAAGAACATGTTAAAAATCAAATTAAAAAATTAAATTTACCTCGATTTTGTTTGATGTTAGTACGGCGAACAAAAGAAAGAGTAAACCAAGCAATGACACACTAATCCTCTTTGATTTTTATTTTTTTTAAATAAGCTATAACTTTGTCTTTATTTTTTTAAATTGGTAGTTACTAACAATGAACAAAATCGTGAACAAACTCTAATTATGACTTTTAATATGTTCTTCTCTTGTTCGCTATTAGTAACGTTAACACCGAAGAAGCCCTAGCCTTAAACTTGGACACGAAAACGCTTATTTTGAAAATTATTTAGTAACAAACATAATAATATTATTTTTATTAAAAACTTTTTTATTTTAAATGTTCTATTTATCACATGGACAAACTTCAAATTTCCTTGGCCCTATACTTTAAATATTATCAAGAATCAATGGTAAGCCTAATTATTTTATTTTTATCTTTGTGATAAATGTTTCATCAAACACACAAATTCTTGTTATAGACCGTCTATAGCATAGGGTAAATATGGGCCAGCTCATTTTGCAAAATAAGTAACTGATTAGTCATCATCCTTATTTCAAATTTAAAATCATTGGGCTAGGTTATTGGGAGAGTCGTCTTTGCCATAAACGGTCTCTCAGGAGACCTTAGTTACCTCTTCCATATATAATTAAAAAATCATTATCTTCTTAAAATTAAAATTCCACTTTGACCAAAATTACCAATGATAGACAGCACCATTTGACCATCTTAATCCAAATTTTGACTGGTTTACCACAATTAAATAATTAAAAACTTCCTCGTTTTTCTTCATCACCATGCATAATAATTTCATATTTTTATATTTTAATGACTTAGATTTTATAATATAGAAACTGCAGAAATTCTTGTGAGACACGGTCTCTTTGAGAGATTATTTCTAATTGGATCGAATCGTTATATATTGTTTAAAGTATTGTAAATAGGCTTTAAGAATAATATTAGTAGACATTTAAGATATTAAAAATAGGCATTAAAGACATGGTACGTAAGCATTAAGGATAATATAAGTAGACATTAAGAATATGATAAGTAGGCATTAATATTTAATTGGCTGAATTTGAGACACGTCTCTTAAAGAGATGGTCTTTCAAAATACGCAGTAAAATTAAACTAAAAGTTGAGATTTCTTGATTGTTATTAAATTATACACCCTTTGTTTTCTAATGTTCTTCCCATTTGAAATATTCTACCTTAAGGAAATAGAAATTTAATTAATGTTTTTGACACATGTTTAGACGATAAAATATATTCATATGAAATTTTGTTAGATTCGTCTTAATGTAAACTTTTTATCATGTATTTTTTGTAATTTTTTATTATATGTCATCATCATCATCATCATCATCATACCCAGTGTATCCCGCTCATTGAAAACTATGATCAGGGTCTGGGGAGGGAGGAACGATGGCATGCTCATACCCGTAAAGGAGAGTGCGATCATATAGTCCCCCGGCTCGAGAACGGTTTTCTAGAGAGAGAAACCTGCAGTTGACAAAAAGAATAAAAGCATACACACAAATACAAAGATAAGATAAAAAAACAGGTAAAGAGCGACAAAAAGGCAAATGACAAAGACGAACGAGGGGGTAAAGAGACAAGTTTAGTAATTTGTGCAAAACATAAATGGGAAGAACAAAAGAGACGGTGAGTATATGAGTTCTTTTTAAATAAAGTTGTTTACTATTAAACCACTCAAAAAGCATATTAAGATTGGTCAAACAATCTTTCGTTAGTAAGTTTGGCCATTTGTCACAAATAGTGTGCGTCGTTTAAAGAATCCATCTAATCTAATAAGACTTATAATTTAGAAGATATTTAATACTCGCTCCTATTAAATCCAAATGTCTTATTTAGTTTTTTCACACTTATCGAGGTAATATTTTAATTCTTAATATCTCAAATTATTCTTAATTAAAAATTATAAAAGTTTGATATTAATAATCCTTGTATTGAGACGAATCAAATAAGATACCACATAACTATGTTTTAACTTATAGATCAAGAGTAAAATATAAATTAAGAGTGATGAGTGAATAGTGCCAAAAAACTAAATGTGACATTTAGTCTGAATAGAAGGTAGTATCATTTTTACATGTTACAATCAAATGGTTTATTTTGATTTTACTAATTGTAATGACTTTTTAAAAAAATAAGTAATTTAGAATTTAATTTTAAAATATTAAAAAATCTATATATGAAATAAATAAGAATATATATAAATTTAAAATAAATAATTTTTTTAATAATCATTTAAAATAAAACTAAGGTAAAAGGTCACTATGTATAAAGTCAAAGATTAATCAAATAAGTTATATATAGTCAAAGCTACTGAGCTAGATCCGACAACTGAACTACGATGATAATATTTTTATTTATTATTAGTGGCTAGAATTCTTCAAAAAACAAACATCAAGATTGTAAATATTTTATAAAACTCTTAAATTTTAAGATTGTCTTTAATAAATAATTCCGATAAAAATAAAGACACTGATATTACAATATGATAGTTACATTTCATTTTTTCTCTATAACACCATATATAATATATAATGATGATAATTATTTTATCTAAATAAACTTAATTTATTTTTAATTCTTAGTTTATTGAATTTCAAAATCAAAAAGTGCCCTACAAGGAATAAATGCATTTGATTGTTCAACAAGAATTAAGAAACATGTGCGCAAGAGGGATGTTAATGTTACAACTTCTCACAAATTTGTGGTATTGGGTGAAAACAACAAATCATTTTCTTAACTTTTAACTTTTATTCTACCCTCCTTTTTCTTGGGTTTAAAGGTCTCCAAAAATAAATATACTAGCTAGTATGCAGGGCTCTTATTTTCTGGGGGTAAAATTGATCGCTTTTCTCTAGTAGTACTCCCTCTCAAGGGAGTACGGGTATGGATTGTCTGGCACATTCCTTCACGGCCTCACCCAAACCTTGTTTTTGAGCGGGATATTGAATTGTTAATGATGATGATTCAGTTGAGATTTTAAGTTTATATTTAAATCAATTTTATAAAAGCTTTTTATAATTAATTAAATAGGATACGTTAAAGTGATTGAAAAGACTTTTACGGCCCGTTTGATATAGGTGGTAATAAGCAGTTGTAATAAAAATGAAAAATAGTGTAATTTTAATTGAAAAATCTCTTGGCTACCTTGATAGTCATGCTTGTCTAACTTTAATCATTTCATTTTCTTCATAAATTCATTCCAATACATTGTCATTGGGAGATGCGGCATTAGGTGGTAATGAAAATTTATAAATAAAAAAATATTTTTATAATCACAGTTTCATTACCATGGAATGATATGGAACTTTTAAAGAAAATTTTACACTATAAATAGTCATTCCCATTACCCCCATTAAGTACTACTAACCAAACAGACTACTACTAACCAAACAGACTGTTAGTGTTAATTTGTGATCCCTTTCTCTCAAACTTATCCATTTAAGGGGTGTTTGGTATGAACTTATTAATACTAAGTAAGGGATTCAATTACCATTACTCCTCATATTTTGTTTGGTATAGTATTAGGTTAATCCAATCCCTTTCTTGAGGGTAATGGATTCTCTTACTTTGTTACCTCCCATTTAAGTCAAGTAACAAATTCTCCTTTCTATGATCAATTAAGAGGGTGTTTGGTATGAACTTTTTCATACTAAGTAAGGGATTCAAATACCATTACTCCATATATTTTGTTTGGTATGATATTGGGTTAATCCAATCCCTTTCTTGAGGGTAATGAATACCCTTACTTTGTTACCACCAATTTATGTCAAGTAACCTATTCCCTTTCTATGATTTTTTTTCACAAATTGGGAAATCTTATAGAAAGAAAAAAAAAACAAAAACACTGAAACTTGGGAACCCAAACTCCGCCGGCATAAAAAACCCCGCGAGGGGAAAAAGCCATTAGAGAAAGGGACCAAGAGACAGGCCATCCAAACAACGCATAGGGATGGACTATGCTATTGATCAACACCAAAAAACCTAAAAACTAAAAAATACACAAAACAATAAACCCAATACAAAACACCATACAATGAAGAAAACTAAATAACATACCAAACATCTAACTACAACATATACCTTTACCCTTACTCTTATTTATCATTTCCCTTTCCATTAGATTTTATATTTCCATACCAAACACCCCTAAGTGTTTCCCTTATATTTTCATACCAAACAACATACAACTACAACCCATACTCTTACACTTTCTCCTCTTTATCATTTCTCTTTCCATTACTTTTTATATTTTCATACCAAACACCCCCTTAGTATACTCCCTCCATAATCTAATAATCTTACCATTCGAAATATTCCACGCACCATATAAGTAGAGAGAAATTTAATTAATGTTTTTGACACATATATTTAAAAGATAGAATATATCCATGTGAGATTTCGTTAGTTTCGTCTTAATGTATACTTTTTTATTATGTATTTGTATAATTTTTTTATTATATGTATCTAGGGATATTTAGATTTAAAATTTGCAATGCAAACTGTTAAAAAAGTAAATGGGAAGAACAAAAAGAAATGAGGAGTACTTATAAGTATAATATAGATCACATAAGAAAATTTAAGAGGCAAATGAATAAAATTGTATGTGTTGTGAGATAGAGAACCATAGTAACAAATTTACTGATTCCTATAGAGGTAGTAAAAACCAAAAATAGAGTTTTATTGACTTTATAATTTATATTACATGAAAACTCCTTATTTGTTGTTTGACATAGTGTTACACTATATTGAACCCCCTGCAAAACATGAATAATCTCAAAATTATAATAATAATTTATTTTTTCAATGTTGATCTTTATGTAATTTTTTAGATGTTATTACTCCCTCCGTTTTTTTAAGTTTATCCATATTACTATAACGGGCAGTTTTAAAAGTTTGTCCTATTTTGAATAATTTCCTATTTTGGAAAGTTTTTATCTTCCATATACTCTCTTTATATCTCATTTAACCCTCATTTCTTTCTCATAATACCAATACAATCATTAATTCACACCATAATTCTAATAAAATAATACCCACTATCTACAAAGATCCACCTTTCTTAATCTGTGTGATATTTTTTGAATCGGGTGGGTATATATATATATACTTCATATATATATACCCAACCGACTCAAAAAATTGACGGACTTAGACACCGTTTTTAAAAAAATTTACAATTTAAATGAGTAATACCCATTTGCCAAGATAAATAGCCAGATAACGACACCAAAAAATACTAGCGTGATTATTAGTTTGCTTTCTTAGTTTAATATATTAAGTTTTAAATAATAATTCTTTTAGTCTTCTCATCTAGAATGTAGAAATCTACTGTCTACAATTCACGGCCAATCCAATCACTAGTGCTACGCATATTCAAAATAATAATTGTTATTTATATTGTATTTTAAATTTTTTATATCAGAAATACCTGCCTACTCATGGGTCCTACCCACTTTTTAGAAAATGGGTTAGTAGCAACAAAAAGATAGATCCGCAAATGCTAGTGGACTTTTAAATATTTAAGCTCGGGGTAGATTTTTTAAGCACTACATTGTCCGCTACCTGCCCAAACCCACTTATGTACAACTTTAATT
This sequence comes from Amaranthus palmeri, assembly GCA_019776075.1. Lineage (NCBI taxonomy): Eukaryota > Viridiplantae > Streptophyta > Magnoliopsida > Caryophyllales > Amaranthaceae > Amaranthus > Amaranthus palmeri. The sequence continues at coordinate 155,987 of JAAKBH010000329.1, forward strand.
GAGACCATAAGATATTTAATGTAATGGCATTTACAAAATGCTTAAGATACATTTTTCCATTTTAAGACACGTGTAGAAAGTTATATATTTGTCCATATTATGACACGTAGAAAGTTACAAGGACAAGATAAAGTAAATGCGCTTTGATTCTCCTAGGTCATGACTCATGAATATTAATTTCATCATACGATTTATATATATTATCTTTATCAAATGAATTAGTTAGTTTATATCCATTAAATATCTAAGAAATTAAAATAAATAATATTTTTTTTAATTTTGTACTTTTATAAAATTTATTTTTCCACGTGCACATTTAAAACATTTGTTTATATAATCCTGCCGACTTACTCAAAAGCTAAAAATAATTTGGGCAACCTAGTTGGTAATGTACCTCATCACAAAAAGAAATTGTTGTAATAGCACTAAAATAAAGTAATAGTACTACACATTGACTATTAATTATTATTGGACACAACATGATTCATGCAATTTCAATCGGCTTCTACTAAAAGTACTAAATAGTATAAAAACAATTTGTTTGGTTGTCGGTATTATATGATAAGAATGGTAGTTTAAAAATTCAAAAAATCTCACAAGAGACGGTCTATAGGATAGCCCACAAAATTGGGCCAGCCCATTTCCCTTAATTGATTTTTTTTATTATAATATCAATTATATTATGTTATAATCCTAAATGTAAGGTATTATAACCTCGATTATACTATTCTATAACCCCAAATATAAGTTATTATAACCCCAAATAATTTATTATAACCCCAAATATACTATGTTATATTTTGGGCTGGACTTCATGGATTCCGTCTATAGAATAGACCGTCTCCCATGAGACTTACTGTTAAAAATTACAAATTTTTGAATAAGACAGTCTTATGATGACATCATCTCTATTGGGCTAAGCCCATTGTCGTTCTTGGGATAATATAGGACCTAGGCATACTGAAAGAAATGTGTCTTCTTTATGGAATGTCGATTCTGAACTTAAAGGGGTGTTTGGAAAAACAATAAAGACGAACCTTATATATTATAATTAGCATTAAAATGTAGATGTATCGTATAATTCTTAAATGATAATAGAATTACTGATAAATTGCAAGTTTTTAAGTGTCTACTTCATTAACTAGCATTTTCTGATTTTAGGCCCTTTCTCATTTTGGGCCCCAGGCAAATGCCTACTTTGCCTATGGTCAGGAACGGACCTGGCTGACCCACATTTAACGTGTTAAAGTGATTATTTATAATTTCAAAATGATGAATTTAAAAAGCTCGTCTCATGTTGAGACAATCTCATACAAGGTGGAAAATATTAGTGCAACTTTGAAAATTTGTTGTCAACTTTAACAGTGATAATTTAGTTCAATCACATTATTTTCTTTATTTCAAAAATACATTACTATTTGAAGATGTAGTATTAGTCTATTAGATGTTTATAAAAGATTTTAATAAAAATGATCAAAGTTTCATCACAAAAGTAGTATGATTATCATCATCACTCATAGTCTATCCCAGTTATAGAAAATTATAATTAAAGTCTTCAGAAAAAAGATAAACGACAACTCATAACCATAAAAGTATATTTTAATACCAACAACAGGGTCGGTCTTGACCATTTACAAGGTAAACATTTGCCTATGGTCTAAAATTAGAAAAGGCCCTAAAATTAGAAAATGCTAGTTTATGAAAATAGACACCTAAAATATGCAATTTATGAGTAGTTCTTTCATCATCTAAGAATTATCCAACACGTCTACATTCTTAATGCTAATCATAATATATAGGATCCGTCTTTGTTATTTTTCCAAACACCCATTTAGTTCGAAATTAATCCTCTATAAAGAGAGTCAATTTCTTTCAGTTTCCTAGTACTCATACAATGCCAGAAACGACAGTCATCAACAACTAAACCAATTGTTATAACTCTAAACTTGCAAACATGGAGTTGATAAATATGAGACTTCAAGTTTTTTTTTTTTTTTTTTTTTTTTTTTTTTTTTTTTGAGATAAGACTTCAAGTTCATTTGACTTAATGTTGTCAAATCATATCCTTTTTTTCCCACAAGAACTTAGTCATGAATCATGATCTATTCATCCTAAAATGAAGGCAATGATAAATAGGATGAGTGGACTATAATATAGTCATTCTCTTTGATTGATTATAAACTAGTACTTGGATAAGGTAGAATATGGATAATATAGATAAGATTCAATCTTAGATTATAAAATATATATCATTTAACGTTATCTCATCATATTCCGTACTTATTTTTTATAGAGTTATATTTGACAAAAATTAAAAGATAATATATTATATTTTTATAAAAAGGACAAAATGATTGCGGCCAGTCAAACCCTTTAACTTTAACAATTTTACATTAGGTGCATGATTTTACAAGTTTGCCAACATATGTAGAATAGGATATGTCATGTAGTTATGCCATAGCCTTGAATATGAACAATAGTGGCCATCTATTTGATACTCCTATTTATATATGGAAATAAATATCATATAATGTAATTTTTTTATTTTTATTACAGAATGGATGGTGAAAAATAAAAAGTACAAAAAATAAATAGTTTAAATATTTTAAAATTTATTCAAGTCATCACTAGAGACTGAAATCTAGATCATCTCTGAAATAGATGTGCAAAATAATTCGATTTGGAATATTCGCTATGCAGTATTATTTGATTTCGTAAAAGAAATTGAATTGGGTATTAGGTTTTCAATATTGATCCAAATTTAATGTAAATAAATCAAATATCTAATTTTTATTAATTGATTATTATTTTTTCCTCTTTGATTCTTTTATAATTATGGATGCCTAAACTCAAAATCCTAAATTTAATTATAATCGAATCGTAATTATGTCTATTGATGTGAATGTTATTAATGTCTGGTACAATATATGTCTATTATCAATTAATAATAAATACAAAATTTGCTCTTGATCAATTGCTTAGGGTAATAATAGAAATTTGCTCTTTAATTATCAATTAATAATAAATACAAAATTTGCAATTAAAAAATCACTAATTTATGAACGAGTACCTGAACTGATAATAATTTTTTTAGTAACTAGCTATTTTATTTTATATTTACATTGTTTTGTAAAATGCTAAAATAAGACTATAAGAGTTTTACAATGGCGCGTACTTAAAAATTAAAGTAGCTAAAATATATAAAATAAACATGAAATGTAGATTGAAAATAAAAAATAAAAAAATAGCAGATATCCCTTTTTTATATCAGGGCCGGGTCTAGATATTTGAAACTCTGGGCGAAATAACATATTGAGGCCCTTTTCCTTTGCAATTTATAACTTATATGAACCTTTTACAACAATGAATTTTGCTTTTTTGACATGGAGCCTTGGGCGACGGCCCCTCCTGCCCACCCTTAGGGCCGACCCTGTTTTATATATATATATATATATATATATATATATATATATATATATATATATATATATATATATATATATATATATAAACTGAAATCGGATTTTATCTAGATCGAAATCGGATCAAGTTTTTACTATTTAGGAAAACAATTACATTCAATTAAATTTCCGAATCGAATTAAATATTGTATTCGATTTTAGTCACCTCTCCTCTTCTATGAAAAAAAAAAAAATCTAGTACATAATTTAGATGATGACTCGCTGAAAGGTCGTAAATAATTTATTTTCATCCCTTAAATTTAATGTGCTTTTCTTTCTTTCTCAATTGTCATTTTGTAAACTACTCTATATACACATAATTTCATGTTTTATTGTTCCTTGTTTTTAGATTCACATATTAATATCAAAATACATAAAAAAATGAAAAATCTACTACCATATTTCAGTTTGCTAACTAACTACCATATTTGGATTTGGGTGAAAAATATGATTTGGGTAAAAATGGTATAGTTTGGGTTTATATTTTGGGGGAAAAATGTTAAACTGATGACATTTGAAATGATAAGTCGCATTAATATGCGTTCAGCAGCCTTAAAGTTTCGAAATTAACGTTTACTAACGTTTTTATGTGCAAAAAGATCACAGTGGAACAATTTGATAAACCTCAAAATTGCCATGTGGACTTTATAAAAATTTTGGTTACTTCATGAAAAACCCAAAACCTCAGAATTACCACGTAAAATTTCCCTAAAATAAATAAACTAAATTTTCCAGCAAGCTAAAAAGAGTTAAAAAAATATGAAATATCAATTTAGTGAAAGGTTCAAGATATGAGAATATGAGATTGGTGAAGACCATACTCGGGCTGTCACGGTGTAAGGTTGAGATTTTGTGTTTCAAAATTATGTTAAAATCATAACCCTTCTTTGCAATATAAGCCACATGTCACAATCTGAGGCAGTAATAAAGCAAAGATTTTAAAGGCCCTATTTTTTTTTTAACAATTTTTTATAGAAGCTCCTTTATGTTATAATATATATCATATCCTGGAGCCTCAACCATCAGCTTAAGCTTTTGGTTGAGGCTCCAGGATATGTTATATATTCTAACACTTTATTATATCAAAAGATAAAAAATTTTCCACTTTAAAAAAAATATTTTAAGATAAAATATATTGTAACATTATATTACTTCAAATATAAAAAAGATTTGCAAGCAAATCACTTAAAAATGTTGCTCGAAACTGGGCCTGAATATCACAATTTAACCTTTAAGTCCTCTTATTTCAGAAGGACCCAGACGGTCGGCTACCCGAAATGCCCCAAGAACCGCCCTTGATCTGAGGTGGCACTAGACTCTTCGGTATTTTTAACGTACCGGAGAGGATCACATACTCCCTCCAATTCACTTGTGTTGTCCCATTTGGTTGGGCACGGTTTTTAAGAGTGGAATGGTGAGGTATTTTAATTGATTAAATTAATTGTAAAGATGGTAGTTGAGTATTGGGAATTGAAAAAGTGGGGTTTTAATTTGATTAAATTAATTGTAAAGGTAGTAGTGTGGTATTGGCAATTGGAAAAGTGGGGGTATTTAGGTAAAAAAAGATAGACAAAAAAGGAAATGAGACAATTGATATGAATTTGCCAAATAAGGAAATGGGACAACACAAGTGAATCGGAGAGAGTATTATACTTCTAGTCTTAATTCTACTATGATCTCTATTCTCAAACGTTTAGTAATAAAGTGCTAAAAGAGAAATTTGACGGCAAAAAATTCATAATTAATTATTAAAAAATAATTATATATAGGAAAAATTATGTCAAATAATCCAATATATTTATGATTTTTATAGTAATCCCACCTATTGATTAACCAGGGATAATCCAAATTTTGAGGGGTATTTTCCTAGAGTAAACCCGGAGACCGGATGACTTGCTATAGCAAGTATTATTTTTATAAAAAAAAGATAAATAAAATAAAATGTCGAAAAAAATGTTCAAAAAAATTTATGATTTTTTTTATTATTTAGAGTTTTTTATGTAAATTTTTATGTTTTTTCTCTAATTTCAAATTAATTTTCAATTTATTTTTTGGGTGAATTATCTAGTATAGCAGGTCATCGGGTTACCCAAATTTACTCTAGGCAAATATCCTTTAAAGTTGAAATTAATCATTATTAATCAATAAATAGAATTATTATAGAAAAATCATAAAAATATTGAATTATTTTAGGTAATATATTAGCATTTTGATTTCAAATTTGAGATATGAGAAATCAAAAATCAGAAATTAAGTTAGAATATATTCTTTGAAAAAAACAAATGAGGAACTTGTGTCCGATCCGTCGCCTTTTAAAAGTCATAATAATATTAAATTTTTTAAGTGGAGAGAGTTTTGTTGTCCATTATTAAGATAGTGAAGATATTGTGTTATTAAGATTTTGTGTTAATCCTATAGACCGTCTATCCTATAGACAGTCTATCCTATAGGATTAAGATTTTGTGTTATTAAGATTTTGTGTTAATCCTTTGAAAAAAACAAAAAAACAATTTTGTGGTCTATCCTATAGACCGTCTCTTGTGAGATTTTGTGTTATTAAGATGATATTTTGTCAAAGGAAATTGGAAGAGCTCGTGGTGATCAAAATAGATCCGATGACTTGATAGACACCCGATTTTATAACCGAATTCGATTTGACCAAACTTAAAAATGGCTTTACAATTATATAAAAACCAATATGAATAAAAAACTCGATTTTGAACCGACCCGAAACACCTAACCCGAAACCAACCCGATGACCCGAATGAACACCGATTGTAATATATTCAGAAAAAAAAAAAATCATTATCAGTAATATGTATAACGAATTAAACAAAGAAAGGATCATAATTTGGAATACGACAATAAGGTGTATCAATACTTTTTATAATACTATCACATAATGAATGATGAAACCCATATTTAATCTTGTGTTTTGTGAATTAATAAAAGAAAAATATACTCCCTCAAAATTATTTTAGATGTCCCATTTTCTTATTTGACAAATTCATATTAATTGTTCCATTTTCTTTTTTGTCTATTCTTTTTTACCTAAATACCCTCACTTTTACTACTCCCAATACCCAACTACCACCTTTACCCTACTTTTTCAATTCTCAATACTCCAATTATTACCTTTACAATTAATTTAATCAATTAAAATACCCAACTGCACTCTTTTTAATGGACCCCACACCACCCTTAATAACCGTGAAAACTCAAATGAGACATCTAAAATAATTCGGAGAGAGTATTATTTTGTTAAATCGTCATCATCATTATGATCATCATTGTCATTGTCATTATCTTTAAGTGTTTATGTATTGTTTGAATTGTATTTTTTCGTTAATATTTATGATCAATGTTATAATTAAGAAAACATTATATATTTTTCCCTCAATTGTAATATTTTAAACTTATATTTTAAACAATTTTAAATTTTAATAAATTTTAGTATCCCGGCTTTTTAGATATCCACATTACTTATTATAAACATTATATTAATGTTAATTATATACCGATATGTTAACTGTTATCATCGAAAAATAAATAATAATTAAAAGTGAAACGACGAGTATCAAGACATCGATCAACCCCACCAAACCGTACGTAATTACGTATGGATACATACTTCGCACGCTTTTTAATTTAATTCTTGATTAAAAAACCATACGCTCTATTTGCACAAAAAAAAAAATAACAAATATTTTTTAAAAAATTAAAAAAAAAAACTCTCCACAAAGAAAAAGAAATCTTTGTGGGAAGTTTCTGAGAAAGTAGAATAACATATTTTATGGGCAGAAAGAAAACGTGAAATATTGAATTCCCCACTTGTATTTGAGACTTGGAATTTTGGGATTGTGGAATTTCTCTAAAACACTTTGGACCAAATTCATTATTAATTGGTCAAAAAAATTTAGTTGACTTAATGGTAAACTACCTATTATTCATAGCAATAAAATATACTTTTTTATTATTAATGAGTTAATTCTAACTATTTTTATTATCTATTAGTAATGGATAGTTTACCAGGTGAATAGACGTAGCTACCTAAGCTTTACACCTTAGTATTGCAATGCCTAGTTGTTGTAATCAAATACATTTAAGTTTAAAAAGCATATTTATTAATTATCGAATAAATTTATGTTTAAATGTTTGGTATAATGATCAAATACATTTAAGTTTAAAAGCATATTTATTAATTATCGAATAAATTTATGCTTAAATGTTTAGTATAGTGATCAGATACATTTAAGTTCAAAGGCATCTTTCTAAAAAAAAACTTAAATGCATATTTTTTGTGGGTTTATTTTATTTGTTGCTACTCGTCCTTTTTTAGCATGAGACCTATGAATATGTGAATGGGGGCTTATAAATAGATTCTTTTTCAAGCGGTGGGCTGAACTTGACGGAAAATCAGAAAATGACCTTGTACAAAGAAACATCATTAGGGAAAAGTTGATCAAGTCATAACAAATTAAGTGCAAAATCCATCAAAAAGTATTTGTATATGAAAAACAATAGTACCATGTAAAAGGGTAATTGATATTTGAACATTTTCGATATCTTATCAAGTAATCAATTTAACAAAAAACTTGAAATTGTTAGTGACAGTAAAAACAATTTACCTGAATTTTCCTAAATCATATCAGGGTTTAAAAATAACGGATGAGTAATATATATAGGTGATTTTGGGCTTCTCATATGTCATCTTTAATACACCCATCAATGGTTGGTGAAGTCCTAGGATAAATAATGCATCATCCTAAAAGCTTTCTAGTTTGTACTCCGTATGTACCAAATAAATTAAAATAATAGGTTAATAGTATTTTGTATAAAGATTAATTAGAAATAATAATTGAATTAATTGAATTTTGTGGATGATATTAAAGAAAACTTAAAATGTTTGAAAATTTTGGATAAAAATATAAGAAAATGATATAAACTTTTCCAATAGTAAATTTATTACATTTTATATTTTGTGCAGTTATATGTCGTAGATAGGATTTTAATCTCGTAGAATCGTGCGATCCTACTTAGCTCAAAAATTTAGGTGATAGGATCATAACACGATTCTACGATCCTACGATTTTACAATCCGATCCTACCTGGGTAGTTATATTTTCTTATAATAAAGATTTCATTTACGTATAAATATATGATTAAAATAATTATATTAATAACTTTAAAATTTTCAAGTTTTTCTTAATTTGTAGTTTAAAAATGATTATTAAAAGTACTTTTTTGCTCAAAACCGAATTAGATGAAGTCAAATTAGTTTTTACTTAACCTTAAAAATTAAAAAGAGAACAGATATAAATGATAATCAGTAAGTCAAAGCACATTGATGCATATTTGTAGATCCGATTCTACAGATTTCGATCCTACCCCCTCAACGACCCTAGTTGAATCCCATTCCTAATAATCTTGAGATAAAATATACATTGAATTAATATCAGTTACACTTGCGTAATAAGCGTGAATTTTGGCAATTAAAATAATTTTTTGGTATGTTTTATTTATTTAATTACGGCTATTCTTGTGAGAGATCTCAAAGAGACGATTTCAAAACAAGAAGCCGCATTTTCTTTTAAATTTATAGTAATAGTAATTGGACTATTTAGCCCACATATTTAATATGTCTTTCGAAGACGTCTCTCACAACACTTTAAGATTTTTTTATATAAAAATAATTATTTTTAGAACATTGCTTCATCTGTTTACTGTCTAAACCGCCCATTAATATTAATAAATATTAACAAAATGTAGAATTTAACTTATAAAAAACAAATATATTTTATTTATCTATTAACACGAATGATTTTACCTAATAAATCAACTAAACTTTTCAATTATTTTTTTCATTATTAATTTATTATTGGAGGATATTATATGGTTAGCGACTTCATTGCGTTGAAAATTTAAAATGATCCCTTTCAAATTCCAAAAAAAAATTATTGTTTAATTTAGCCGCAATTTTTTATGTTTTTTTAAAAAGATAATTTAGCCGCAGTTTTCAACTCCCAGTTGTGTAAAATAGTTTTTAATAAAAATTTTGGGATATTAGATAGTACAAGATTTTGGGATTTCATCTAGACTTTCAAAATTTCGATTTTACAGATATTAAATTTTTTATCCGATAATTGATCTTAATTTAAATTTTTTTAAATTTATATGTTATATTTTTCTTCAATTTTTTAGTTATTTAAATACTTAAACCTATTGTAAGATTTTATTGTCATTTTTAAATTCAAATCAATATAAGTTTAAAATTTAGAGTAGCGAGTAATACCTATTTTTAACATAAATATATATATAATAAGCGTAATAATAATTAAAAAATATACACATTAAGCAACATATCAGGTAGTTAAGCAATGTTAGAAGTTTTGGGCGCACGCGGAATTTGTAGTTGGACCCAAATAAATATTGTATTACATTTATTGAATATGAATATTTGATTACATCATAATTTGTACAAGATTATTTGGTGGGACACTTGTTCCACACCTATCACTCATAATTTTATGTTTTTATGTGAGCTCATGTCTCACACTTTCTATCACACCTCTCATCATGTGTGTGGTGGTGTTTTGTGATTTGAGCTCATGGCTCAAACCTTCATTTTTTTTTGTGGGAGCTACTTTGTATTGCTTAAATGAACAAGTACATACTATGCCTATTTATAGGCCTCAATTTGGTACATCTTCACTAAATATCTTAGATATTTTCAATTTTTAATTAATTTCTAGGATGTTCTAATATCTAGATTATTTTATTTTTAATTACTTTTTCTAGCAATTTCTATTACAATATCTAGGATATTTTTATTTTTTTAATTCTTTAGTCTAGATATCTCTATCCTAGATTTTTCTAGATTACTTCAACACTCCCCCTAATCTGAAAAATCTAGTACAAAAACTGATAAGGTGTTGTTGATGCTCCTGTCACCAACACTTGTCGATCTCGTAGCTTGAATTTTCTTTTCTGACGCCCATGTCGCCAATTCTCCCTTGTCATCATAGTGCATTTGTCTTCTTGCTTGTATTCTTGTTATCAAGCTTCTTCCAGCTACTATTCATCTGTAGCTATCTTCTTGTCGACTGTGTTCGTGTCACCAGTCATTTTCTAAAACATTTTCTTTCTCCGAAATTTTTAATTATTGGTGCCCATGTCACCACACCATGTCATACATGTAACCATTTCATGTTTTCATTTCTCCATAATCCTTTCTTTAATTTTTCTTTTAGTTTTTTTTGGCCCCTTTTTTTTTGCCATTCCTTCTTTTTAGTTATGTTATCAACTCATCCCATAATTTTTCTTCAAATTTTGTTTTCTTCTTTTTTTTCTCTAGTTAGTGCTCATGTCACTAACTTTTCATGATCCTTTTATAAATCTTAATTTCTCAATCCTCCTTTTATTGTCAAATTTCTTTAAATTCTTTTGTTAATGCCCATGTCATTAACATTTTACCATAATATCTTCTTTAATATCTTTTAATAATTTTTCACAATTTTTCATGTTAATATTTATGTGATTAACCTCCCCAATTTTCATATTTTTGTTAGTGCTCTTGTCACTAACCTACTTAATTTCTTAAATTATCCTTTTAATTTCCCAATTAAATTTTTTTTCACTTAGTAATTTTATTCAAATTATCAAAATACTTACCACACTCTTGTTGTGGTTCTTCAATCCTTTCTTTGATTGCTTCATCGTACTTTATTCTCGACCTCCCGATCTTCCAGCTCTGATACCATGTTAGAAGTTTTGGGCGCACGCGGAATTTGTAGTTGGACCCAAATAAATATTGTATTACATTTATTGAATATGAATATTTGATTACATCATAATTTGTACAAGATTATTTGGTGGGACACTTGTTCCACACCTATCACTCATAATTTTATGTTTTTATGTGAGCTCATGTCTCACACTTTCTATCACACCTCTCATCATGTGTGTGGTGGTGTTTTGTGATTTGAGCTCATGGCTCAAACCTTCATTTTTTTTTGTGGGAGCTACTTTGTATTGCTTAAATGAACAAGTACATACTATGCCTATTTATAGGCCTCAATTTGGTACATCTTCACTAAATATCTTAGATATTTTCAATTTTTAATTAATTTCTAGGATGTTCTAATATCTAGATTATTTTATTTTTAATTACTTTTTCTAGCAATTTCTATTACAATATCTAGGATATTTTTATTTTTTTAATTCTTTAGTCTAGATATCTCTATCCTAGATTTTTCTAGATTACTTCAACAAGCAATAGTTAAATATGATAACATTAATATCATAATTTATATAAACATCATTGGTATTAGATTATGTTTTCAACTAATAATTTCATATCTCAAAGTTTAATATAAGTATAAATATGAGAAAAATATATATTAAAAATAAAAAAAATAATTGATGATAATAATTCAAACGTTAATTCATCCGTCATTAATAATAATCTTATGTATTGATTATTTTCTAATAATCACATTTTGATGTGTACATAGTGTAGTGTGAAAGGCGAAAAGGGGGATCAGTGGTTCAGAGGTTGGGATATGGTGGTTTAAATCACTGTGTATGCTAAGAGCAAATATTTATTCTTTAAATAATAATTTATAAGTGGGAAAAATTATTTTTTTATGAAAATCGAATATTTGATTTTTTTAGAAAGTTTGATCGGAATCCAAACGAAAAACCTTAATAACTACTATTTTCATCTTTATCATGAGTATTGAAACCTTTATTTTACGGATTTTGCTATTGATCTTTTAAAAATGGTCAAACGACTTTTCTTTAATTCATATCCATTCATTTTTCTTGATCTTAGTATTCCACACAATTTACTTTTATTTTTTTCTTATTCATCCGAACAATTAATTATTCCCTTCCATTCTCTAAATTAAACAATCAACCATTCAATTTTCAGACTTAGCAATCCACTGATAATATAAAAGCATTTGATGATAAATAACTAAAAATTATAAAAAAAAAACAACTATTATTAATAAACGTAGAATAAATTAAATAAAAATTTAGTACTATAAATAAAATAAAATATAGAATTATATTATATTTATTAAAAAATTGTAGTATTTTGTTGAGATTAAAAATTAGAGGGTGTGATGAAATGTTAGAGGCAATGCATATAAAATGTGTGGTAGCCACACTCTTAAATCTCATATGTCGGCCTGTCATGTTCAACTAAAGACACACCCACAAGCCCACAAGTAGAAAGTCCTTTTCTTAGTTTGTAGGTTCTGGCATTACGGGAATTGAGAAAATAGAATCTTTTAGATATTGGAGATATTATTTTATTAAATATTACTTTCTATTCAGTTTAAATGTTCTATTTAGTTTTTTTGGCACTATTTACGCATCACTCTTAATTTGTATTTTACTCTTAATCTATAAGTTAAAACATAGTTATGTGGGATCTTATTTGATTTGTCTCAATACAAGAATTATTAATATCAAGAAACAAGAAACAAGAATTATTAATATCAAATTTTTATAATTTTTAATTAAAAATATTTTGAGATATTAAGGGTTAAAATGTTGTCTCGACAAATGTGAAAAAAAAACTAAATGTTTAAAAAATATTAAAAGAAAGTTAGTGGAAAAAATATAAGGATCTTAAGGAATAAAAAATATTTTTATAAAGTTAGTGAGAAAAATGTGGAGACCATAAAGAACTATAAAAATGTTAAAATAAAGTTAGTGAAATATGTATGAGGACCATAAGCATTATTCAAATATTAAAATGAGATGAGGAACGTTATTTTTGTCCAAAATTTGTAATATAAATGGAAAGATTTTTATGAGAATACAAGTAAAATACCCAAAATAAAAGGTGGGAACTTCTCTAAGAAACTGAAGATGTAGTATTCATACCTTTTTATTTTATTTTTTCACACCTCTCATTTTAATTCTTTTACCCTTATTCAAAAAAAAAAAAACTACATAATACTTGCCCTTTTCGTACTATTTAATTTGCATTCATTTGAGGTTTTTCTTTGCATCATTTTCATATGTAAATGGACCCACCACTTTTTTAAAATCAACATCAATACATTATAACTCTTTTTTAAATATTCAAACAATTTAAGTTTTTTTTTTTAAAAAATTTTTTAGCAATATATATCTTTCTGAATATTAACTCATAATTTTTTAGTACTCCTAATTTCGGTATTATTTGTTTCATTTGCTTTTATTCATCAATCACTCTCAATACGTTTTTTATTCTTAATTTATAAGTTAAAATATAGTCAAAAGAGATCTCATTTAATTCTTCTTAATGTAAATTTTATTAACATCAATTTGTTATACCTTAGAGGTGTTCATCGGGGTCATCGAGTTGATTTCGGGTTAAGCATTTCGCGTCTGTTTGAAATCGGATTTCGTGCCTATATTATTTTTACATAATTATAAATCATTTTCTAAAGTCGAGTCAAAACAAATTTGATTAAAAAACCAGCTTATTTTTTCCAATCATCGGTTCTATTTTAAACGCCTTAGTAAGTTGTTAGTGGTGTACTCCCTCTGTCCCTTGTAATTTACAACATTTTCCATTTTCGTCTGTTCCACTTAAATTGCAGCATTTCTATTTTTGGACTATGGCCCACCACTTTGTTCTAATCCCATCCATACATTTTAACTCTCTTTTAATTTCATCCACATAATTCATTCTCTATCTTCATTTATTACCACTTTCTTAATATTCACCCATTTTCTCTTTACTACTAACTCATCAGGACGGATGGAGTAATATCTTAAAGACCAAGGGAGTACTTCTATAAGACACTAACTCGCACGTTTTATATTACATATCACACTAAATGACTAAATTTCCCACGTTCTTGATCTTTCTATTCTTCTCTCTCCTTCCATCTTTTTCTTCCCTATAAAACCCAATTCCATTCTCCCCTTTCATTCCTACCATCAACCAAAACTAAACCTATAATCAACCAAAAAAAAAAACCCCATCAAAGATCATGAGTTGTTTGCATCAAGAGTGGCCCGAACCGATCGTCCGAGTCCAATCCTTGTTCGAAAGTGGATTGGACAGGATTCCTGACCGCTATGTCAAACCTGAGAAAGAGCGGCCAGTCTCAGAACCCCTGGTTGATGATGGAGTGGATATCCCGCTAATAGACATGTCAGGCCTCTTTTCTGGTGACCTGGAAAAAATCCAGGCCACCAGAGAAAAAATAGGCCAGGCCTGTCGTGTTTGGGGATTTTTCCAAGTCATCAACCATGGGGTTCCGCCTGGGCTGATGGATCAGGCGCGCCAAAGTTGGCGCGACTTTTTCCATCAGCCCATGGAGGAAAAACAAAAATATGCTAATAACCCTACAACTTATGAAGGGTATGGTAGTAGACTTGGTGTTGAAAAAGGTGCGGTACTTGATTGGAGTGATTATTATTTCCTTCATTATTTGCCTTCCAATTTAAAGGATCATAAAAAATGGCCTGCCCAACCTTTATACCATAGGTACGTAATTATGGTTTAAATTTTAAAATAATTTTCATTAATTAGTGTTAATTATACTTAAATGTTGTAATTAATTAAGACCATGTTATAATAATTATATGTTTGTATAGTGAAACTATCATTTATTGAAATTGTTGAATTAAATGGAATGGATAAAGTCCTGTGCGCAAAACGTGAAATGTATTTCTATAATTTTAGGTCAGAATCGACATAAAAGTTTATGAAAAGTGGTACCTATAATTCAAGTTCAAGATATGACAAAATTAACACGAAGAGAGAGAAGCTCTCAAAAGTTAGTACTTCTGTTTCTTTTAAGATCCCCACTTGTTTGCGCCTCCATAAATTTTCATATGAAAAAAATATATATTTAACTAAAAATTAATTTCTCTATTTTTCCCTTGATAAATCATAGCTCATAGGAGTGTACAAATAGGGATATGTTTGGTTTGAGATGAATATTCTTTGCAAAGATTGATTTTCCTTTTTTTTTTAAGTACCTAAATATTTTTTTCTACTAGAAGGAAATAATTTTTTCATCTCATATCTCAACATTTTATATTTCTTTTGAGAATCAGACTTTATTATAGTTGGAGAGTATGTATCATTCTTCGGTACTGCTCTCCCTAGACCTACTCTATAACCAAAAAAAAAATCATTTTCTCCTTTCTTTGCTAAACAATTTTTTCATAAATTACCAATAAAAGAAATAAAATTTTTTATTTGAAGATAATAAAAGAAATAAATTATTACTTATATATTTTATTAATGTCAATAAAGAGATAAATGGTACCTTAAGGTAAAGGTCATCCTCTTCCAATTTAATCACATGGTTTAACTTAATTAATAGCCTTTTTTCCCTTCATTGGTGCTGATTTTTATTTACTCGAAATAACTTGTACCCTTTTCGTAAACCTATAGCAAACTTGATTATATATTGATATAAATATATAAATTAAAATAGAATTTTACCAAAAGAAGAAATTGAAAAAAACTAACATTTAATATAAGAGAAAAGGAAGTTTGTTTGGTCAAAAGTGTTCAATAATTTATGATATGTTAATGTTCAAAATCACATGACATATTTCAATAATATTTATGATACATATGGTGCAATAATTATGTTAAAAATTTACATTATTTATATTTATGTAAATTTTTTACATTTATATGAAAAAACTATATAAAAATATTTCATGACAGCGAACAAACTCATATAAACAGAGGAGTAAACCTTAAAGCTAATTCAATTATATAAGAGAATATGTAAAATATTAGTTCATGATTATTACTTAAATATATCAAAAATATATTTGATGATAACCGACAAATTTAACTTACATAAATAAAGGAGTAAATACAAAAATTAATACAATTAGAGAAAAAAATGTTAAAATTAGTTGATAATTACTTAAAATTTAAAAATGATGAAGAATAAATAATATATATGTTGACGTTGAAAATATAAGATTAATTAATTATGATTTATTAACTTTTTATGGGTTTAATGAGCACGAGGTTAGGTTTTAATATCTTGCATTAAATTTTCATGTGCAAAATGATCACTTTAATCATATTTTTGTTGGGTGAATGAATGTATATGGCCCTATAATTTAGGAAAATGGCCCTATAATTTAGGAAAAGCCCTATTATAGGAAAATGGCCCTACTGGAAAAAATACGAAAATAATTCAATCTTTCACTCATCGATCTGCTATGTAAAATTACCTAATAATTATCTTTTAATAATTATAGTTTTAATATGTATTTGCTCCCAACATATCCGACATCGGAGGAGAGTGGTGGGGTTGTGTGGTTCAGTTCGATCACTAGTTATGCTTGAAGCAAATACATAACAAATATTGGTTATTAATAATAATTGAAAGGTGAGATTATTCGGAACGAATAAGTAAAATGTTGGATTATTTTCGACTATATATTTATCCTAGAATTTTAGGCCTTTTAAATATTATGTATTACTTTTGCTTTATTTTAATTATTTGTTTTTAAGCCTCAATATATAAAAAAACATACTAATAAAAAGTATTATAAATTTTTACTCGCCTTTAAAATTAATTAATTATAATTATTGTTATGTAGGGAGTTGGTCGAGCAATATTCTGGTGAAGTTGTGAAGTTAGGTCGGAGATTAATGAAGGTTTTCTCGTCTAATCTCGGATTAGACGAGAATTACCTTCAAAATGCTTTTGGAGGGGAGGATAATGGAGCTTGTTTAAGGGTTAATTTTTACCCAAAATGCCCACAACCTGACTTGACCCTTGGATTGTCCTCTCATTCGGATCCGGGTGGCTTAACCATTTTGCTCCCGGATCCTGATGTCCCGGGTCTTCAAGTCCGTAAGGATAACAAATGGATAACTGTCAAACCTGCTAAGCATGCCTTCATCATCAACATTGGCGATCAAATTCAGGTACATAATTAAATAATTTAACAATTTTAATATGACTAAAATAATACTCCCTCCTATTCAGCTTAAATGTCCCATTTAGTTTTCTCACACTTGCCGAGGCAACATTTTAACTGTTAATATCTCAAAATATTCTTAAATAAAAATTATAAAAATTTGATATTAATAATCCTTGTATTGAGACGAATCAAACAAGATCCCACATGACTATATTTTAACTTATAGATTAAGAGTAAAATACAAATTAAGAGTCATGAGTGAATAGTGCCAAAAAATCAAATGGGACATTTGAGCTGAATAGGAGGTAGTATTAGAAGAAGGTAATTTATTTATTTATTTTCAAAATCAAATTTTACTATGATTAATTGCATAACACGTTTGTTCTCAAACTAATTAATAAGTAAAATCTTAGTCTTTCATTATTATTTTTCACAATATTAATTATTATGTTAATTAAATAATGGTAGCATGGTTCATGGTAGTAGTTATGTTACACCACTTTTAGACAAATCCATTTTGACCCTAGAATTTATTATATACATTATATTGAATGCCACCAAATATTGTTGCTACCTAGTCAAAAAGAATTATTAAAGGTGTTATATAAATTTTGTTTAATTTTACTATTTATTATTTTTGGCTGTTTAATATCCGTACATTGAAACATAAGCTTTTTAGTTCTGTATATAGAGACAGGGGAATAAGAATACTATTTTTGACCCCACATATACCATATTCATTTATAGCCATTTTAATATAGAGTATAATATTAAGACATTACTATTTAAATATAAAAATACAATTATAAGAAAATGGGAAAACTAAACATAAAACTTTGCAATGTAGATTTGTATGTGGATTGTGGACAAAATACCTCTTGTTTAGAAAAAGGGGTATGTGGGAATCTAAGTGACATGAGGAATCTTGAAATATATGGGGAAATGGAATGTTTTTGTTATAATTACTATTTAGGAATTGGTTGATGTTAAGAATGGTGGGTAAATATACTATTGTTTTGATGATTCCATCATAAATCATAAAAGACAATTGGATAAAGAATTTTTGAAAAAAAAAAATTAAGAAAAAAAGCACAATTATGTTAAAATTTTGACCCAAAACAAAATTTAATCAACTATATGATTAATAAACCAGTTTGCATTGATAAATCAGTTTTAATTATCAGCTACCTTATTTGTTCTTATTATGCTTTCATTTTAATTTTCTTTTATTTTAACCTCCAAATATAAAGATCATTCTTCTATAGTTCAATTGAATGATGCTTTATTACGTAATCAAACTGTTTATAAGGATAAAAATGAAATTTTCGATGAGAGTGTAGATATGATCTCTTGATAAAATTAAATAATATCACTTTAAAAAGTTGTGAAAATTATTTGTCTGCATATTATATTACTACAATACATGAACCAATCGAATAAATGAGTCTGTTACTAAATCTAAAATTTCACATTGACCTCTTATTCTGAATCTAAAAATCTCTTATCTTATTTTATATGAAAGGTACAATCCAATACTATTTATCACTAAATTTACGACACGTATAATCGGCTTAGTTATTTTAATTTTTTTGTTAATTGAAGAGGATATTTTTATAGGCATATTTAATTTAGTGATTTACTTTTTTGATTCACCATACATATTATAAATTTCTAATGAAAAAGACTTAATTTGTCTATTTTCCCAACTAAGCATTCTAAAAAGAAATTGAAAGGAAATTTGAGGAGGCATGTTGGGTTGTTGGTCCACTATGGCACGTGACGGCGACCCTATATTTGTTCTCTTTATTTGTAGTAGTACAAATTAAAGATATTACTCTAGTATTTCCAAAGTTTCGTAATACTCGCTATTGAGTGTGACATATTGTATGGGAAAATATCACTATCAGTAGCAAATATTATGGAACGGAAAAAGTATGTAGTATCTATTAAAATCGACATATTTGTTTTTTAGTGTGTTTTAACGAATATATTGCATTCTTAATTTGACACTTTTACTCTATCAGTCATTTTTGTAATTGATAATAAATGATAGGTTATTGTAATTTTAATAAGAATATCTCTTAAAAAATTTGTTAGTAATAACTATACTCCTTCAAGGGTCTCACTTTCTCCGCAAAACTCACTAACATGATATATTTTATAATAAGTTACATTACAAATTATTCTCATTCCACCGTTAAGTACTGATTAATATAATGATTATCAGGCGGTCTGTATATACTTTCTTTTTCCTTATTCTAATATATTTTTTTATTTTAATTTTTTATTCTATTTTTTAATCTATGTGCCATCCGAGTTAATATTAAAATTCCAAAGTATACAAAATAGGCCGGTGCAATTAATTTTTATTATTTCAAAAAGAAAGCAATTAAAGAGCTAGCTAGGTTTATATCACAATTTACATGCACATGGAACATGTTACTATATAATTCAATGATGAAAACCTATCAATAAATTTAGTGCAAAAAATCATATATTTTGATGCATATTTAATTATTTCATTTATGAATAAATGCATGCCAATTTTGTAAATAAGAAATAATTATTATTAATTGTAATGGATAGATTTTTAAATATGGGTATGAGCTGTCATTTATCTTCCCTCCCAAAACCCTTGCCATAGTTTATCTATGAGTCGGATACACTGGGTATGATGATGATAATAGATTTTCAAATCATCAAAATGTATTTTTTTAATATTAATAGAATATTGACTTTTTAAATACTAATACCTATATAATATTGTCAGATTATTTCTAAAATTAGTTGTACAAGTTGACTTTATAAAATTAAACTACTTAATCATCTATGGAGTATATAGTTTGCTTTTAGGTGTGATTAGTGAAATGTGTTATTGGTTGTTTTAGTTTTTGGTTGGACAAACAATTAAAAATTTGGTGATTATTTTTTTAATCAATTTAAAAGTTTATTTTAAAGCTAAATGAAAATCTGACTTGTTAACTCGAAATATAATAACTATTACGAGTACCTTAATTTTTTATTGACATTTGCTTTTTTGACCTTTTTCTAGATTTCAGCCAAAACTTATAACTGATCAAACAAGCTGATCAACAATTACACCATCTATAATTTTATATTAAAATACTTTCTTCGTTTTATTATATCAAATATTAATATTTTTTCATTTAATATATTATTATAATCAGTTAAAAGTATTTCAAAAATTTTTCTAATAATATTCTTTTGGAGTTTACTTTTCTCCTAACACTAATTTTATTGAAAGAAAGGGTCAAGTAGGTGTAGTGTCACAATTCAGAAATATGTCGGCCCATATCTTGTATTCCAAATCTCCCTTCCATGTGATTCATAATACTGACAACAAATTCATAAATTTCATCCTCATCATCATCAAATTCATAATTTTTATAATACTTCATGATATTACTTTTTTGTCCAAGTATATAGTACTATTTTGGTATGGAGGAGTTTAGAGGTGTTCATTCGGGTCATCGGGTTGATTTCGGGTCATGTGTTTCGGGTCGGTTTAGAATCAGGTTTTGTGTTCGCGTTGGTTTTTACAATATTGTAGATCCATTTTAAAGTCGGGTCAAATCGGGTTCGGTTATAAAGTCGGATGTCTATCGAGTCATTGGGTCTGTTTTAAACACCTCAAAGTCCAAGTAAATAACAGCGATTTGTTAAGTTAACAATTACCTTAAAGTGGTAGGAGTTGAAAGGGTACGAGTTTCGTGATTTTAGTTTACCTTTTATAATTTTATTTATTTTATTATTATTATTTTAATCTTTTTATGATAATTTACAAATTACGGTGATTGATAAGGAATTATTGTATTGGTTTGATATTTGGTCCACAAATTGAAACGTGCATAAACAAATAAAAACTTCTTTGTCCCCTCTTAAGATTACTTTTCTAAGAATGACATAAAGATTAAAAAAAATAGAAATATGTGTGTTTTATTGGGTATTGTATTAGTGGGGTCGTAAATCTTGTATGAGAGCGCTTCACCTAGAGCTAGAGGTATTTATTCGGGTTATAGTTGTATATCAATCAAAAAATTTATGTTGATGGTTGAGGTCCAAAAATATGTTAGATACTTCTAACACGCCCCTTCGCACGAGAACCCATTGGGCTAGAAGTGTGGATGCTCATAGGCACTGAATATTCCACTTTATTAAATGAGGGGTGATTGAGATTCGACCCGTGACCTCTTGTCACGTTTGCTCTGATACCATGTCAAGGAACCACCTCAACCAAAAGCTTAGGCTGATGGTTGAGGTCCCAGAATATGTTATATACTCTAACAATTGTGTTAATTTCAAGTTAGGTGTTTTGGTCGGTTTGAAATCTTGTTTTGTGTCCGACCATGATGTTATTTTACATAATGGTAAATTATTTATGAAGTCGGGTTAAATCAGATTTGATTACAAGGTCGGGTAAATTTCGAATCATTAGATCTAATTTGAACACCTCTACTCCCAACATATACAAGATTAGAAGTTCATATAATTAGATCATTTTCCTAATTGATCACTAATTGATCACTTTTAAAACTATAAGTGATTACTTAAAGGTTACATATGATCAATGTAATACCATAACTGTCATTGAGTCATTCCAATAAAAAGGTTCTACCCATAAGATCGTCATATTTCATAATTTTGAAAGAAATTTGATAATTCAGGTATAATTTACGTAACAAGGTATCAATAATATGAAGTATGTAGGCATCCATCCCTGAAAGACCGCACCACAATCAATTAGAAATAAACAATAAACGAGTTTATCGTCAGCAATTGCATCTAATATTACGTTATTGTTTCATTAATTTTTTATTTATAATTTTAATTTCCCAAAAATATAAGTAACAAAATACATGATTATTGATATAGGTGCTAAGCAATGCAATCTACAAAAGTGTGGAGCATAGGGTGATTGTAAACCCTAATTTAGAAAGAGTTTCATTGGCTTTCTTCTACAACCCAAGAGGTGAATTATTGATTGAACCAGCCAAAGATCTTATAACTCCTCAAAATCCTGCAATGTATCAACCTATGACATTCAATGAATATCGACTTTACATTAGGTTAAAGGGTCCTCGTGGAAAATCTCAAGTAGACTCTTTGGAATCTTCTAGATAATGTATTGTGTTATTGGTATACTCCCTGTGTCCCTTTGAATCAGCACCGTTTTGACTTAAAAAGTTTTCAGATTTTTTGGTCAAAAGGTGTTATTTCGGAGGGACAGAGGGAGTATGTATTATCATAAGGGTGATATAGGAAGGAGTTTATTGTGTATCTATATGTATAAGACTGTTTCAGTATGAGATAGGCAGTTGTGCCTATATCATTAGTCTGTTTATCTGATTGATCACTTTGAAATTGTAAGTGATCTCTTTGATACTCTAAATGTATATGGGTCAGCCTATTAGAGATGGTTTCACCACGTGACCGTCTTGTTTAAGAATCAGTGATAATTCTATTTGTCTATCTTTTTTTTTTATTATAGAATAGGTTAAGGAAAGAGGTAGGTGATGATAATCGAATTCAAAACCTTTTATAAGGAAAATAATAGTAATTTTTAAGATATGGAATTAGAAGATAATTTATAAATGAGATTAATTAAAAGATAATTTTAGATGACATTATAAAATATTAAAAGAAATTTGTGGATGAGATCATGAATAAGACAAACAACATGTTTAAAAACATTATACTAAGATGAACTATTTCAAGTTTCAAATGTAACATCCGGGCCCAACGGGCTATCGCTGACTACTCTTGCAGACTGTAGACTAGCTCTACAGACTAACACAAGTCTTTTTAGCATACTTTGGCCTTACTCGTGCGCGGCCAGAAAATTTCTTAGGAGGTCATCCATCCTAAGATTGATCCCCACCAAGCACACTTAATTGTGGAGTTCTTAGCAAATGGGCTCCCTAAAAGAAGATGCACCTGGTTGATATGAGTAATTTATCAATTCCTTTTCAAGCTAAATCTGGTGTATAACATAAAAAGAGATTAATTTTCCCTATACCTTTATAAGAATGAAGTGAACCTAGACAATCAATTAAACCCATCTTTAACACTACAACTTCACATGCCCGGTCCCTTATTGGCTTCAACTTTCATGTCAATTAACTAATTCTTTCTCTTTCTCCGATATAGGACAACTCACATGTGGGTAACACATGGACACTTCAAAAATTGAAATCAATTTTAACATTATTCATCAATCACACATTTATTATGCGATTTGTTCTTAATCTATAAGTTTTTTTTTGAGAAATTTTTAATCTATAAGTTACCACATAGTCATGTGGGATTTTAGCTTGTTTAATTCGTCTTATTGTAAATTTTAATAATATTAACTGTTTATAAGTTTTACTTAAACACAATTAGAGATATTTAAGATTGAAAATGTGCGGTGGGAAATATGTCAAAACCAAATAAAATAAGTAAAGAAAATAAGAGAAAATACTACATCAATCAATAAAAGCAAAAGTCAAAATTTAAGATGCAAAAAATCCCAAAATAATGAGGTTGATCTGGCTTACAGTTGTTGACATTTTCTAATAAAAAATTAAGAATAACACTTAGTCCATGATTAACATTTGTTTATTATTTTTCAGGTCAATATGTCCACATCTCACGTCACGGTTCGTTTGCTTAACAAAATATCAGTATTAATTAGTGGTAATGAAAATGATTTATATTGTAAATTTTCTCGCATTAATCATGTCATTATCATGTAATGAAAATTTGATCATAAAATTGTTTTTTGTTCACAGTTTCTCCTTACCACGTAATACCATATGTTCTATTGGTAATGCAATGGAGTGAATTTTGTGCAGAAAATAAAATTGTTGAAAGTGCATGATCATTAAATTTGTCAAAAGATATTCCTATTAAAATTATAATAATTTTCAATTATTATTCCCACTATTTAATATACCGA
Source organism: Amaranthus palmeri (assembly GCA_019776075.1). Lineage (NCBI taxonomy): Eukaryota > Viridiplantae > Streptophyta > Magnoliopsida > Caryophyllales > Amaranthaceae > Amaranthus > Amaranthus palmeri. The sequence continues at coordinate 180,326 of JAAKBH010000329.1, forward strand.
TTACTAAACGGGCTTAAATGTTCATTGTATTTTGACTTTTGCATCATGTAATAGGAGAATAATTTGAACATAATTTTTCATGAGGATAACGTTAAAATAAATTGATGTGAAATTTTTTAAAATTCGTTTTGATGCTTGCATGTATGATTTTTTCATATTTAATGAAAAATGATATATACAATCCTTATCTATATATAAGAAAGAATCTAGTGATATTTTAATGTAATTTAATATTGTATTGGCTTTGAAAATATAAAATACTATATTATTTTACTTTTTATTTTACTCTGGTATACCGGTTTGGATGGGACACGAAGTGGAGTCGGTATTCTCGTAGCTAATGAGATCTTAAAGCAAGTAGTAGAAGTAAGGCGGTGCAATGATAGGATTATGCTAGTTAGAGTTGTGGTAGGGGAAGAGGTCGTCTCGATCATTAGTGCGTATGGACCGCAAGTTGGGCTTGATGAGCAAGTGAAACGTGAGTTTTGGGATAATTTGGGTGACCTTTTGGAAGCTATCCCTATCGACGAAAAAATTTTTATAGGAGGGGACTTCAACGGTCACATAGGGAAGGAGGCTGTTAACTATAACTCTGTTCATGGCGGTTTTGGCTACGGTGTAAGGAATGAGAGTGGGCAGAACCTTCTTGAGTTCGCGTTTGCCAAGGACCTAGTTATAGCAAACTCGATCTTCAGAAAGAAGGATGAGCACTTGATAACGTACAAGAGTGGTGGGCTTGCTACCCAGATAGACTACTTTTTAGTACGTAGGAGCACCCGGAGCTCGTGCTTGGACTGCAAGGTTGTGCTTGGCACTAAGATGCCAACCCAACATAGGTTATTAGTACTAGATTTCCGTATGAGGAGGAAGATTGTCGAGAGGAAGTCTAAGGGAAAGGATACGATCAGGTGGGGTAGTCTAAAAGGGGATAAAATCGCAACCCTATCAAGCAAGATCAAGACGTTAGGCTACCCTAATATCTCAGGCGATGCAAATCAAATGTGGGAATCTATGGCGACAACCATTCGTATGGTGGCGAAGGAAACGCTAGGGGTGTCGACAGGAAAGGAAAGGGAATACAGGGAATCGTGGTGGTGGAGCGAGGAGGTGCAAGAGAAGATAAGGAACAAAAACAAGAGATTCAAGGAGCTTATTGCCTGTACGGAGGAGGAGGTTAGGGCACAAATGAAAGAGTCGTACAAGGAAGCGAAGCGGGAGGCGAAGAAAGCAGTCGCAAAGGCAAAGAGTCATGCCTTTGAAGCCTTCTACCAAAAGCTTGATACCGCAGAGGGGGAGAAATATATTTACAAGTTGGCTAAAGCCAGATCTAGGCAGAGGGAAGACTTGGGAGCAGTGAAGTATATCAAGGATGAGAGTGGACGGGTTCTCATTAGCCAAGAGGACATCAAACTAAGATGGCATCAGTATTTCTCCCAACTACTAAATATGTCAAGGGGTCCTACAAAGGAAACTCGACAGACTTCGGACACACAAAGAACACGGGTTTGTGGGTCATTTGGTGACATAACCAAGGAAGAAGTAAGTGAAGCCCTCAAAAAGATGGGGAGATTTAAGGCAGTTGGACCGGATGATATCCCGATTGAGGTGTGGCGGAACTTAGGTGATGAGGGCATTCAATGGCTTACTAATCTCTTTAATGCTATCCTGCGATCTAGTAAGATGCCGGAGGAGTGGAGGTTTAGCACAATTATCCCTTTGTTCAAGAAAAAGGGCGATGCACAGGAATGCGGGAACTATAGGGGTATCAAACTCCTAAGCCACACTATGAAACTGTGGGAAAGAGTTATTGAGAAAAGAATTAGACGGGAGACGGTGATTAGGGAGAACCAGTTTGGTTTCATGCCGGGGAGATCAACTACTGAGGCGATTCATATTTTGAGGAGGCTGATGGAAAAGTATCGGGAGCAAAAGAAGGATTTGCATCTCGTGTTCATCGACCTGGAGAAAGCATATGATAGCATACCACGAAGCATCGTTTGGGATAGCCTCAAGAAAAGAGGTATTTCATCAAGATATATTGAGGTAATACAGGACATGTATGATGGAGTTTTGACCAACATTCAGACACCGGTGGGGCTAACAGAGTCTTTCAGTATTAGAGTGGGCCTACATCAGGGATCAGCACTTAGTCCTTTCCTCTTTGCGGTAATTATGGATGAAATCTCAAAATCCATCTGGGAAACCGTACCATGGTGTATGCTTTTTGCCGATGATATAGTATTGGCTGCAGAAACTAAGGAGGAGGCTAATGGTAAATTAGAGGAATGGAGGGAAGCCTTGGAGGGCAAGGGGATGCGCATAAGTCGCTCGAAGACTGAATACATGCGATGTAACTTTAGTGGGATAGAATCGATAGGGGAGCCAGAGGTGTCCATTAGGGGAGAAGCTGTTGCATGCACGTCCAAGTTCAAATATTTGGGTTCAATAATTCAGAACAATGGGGAGATTGAGGGTGACGTTGCTAACCGTATACAGACAGGTTGGCTCAAGTGGAGAGCAGCGACTGGGGTGCTTTGTGATAAAAGATTTCCTAATAGACTTAAAGGGAAATTCTACCGCGTAGCGATTAGGCCGGCTTTGTTGTACGGAACGGAGTGTTGGCCTGTAAAGAAGGCTTTCGAGCAGAGAATGGATGTAACAGAGATGCGCATGCTGAGATGGATGTGTGGTAAGACAAGGATGGACAGGATTAGAAATCAGGAGTTTAGGGAAAAGTTAGGGGTTGCACCTCTCTCTGCAAAGATGCGGGAGAACAGGCTCAGATGGTTTGGGCATGTGCAGAGAAGCACCCATGACGCCCCAGTGAGAAGGGTCGAACGCATCATAGTGGAGGGCAAGAGAAGCCGGGGAAGACCTAAGAGGACGTGGGAGGAGCAGATTAACAGCGACCTGCTCGAACTACACCTCTCTAAGGACCTGACCAGGGATAGAGCCACATGGCGGCGACTTATTCATGTCCTAGATTACTAGACTAGTTTGATACTGTTCTGTGACTTTTGTCATCGCTTTTCACTTCCATTTTTACCTATATCGCTTTTTTTTTTTTTTTTTTTTTTTTTTTTTAATCCCTATGCTTGGCTAACGTGGGTGTAAGATGCAGGTTTTCGGATTTTTGCAGGTCCTATCCTTGAAGACTCCTCTAGAGCCGAAGGACTCTTATGACCGCCCTCTCCTTATGGGTATGAGACGCCGTCGACCTTCCTTCCCCAGACCCTGGCCATAGAGTATCTATGTGCGGGAACACTGGGTATGATGATGATGATGATTTTACTTTTTATTTTCTTTTGGAAAGTTAAAATAATCACATAATTTAGATGTTTTCAATTTCCATGTTAAATAATTCTCTTGAAAAATTAAAATAATTGATAATAAAGTGAGGTGGTTGATTTTTATGTACAAACTTAGAGTTGTAAATATCATTATCCATAATTAATATACGAAATTATTTTTATAAAATATATTTATTAAATTAAGACTCAAATTATATTTGAAACTATGAAAAAATCAAGAGAATTTCCACGTGGTAATCATGAATTTTTGGCTTTTCCACAAATGCATTTTTAAATCTGCATGGTGATCGACCTTGAACTTTTGATTTTTCCATGTGGTAGAGAAAATGCTAAATTTTTGGTTAAATTAAGTATCTATTGCGATTTAATTTCAAAATATGTGGTTAATTACTTAATTAGGTGATCACAACGTTTCTTTTTTGAAAAAAATATCGTTACGTTAGGTAAAATTAGCATATTAACAAAATAATTCCTTTCATCTGCCACATAAAAAATTAAAAGATCAATATCACCACATGGATTTAAAAAAAAGTTTGTTTACCACATGGAAAAGGCGAAAATTAAATATTGAATGACGCCATATTAATTGTGAAATGGTTAGCGTGGGTTGATTACTATGCATGGTTAACGTGAGTGTGTGTTGCAGGCTTTTGGATAGTAGCAGGTGTCTCTCTTTGAAGACCTTTTTGACCCGGGGGACTCTTTGACTGCACTCGATCTCCTGTATGGGTATGAATTGACGTCTATCTTCCCTTCCCAAACCCTGACCATAGTTTGGTTATGAGTAAGATACACCGATTACGACAACATATTTGTGAAATGAAGCACTTATAGATCAATGGAATATGGCTAGGGGCCTAGGGCGGTTGATTCACCTAGTGGCTACTATTACTATTTAAAGAAAGATTTAATCAAACGCATTACTATTTATATCCGTGAGCATGTGGCGTGACTCACGAAAGATTAGATGAATTATATACTTTAATCATAGTTTTTCGATTTATGAATTTTTTTTATCATAATTATTTCAAATATTGCTAAAAAATAAATATATTACAATTTATTTTCTTCCGGATAAAAATATATAAATTTTTTAATCCAAAGTTAAGTAATGATTGAAAATATACATGAAATTAGAAATTTGGTATACAGGGCCGTCGAATGGCAAGTGCAAAGCGGTCAACCGCCCAGGGCCCCGTGTTTTTCAGGGCCCAAAAACTTATTTTTATGTATATAAGTGATTAATTTGAATCAAATTTATATATAACTTACATTTTTTTGCTAAATAATATGAGTTTTTAATGTTTTTTTTTTTTTGTAAAGTAGATTAAAAATTAACAACAAAAAACAAAAGATGTATTATATTATGCGTTATGTCTTAAGTTTTTAGGGGCTCATTTTTATCTTTTGCTCTGGGGCCCAAAAATGAACGAGACGGCCCTGTTGGTATATAACATCATCAATATTCATCATTATCATACCCAGTATATCCCGCTTATAGAAAACTATAATCAGGGTTTTGGAAAGGAAGTACGACGACAACTCATACCCATAGACACGTACAAAAGTTTACAGGGACACAAATTTAAATGCGAAATTAGATACTCAGTTTATAAATGAATATCGCTAACAAACGCCTTTGTGCATTCCTTTACGAGGATATATATCAATTTCAAATAATAAATTAGAAAATAATTTAGATTTGATATTATGTGTGCAATAATTATATTCTTTTTATTATTATATATAGTAATATAGTATCATGTTTTCATTTTATTTCAAACATTATTTTTAAAATATATTATTATCTTGTTAAACCGACTTTTATAAGCTTTGGCGTTTGCTAGAAAAAAAATGCAAAGTTTGTGACACGATCTAGCTAGGCTGAAAGAAGGGAAGTACTAGGACCTTATTTGAAAAAATTGGTTCACGCAATCATACTTCAACTAAGGCAAGACCTTTTTCTCACAGCAAAAATTAAAAGTGGTTCATCAAGATTTTCTTTGTCTTCGTCAAGGAACCAACGACCTAGGACTTTCCTTTGTCTTGCCGCAACATATTTCATTTTACATGAGGGGTATATGTGATTTGAATCTGTTACTTCTTAAGTTCTTATCACAACAGTTTTTGATATCATGTATGTCAAGAATCAACGCAAATAAAAAATTTAAACTCATAACTTATGTCGCATGACAAAAAAAATGTGATTATTCTTAGCTTGTTCATTAATATCAATATATCATTAGCATTTAGCTATCAAAAATTAAATCTACAATGGATAATATTCAATAATCATCAATGATCAACCAATCATGTTGATATAATCGTAAGCAAATACGTCAAGCATTTTGATCAAGATTTAGTGTTTTTAGACCCAAGATATGAAGCCCATATTAAAGTCTTTATTGCATTGTAAGATCTTATTGAAATATGATCCTAATTGAATAAAGAGATATAAATGTAACATAATAAAAGTAATAGGTATAATCATGGTTATGGTCATCAGTTCAGTATCCCACTTAAAGTCAGGGTTCGAAGAAAAGGTAGCGGACAAATCATACATGTACATTTGTAAATTGTAACCCTCGAGGTAATCAGAGCCCTGCAACATGAGAGATGGGTAGCACCAAGATAACGTAGGAGAAGTTACCTGCAAAACTCAAAATAAAATGGACTAAAATAGGACCATTAGAAAAAAAAAATTAAAACTGATAAAAAAGAGGTCTGGGCAACCCAAACAAGGAGGAGAAGAATTAGTCCACTCATAAACCCAAATAAGGTTTACTACTAAAATCAATTGGTGATAGTAGGAGTTAATGATGCATACTCTTCTCTATCTTCGATGTGGGACAACTTACATGTAGGTAATACATGGGCACTTCATTAAACTGAATTGAATTGAGTTGAGCTGAACTGAACTGAACTGATAAAAAGACAATGATATTTATATAACAAATTCTCCAAATTAACTATGCACATCTTAATGGTTACATTAAACTTGTCATCATTATGTACACATTTATGGTTATAGTAAACTTGGATTATTTACACGTTAATGGTTATAGTAGACTTGTCTTCACTATTAATTTTCATGTGGTTATAATACCATGAATAACAATATAGATTGGCCGGATTACCACATAGATTTTAGCATATAAAACCTTACATTTTGTGATTTTTGGTTTATTGTTTTAAAATTCATATAATGTATGTTTTATAATAAATAAGATATTAGTAAATTTTATTGGAAACATGATAATTTTAATAAGTTTTAATATAATGTTAACTTTTGGTTTTTGATTTTCAAAGTCATAGGAATATATGTCGTCGTATAAATGAATAAAAACTGGTGAAATTTATTGAAACAATAAAAAAGTTTAAAAACACTTTATGATTTTCTATTTTTGGTTTTTAGTTTTAACAAAACAATAATGAATATACTCTAAAAATTTAAAATCTAAAAAAAAACACGATAACAAACAGACCCTAATAGTTAATAGAAAATCAAAATTAATTTTTTAGCACACGCATTAGATTATGATATTAGAGAAATTGAATATATATACAAGTAAAATTTAAAATGTTATACTCATTATGTACCACCATATTTGGTGGAGCAAACAAGAAAATGAGACAAAATATAATATTGTAGGTAATGGTAAAAATGTATTAGACATAATGAAAATGTAAATTTACTTTAATTTGTAGATAAGAATTATAGAAAAAATGTGAGTATTAATGATCAAAAATAGAAATGAGATAAATTTAACGGGACAAAATAAAAAGAAAGTGAGACAAATTTATATACTATCTCCGTTTTGAAATACTTGTTACATAAGCTTATTATATACACCTAATATATAAGAAAAAACATTAAATTTCAGTGATTTTTAGTTATGAACTCATATAAATGATCAAAATAACGCAATGTAGAATATAACAAGTATAATGAAACAAAATAATTATAAAAGAGTCACTAGTACGACATAGCCCGTTTTTCCGCCATTTTTGAAGGTTATGATCATATGGACAAATCTCGAGCCGGGGGACTCTTTGGCTGTGCTCTGTTTTATGGGCATGAGTTGTCGCCGTCTTTCCTCTCTAAATCCTGGTCATAATTTTCTATGGGCGAGATATAATAAGTATATGATGATGATATTTTATGGACAATCACGTTTAAGTTTATTGCCATTGGAGTCGTCAAATCATATAGTAGGAATTACCGTTCGACAATCAATGAGCGAGGATAAAGAAACATTTGGCCATATTCACCTTTTGTCTCGCGCATTTAGCATTATTTGCTATTTTTTGTTTATTTTACATTTTTATTTAATATTTTTATTTTAGAATATTGGTATACTGCTTTCTTTTAATATCATATATTTTAATTCTCTTTTTATTTTATATACACAATTTATTCTCTTTAATTTCTATTTATGTGATAATTTACTATTTATATATTTTCTACTAACTTTATTTATACATTTTTATATTGCTATTGTTTCCATATGTTTACATTAATTTTATTATAATATTTTTTTAATAATTATGGACTCTATATTTTACCACTAAATTTATTTTAATATCTTTTATACCATGATCTCGACTTTTCTCTATTAGATTTATTATTCAATGAAATAATATATTCACCATCTAAATGATTCTATTTTTCATAAGTCCTGTAAATATTCCTGATGAGGATAAATTTATAAAAGAAAAGTGTATCAACTTTTTTTCTTAAAAAACACCTTATTATTCTTGGCTTCTAATTTAAAGGGACAAAATAGTACTTCCTCCGTTTTTTTAGTTGCACCATTTGCATTTTCTACACTATTTATTATTTAATAGTGTTTTATATAGTGCGGCTATTAAACGAGAAAAAACATAGTCATGTGGGATCTTGTTTTATTTGTCTCGTCAGATACTTTCATAATATCAAATTTTTATAATTTTTAGTTGAGTATAATTCTAGATATAAGCAATCTGTTAAACACATTGGGCTACGTAAAAAGGCATTTGGGTGCAAGTAAAAAAACGAAGGAGGTATAAAAAAACAAAATAGTCAAAAGGGTAATTAATTCCAACAAGCTAAGCACAAGTCCGGACTTAGTAAAACAAAAGTACTTCCTCCATTCCGTTATATTTGCTACATTTTTACGCAATCTAATGTGTTATAATGTTTATTTATATGTTGAATTCTACGCATCTAAAAATTATTAAATATCATAAAAATATCCGATTAGATGATTGAAATAAGATTCCACTTGACTATTTTAACTTACACACTAACCACAATATATAAAATAAGCTTAAACGATAAATAAATTCCTGTATTAAAAATGTAGCAAATATTCTGAAACAGACGAAGTATATAACACATGCAAAATGCTCTACCACTTTGGCCTTTGTTAACCAACTAGTACCTTTAGGAAAAAAAAAGGTTCGTGTCTCATGACATGATAGGGGAGGCCCCCCGGGTCCCTCAAGGTTGTGTTGAAAGAGAAATACATGTCATATTGACTATTGTCATCCACATTCCACAAGCAATTTTGTACTTGTTTCGTTCTGAAATATCGTTTAAGTTTATTTTATTTATTGTGTGACTAATGTGTATGAAAAATATTAACTTTTTATGTTTTTGAATGGAGAATTCACATCAATGAACTATCTATGAATAATCGAATCTATTATCATCATCATCATATTCAGTGTATCCCGCTCATAGATATAATCGAATATATGAATAATCGAATCTATGAACTCTGATGTATAGACTCGAGAATTCACATCCAACTATCAGCATAATACGTGTTTTGAGTGTTCACCTAGGTAAAGTTATGGGACATGGGTAAATATCATAATTTTAGTCTAAAATAAAGTGTTAAAGTGTCATACTACATACGTCAAAGTGCCAAGGATTCAACTAAAATAATTAAGCAAAATGAAGCGTTCAGATAATAACAATATTTGTTATAGTATAAAGATTAGAAACTCTTGCGAGAAAAAAGGCGCTTATGGTTGAAGACAATGGCGAACTTAAGGAGGGTAGGAATGAGTGTTGGCTACTACCTTTGTCCCAATGAGAATGAATTTAAAGAAAAAAGGAAAATTTTTAGAAAAGCATGAAAAACTGTGAAAATATATGATATTAAGTGAAGAAAACGAATAAATAGTGTGAATGATATTAAAAAGGGAGTTTACATGTGTGGTTAAAATTAAAAGATGGTAAAGGAGTGTATTTCCAGATAAGTAAATGATGCAAAAATGAGTAGAACTTAAGGCAAATTAAATGGAACAGAAAGAGTTGTATTTTAGATTATATTATTAGGATCAATCTCTTTAAAGCAATTCCAAACCACATATTATCATTTTTTGACATCATTGACCCTTGTGAGAAGATCATTGGTTGGTTGAAGTCTGAAACTGTTAATAAGACTATGATGCCTCTAATCTTTTCATCTCATTCACAAATTCCTTAGTTCAAATTTCTTTAATCCACTTTGTTTTTGTTATTTTAAATTAATACAAATAAATTTTTAGAAAAAAAATGTAAATAATGCAAATTCATAAGAAAAAAGGAAATAATTCATAATTTATCAAGATCACAAATACAATTATTCAAAACCACATATATATTTAGAAGTAAATATAAATGTCAGAGTATGTAACATGCCAAAGATATCCTCAACCAAAATCTTAGAATATTGGCCATAATATATTATATATTATATATTCTAACAGTTATCGAACTCCATTGTTGATAAGTTCAACTATAGCAAAAAGTTGCCCCTTAATTCCCCAATAACGCACACCCTAGCTTACAACAGGGCCGACTCTAAGCTAGGGTAAGGCATGTCTACGCCCAGGGCCCCCCATAAGTTTTAGTTTTCAATTAGCATTAAAGTTCGAATTTTTTTTGTATCTAATAGTTTATGTTTCCATAAATAATCTTTCACCCCGAGCTCTTAAAAACCTAGGGCCGACCCTGGCTTCCAAAGACAAGACATTTTTTCCCCATAAATACAACATAAAAGGAATGTTGATAAGTGATAACCATGGATCTCACAAGAGTGAAAGAGTGACTCAACAAATTTGATAGAAAAAGTGGTTGGAAAATGGAAATACAAGCCAAGACAACTAGACAAGACTATGATAATAATGATTTTTGATTTGGATAAGATAATAGTAACACCTACTGTCGTGAGAGGATCATTTTTCAGTGAGATAACCTCAAATAAAGAGTTTGTAATTTTTAGTTGTACGAGAGAACAATTTATGTATGAGATTCTCTTACACATACCATAGTTTGTACATAATCTTATTATTTGTATGTATTAATTGGATGATTTTAATACGAGATGAATCTTACAGTGAGACCGCCTATATTGAATGGGTAATGCAATAATTGGATAACTATGTCTTTGAACAAAGCCCAATAAAAATAGTAATTATACTTTTTGTTTGTTGAGTTTGCATGCCAAGAGAAAGCAAAGTTCATTACAACTTCTAAGGGAAAGCTTACCATGTGCCTAATGACTTGGAGAAGATGTAATGATGGGATATTGTCCACATCTCAACTTCCCCCATAAAAACACTAGGCTTTCATAATGGGGTGATTATTCAACTTCTAAAACATCATCATCATCATAATATTCAGTATATTCCGCTCATAGAAAAATATGATCAGGATCTGAGGAGGGAAGAACGACGACAACTCATACCCATACAGGAGAGTGCAATCAAAAAGTCCCTGACTTAAGAAGGGTCTTCAAAGAGAGAAACCAGTAAACTTAAATGATAAAGATTTTGTAACGCAAAGTTCATTAGGTTTTTCTATCATAAATTAAAGGTGGAATTTTCAATAAATAATTAATCATATAAAAATAAGATTTTTAGAATCGGATTTTCTAATAATGAAAATATTAGATTTTTAAAGGACAAGCTAGAGATGATATTTTAATTCTGAATTGTAAAGTGGAATTTTAAAATTATGTTTAAATTGTATTTTTTTTATCTATATTATTTAAGCATAGTCGATAAGTAAACCTTATATGACAAAAGCTAAGAGCATCACTGACTTGAGAATAATAATATATAATTTAATACCCTATATGACAAAAGCTAAGAGCGTCACTGACTTGAGAATTAATATATAATTTAAAGATCTATGTTGTGATATAAATCAAATTTCATATATTTTCGTGTATATGATAAGTTTCAAATTTATTGTTAAGTTACTTTATGTGATTAATTCTTTTAAAATATTAATATAATTTCTAATTTACTATTAGAAATGTAAGTAAATTAAATGGTAGACAGGTAGAGTATCAAAAATTATGTGTTAGTTAAGTGATTGATGATTTATTCTTTAATGAAAGAGGTTAAATTAAAAAAAAATTATTAAAATACTTTCTCTATTTCATTTAAAATTCTCACACTTTGCACCAATTGTTTAAAAAGAAATATAATTTGAACGTTTTATAATTTGACTTGGATTAGTACCAGACCAAATAAACCAAAATCCAAAATTCTAAATTGAATCAAATAGGAGTTGACCTTTTAATTGCGGAAACTATTACTTCCTCCGTTCTGATTTACTTGCTATTCATTGCATGGGCACAAAGATTAAGAATTTACTGTGCAATGATGAGTAATAGGTGGGAAGTTGCTTTTTGGAATTTTTTAATATTATTTGTTGAAAAATAAAAAAGAAACATAGGAGTAATTAGATATAGAGTGGGATAAAAATAGGAGTAGGTATAACTTTAAATGATTGATTTTCTACTAAAAAGAAAATATAACAAGTAATATGAAATTTTCTAAAATAGAAAATGTAGCAAGTATTATGAAACAGAAGTAGTTGATTAAACCTTGTGCAACCCACCCTACAAAAAGAAGACTTTAGGCGGGTAAACTAACAAGTTTTCTAAAAAAAAAAGTCTTTATTCAAGAGTTAAGTCTCATTTTGTTATGCCCACTTTTGCTACTATATTTTTCGAATTTAATTTATAATGGACGAAAATTTAATTTGAATTGAACTGAAAATATTAAATCGAATTAATTTGATTTAGTTTGATCTAGATTTTTTTTTAAAAAATATAGTTTGATCTAGATTTTAACCAATTTCATTTTAATTTGAATTAAAAAATCAAAACTAAAATTTAATTTAATTTAATTTAATTTAATTTAATTTAATTTAATTTAATTTATTTTATTTTACAAAAAAATTCAAAATGCAAACCGCCTATTAAATTTTTTTCCAAAATTCCAAGGAAAATTTGCTCAAAATAATTCAAACTATTACCCGTTGGCCAAAGATAATCCCAACTATTGTTATAATTTGTTGAATTCGTACCAGCCTCACTTTTAAGTTTTAACCGTATGCAACAAGTAATTTTTCCACTTTTTTCTTTCTTTATTGATTATTAGATGTAGGGGAAGGGTTAATTTGAACATTAAGTGAAAAAATAAAACAAAAAAGTGGAAAAGTTACATGTTTTGGTGGTAACAAGGGGTGGGTATGTTTTCAACAAATTATGAGAATAGTTGAGATTATTAAAAAATAATTGATAGTTGGGATTATTTTTAGCCAACGAGTGATAGTTACGATTATTTTGAGCAAATTTTCCAAATTCGAAATGGTTAATTGAATGCCTAATAGTGGAATAACAAGAAATTAGAGAAATTTATTTACACTTTCATGGCTTCCCTCAGATTCTGGCGATTTGCAGCAAATATGTGCGCAAATTTCCTTCTTTCTCCTCTCGTAAGTCAACTTATGCTTTCCTTATGGTAAATTTCGATCATAATTTTCAATACTTGCATACATTTTAGTTCAATTCTGGAAAATTTTCAGTTTTGCATACCTTTTTAATTAATGTGAATGGTGTTAATTTCTAGTTTATTGGAACTCTAAGTATCGATTACTGAGTTGAAAACATAGTCAAATTGTTACATGTTGTGAAGTTTTTGATATTTTTAGGGATTATTGATTTGGTTTCATCGACCCCCAAATATAGATACAGGAGATGTATATACATTGTAACATTTGTTTTGAATCATCGAATAGCAAGTTCAATCCGAAGAAACTAACAATATCGTGTTATGGTCCATTGCATGAGACTTGTCCCACATTGGTTGTGTATGCAATTGGTGTGGGATTTATAGGCAAATGGGCGTTCTCACTCATCAGACTATCATTTTGCTTTGAGCTCTATTCCGTTCGGCAATGGTCTTGATCACGATAACGGGAGTGATGCAATTATCATATTACCTAAATATCGGTCAAAACCATAAGATATCCCTTGATACGGCCCAAAAAACGGTTTTTTTATAACTTTACAACGCAGAAAATATCGGTTCGTTTATTTTTAAAACGTTTACAACGCGATGTGGCCTTGTTTTTACTCTACGATTCCATATATAGCACTCCTAGATTACAAGACTTATCTTGAGAGAAGTTCCATGGGGCACATTGTTCATCTATGAAATTGTATTTTTTGAACGAAGCCAAAGATGAGGTCAATGCCAAGATAAAGGTGTGGTTGCAGGAGTTCGAATAAAAAGGGCTGAACCAATTTGAAGTAAGATTGTGTATGTGGAGTATCACTTTAGCATGAAAGGTCACGGCAGAGGTGTTGTAAACTGGATTGAAGGATCTTCTCTCAAATGAGTGTTTCGAGTACCTTGACAAATTTTTACAAGGACAAGGATATTGATCAAGATTTTAAGCATATGTTTTCAATTGAGATTAGATAGAAAGTTAAAATCTATTATGATATGACCGAAATCTGTTGCTAAGATTTAAGGGAAACTTTACTGGCTTGCCACTTGACTAACCCTACTATATGCAGGAGTCATAATATTGTGCTTTTAGTATAGATCTTTGTAGGGAGATTAAGATAGCTAAGTTGCCTATATTAAGATGAATTAGTGGATATATCCTAAGGGTTAGTATTTGAATGGAGTCATAAGATAAGTCATTTACGTTGGTTGGGTCAAGTGCAAAGAACCAAAAATGCAAAGGTTGGAACTTTGATGAACTTAGAAAAGGTAGGCCAAAGATTATGTGTAAACAGGAGAGAAGGATGACAAGAGCATATGACAATAGATAAAAGTGGGCGGAGGAGCACCATGTAAGTAGATTATCGTTGGATTTTTATTGAAGGATTCAGATATGCAGTAGCATATGACATTAGATAAGAATGGACGAAAGAGGAGAATATATGTAGATTATCATTGGAATTGATTTTCTTATGTGTAGATGAATATTACATAAAGTCAGATAAAATACAATCTTTCTTGGCTGATTTTCCACGTTGATTTGTTTTTGTTCATGTAATCAACCTCATGCTATTGCGACTAATGCTTTGACATAGTTGTTGTTATGATCATATTAATTGTATCTTACATGATGTGAAGTTAAGGTGATATTTGAATTATTATGGCTCATTTTCACCCTTTAAGCACTAAAATAATGCAACATAGTTGGACTTTTTTTCCCCTTACAATAGGCAGAGAAACTACTCTGGATCTTGATGGGTTTCTTTTTGTTTTTTCTCTCTGGTTGTGGAGAGCTTTTGAAGATTTTGAGTTTTCCTACTCCATTTAGTTGGCTTTTATGAAGTTTAGATTATTATGCTGATTTGGTAAAGAATATCACCTTGAAGCTCAGTACTGATTGCCACTGTGATTGAAGATTAGACTCACTTCTGTTGCTATTCGATTCAAAAGTCTTAATAATACTTTTCCCTTGCATAGTTGCATGCGATGTTGCGTCCAGAAATGTTCATGATGTCACTTGGAGTTTTGGATAGATCAATCTTTCACGCCAGAGATGCTTGGGTTGTGGTGGATGGAGAACAGCTTAACCGTGACATGGATGACAGGCAAGACAAAAACGTACCAACAACACCAAAGTGGCCTTAATCCCAAATAATGGGGTCAGCTGCATGGATGAGAGGCAAGACCCAGACAAAAACTATCCAATTAAAGGTATTGGCATCTTTATGAGATCGTGTCTTTGTAATGTTTCCTGATTGTTATTTTAAATGCATTGATCATTTGTTTTGACTGAAATTGATCGGCACAATATAGAACACAGATCTTTGCTTAAACATGATGCTCAGAGTTCTTGTCATAGTTCCTTGAGAAGTCTTGAGCGACATAATTTCTAGCGTGAGAAGCTGGGACAAACCAGTACCTGCAGGGTAAGAATTAGTATCAGTCCTTGACAAGCGCTTCATATATATATTTGGCCCCTCTAGTAGTCCAAATTAAACTCCATCCTCGTACATACTTGCTCCATGTGCTAGTGATAAAAATTGAATTTACAATATTCTTATGATTTCACCCTCCATCCCTATCAAATTGACCATATTTTTCATTTTAGTTTGTCCCATTTACTTTGCACCAAACGGTTTCACTCCTTTTCTTTCAATCTCGTCCATAAACTCATTTTCTCTCCACATCTCATCCACTTATTTATTTCATCACTTGTGTTTTGTCTTATTCTACAACTACAAATTAATATTGCAATCTCAAAGAAAAGGTGCATTTTATAGGAGCAGAGGGAGTACTTGGAAATTAAGATTTAAGTAAAGTATTATCAATTAAAAATGCTGAGACAATTCTTGCTTAAATTAGCGTCAACTCTCCCACTCGTTTGAAGCTCTAAATAGCATGTCCTTGCTTGATTTGTACTTATTAAGACATTCTCTTTCTAGTTCGTATCATTTTCTCTAGGAGTAGCTTATCATTGCTTTCTTTTGAACAGTTTTCCATCCCCTAGTACTGTTCAGAAATCAGGCTCAGTATGAGCCATTCAAGAAAACAGGGAAAAATTGGAAGTTCTTTATGCTTTAGTGAACTGATTATAAATGATATTCTTGATGTCTTGGCCTTCAATTTGAGGAAGTAGTTAATATGTATTTTGCAAGCTTGGGTTGCTTGAGCACTTGTTTAGAATCTGAGTTTACTTTTTGCCAAATTACTTGCTCACCAAGTATGAGACAGTCAAGGGTTCTAGGTGCTATTTTTATATTGATTGGTCTTTGGTAGTTATACAAGACTTTTCTACTTTCTAAGAGTTTTTTTAGGTCTAGAAAATATGGCCAGTTTTTTGAAATGGTGTTTAGCACACCTTAATTTTGTTGAAGTGAAGTTATTTCTGTTGATTTGCTTAACTAAATTATTTTTGCTAAACATAATTGGTGTTTTTTCTTCTTTGCACTATTGATTTTTTCGTCCTGAGTTGTTTTGAATTGAACATATTTTTACAAAACTAAGCCAAGTATGATTAGTTTAAGGTAAACTAGACAAGGACCTAGAATTTAAGACTGAACAATTGAAAAGATTAGGGTGTTGAGTATTATTTAACTTACAGAAGTGAGAAGTCTATGGTAGTATTTATGAGAACTGCGTGATTTTTATTTATCTGAATTCGATTAGTACTCTCTACATTCATAATATTTTGCTCCATTTGGCTAATGTTTGTGAGAACTTAATTGGTAAAATGGAACGGACTTTTGAGAGACGGAAGGATTATTTTATATTGCCCATTTTTGTTTCCGGGGGAGGGAGTATTTTATATTGTTCTTTTTGTTTTTGGGGAAGGACATATCTTTTTACTATTTAATATAATTGGCCTTATTTCTTTTTTAGTTTGTGGCTTTGTGCTATTTGATTTGCCCCATTTCTATTTTTGGCCATGGCTCATGCTTTTTTTTTCTTTATTTCTCATTCACACATTTAATTTACATTTTCATTTCATCGACACATTTCTCCAACTTACCCATGAATTTACATTTTACTCAATTTTTTTTTTTAATTTGCAATTGCAAGTCATTAATACTTGGGGCTATTTCTTTGGGCGAACGCACTAGTTTATTGACATGTATCTAATAATGAATCCAGTCAGTCAACCAACAGCCACTTAATATTCTATAATAAAAAAGGGAAATATTAAAAGCAAGCTGATGATAGCAATTATATTCAACTATTAACAAAGAAGAATGAGGAGCTACGAGGAGGGATTAGTTTTCACCAACTAGCCAACCTTTTTTTCCATTGAAACATCAATTTTTTCTAATTTCTTGTTTTACAAGTTGTTAAATCAGTTACAACCTACAAGAAGTCCTTGGTTAATGGTAATTTTTTAATGAAACAATGGTGTTCTTTTTTCAGGCAGTACATGAAGGGAATCTTTTAGCTTATTTATTTCTTAATATAAAAGGACTTACCAAAAAGTCAAACAACTATAACTTGTCAATTTTCTTGTCCCCGCCTACAAAATCTAGATGGAGGTATGCCATTCATAGATAGTATTGTTTTAAACTTTAAAGTTTCCTAAACCTTAGTATTGGTTCAAACTTCCCTGAGTAGTGTTCTCAGAAGCACTAGAAGCAAATCTCACCTTGGTTTTTCTCTTCCTACATGTAATTCTGATAAATACTACTTCTAATCCTACCATAAATATCATTATTGGTTTACAGTGCCTGAAATGGAGGATCCATTGAAAGAAGCAGCAAAAAATGGGGATGTGGAATTCTTAAGAAATTGTGTGGCCTCCAATAAACCGCGGGATTACTTCTTGACTCTCTTCCCTCAGCAGCCAGATAAGCCTGCTGAAGTCTACGGCAACATCTTGCACTTAGCAGCATGGTTAAATAGAGGAGAATTCGTACGCGAAGCAATCGTGAAGTTACCTCTCCAAGAAGCCATACAAAAACTCCTTAGTCAAACAACTTCTGAAGAAACTGGTACCTTTAACCCTCTTCATTCAGCAGCCGCCAACGGAAATCTGGAGATAGTAAATATGTTTCTTAATGTCTTTAGGACATCTTCAGCATCATCATCATCATCATCAGAATTCCTGCAAAAGCCGTGGCTACAGAAGGATAAATTTGGATGTACCCCATGCTTTTGGGCTATTATAAATAATTATGAGGATTGTGCGTTGGAAATATTGAGGATGGATGTGGAGTTGCTTTCCAACATGCCTAATAATGAGGGCGAAAGCTTGCTTTGTGCAGCTCTTGGTAAGGGGTTCGACAAAATCTCTTTGGAGATCTTGAGATCCTCTCCTTCTTATAATTCTGCTGGACTCAATGGCAAGAACGCGCTGCATTTAGTCACTAATTGTGCAGGTATGTAAGGGATTTCAGATTACATTTTTGAGCATATAGCAACTTTTATAGCTAACTTAGAAAGGTTCCCTACATTTTTGTAAAATTTATCTAGAATCTACATGCTTTTAAAATATTACAGAAAACACAATCATGTCATTTCAGATATAGAACTTATATGTTTTCCTACTAACAGGTTAATGTAGCATTTAATGATTCATCCATCTCATGGTTTTCAATTTTCATTTGTTCTTTTTGCTATTTGCTCTTTTATTTTAATGCTCAAAGTCCCAAACATTGGTAATTTTAATCATTAATATCTTGAAATAAATAAATTAATTTAACATGAAAGTATTGTTACTACTGAAAATTAGAGTATATTGTGAATGGGCTATGAAGATTGGTGAACAAACAAGAACAAATGCACAAATAAACACCCAAAATAGAGCACAACAACAATGGAGACAAAACACAAAATTTATGAGGAATCTAATGATACCTCCCCCCTCAAAACAAGTATCTTATCATTAATATATCAACATACATTAATGACTCAACTCACACAAGCCTTGAGAACACTCTCTCAAGGTAAATATTGAAACTTTAATGGCAATCTCACTCAAACAACCTAATACAATGAAGAGGGAACTCTAATGGTGATAACCCTAGTTGCCTCACTTGTATTAGTCTCTCTACTGATTTCCTAAGCCTATTTGAACCTTTATATAGCCCACAACATCATAAGGAAACCCTAGGACAAAACCTTAAAGGCACAAATAGCTCGCTCAACCGAGCACCTACGCTCGACCTGGTCGAGCGGCACTGTCCAGGCCCTGCTGCTTCGTGTTGTGTTCTTCCCATGATCGTGCAATGTTCCCTCGAGCCTTGCCTTGATCAAGGCATACCTCAACCCCTTTCTTTAGCACACCATAGCTTTGCACAAACCTCTTCTAATCATCACCATTGATCACATCATTAGGTGATCCAAAACATATGCTTCCATACACTTTGCACACACACTATCATCCTCAAATGTGCAAGATAGAGCATGGGCAACCAAGTGATCAAAACCATCACCAATTTCATGGGAATTGGCTCTTGATTCAACATAGTACTATATAATTAGAGAAAATTATGGTCAATGTAGCTATTAAAGGACCGTGAAAGACAAATTGCAAAGAATAAAAAGCACCAGTGAGTATTTTATTACTATCTGATAGAGTATATAACTTGTATGTGGACCTTAATTTTCAGTTTAAGCTTTTAATTGAAGTGGTTTTTTGGTTTCTTAGCATGTTATCAAAAGCTATGGTCAAAATTTCAAAAGTATCTTTCACCCTTCCTCTCAAGTGGAATTATTACACTTCTAGCCAAAGGGCTATGTACAAGGGGGCGATATAAAGTATACTACTCCATCCCTTTAAATTAGTAACAAACAGATTGGAGGTAGTTTTTAAGAAAAAGGTGGATATTTGGTCAAACGAAGAAAAAGAGTAAGTTATGTAAATGAAATTAAAAGAAAGTTAAAATGTATGGATGAGAATTAAACAAAGTTGTGGGCCATTCTCTAAAAACAAAATTATGCAAAATGAGTAAGGCTAACGGCGAGCCAGAATGACAAATGATGCTAAATGAGCTGGACGGATGGAGCATAACTTATAATAGGGTCTCAACTATCAACTGTAGTTTTTGCGGAGTTGGTTCCTTAGCACCAACTATAAAAATTAGACTGTTTTTCCATAATAATACCTTTGTTTCAAATTTCTCCTGCTTTAATGTAATTCATCAAGTATATAAAAGGAAGAAATAAGGGGGGAAAACAGTGCTACATATCATGTTGAAATGGTAATGCTTGATTTTTGCAGAACAAGAAGGAGAAGAAATATGTAGGCTATTGCTTCAAAAAGACCCAAATCTACTTGAACAAATAGACACGAATGGAAATTCAATACTCAGTATCTGGGCAGAGAACGGTAAAGTGTGGCCATTTGAATGTTCACTTGCGTGCAAAAAGATCATCCCTGGTATACGGAGGATCCTAGTCACTTTGTTATCCAAATCTGATTATGACAAAGGCTGGAACCCTCTACATCGTCTGGCTACCATTTCCTCCACTAATGAAGAACATGTTGTGAAGATTGCAAAACTCCTCATAGATACTTATAAGCATGAAGAAGCATTACAAGGATCAAACATCACAGGAGTTTTATTTCCATGGTTAATGGAGGATAAGCAAGGAAGGTCACTTCTTACCATTGCCATACAAAATAGCCATGAAAAGCTTGCAATGTACATCTTGTCGGTGGATAACAATGCACTTATCAAGTGCCGTGACAATGCTCTCTTTCTTGCTATCGAGAACGGACACCATGAAGTTGCAGAGTTGATTCTGGATATAGTGGATAAACAAGGCTGGACTCAGCTTCTTACCAACCATCAACGGCTTAATGCCTTGCATCTTGCTCCAAAATGCAAAGGTAAGTCTAAAATCTCACTCAACTTGATAATTTTTGTTTTCTCCATAGATTATCCATTCTTCTTTGTTTTTACGTGCAATTCCATCCCATGTCAATCAATCTATCTATACTATAATATATCAGCAGAACCTTTTCCAGCACTACAACATGCTGCTTGCAATCTCTTATGCTTGGCTTGTGCCACATACCTTTAAAATAATACTTTAAAACGAGATTCATTTATCATCCCAAAACGAACTTGTTTTCTGGCTTTTAAGTAAGTTGAAAAAGTGCATTGGGCATTTTTTTTGATCGACTTGTTGGCCCACTTCTCTTGTTAACCAATAGTTAATTTTACAAAACATCTTCATTAGTAGTTAGCTTATTCATGTAGCTTAACAACCAACAAAACAGCCTTGTTAATAACTGATCAAACAAGCCAACTTAAATGGACCGCAACCCGACAACCAATTGTCAAACATCCCATATATTGAGTTAGATAGAATTTAGTTTGTCTTAGATTTTTGCTATTAAAACTTTTTATTAGACATTTATATTGTAAAGGAAATAGAATAATATGAAAATATATTTGACAATAAACCTTTGTTCATATACAGAATCAGGGTTTTGTAAAAAGTTACTTAAGCGTCATCCAGAGCTACTGAAAGGAGTTGACAAACAGGGACTGACAGTATTACACACATGGGCAAATATAGGTGAAGTATGGCCGTTTCAATACGTTCTAAACTCTGGAGAAATCGATCGCGTTTGGAGATGTTATTTTATCAAACTCATGTATGTCTATGATTACCATTTGCAATCCCCTCTTCATGCTGCTGCTGCTAGCACCGGAGAAACAAAGGATGAAATTGCTAAGCTCCTTGTAGAAGCCGTCAAAGATGAAATTCGTACGTGGCATTTAGCGAAACCAATCTCATTACCGTGGCATATTTTGAACAAATATCAGGATGCTCCTCTGCACATAGCCATTCGCAACCAAAGGCAAAATTTTGCATCATATATATTACTCCCTCTGTTTTCATATGTTCTTCTCACTTTCCCCATTTGGAAATTTTTAAAAGTTCTTCTCATTTAGAATCTTTCTATTTTAGTAACCAATAGAATTCAAGGAAATTATTACACTTACACTCTAATCTATAAGAATTAATTTACATGTTAATTCCCAATGCATTTACTTTACATACACCCAATGAAATTTAATGATATTATTACACTTACACTTTAATCAATAGAAACTTTATTTTTTATATTATTTTACTCAACTCTCATAGTATCTATTTTGTAATTATAGTTTATATTGGTTTCTTCCCAGATTCCAAATGGGAAGAACAAATGAAAACGGAGGGAGTATCTCTATGTGATGATATGACTCTTATTGAACTGTTAGATCAATATCAGCTGGTGCACAACACTCTTTTTTTGGCTATGGAGAATAATTGCTATCAAGTAGCGAAAGAGATATTGGGAAGATTAAAGAAAGAATGTTGGACTAAGTATGTTGTGAATTCATCTGATGGTCGGAATGTCTTGCATCTTGCTCCAACTTGCACAGGTATGACTATTTCTTTAGACACTTTTTTTAGTGCCATTATAGTCCTTGTGTTCTACTTTGATTAAAGTTTCAACTGTTCTTCCCATTTAGAATCTTTTTTATACATATTTGTTATAGAAAATTAATGGGAAATTTTACGTAGTAACCCTAAGTTTTTGACTTTTCTATGTGGTAGACAAACTTTTTAAAGTTTGCATGGTGATCTCGAGCATTCAACTTTTCTATGTGGTAGAAAAAGATGCTAAGTTTTTTTTTTTTAATTAAATTAAGTACTCATTTGGACCAAACTTTTAAAGAAGTGATCCTTAAGGGTGATCGTGGCGTTTGTTCTTATTGTGATGGATAATAATAATAACGTAAATTTAACAAAACTCTTAACCTTTTGTCTACCAAGTGGAAAAGTTAGAAGCTTAGGATCACCATCCTGATGGGAAAAAAAACATTTGTCCACCGCATGGAAAAGCCAAAAACTAGTAGTCACCACATGAAATTTCCCAAATAATTGTGGTCATCCCTAATTTAACATCTTTTCATGCTTAAGGTCTTCACATATTTCCAATTCCTTTTTAAATGCTTATAGTATCCACATTTTTACATGTTAACTTTATTTTAACATTACATTTTTATTGTTAATAATCTTCACACATTTCCTCCAATTTTATTATTACTTTATTATTTATAAAATAATATCTTCACTATTTAATCCATCATCACTTGGGTACAAAAGATTCTCCTTTCTTTAATTTCTCCAAAGATTCAATATGGGAAGATCAAATTAAAATGAAGGAAGTATTATTCTAGAAATCTTTGTTAGCTTGATCTTTTATGTCAAATTTTGGGGCAGACAAACAGTTTGGGACATGGCTAGTTAATGAGGCACCAGAGTTTATTACTAAACCAAACCATAATCTGAACACACCTCTGGATGAAGCATCTAGTGTTGGTTCTGATTGGATTATAAAAGCTATGTTGGAAAGGGATTGTTCGGTGTTTAGTAGTGCACCTTTGGCTTGGATTAAAGCATGTGAAAATGGTCATGTATCGGCTGTTCGAGCGTTTATAGATTATAATCCTGGAAAGTTTAAAGATCAGTGTATTATGCTTAAGAATTCACCATTGCATCATATTCAGCTCCCAAGTTTAACTGATTACGAAGCATTTCTCGATCTTCCACGCATGAAGGATTTAATCAATCTTCAAGATGATAGAGGAAGAACTCCTTTACATATAGCAATACGAAACGGAGATATCTTCTTAACAGAAGCGTTGGTAAACATGGACAGGATAATTTATAACATCAAGGATGGTGATAATGAAACTGCCATAGATTTACTGGCACAATTATGTGACCAAAACCAAGAATGGGTATGTTTTTCTTCAAACCTTTTCGTAACTAGATTCTTAAACCAAAAGATAAGTGTTTATTATTCATATATCGTCCTCAGTTTCCTTTTTATTAGCTACATTTGCCATAAATAATCCAACCTTTCATTCATCAACTGTGAACAATCTTATCTTTGGAATATATTCTAATAATCTAACATTTGCCATACATTTGCGCACAACATACCATATTATTAATAATTGGTAATAATAGTGTACATTGCCAGCAAACTAAAACAATGGTTGGATTATTCACAGCGAACTAAGGACAAATGTTGGATTATTAGAAAATAATTTAAAAGTAAGATCATTCACAACGGACGAGTAAAAGGTTGGATTATAAAAATCAATTTTTCCTTAAAAAACGGAGTATAGTATTTAACTTGACATCAACTACCATCATACACCATTGCAGGATGAAATGTGCAAAAGAAATGGGTTTGATCCAAGGATAAAAACAACATATTTCCAACATAAAACGAATTTGTTAGATGTACGAAACACACTAATTGTGGTAGCGGCTCTACTAGCTACGATTACATTCACGGCTGGATTCACTCTCCCAGGTGGATTTGATCAAAACACAGGAGAAGCAATGTTAACTAAGAAAGCCGCGTTTTTGATATTTCTCATATCTGATACATTGGCCTTGCTTTTATCAATGTTGGTTCTGGTTTGTCTCATATGGTCCATGGTCTACGATCCTAGTAAATCGTTGTTACTCATTGATCGAAGCATGGTGTTACTCATGAGATCGCTTTATTGCACATTATTGGCGTTTATGACTGGAGTCTACGTTGTTATACGACCCAAGTCCTTATGGGCAGCAGTACTTGTTATTGTGATTATATGCTCTCTCCTTATGATTTCAGTCAGTAAGAGTATCTTGTACAGAGTCATTGACAAGTTAATCCCAGCTGCAAATGAAGATCTCATTGACTATGTACGAAAGCTTGAACCGGTAAGCTCTTAATTGAAGAACCTGATTGGTCTTGCTCAGTTTCACATGATTCACTAATCTCCTCACGAATTTCAATTAAAAAAACAAATAAGGGTCGTTTTTTTTGGCTATTCTTGGGCAAGTTCGAGCGAATCTCAAATTTAAAAAGTGAATTAGTTTGCGAATTATGTTACACTGGTCTTGCTTTCATTGTTCAAGTATACACTTTAGCTTTCTATCTAGGAGACTAATAAATTACATTAGAACATATATGTTCTAATTTTTCATGAGGATTTTTCTGATTAAATACTAGTAAATAGTGAGTACTAATCAATGCATCTATTTGTTTTTATTCAGGGTAAAGTTCTGTATTTTAGAGGCAGTCGTCTGAAAGCTCAAAACCTCCGAGAGAGCAACTGTTTGAAATCTGTATGACGGCTCTAGTCTTATCCCCTCTCCGTTTCTTTGAGTTTGCTCTATATGGCTGAAGAAACTCACATATTTGACTTATATGGTGCAATTCAAAGGGATGGAAAGAACTTCAGAAATTTGGATAAAATGACATGACAAAAGAAAATAATGAAGAAATTGCATATGATTCTTATCTGTGGGACAATGTTATAAAGAAGAATATTAAGTTAGCTCATTTGCAAGTAACATTTTTCTGGATACATGAGGTACATACCAACCGGTATAACCTTTCACAAGCTAGTAAAAATCCATTCATAGGTTTAGGAGATGAGGATGGTGCATAAAGCATGAAAAGGTGTGAGACAATCCTCAGACTATTTCTTTTAAATTGTTATTTAGTTGAATTTAGAGACTGATTTTCGGTGAGACGATCTCTAAACAAGAGCTCAATGCTAATAATTATGTTAGTTGGGCCCTTTATCTCTTATATAGAGAGCGTTTCATGGTAAGATTGTCTAATGTAAGAATTTGTGTTTTTGAGTACTTCATAGTTGATATAGCCATATAAGTTAGTTAATTAAAGCCATCCAAAGAAAACATAGTCTGATTTCTCGTTAGAGTACTTATTAGTGTTCTTGTTCTCTTGCTGGTTCTCGTTCCTTTTTTGCGTTTTAATTTGTAGTTCTATAATTGTTTCCGCTTTTTATCTATAATATGTGTTTTCTCTACTGCTCACTTGACAGGTACTTCTCTTTATCTTCCTCGAGCCGGGGACTCCTTTTGGTCGCTTAAGGGTATGAATTGTCACCGTTCTTCCCTACTTAAATCCTGTTCATAGTTTTCAATGAATAGACCGGATAGGATGATATGAAAGAAAACATAGTCTTAATTATATGCCGACGGCCTTGTCCTCTTAATTGTGCTACAGTTGACTTTTCATGGCTCCTAATTTTTAAAGGCCCACACTCTACTCTTCCATCTTTTCTCTACCTCATAATCTTGCTTGATGACACCATATATTTATCACTTAAAAAACCCTTATTAAAAAAAAATGTTTACCTAAATAAGAGTTGATTTTCACCCCTTATAAAATACATCGATTCTAAATTATAGATTTTAATTATATAAATATTGAACTTGAGATTGGCAAAACAGTCATTCTCAAATTCCCAACTTTCACTATTATTTAAAATAAGGTTGAAATTAATTTAAGTTTAAATATTAATTTTTTATAATTTTTAATTATTCACAATTAGAGATATCAAGTATTAAAATGTTGGGCAAATATAAAAGTAAATGGAACTTAGAAGAATAGGAGCTACTACTATTTTCTCTTACTCAAAACACAATTCTTCTGTTTTTATCACTTTCTCTGGGTTTTTTTGTTTGTCCACGTAAATTAAATTTGATTTTTAAAGTATATATTCAAGACAAAATATATTTATGTGAAATCTTGTTAGATTCTCTTGATACAAAAAATTATAATGTATAATTTTACAATTTTTTATTATGTGTACAGTAAGATATTGAGACTCAAAATTTACTTTGAAACACGTAACCGAGAGAGTAGTTATTAGTAGTTAAGCAACATAATGCAATTAAGCATAAAGTACTTAATACAAAGACAACTATCCCAATAGTTGGTTCCTTTTAAAAAAAAAAATCTTTATCCTTTTCATCAAACAAGCCTTATTTTCAATTGAAAAATTTTCTACAAATTCCATTCTTTTGTTTTTTTTGTTATCTCAATATAATGCTTGTTTTTCTCTGTTTTTTTCACCAAACAAGCCCTTATCCTCCATCATTTCTTCATTCAATCTAATGCCTAAAATTTAATCATATCTTCTTTTATCTAATACAATGAAGCAGAAAAAAGGAAATAATCTTTCATTTTTTATAGTAGTATCTTCAATTCTTTTATTTGCTTTTTTCATGTACAATGAAGATGTGAAATCCATTGCAGAATTCCCATTTTCTAAACAAAAAGCTCAAGAAATTCTAGAAAATAAACTTAATGATGAAAACCCAGATAAAATTAACAAAAACCCAGTTCAAATTAGGGAAATCCCAGTTCAGGAAACTAAAATTTCAGTCAAAAATGGTGAAAGATCATCAGTTGAAGCTTCCATTGATGGAAAAACAGAGCAAGAAACAGGGGAAATGAATTCTCAAAAAAGATTAAAAAATGAAAAAGAAATTGAAATTTTTGATGAGAAAGAAAAATATGTTGAAGAAGATGATGAAGAGATTAAATTTCCACCAGAAAGTTGTGATCTTTTTACAGGAAAATGGGTTTTTGATAATATTACATATCCATTATACAAAGAAGATGAATGTGAGTTTCTTACTGCTCAAGTAACTTGTTTGAGAAATGGAAGAAAAGATTCAATGTATCAAAATTGGAGATGGCAACCAAATGATTGCAATTTACCCAAGTAAGATTCATTATTTAACACAAATTCTTGCTATTGACCGTCTATAGCATAGACGGATAAACATGAGTCAATCTATTTTGCAAAAATATTTTTAAATTTAAAATCATTATGCTGGGCTGTTTGGATAGCTGTATTTGCCATAGATGATCTCTCAGGAGACCTTCTATTATTTTAATTGATTTTGTGATTTAGTGTTAGGACTTGTTTGTTATAACTAATAAAGCTAATGTTGTGTACATGTTGGAATGGTTTATCCCACATCGACGAATTAAAGATACTGTGCATGTTTTTAAGTCATCGCCTCATCGACGCCCTTCCTTCAATTGTCATATGATTTTGGAATGATATATTGTATTTTCCGGTTAATATGTATTCACAATAAGTTAAGTCTAATTTAATAGTTAATCAAATCTCTCCTAATCTCATTTAGAGTCGCTTAATGATATTGGGATATTGTAATGTTGTTGACGATGATTTAATGTTAGGGTTTATGAATTTAATTAGAAGTGTTTTTTTTTTTTTTTTTTTTTTTTGTTTTTGGGAAGATTCAAGCCAAAATTGTTGCTAGAGAAGCTAAGAGGGAAGAGATTGATGTTTGTGGGAGATTCATTGAACAGAAATCAATGGGAATCAATGGTGTGTTTAGTTCAATCTGTTGTTCCTCCTAATAGAAAGAGCTTGATCAAGACTGGTTCTTTTCAAATCTTCAAAATTGAGGTAATATTTTTAGTTTTCTAAAACTATAATTTTTTGTCAAAAATAAATCAATAATCTGATGAAAATAAATCCAACTATCGTTTAGTTCAGATTGTTTTTTTTTTACTAATAAAGTTTGAAAAACAATACAAACAATATAGCCGTTTATTTTTAGCAAATATATTTAATAAGTGCGTTTATTTAAATAATAAGTGAGTTAATTTTCGAAAATTCTATCAAATGTTGGTTTATTATTGATCAATTTTCTCTCCTCCCTTGTCCATTGAGCCCTTCTCACAAAGGTACAAGAAATATCCTTAAATTAGTACACAAATTATAATTCTCAAATTAAATCAACAATTAACTATTTTGTTTGATGCATAAATTAAATTACTAAATATTTTCGATTAAAATTTTCAAATACCTAATATATGAAGTATATAGTTAGTGCTTATACATAAGTCCTAAAGTCGTAATATTACTTATATTATAACCTAATGTTCAATTTAATTAGTCATATACAAATTCTTGTATGACGCATCCACACATAGATCAAATAGCTTAATAATTAGAAATATTAGCATATATACTTCTTATTTTGAAATCATCTCAACGAGAGACAGTTTCTCAAAGAATAACTAGTAGTCATAACTCATAATGATCATTAGTTCAAATGTTCAATTACAATTTACAAGTAAAAAATTGTAGAATAGGTTTAAATTTAGAGTATAAAAGTTCATTCAATATTAATGGCCTAATGGGTTAGTTTTTTCAGTTTTTGCTTTCTTTGGGTTACTTTGATTCATAGAAGTACACTATAGAAGTTAAAGAAGTAGCTTTATAAGATAAAGTGATAAAATCCATGATATTAATGGATCATGAGATCTTTGAATAATATTTTTTTTTGTCTAATTCTAAAATGGAACAAATTTTTAGAAATTAATAAAATTGTCGGCAGATATGTGGGTTCACGAAATTTTGTTTAGTTGGCCATAAATGATAGAAAAATTAATGCAAATGTCGGAAGTATTAAATTTGCAAAATTAAAAGATTTCGATCTTGTCTAAGTTGGAGAGTAAATATTATTTTTCATAAAAAATTATTAGTTTAAAACACTTGGTTTTTCTCTTTCACCGACCCTACCATGTAATGAAAAAAAGATGTAAAATTTAAAATTGAGTGTAATAACTAGTTATATAGAAGTAGAGTTGTGCAATTTAGTGTTCGAGCATATTTTGAATTTGATATCTCAGATCAGGTTAATTTTGATTTTTGTGTATTATGAACATATCTTGTAATCTGATTTGATATGTGCATGTAAGTTAGTGTGATACCCCAGATTTATCTTCAAAAGAGATTGATAGACTAAGCATATTAACAAGATGCATCTTCTTTTCATGGAAGTCCATTTGCTAAGAACTCCACAGTTAAGCGTGCTTGGTGGGGTGCAATCTTAGGATGGGTGACCTCCTGGAAAGTTTTCCCGGGTGCGCACTAATGAGTCTAAAGTGCGCTGTAAAGACTTTTGTTGGTCTGTAGGACCAATCTACAATTTGCATAAGTAGTCACCGGTGGTCCGTTGGATCTAGGTGTTACAGTTAGCTCAAATTGAGTCTAGTTAAGTCTAGTCAAAAGTCATATTACTAACTTAAAAACCATTTACATACCAATCTTTTGCTCTAATCAACGCAACTTTTCAAGCCAAAATTAATGCCATTGGCATTGTGATAGTGATAAACCACCCACTCTTAGAAAAGGATACTTTGTGGGGCCAATTAGTAAGCAATTATCATATGATGAAAAAGTATACAATTTACAATTTACATACTCTTTAAATCATTGTAATTGGGGATGTGTATATTTTTTGTATAACTACTCTAATTTGCTTGAAGGTAAACCTAATTAAAAAGTGGAGTACATGATCTGTTTAGAGGTGTTCATTCGGGTCATCGGGTTGATTTTGGGTCAGGTGTTTTAGGTCGGTTCAAAATTGGGTTTTGTGTTCACATTGGTTTTTACATAATTGTAGATCCATTTTTTAGTCGGGTCAAATCGAATTCGATTATAAAGTCGGGTGTTTATCGGGTCATCGGGTCTGTTTTGAACACCTCTAGATCTGTTATTGGCTGCTTCCAGGACTACAATGCTACAGTGGAGTTCTACTGGGCCCCATTTTTGGTGGAGTCAAATTCAGATGATCCTAGGAAGCATAGCATATTGAACAGGATCATCATGCCTGAATCAATCAAAAAGCATGCTATTAATTGGAAGAATGTGGATTATCTCATCTTTAACACCTACATTTGGTGGATGAACACTCCTCTCATCAAAGTTTTGTAAGTCCAAATTATTATTACTATTTGCGTTGTACTAAATTTTAAAACTGTAATTTACAAATTTTTTGAAAATATATATGAAAATTACTACGAATTTTATTAAATGTCTTAATATTTTGGTGTTGATTGCTTCATAGGCGAGGATCGTTCGATGGAGGAGCAACCGAGTATGATGAGGTTGAGAGGCCGGTAGCGTATGCAAGGGTATTGAAAACATGGTCTGAATGGGTAGACGAAAACATCGATCCTAATCGTACTACCGTCTTCTTCATGAGCATGTCTCCTCTACACATCAAGTAATGTTTTTAATGCTTCTTGTTCTCAATAGTCCTCATATGTGAATGTACCTCATTAGAAGGGTTTCAAACCTCACTCGAAATAAACATTCAAATAAGGTTCTAAAATAGAAATCAGGCTCTGATACCATATTAGAATTTTAAAAATGAGTTTAGACAACACAATCAAGAAGGAAAAGTAAACATATACAAACCTAAAGAAGGTTCACCACTAAAACTGATTGTTAGTAGGAGTTATTTCTCAAGTTTATAAAGTAACATATTCTCATCTATTTTTTCGGCGTGAAACAACTCACATGTGGGTAATAATGGATAATTCAACAACTTACATGTAAGTTTTATTTCTTACAGGAGCTTGGATTGGGACAACCCTAATGGTATACAATGTGCTCTAGAGACGACGCCAATACTGAACACGACGATGCCATTGAACGTAGGCACAGACATACGACTATTAAGACTAGCCCACAATGTTACGCAATCAATGAAGAGGGTCCCGGTGAGCTTCCTCAACATAACAACATTATCCGAGTATCGAAAAGATGCACATACGTCAGTATACACCATAAGGCAGGGCAAGTTGTTGAATAGAGAGCAACAAGCAGACCCTCAAAATTTTGCAGATTGTATTCATTGGTGCCTTCCTGGTCTACCTGATACATGGAATGAGTTCCTTTACGCTAAGATTATCTCCCGTCTCACGTGACATTTTTTCTTCATTTTGTGCGGTAACCCTGACTTTTCAACTTTTTCACGTGGTAGACAAATATTTTTTTAAATATGATGAGGACCTGATCTTTTAATCATTTTTTGTCTATCACATAAAAACGCTAAAAAACTTAGCATCAACACATGAATTTTTTATTAAAATGTCCAAAATTTTTTGAACAAGTTTTTGAAAGGTGGAAAGTTGTTGGGAACTTGGGCAATAGGTTGCCAGTTTGCCACTAGTTCATTAGTACTCCTATGATGTAGAGAAATGGATAAGGAAAAAAGAGAAAGGTTAAAGAAAAGTTTTTTAGTTTTTAAAAAGAATTCAGAAGTTGGGGTTAAAATTTCCCTAACGAGAGGAAATAAATTGAAGATGTAATGTATAATTCATGAAGAAAAAAATAGAAAGTTAGAAATGTATAAAAGAGTTTTTAGCTCCAAGAACAGTTCATCTTCTTTCTTCTTTGTTTTTTTTTTTTTGTGAAAAAATTATTGTATATTATTTTAGCTCCAAGAATTCAGAAGACTTTTTTAGTGAATTTTTTTTTTATGTTTATTATTTTTGTTTCTTTTAAGTTTTATATTTGTTTTACATGCGTATAGGATGTATTATGCGTTGTTTCTCATCCAACGTGGCAAATACGTATCTTTATCTTCCTCGAACTGAGGGACTCCATTTTGCCGTGCTCTCCTTTACGGGTATGAGTTGCCACCGTCCTTCCCTTCCAGATCTTGCCCATAGTTTCTATGAGCGAAATGTATTGGGTAAGATGATAATGATAATGATTTTAATCGTATATAATACTAACGATACATGCAAAATTTTTTGTACAATGACATTATGCAAAATCTTCAATTATTTCATCTAATCATAATCAAGGTTTGACCAACAAAAGGTGAAAAGTTTAAATTACTCCCACAACCACAAGCTCCAATGAAGAAAAACCAAACAGAAAAGCTCGTAAAATGATAGAATTCACCATTATGCCAAAGCCTTAACTCCATTAATATAGTATCGACAAATAAAACAAAGCAAAAAAAAAACACCTTTGTGTTGCTTTGTTTCCAAGCAATAAATATACACTAATAATCAGCAATGAAATACACAAAAATTGGTACCCATTACAACAGACCATACCTACACTCTAAACTACGCTTGTACAGCGGTAATTATGTACATTTGCGGGCTGCCCGCAGGCCGCAGCCATCCCATCAAGCTAACCGGAAAGCAATAATTCAGACAGACTAAACATACAGAACCGTTTTACATGCATTCTGTACATGGGATTTTTTTTTCATTTGGATCGTGATCGGACATCAAGATCAACAGCCATCCCAACGAACTAACCAGAAAGCAATAATTTATCAATCTCAGAGATCACGGTCACATGAATCCGAGGAAATAACAAGCGTAACAATGGGACTGCAGAGGATTTCTTGAGCTTGGGTTTTATCTTCTCAATTGTTGTCCGTATTACAGTTGGAGATGGTACAGAAAACCATTGAAGATACCACGATAATAATATAGAACTATTTTTACCGCGGATCTTGTCATCTGGCCACTCTCCAGTAGTCAAATAGTTACGTAAATCAGCCTGCATCTTATCGGAATTGCAGAGGAGTTCCTCTACGCGCTTCCTTAGAGACCCCAAAAACTTTGGTTGGACAATGCCGTCTCTTGAAGAGGATATTCTTCCTCTCAGCAAGGCCTCATTGTAGGCTATTACAAGCTGCATAGACAACCAATGCATATATATTATTAAACGCGCATATGGATAACACTCGCACAAAAAATGTAGTAGCTAATGAAGTAAATACCTTTAAATTAGATATGCAGAGGGAATCAAAGAAAGTGATGGTGTTGTCTGTAACCTGATCAGTAATTGATCTAATCATTGTATACAATGATATGTAGACCTGCATAATTTTCGGCATGAATAAAATAAAAATAAACAAGCGACTTGAGAAGAAATATATTTTCGTATTCTGTCAATATGGCATTTTCCCATAACCATGATTTGTCGTACGAAAAGAACATGCAGACGAAACTATACCTGCAAAAGAGCTGGCCTATCTTTGCTGACACACTCGAATAAAACTTGCAAACTGAATTCATGGAAATCAATATCTGACCTGTGATCCAGACAAAGATATAGTTTAATACCAACACAAACAAGTTTTCTAAAACGGAGTGCAATCAAGATTTGAGGGAAACAGTCACTCGGCAATCAGAGTTCATAATTCAGAACAGTAAGGCTAGACATTCTTAACCCCATAGGACAACAACACGGCAACGGTCGCGATCACAGCAACGATACCGGTGATGCAGTAACCGGAGTGATGCTACAATGTTGCTTAAAAACTAATCTATAGCAATGAAATGTGTGGTTGTGTAATACTTTTATGAGTGATGCATGTGCATGGCTTCCCATGGTCACATGTAGTCATGCCCCCTTTCATCCTCTAAACACATAAAGAGGTCAACTATCCAAAAATTACTCCACCACAAGCACGCTTAATTGTGGAGTTTGCAGCAAATGGGATTCCTTTAAAAAATGATACACTATTGATATTGGTAGTACCATCATTCCTTTAAATCTTTCCTTTCCGATCTTAACACGTGGTTATTTCATTAATAGCCTTCAACATTTTGTTACTCCAATGCCATTTTTATCACTAAGGAGCTTAGAGGTTGTTTTCAATTAACCCTTAATTGCAAATATCATCTAAAACATCGCATAACTAAGAGCACTTAAATAGAGCCATTTTACTATAGTACGTTACATATGAAGCTAAAAATAAATCTTTAGCTCCATCGAGAATGGATATAGCTATAATAGTCTAATACTTCAGAAATAGTAGCTATACATCATCTAACACATGCTTCCATATAATACAAAACAGTGCCATATGCAAAAGCAATATTATCTCAAACACTTGCAGGAACAAAATAAATTGTTATTATTCACATCGTCATACAGATTGAAGTACTCAATACAAACTTTTTCCGATACGTTCCACAATTTACCTGCTTTTCCAGGATGAGTCACAGCAAAGCTGAGCAAAAGCAATTAAGCTTGGATCTGAAGAAAATGTGCTAACCAAGTGATCAATATTACTGGAACCTGACTCAGGACTCCTGTTGATTTTGGGATCACAAACACTCATGCTTGTCAAGCTAAATGCCTGCACATAGATAAATTGAGTCTTTTCAATTATAGCCCTACATCTAACAAATGAAAATTGCACTAAGACCCATAGAAGTATTTTCTTATTTGTATACAAACCTTGTTCATAGCTCGTGATATCAATGATTGACATCCAACAGGATCATCCACATAGGAACATGCTCCAACCTTTCTCTTAATATAAAGAATACCAGAATTAAATGGGTGATTCTTGTCACCAGAAAGCCACCAAGGTTTATCTGTGTGCATAATAACAGTCGCAAAATAATTATTTTTTTCTTAATGATTGACCCCTAAAAAGTGTAAACAATAGCACATGAACTACCTTCAGGAGTGAGCTCTATGACTTGGGGCCAGTACCGTGGACCACAAACACGAACTCTTTTCAGCTGCACGCAACAGAACTCTTAAGTTCATTAAAGTTAAAACAGTTAAAAGAAAAGTAGTGGCTATGCTTATTACAGAACTTAAATACATTCAAAGATATTGATATGATGAATAAAAGAATAGAACACTGAAATTTGAACCTACAAATGAACCAGCACTTTGAGGATCACTTTCCCTTGCTGTCAAGGATCTTATATTCAAGCAATTAAAGCAAGGTGAAAAAACACCCTGAATTTAAATAGACATTTGAACTTACAATGACACGTTCTGGAAGTAGGCAAGGTGTGACCTCGCAAAAACTGGTCTCTGCATGATGTTCAGTTTCTTTTACTGTAACTTCTAGGGGGGCATAGACAGGTAAGCCAGTATCAACATCAACGGTTTGAATCCAACGAGCTTCTGTAGCAAGGACATAGAAGTGCCTATATGCCTTGAAGAAAGTAGGTGCAACATTTCAGAAAAAGAATAGTAACTAAATCATGCGTAATCAAGTGTATGAATAATGAAAAACTAAAGACCCGGCATAAAAAAGGCTCTATAAGAAATGGGAGTTTTGACAATTAATTTAAGCTAGCTACTATGATTGTTGTCCATATTGATAGCGGAATACCAAATTTCTTACCCCCCCCCCCACCCACCCATGGAAGAACAACGAAGGAAATTCAGTGGTAATCTACGCATAAGAAAACAATTAGCAGTAATTAACAATAAGACAGCCTTGAACCGTTACAAATGAAACTAAAACACTGTACCATACTTTTTGACAAATATTAGCAAAATAAATATGGGTACCTGAAGATGGCAGCGATTATCATTAGTGCCCGTGGGAAAACGAGGATAGAGAGTGACCAATAAAGCCGCAATAGCACTTTTACTAGAAGAAAATGACTGCATTCCTCCTCCAAGAAACAAAAAGCCAATTGCGAGGCTTACCTACATCAACGTAGCAGAATAAAATTACTGTGACTTTGCATTTGGTTATTGGCATTTAATTGTGGTAACGGGAATGACTTTTAGTTTTAATTCTCATATAATGTGTTATGCCATTCTCTTGGTAGTGAAGCTCTCATCCTCAAACCTATGTTTTTTTCGTAATTTTTCATTACCACATAATACCACCTTTTCAAGTGGTATATGTTAATGGATGAGAATGGATTCAGTGAAGAAAAAGAATGATTAGAATAGGACAAGATTGAATATAAACCTTGCCAAGTAGTTTTTCTAGTTTAATTGCATCAAAATTTTAATCATCATTCCCATCATTTAATATCAATAACCAAACAAATGAATAATGTAGTAGAAGACTCAAATCATAAAATGAAACTATATATGCTTGATTCACATTTTTTTTATTATTAGCTGAAATATGGAACATAAAAACAAAATTTCTGCAATTTATGAATGGAACAAATGCAGCATAGAATAAGATAAGAATGGCAGAACCATATATAGTAACTAAATGGGGTAAATTTCATGTACAACCTAGATAGTTGACTAAGTTAATGCCACAGTAAATGTAGAATTTAATACTTGTAATTCCTATTGCCATTTGCTGAAAATTCATAAAGACTATGAAAAGCCTTACAGTAACACACTGATGGCTTTAGCTATATTTCAAAATTTCCAAGAAAGACAGGCATTTGACTACAGCAGAAAAGTGAAAGACTTGATTTACAGAAACCCCATTACTAAGTCACATACTCACATGTCCAATAAAGCCAATGAGTTTCAAATATATAATCCCTTGAACAATAAAGATTTGAGATTCCTTGAACATAAAAATCAAATTTTACGAAGTCAATTTTTTGGCGAAAATTGCATTTTAAAAAGTCATTGAAGAGATACGAAGAGACAATCACTTTAAATTTATATCGACTAAAAACACAGTTGACAAGATACTGCATGCAAAAAAGAGTGAAACAGATGATGATGTCCTGGGCATTTGAAAATAGCACCAAACTCAAACACCCTTTCCGCCCTGCCCACCCTGCCTCAGACATCAGATGTGATGCACAGTTTAGTTTGCTTTTATGTGTTCCAAATTTTACATCCAACACATAAAAATTCCCAGTGAAATAGGATAGATAGATAGATATGGAGAGAGAGAGAGAGAGAGAGAGAGAGAGAGAGAGAATGAGCGGAAAGAATGTGGACAAAGGAGAAGATAACCCAAAGCATGGATACACATCTTCCATTGGAAATGGCTGCAAAAATGTGGTGTCGATTGCAATTAGTAATAAGGGTGATGCGGTTGTCGTACCGTTAAATACCGCCAAAACCATGTGTATCGCTTGAAACGGCCTAGAAAGCGGTTGCTTTACACCTTTAAGATGCAGGTGATACAGGAACGTTAATGTGAAAACCTTTGTGATGCGGCTAATATGATATGATGTGGACTAGTTTTCGCACTATGATCTAAGAGTGTAAAATAACCATGAATAGGCACAGAAAACTTAAGAGCAGTGACTTCAACTATACCAGTAATACTTACAGCCATTTGAATACCAAAATTAGCTTGGCCATCTGAAGAATTTCGACTACGCAAATATCTGAGCAATCTAAAAGTCTGCAGATTTCCAGAACCCGCCATAACCTGCTTCCAGAAGCTAGCATCACAAACCATGCAAAAGCAGGAAACAAAACTAAATTTAGTAATGAATTAGGTCACTGCTTTATCTCACCAAAGCCAGGGAAAGCACAGCAAGGTGAAGACATATTTCCAACGTACTCCTGTCCACAAACTTTAATAATCCTCTAGGATATATACTTCCAGCTGAACCAGAAACAGACTTAATCTGCAAAACACCAATAGGTCATAAAGACGAACTACAAGGCAGCAAGGCACAAAGAAATGGGGTAAACAGGTCAAAACCTCATTCAAAAAGTAGATAGCGTAGCTGTAGAGCAGTTCCTGAGCATTGGCATTTCTGGATCCAGCGTACTTCAGACCTGATAAAAAAATATTTAAATAAAATTTAGAATATAAAAGAGAAAGAATATACACTGCCACCAAGGTATGTTTTTCAACTTAAATGCATTTAAATTCATGGGTGGGCAGGCAGGAAGCAGTTAATCGAAGAGTTATCCACATAATAAGTAGAAGAAACTATATATTTCTCTCAATTACCAAATATATTTAAGAATTTACATAAGAGGAAAACATGTTAACAATTTTTTTAGAAGACTTGATGATTTGATCATTACAAAAAAAGAATGCATCAAAATATTAACAAGCGAAAAAGAATGCTCAAACGATTAAAAAGAAAAAGAAGTACTGAAAAGATTTGAAAAGCCAAATGTGATACATTTTTCATTGGACTGAATTTAACAATCAAAAAGAGCACAAGAGCGCCGAATGGTTCTTTCAGAAAAAAAAAAAAAAAAAAAAAAAAAAAAGAGTGCCACATGGAGAAACATCCAGTCAAATAGACAAAGACATTAACATCACAGAAATCCCAAACCTTGACCATAAAGCACCCAAGAAGGATATCAGTTGCACTAAAAAGGCATAGACAAAGCAAAGTTCATCTTAAGATCTTAAAAAAGTCTCGTCAAATCAGTTGCCACAATTGTTACCATATAGATTTTCCTTTAAGACTTTATGAATTATGTTAGAACAAGGTATAGCGAGCATGTGATATGCAAAGATGACAAGGCTAAAAAACAGCTTAGACTTAAACAATTCAATGGCTGACTTCCACCAAATAATGGGCCACGAAAGAAGTGACAAAATAAAGAAAGCCAATCATTATTGAACAATAGAAATTGTGTTTCTTATTTGCAAAAGGATGCCAGCCTAACTTACCAAGAGATATACATGCTCCAGCAATAATATTCACAAATGCTTGGACAACTGCTTCTTCATCCACGTCCTCCATATCAGTGCCTTCATTACCAAGAGCCTCAATACCAACTTTCACAATCAGAGGGATCTGAGACTCAACCCATTCTTTTGTTGGCTTGACCCTGCAGGAGTTCAGAGCAGCAGCTTATCAATTTTGAAATCAGACCTATCCTAACAATCAGGAAAAACTTTACGGTATCAAACCTGCTCCACATTATCAAGTTGCGAGCAATGACACGAAGCATAATGAAGTCAGGCCTCAAATATTGCAGCTCAAAATTTGTATGAGGAACGGAAAGCCTGGAAACTATCGCTTCTGATTCAGTCTAAAAAAAAAGCATGAAACAGGCCTTTGTCAGGAATTATAGCAAATTGCATAATCGATGAGCAACTTTATAGACATCAACACAAATATCAAATCCATGCTCATAGTTATACAGTGGTGCAAAATACTTCCTCCAAACATAGCTCCACCTAAGGTGGCATGGAGAAGTCTGGAAAATTTAGCAAACAACGCTCATTGCCACTGCGAAGCAGGCCCCAATTGACCTCGTTCTTAATTTTCAGCTAAGTTGTTCTAATCAATCTATGGCTGATTAAAGTCTACGGAAACCTTCTACAAAAATTGTGTTCATGCGTTGTTGCATAGTCTTTTAATGATTGTTACACAAAATGATTTACAAATTCAGACAGATGACTGATGACTCTAATGGAATGGATTTAAGGTCATTACAAGGTTATGGGACAATGTCCCACATCGGTTGTATGGACAACTTATGTGGGGTTTATAAAGTAAATGGATTCTCTCACCCAGTAGACTAGTCTTTTGGGTAAGTTCTCTCTTTGTTCTATAACAAAGACGCATGAAAAAACACACAGAATCAAGATGCAAGTATCTACCTCAAAGATAAGCTAGAAGTGCAACAATGTTCTTGATTCATATGCATGGGTAGTGAAATGAAGGTAGAAGTAGAACATGGAGTAAGCTACAAGTGTTGGTAAACAGATGTTTCTCTAGATATTGTAGATCAGATTTCAAAAAGATTTACTGTTACATTGTAACCCAACATATAGTTTTGATTACTAATTTTAACGGAATCTGAAATACTTACTTTCAAGATACCAAAGGCATACACAATTAAAAAGGAGCACTCAAAAGAAGTGAGCTCCAAAGTGAAATGAATATATGTGTCCTTGCATAATTGCATGTAATTTTTTCGGAAAAATGAAGGTTATGGTGACTATACTATAGTAGTTTAAACATCATAAAAAGGTAATCACTCTTCTAGCATTCGTTATGCCAAGTTTGACCTTCATCTATATGGACTATATCTGGAAACATAAGGTTAGATAAGGTCTAAGAAAATTAGATAGGCCTATTAGTGGAATCTCTCTCACACATTTTACTTATTTCAAATCTATTAGGACATATAAGGACCAATAAGTTAAAATAAGGATCAATATGTTCAAGTTAAAATTTTTTTTATACAAATGAAGTCTTCGAATGTGCAAGTGTTGGCTTTGGTATTTGCTACACATGCGAAAATCATGGATTATCCATTGTCCTATTCAATGGCATAGGGAAGTTCTGGCAATTACAATTAGCATTTTCAAGTATGATTATCAAAGTTATTATGATTCTTTCTTTTTCCATTGAACAAAGATGTGGAGTACAAGATAGTTAAATTCAACAACCAGTTACTCCATCATTTACGTGTCATTTAGACTTCATAGATGAGCTCTGAGAAGTTAATTAGCCACACTTGACAGTAAGGTCTTCTCTGAATCCCTCCTTAAATGGCAATAAGTAGCCTATCTTCTTGCTGTGAAATGTGGATGAAGGCCATATTGATTGAAGCAAATAAAATCTTGTGTGTACATCTTCGTTATTCATTTCAAATTTAGGCATTTATCTGGTTATCCTTGTTCATGACTTAAACACATTAATCAATAATAAACATAGCAGATAACATTCTCGAAACTATTTCTTACTAACCAGATTTCAAGATACCTTATAGCCTATCATCACTTGAATAGTAAATGAGCTATATTACACATTAGATCATAATAAGACAATTTATCGAAGCAGCAGCATACCTTCAAAAACAACAAAGCTAAAGCAATCATAGCTCCAGGGGCAGTAACATCTACATTGACAGGAACACCATCCAACATCTACTAGATAAGACGAAGAGGGAAAATTAAAGACAGCAACATATTTGAAGGCATAAATAAACAATGTCTTTACAAAAATTGAACCACAAATATGCCATCACATTCAAGGCCTTCGATTGCTAACCTGCCCTACACCCCAGT
Source organism: Amaranthus palmeri (assembly GCA_019776075.1). Classification (NCBI taxonomy): domain Eukaryota; kingdom Viridiplantae; phylum Streptophyta; class Magnoliopsida; order Caryophyllales; family Amaranthaceae; genus Amaranthus; species Amaranthus palmeri. Next base: position 221,734 of record JAAKBH010000329.1, read on the forward strand.
TGTGCTCACATGTCATTGGTGTTGAAAGGGACCTTTCCTGACAAAAGAAATTGGTAGCAGCTCAAAAAGGATCCATGAAAGTTTTTTAAGGGATTTAAAAAAATTTAGGTTGCAAAAATCGTGACAGAAAATCCAGACAGAATAATGGAATGGTTGACAAGATACATCAAATTTTTCTCCGGCGTAATGGAACAAACGATCAACCAATGAGTCTACACATGCAAATTTATCCTCGCCACGACCTGCATTTGGAGAACGCACAATAAGCACAGATACATGCATTGAAAAAAATTCAATCTACTAAATTAATTATTCATACCCAAAGCAACAAGCCCAAGTGCAAATCCAGCAGAAACAGCATAGCCCTCCCTCTCAAGCACATTATCGCCACCACTTCTACGACCTATTTCAGTCTGCAAAAGTATCAATTAATCAGGGAAAATGATTTTCTTTTTCATGTAGAAGATGCATATCATGAGCAGCTCCTTACATTTAAGAAGATGGTTAAACGATTCAGATAAGCAAATCAGAAAGGACTAAAAAGAACTTCTAAAATAAATATTTACATACACTTTAGGTAATGCTAATGTGAACTGTAGTATAAGGGGCAAGGAGCACTTAGGCGATCGAGGAACTAGAGCCTAGTAACAAAGCAGAAGGCACGAGACGCCAAACTTGAAAATAAGGACCTTTAGAGGAAAATAGATGGTAAATGTGAAAAATAGCTCATGTTGTGCCTATGATGCACGTAAACAACATCACATTGCTCAGGCATACAAAAGCGCTGGGGTTGTTGCACCTTGGCTCTCAGCGCATAAGCGTTTTCTTTCGTAAACACTGTTAATAATCCTGAATAAATCCAAAGAAATATCCTATTCACTCACCCCTAAACAGTTAAGGACAGTAGGACTTCCTTGAGGCATGTCACAGGATATAGGGAGACTCAAAAATCACTATTATATGCCATCTTTCCCTTAAATCTTTAATAAAAAACAGAGAAACAAAGCAATACTTATCCCAGAGAAATACTACTGATAAAAATAAATAACTAATAACATGAAGAGCATCTATTACTTATGACTTAAATCTGATCAGAAAAAAAGTTACAATACCAGAAGAAACTGCATAGTCTGAGGATGTGCAGATCCTTCAAAAAGGAGACCGAGGGACATCAATGCTGCTGACTGTGGAATCATGCATAAAAAGGAATCAGAAAGGAAAAATCTCAGGATCTACAAAACGATTATACAACTTCATCAATCAGGAGCTACTTATACAATACAAGAACAACCAAAGCAAACATGCTTCATCAGTCCACAAAAAAATTTCCACTTTCAGCAAACAAAAAACTAACGCTACTCAAAATTTACTCTACACTAGTGTCATAGTTTCACATACCTACCAAGGAATCAGGTAGCCAAAAATCTATCACAAAGATATAAGCAGAATAATTTTTTGTCAACAAGATGTCTGAAGATTTCATTTTTTTTCTTGACATTTTCAATCAAATGCGTCACAGTTTATCATCACGCCTTAGATATAACATTAGGGGACACCTATAAAGCAGCTTTAATAGCAGAAATAACTACCTGAAGGACTGTCGGAACTTCAAGCTCCGGAAAGTTAGATGGATGACGAGCAGGTAAATGAACAAAGAAGGACTGCAAGACAAACAGAGAACCAAAATATATCAAGATCAAAAAAATGTCTAAAAATATTAAATAGATATACATTCGTATCAGAAACAATCTACTCACAATCCAAGAAGATGAAGAAAGATGGATAAAGAGAATGACAAAGATGTTTAGAGAATTACACTACAATTAATTAAAAGAAGGAAGTCCAAGCTAATATTTGAAATATCAGAGAACATACAAGCAGTTGCACTTGGACTGTCTATTTCTATGAACTTTACGAGGAATCTAGATAATCCCTCTGACATATCAATGGGAATGTTTGACATCGTGTATGGGAGCTTTCTTGCCAACATGTTGCAACTAAAAAAGACGAATGGAATATGTATTTAACCAGGTCATTTCATCTGGAATATATCCTTAGAAAAAAAACCTCTAAAAATACTTTTAAGTGGCTTCAAATGTTCACTTTTTCCTAATTGAACTAAATTAAGGTATGGGTCACTGATAAACAAGTTACCAGCGCCGCCGGCAATAGTTAATTGAATTTACAGCACTTCCATGGAATATTTCCACTTTCCAGAGACGGCTAGGAGGTTAAGGTTCTGCACTGAGGTAATATTTTGGTCAGATTTATAAGCATCAGAGTGCATGCTTTCATGGCATCTTAAATAGACATGTGATCATTAGTGGGGTAGCATTGTACTTCTATTGATTTACTTTTGCTTTCTCAACCAGGAAGGAAAATAAGAATTTGTGTGTACAGACTTCAGATAGCCAACACAAGATAGCAATAGAACTACTCATTGGTAGATATGTCTCACCTTTGACATTGTTGGCTCCATAGTGCCCCTGTACGACGCTGCTAGGCCAAGCATTAACCCCACAGTAGTGCTTTCATGACCCTGAAAGACGCAGATTTTCAATTAAAAAAACAGGTTACATCATGTGACCTAACATGTTTTAATACTTTAATATGCAAAAGCCCTCAGTGGTACTGATCCATAGCTCAAATCATGGGCAAGAATGCTAGAAAAAACTGACATTCTACTTTGAGATGGAAGGGGCTCTCAATATGGAATCGTAATTCTGATTTCTGAATCATAAAATGGCAAGAAACTACAATAATAATAATCTAGATATTGTTTGAGAATCTCGGGTTGGCCTGGTTGAGATTCTACTAATATTGTCTATTGATAACATTATTGACGTGATTGGATTTGTAAGGTTTTTTCCATCACCAAAAAAAATCATAGAATTGTGCAGAATCGTAAATCGAACCAAACGACCAGATTTGAATTATAAAATTGTATTATTCTACGATTTCAATCCAGATATTAACAACTACACTCATTGGCCTAAGGCATATTTCCCACTTGGTTTCAAACTTAAGCCTAAAGTCTAGAGATCTCAAACTCAAAAGAAATAACTAAGAATCATAGACATTAAAATCATTGGTGCTGTTTTTAACTTTTAAGTGTTCATCAGAATCATATTCTTGATGATTTGCACAACCTAGTTTCTTTAGTGGAAGTAAATGCAGCACTCTAAAGACCTAGTTACAGGATTGTCTTTCAAATGTCCCTCCCTTTTTCAACCGTACACAATAAGAGTCCTCATTTCACAACTGGCGCTACTGCTCAGAGGCAAAAGTGCTATCCACAAAAAGACTATACAAGCTATCCACATAAAGACTCAATTTTTAAAATGAATCCTATCAGCCATGTATGGGCTTGAGGATACCTGGTTATATTGCTTGAGTTCAATGGAATTTGTGGTCCCTAACTTTGCATAATGTTTTTTCTATTTTATAATCTTCTTATCCAAGAATTAAGTTATTTATAAAGGAACCCTAAAAAACTTGATCCATAACCAAACCCTCAATAATATCTTGCTTAGTACATCGCTTACATGACCGTAGAGTATTCTACTTGAAAAAGGACCTCACTCTTATTCCAACATGCTCAGTGCTCACCATCAGATAATCCGTTCAACACTGCAGAAGCACAACTTGGTACTACTCCACGACAAAAAGAAAATGGTCATGTACTATCTCCAGCAATGTGTTAAGGGTCATGCCCAATTAGTTTATACAACAAAGAAGAAAATCCCCCACAAAATTTAGCTTGAATGGTGATTGAATTTCATATTAATTTGATGATAACAAATTTCCCCTCTAGCTTTTCGTGCTATGAATCACAACCTAATTTTTTGACAATGTTTGTTGGAAGTATGAAATATGACTCTGATTCTTTAGAAGAAAAAAAGCACATCATATTCATAACATCAACAACACTCATAATGGTCTCACATTAACAATTCTTTACTATTGCAACTTTCGTATGCAATTCACGGTTATGATTCATCAATTAGATTTAATTCTTGTCAAAAGGAAAATGTGGATTATCCATTTGTTCTCACTCATGATCTCCTCCCCGGAATACACATCCTATAGTCAAACTCACCACAAGCATTTTCATATACACTATATCTTTCATAAGCATACCCACGAGTATTATAACTACCCCTTAGGTCCTAAATTTAGTTTCAAATTGTGTGAGGTACTAAGAGTTGCACCTTCCCTCTTGTGCCTCCTGAACAAGAGGCTCAATGCAATGAAATATAAATTTTATTTTCAAAAATGCCTTGTCGAGTTGGTTCTTGTTCATAACACTTCCCCTTAGAATTTGTAAGGTGCTTGATTTTGCCTTCTACACCATAATGCATGGGTGCGTGGATTTAACTAGAAAATAGCAGCATTGGTTTGTTAGCTTAATGTTTGGTTCTGGCTTATCATCCAAGTCAATGAAAGATGTACACACACATGGAGGATAGGAATACTCGTGAAGAGGAACTACTATTTTAAGAGTGTTGGTGTTGGGTTAAAGTCAAAGCATTGGGCAAAAGAGGATCAAATTTCATAATTTTTTCATACATCATCACACTCTAGAGTGAGTAATTAAAGTTACAAACATCCAATGAAGGTTCTTTCAATTGAAGGAGATGGATGACTCTGAGAGCTTTCCAATGACCGGTCATATGCAAGAAATGGACTAATTATCCCCCCACACATCTAAATTGGTCCTTGACCATACTTTGAGCACCTCCACCCTGAGTCACGCTTTTTTAAACCAAGGCCAAAAATTTATTCAACACTTACCAAGAAACATTTTCATGTCACCAAAGATTCACAATTCGTTGGTTTTGGATTATAAAGGACTAAATTAAAATGGTTCAATAAATCATGTGCATTTCTTACTTATGTAAAGTTACAATAATTTTTGCTACTAAGGTCAATTAGAAACAACCTCTTTGTTACTACTAATAATGTATAGACTAGATGCGCACATTTGAACACACCCCCCCCCCCCCCCCCCCCCCCCTTCATTTAATGGAATTGGAGGAATGAAATAGAATGGAGTTACCAAGACACATGATAGTTAGAAAACTAGATGTTAAAGGAAACTGTTGGGTACTTTTTTATTAGACGATAGAGATATCGTACTCCCAAAAAGTATGGAGGTTATATTGGAAGGTGGTACACTCTTAAATGGGAAAGTTTAAATATTTGGAAGAAAGACAAACTTGAATTTTCAAACTAATATTGGACCGAAGGAGTACAACAAAGAGAAAATTTATTATTAACATATATTTCAAATTCAAAATCAAAGAAAAAAAGAACAAACAGCAAGGTAGAGTGCATGCTACTCTGGAATCTAGATCATATTACCCATTCCAAGTATACACAACAACATTCTATTACCCCAATGCTATCAAATGTCTCCCACCAAGAAGGGGTTTGGGGGAGTCAGAGGTACGTAATTTTACCTTTGTTAGTAATAACAAAGAGGTTGTTTCCAAATGACCCTTACCAGCAACTTGACATGAATAAGTGATCCATTTTAATTTAGTCCACCAAAATTCGAAACCAAGATATTAGTATAAATCTTTGGCTCCCCAATCATAGTGTAAATACAAGGCCGCATCGCATCAGCCGCACCGTAAAGGTTTTTAAAACAAACGAATTGACACAGATTACCACATAAAGCTACTCAAGATTGCTAGACAAACAAGCAGATAAAATATTGAGGTGCATTTCTTTAACACAGCAAAAAAAACTATTCAATAAAAAAACATTTAACTCTATACCACCTAGAAACACACCTTGTTGTAGTATTGGAATATGTCATTTATATTCAGAACAGTTAGGTGTCCATGTAGCCCCAAAGCAAAAAGAAGACCCGCATGGGCAGCATTTGGCTCCTCTGGCCTGTTATATATGATCCAAGTTCTAGACACTTTACCCTGTAATGAATTGTAAACAGACAAAGTCAAACAAAATCTCAAAAAAGTTTTAACACAATAGAATAAGACACAAAAAGGAAATTCAGATTAGAGTAATGAAAAAAGCATCTTAGCATTCATTCAGAAACTATAAATAACCAAGACTTACAGGAAGAGGTGCAAGCCTTAATCCAGCAGCAACAGCATTGTGAAATTCAGGCCAAGCTCGTAGCTCTTGTAAATTCCGTACATTAGGATCTAAATTGACCTATCAGAAAACACTTAACTTTTAGAAGATTGAACATAGCATGTATCATTCTAAAACAACATTTGCACAAAATGTACATACAGTAGCATTCTGCTGAGCAGGCAGCCGTCCAGCCAAAACCAGTTTGGGTACTGTGAGTGCCTGGAAAAGATCATCAAGAACAGATTAAAATTGCATGCTTTGTTTACTTTCGATCCTCATCATGACATAAATATAGTTATACATAAATACCACAAACATCATCAAGAACAGAATAAAAGTAATCACAGGTACCTCAGTCAAAAGGGTGCATGAGGTTGCCAGAGTAAATGCACCACGACCAAGGGGGAGAGCAGTGGTCCTTTGAGCAAATTGCCATAACTGAGCCTATAGAGAAGGAAAATTTAATTATTTCTGTTAGACCAAAATGCAGTAACAAGTTCAGTTTAAGTATGAAAGAGGTAACAGATATAGTTATGGAGTAAAAACAAAAGATAGCATATTTCAGCTTCACATAAGGATACAAAGCTACATTATGAGCTGATAAAACTGTCCAGAAAAGAATCATTTCCTCCAGCAACCCAGAATGAATAATACAAGAATCATACATCATTAACCCACAAGCCTTTCCATAACACTGCAAGGTGAAGCACTGCAATGCCCGGCCTCTAAGGTGAGAACAATTAAAGCCAATAGCCACAATATAAAAGACAAAGTCACCATGATAATAGAATGTAAGTTGTTTGAAACGGAATTTATAATTGTTACCCAAGTACCCAACAGCTTAAAATTTGGAAAATCAAAATCGTATCAATTAAATAATGAACTCCAGAGAACAACAAGGTTCCATTAAGTATGATCAATATCAGTGGCGTAAATAAATAAATTAACTCAAGAAACATCTTGATCCACTTACAAAACTAATGACGAGCAGAATTCAGAAGCAATAAACTTTGCCAAAAACAAAGCAAGGCTTAGCGAGTGAAACAATGCAATAATTCAAACAAACAAATCCAAAACCCATAACTTTTCAGTTTCACATGCAATAATTCAAACAAACAAATCCAAAACCCATATCTTTTCAGTTTCACATATAAAAGAACAAAATTACAACAGTACAAACAAAACAACAATTTTACCTTAAACCTGTCAAGCACGAGATGAATCAGTTTCGCTCCACAACCCAGGTGAGTTGCGCGTATTCTAACTTACAAAGTCACTCAACATGTAACACTGATTTGTAAAAAAAAATGGATAGTTCTTTTAACATTTTCATGTGATCTAAATGCTTCATGTGATCAAAAGAGAGGAGGGAGGTAGGGAATTTTAATTACCAAAGGGCCAATGAAGATGGAGGTGGTTACCCAAAATAGAAGATGGAGATGGTGGTTTGGATTAAAGTTGTTCAAAACTTGACCTTAAAACCCTAAGCAAAAAACACTTGAATGGAGTGGTTATCGTAACACCAAATATCGGCCTAAAACATGGAATATAAACGGCTCAAAAAGGAATTTATTTAGCCATTACAGCACGTAAAGTACCGGTTTCATTTTTGAAAACTTTACAACGCGGCCAATGCAATTCAATGCAAGTTTGTTTTTGCACAATGATCCAAACCGTGTTTGTGTCTAAAGTCGATCAAGACCGTTTTTGCACTATCCATTTAAAAACCCCAACTCATTCATCCTTATTTCCCTTGATTCACGACGACCCTACACGTGGCCCTATCTCTTCCTTTGATAGTTTGATTTGGATTTTTCTGTTGCTCTCTTTTCTTGAAACCCTAAAATGCTCTATATCACTCATTTACTTCCTGAATCCCCAAATCTAGAAAAGTCCTCATCTTACTCATTCAATCTCTTTCTCTTTCGCCCATGGGTCTTTCTGTTTGAGACCCTTCCCCCTCCCAGTTCAACTCATTTCCTCCGCTTTTTAGTTTCAAACAACTAAACCCTAGATCTCTATTATTGATGTTTCTTTTTGTAGTAACAAAATCAAAAAATAAATTCCTATTTTGATTTATTGTTTGTTCCATTATTAATGAAATTTTTTGCTCTTTTTTAATGGATCTCATTGGCGTAAATCCCCTTATAGTTGACAACCTAAATCAACTTGTTGCTCCTGAAACAACAAATAAGGTTTACCTACCATGGGATCCAAATGATTGTTTTGATTACAAAGCGAGGGAGATGGGTGAAGGACAGATCCTTCTTTTCACAATTTTATGAAGTTTTCTAAAGAAAAAAGAAAAATAAGGAAGTAAAACATCCTTGTTGTCATTTAACTATTGTCGGGTCAGATACCTTAGATTCTTATGTCCCTCTTCCTATGCCAATTCCTTTTGTTAGAGATGGCACTGGAAAGGGTACGTGTCTCCATTGCAAAACAACTATGAAACTCAACTTCCAAATCTAGAGTATTTCTTGTCCACAGTTTTACACCATAATGGTATATCTCACAAAAAAAAATTTACGGCTTTTAAAAAATTTGGGTGGTCAAAATGCTAATAATGTCATTAAGAGTTCTTTCTAAAACCCTTCTTCTAATCTGAACTTAATGTTTGTTATCACTGGTTTAACAAATTCTATTGTGTTTTGTTGATTAGCATGATTTTTTTAATTTATTTTTAGGTGATGTTCTTTTATGTATCAATGTTTTTAGGATGTTCAACTGGTTGATTTCTCGTATGGCCATTATGTTCGAGGAAATATTGGCATTTTTGTTATTTTATTGGAATTAGCCATATTTTGGGATTTTGGGTTAGTTGAGATTATTTTAAACTGTTAATTAGTAAGATATTATGCGTTTTATTGCTCTACATAATTCACTTTTGTTTTGTTGTTGATTTGGTTGGTATATTGGAAATAGTTGCTCTGATCTTTTTGTTGACAATTAGGTTGGAAATCCAGTTGACATATATTGTTTGTTCTACAATAGAACAACTTGTTGGTTCTATACTTGTATGAGCTTGATTCTTGTTCTTTAATATTGGTTTCTTTAGATGTTTTAGTCATTGATTATTGGTTTTACTATCTAATATTTTCTTTGATTCATGTTCTTTGTTGTTAACACATTGATTTTGTTAATTTTTGATTATTGCTTATCAATTTCACAAGATCATTTTCTGATTTGATTCACTGATCATTAGTTCTACTCTGTTTGGATTCGACTCATGTTATTTGTTTTCGAACTTTTAGTTTTTGCTAGTTCTAATTTTTGTTCATCAATTTTTTAATGATCGTTGTATTTCTCTTTTTTTAGCTATAATCAATGCATTGTATTTCAACCTTTTGGTTTTTGAGAATTCTAATTTTGTTTAACAATTTGTTATGATCATTACCTTTTCTGTTTTCAGTTACTGGTTTTACTCTTTGCTTGGCTATGATTCATGTTCTTTGTTTTTGACCTTTTGATTTTTGAAGTTAGAGAATAAGCCCTTATTGATCTGTGAATTGAAGAATTCAATTAACCATGAGAATCGATGGTCATTTATAAGCAGTGCAATGCTTGAAAGAGTTGTAAAATTAAGAATTTACCCCTTTTCATTTTTGTTAAATGTTTGCTTGTGAAAGCAATTACTAGTAATCTTCCCCCAAGTGACATTAATTCCCATTTCCCTCCAACTTTTGCACTTTAATCACAAAAAATAAGATTTTTCTCTCCTATTTGCTCCATATATTTATGCTTAACTTTTGCAGAACAATGGCATCTTTTGTATAATTAACTTTCTTTATATTTGTGCACTTGACCTTGGGTGCAACCGAAAAAAATGAAGTTTACGAATTAAAAAATGAAGTTTACCAATTAAAAATTGAAGTTTACAAATTAAAAAATAAAGTTTAGGTGAACCAAAAGAGAAAACATTGCCCACCACATAAAATTGAAAAAACTAAAGGTTAACATGTACAATTTTAGAGTAGGGCACATATGGCAATGCAAGACAAGCCCCAAAGAAACGCCAAACACACCATTCACTCCCATAAAGTAATTACTTAAGCAGTATACAGTATGCAGTATGCTCTCGTTGTCACTTTTCAGTCCGTCCCACAAAATTTGCTCCATTTCTATTTTTGGCCAAGACACACTCTTTCTTGAATTTTCATCGATACATTTCTCTCACTTCCCCATAAAATACCAATTTACCCACTTTTGAGTACCAGTGTAAACATACCTGTTGTAGCTCCTGATCTGATGCAGTGGGAACAACAGCTGTTTGAATTGCTACAGGTCTTGCAGAACTTAAAAGACGTCTGACCTAAAAAGATCAAAAGAAAACATATGCAAATGGAAATATGGAAAAAAAAACAGTTTCTATCAACTCAAAAGTACTCCTTTCACAGTCACCCCATGTTTACTGCCAAAGTGACACAAATACTATTAGTTATTAAAGAATAAAACAAAACATTTGAATTGTGTAGATGGCTTTAAAAGAAAATAAATATGTGGATGAAAATCAATGAAAGTGATGGAGACATTTCCATCAAAGAAAAAATAGCAAACAAAGCGAGATGGACAAAACGGAAAGTGCAGTAATCTCTTAGAGACAAAAGATCACTCGAAAACGGAAATTATATGAGGGCATTTTCTACAGCCTACCAAGTACCAGATGTCAAATTAAAAGTGTGGCTCAGCTATAACTGAAAATATAGTTGGACTAGTGTCATGCATTATAAGTTCTAAGCAGAACTCAGTAGGAAAGAAAAGCCATTAGAAATTCAATTTTATTAGGAAAGGCATCACGAGATTCACGACCAATAATTTTCCAGTTATGATTTCTCTGTGCTATGGATCAAGTTGTAGTGCTCATGACTCCCAATTCCCAAGTCCAAACTTATGATGGAAACAAAAAAGATTGTGTCCATTCACAGAGCAATACTGTAAATAACTGACCTCATTTAAACGTAGATCCCGACCATACCGCAACTGAGTACTAGAGTTAAATAAATGCTCCATGCCATCTATTGAAGAATCATCCGACGAATCTACATTGTCAACTTTTGAAGTATCCATAACAATTGTGTCTGAAACTGTTGAGGGAATTGTCACTGGCTGTAAAGGTAGCATATAAGGCACTGACATAGAAATCAAATGCCAGTTGGTTTGAATCTCAAGCTGTTCAGATTTCTTTAAGTGTGGCACACACGATAAAGCTAAATCTTCTCGACCAAGAAGAACATAAGCAGCTGCAGGCCAGCCAGTAGGAGGAGACTCTCGGCACTTATCTACAGCCTAAACAGCAGAAATAAAAAGAAACCGTTCAGTATTTAGGCTCCAGCATTATTTTGTAACACCAAACATACATGTTTTTTTATAAAAGGAAGCATACATGTCTTAATGGTAACGAGATGCCGATAGGTAATAAGTCTAGTTGTTGCAAACCAAATCCTTCAGCCACCATTGCCAGGACCATGTTCTCTTCAGGAGTTGAAGATGAACCAGAAGCAATCCTACAAGATACACCAGAGGAGAGCTTCCCCCCCATGCTCTTTGCACCAGATAATAAGCTATAGAATGACAAAACCTTGCGACACCAGCTGACAGAAGAGCTTCCATCTTTTCGAGCAAGAGGTGGAATGTCATTAATATTTGCCGAGCCAAGTCCGTGCAACATACAAGTTTCAAGCCATCTGTACAAACATGGAGGAGATCTTGGAGAAGGATGCTGATTTCTTCTTATCATCTTGGACAGAAAAGGAAAATCGCGAATGTAGTGATCAATATAACTGTCTTCTCCCAAGAAAGTAGCAATTTCACACAGAAGAACAACAAGATGCTCCAAATCTCTGCAAGTGACGGCTAAAAGTTCAAATAAGGCGTCCATAATCACAAAAGGTATCCATCATATAACAACACAACCTCAATCAATGTGATGGATAAATCAAAAAAGAATGTAATTCTAACACTCAAAGACCAATTAGCATCAAAGTTCAATCAAAAACAACCATTTTGTTTTCACAAGGGTAAGGTCGTGTAATCCGCCTATGTGTGTGGCTTCTAGGTGGGAGTCACTTAATGGCATTGGGGCAATGGAATTTTGTTGCAGGATACATGACAGCCAGTCAGCCACAGCCACTTCATCCAGAGTTGCCACAAAAGTCCTAGACTCCTCAATTATTTATAACTCTTATCTAATTCACACTTCTCAACAGCAACATTGTTGCTACATTCAGCTCATGATAACAGCCCATCCGTTAAACAGGGCTTTAAATTACAGTAACAGTCATTATTATGGATTCAGTAGCGCAACTAAAGGGCATTCATTATTCACTGTTGCAGTATAACATGAAGAGTGGATAATTCAAAATATTTATCCTCATTTTAAGGTCATGCTAGGTTCATATGTGCCTTTGACTCAACATCTATTAAGCAAGCAAAAAGCAATACAGAGATTGCTTCAAATGACCACCATTTCTAAATTCATCGATCCTAGAAAAACAAAAAAAAGCGCAAATTGTTGGTAAGACTTTTTAGCATACTTTTTGCTTTCATGCTATCAAATGTATTAGGTTGACCCTTAATATCTTTAGTTGTGCATATTAAAAAATTATTAATAAAAGTTGATATTATGTAAATATGAATTAAGACAAATCAAACAAGATCCTACTTAATAGTGTTTTTTCTGATACATAAAGCACAAGATGTAAGACAATATTGTTTGACGAATAGTGGGTACTACACAAACATAGTCACTAAAAAATACAAAGGTAGTGTATTACCTGACTTGAAGTATTTGCAAAGAAAATAAATTTCATTCAAGACATATATCCACAACAATTGCACCCATTTATATCATGTTTCATAATATAACGATTGATACTATAGATTTGTTCTCCTCAACTTAACAAAATAAGTTCAGATCAGCGATAAAAAAATCAATTTATTGAGGTGAAGTTTAATTCAACAGTTATATATTAACAAAATCAGTTCAGCAAATCAACATGAACAAAGTCTCCTTCACTAAAAATAATTTACATTAAAAAAAATAAAAAAAAAAATTAAGCTGAGCAAAAGTTATAAGCTAATAAATGTTGAAGAGAGAAATGTCTAGGCCTTTAACTTTTATTATTTGGATAAAAGAAAGACATGTTCTGAATTCTGATAATGTGTACCACAGCTAAAATCACTAAGAGTACTATTAAATACAATTAATTCTGATAAGTTCAGATTGCGTGATTATCAGGTAGACCAACCAAGGCAGAAGTTTCTCTAGAAACATAAGATTAATACTTATGTTAAAAGTCAATCATCTTCCATTTAGGAAATGATAACATAAACGTTTATTCCATCCACCTGTATCAACAAGGCCAATAAGTGCTCTAACATAGTATGTTGCAAACAGACATGTCAGGCAACAAAGCTACTTGAAATGAGCATTCTTGTAATTATGTACGGTATAGTCTGTGATGAACAAGTTTTAGGTGTGACAGACTTCCTAAACTAAATGTGCAGTCTCAATGATATCCTAATAGCATTAATAAGTCACTCTTTAAAACAGAAAAGGTGCTCACATATCAAAATACATTATTGGAAGGACACCTCACAATAGATCAATTTTTATGAAAGGTTTATTTAGGCAGTGTGAATGTCTCATAGCTGGCTATCAAACTAAAAGATGCTTACACATATTCACAATAAGAATCTACATGTTAATCCTTGCATTTTCTTCTTTGAAAACATGTAATAATTGCAGTAGCTTCACCAAATTAATGCAAAACACTTTCAACCTTTTGCATCTGTGTGTGAATCAAAAATAAATAAATACTCGGTTTTCAAAGACCCCTGAGGCATGAGTTTTAATTGAATTATAGTTCATGACATTTTGTAAATATTTAGAGCTAGAAACAAATGGAAAAAGGAAACTAAATGAAAAAATTGGAGCAAAATCACATACCGCGATTATTTAAGTTTCATGGTGTTACAAACAAGATATGCTTTGCAATAAAATAAATAAGATTGTGATGCAAGAGTATGCATCAATGAAAATAGCCCATGTCACACAAAATGCCCAAAGAAAAATGGAGCAACTTCAGAGTATATGCAAAATTAGCTGGGCATCACAAAGACTATTTCAAAAGGCTTAATGACCCACACAAAATTGATGAGTTTAGAGTTTACCGCTTCCGAAGATTGATAAGTTTAAGGTTCTCGTAAACTGCATGCAGAGAATCCAAGCATTCAATTAGAAACTCCAAATTGCAAAGTCTTTTTGGCTTGTACACTTCTTCCCTGTTTGAGAAATGGAGATAATTATCCTGCCTTTTACCCAAACCTTCAGTTAAGATTCCAGGGAAGAGGTGATGATTGTTATAATTCTTATGAAATTCGCTATTAACAAGGAAGTCCCACGATGAGCTCAACGCATCTGGATGTGGAGCTGACTGTGACTTATGGAAAAGTTGCATCATGATGCTCCTAAAATATTCCCACTCGTCAACATTTGAAGTACCGCTTGAATCAGAAATCTCACAATTTCCCCAAAAAAGTTGAAGAAAGTCATTGTAGAAGGGAGAACTAAGGCCTTCAGCCATTGCTGTGATACAATCATTTGCCAACGAACATGAAGCACCACTTTGCAGTGCACATCTAAGCATCTGGTAAAAGTTGACACATAAAGTAAAACATGAGATATCATTTAAAGAGTTCAAGAATGCCAATTTGGACCAAGCTATTGGGCCGGAAGACTAGAGATATCCATAGAGAGGAATACCAGAGTTATTCAAGGGTTGGATGGCAGGCAAAGGCAAACCCCCCATCCTGCTATAAAAGTGGGCTTCAACAACACATTATACACCCAAAAGAAAAATTTTAAGGTTACCCCTGTCTAATGAAACTATCAGGCAGACGTAGACACCAAAATAAAGCCAACATGCAAGCCTGACTGACTCTTGGATATTTTCGTGTGATGCGTTGATTTTGGAAAATGGATATATTATGTTACTTTTTTCGAAATTCAAAGTGAATTAGCAAAGACCTTAAGATGTTGCTTTTGCTGTGTGCTTGTAGTACACAAAAATATAACTGATACATGATATTTTATAGTTAGCATTAAATTATGAGTATTTTCACCATATTTTTTAGTCCAGTGAGCCTCTGGACAAGCCCGGCCTATTTGTAAGAGTGGGTATGGGCATTGAGTCAAACTTGTCAAAAGGACTTAGTATGTTAGTCATCAGAAATTAGACCTCAAACATAGTTTTCAAGGTAGGACCAGAACATGTCAGGCAAAAGCCAGCAAATAAGCAGCTCTAGACTTAGATCTCAAAAAACAAAATAAATCAGATGGACAATACTGATTGATACTGCACATAGCATGCATCAGTAAGCTTAGATTCACACATGAATCTTTATTCCACCGATTAGTCCTACATAGATATAGGTTAGTGAATCTATTTCTACCAATAGATTGATATAACTTCATCGAAGGAGAGTTTGCCGAAGATTTAGCAAAGAAATCATTACTTATGTAGACAAGGATAGATAGTAGATACCATAAAATTGCAGCAAACAAACTGAATCTTTTTTCTATTATTGATTTTCCATGACAATCAGAATAAAAGAGAACACTCTAATAACACACTCTTTCCTCAATATAAAATACCAAATCAAGAATACAAGAACCTTTACCCTTCTTTCTTCAATAAATCCATACAGAATTCATTAGTGGCAATTTATGACTTGAATACCCTTCTGGCACCACATTATAGCAATACGCATGTATTTACTTCAGCAAAAGCAACAAATCCTACGCACAACTTAAAAACAAAAATACCCTAGGACCATGCATTTCAGGAATAGCAGCAGGTCCTAAATCTATATAGACTGCATTCAAGAAAAGATATCAGCACATGAAACATACTCCAAGAAAATATATTTCTGCATACCTGTCCATTGCTTAAGATCACATTTACCCTTGGACCAACAGCATCAGCCAATCCTATAATCTTCACATCGTAAATATATCTACTCTTGGGAGAATTAATTGGTTCTTTAAGTTGCCGATTGCCAAAACATATAGGAAGCATATATTTACAAAGGCATTGTTTTCCCAACTGTCATTGCAAAAAGGGTAACACAGATGAAATTTTCATAGCTAACAGTTTAATAATAATAGGCAAGAAAATATACAAGTAAAGAAAAAGAAAAAAAAAGTTCCAATCATAAAGAAAAGCACTAGCCAATATTATCCTCCCAATCTTGTAATCCATCAGTCATGAAAATTCCATTGAAGACTGCATTTCAATAACCTAAAGTGAAGATTCACCTTCATCAACAAAAGACTACAATATATTCATTTCGAAAGGACCCCTACAGGGTTTAAATCTTAGGAAGCATCTAGCAGGGAGATAAAAAATAGGGGACTGTTACACACATTCTGTCAGCTAGAAACCAGAGAGAACTAGAGAATTGTTTGGATCCTGTAAAAGAGTCCTTGTGATAAAGACGCCTTCCCACTCTCCTTTTATAGAGTACTTCTACTCTTCCTCAATTTTGTAATACTCTCCTCAACTATTGAATTAGTTCTACTGATCTACACCGGCTAAAATAAGTCAATCATACAATCTAATCATCGAGGGCTAAAGCACCAAGAATTAAAGATGTATTTTACATGGAAAATCATCAGAGTTGAAATAAGAACTTCGATGACTAACTTGGAAACCTTCAAGCTGAAAGAAAAAAGGATTTATTGCACATAGCATTAACAACAATAAGATGCCTTGCAAATGACTATCAACATAAATAGTAGGCAACTGACTAAATGACTATCAACCTTCAACCTTCTTTCACACTGCTGTATTTATAGACCACACAGTGCAAAAACAAGGCCACGTGGTATTGTATTGGCCGAGTTGTAAAAGCTATGTAATCTACTCAAACCCACACTGCAAGGTGTTATACAAACTATGTTTTAGGCCGTTCAAAGGATATTACATGTTTTATGCCAAAATTTGTTAGTACAACAGCCACTAAACTCAAAACTACATCACCGTGGCTGTTACAGCAATTGTTGCTGATACTGCATTTTTGCACTATATTCCAATCAACGCAGCCTTTAAGTAAATTTACGTCAACGTTACTTATCCAAACACCAAGATATTGAAATGCTTAACAAATGAAAGACCTCAAAAAGACCTTTCCAAACAAAGAACAAGTAATAATGTCACAAATATCACAACATCGCTGTGCGTGCAGCCGTGCATGTAAAAATTACGAATACTATGAAGGCGAGCATGGACTAATAAAAAAAAAGGACAGAGAAGCAAAGAGAACTACTTACATAAAGATAAACTGAGCTCTCTGAATCCAGAACAATAATGTCCATTGCAGGAAGCAGCCCGACCTTCGCCCTAAAACAGACTTAAGTTAGAACAAGTCACCAAATGCAGACTTCATCATAAATATTTAGGAACTAAACTACCTCGATCGGGTTACAGCAACAGGTTCCGCAGCAATTGCGGGTATGCTCCAACTCATGTCCGGTTCCACGTCAAAGAGCATACCATCATTGATTTGAATGGTCTGAAGCTTCACTGATAGCAACCTTTTCTGTTCTTGGAGAAGGAAACAAATAATTGGTGTCGCATCATCGTCGGTGGCCATGAAGACCTGAAGATGACAAAGGATTAGCTTGTAGAAATAGGAAAACAAAGAACTTAGTACTATTTCTTATGTTTCTATATTTGACTTTGCCCATCCTTCCCAGAAAATATCTTCATTTTTAATGAGAAAAGATCTCATCTTATATGTCAAATTAGATATCAATATTTGATTTTACTCTTCCTTAAAAAAAATTCATATAAGAATTTCCGTTATGCTTATTTGAGATGATAGAAGCACTCCAATTACAAACATGACGAAGGATGTTGAAGTCACTAAATTTTAGTTTCTATAATGACCAACTACCATATACATGAAAGATAACTTTACGAAAGGAATTTGATACCAAAGCAAAGGCACGCAATTTTAGAAAATATATCAACAGATAAGACATGGGAAACGGGTGATAAGTAGCAATTTCTTCAAGCAAGTAATTTAGGATGATAAATAATAAGACTAAAAGAAGAAAAAAAAATTCATTCACACATTTATCCTTAGAGCTTTGCATAGTTGGAATATTGAAATATGGTATGTGAGCAATGCTGACTATAATGGATAACCAATCAACAAAAATGAGTGTCAATCATAATATCTGGTTCTTGCAGATGTGAGTTGTAAAAAGGAAGAGAACAGATGCATAAGCAAAATGGCACCTTGGTAGCAGCTGTCTGGTAACCTTTAGCTTGCCAAATTCTCCGAAATGAGAACTGACAAGGGGACACTTCAGTGTAGGAAACTTGAGAACTCGAAAAAGACCGCTCGCCAAGACAAGAATTGAAACTTTCTGCTACCCAAAGTGAGTGTTGCACCTTGTCTACAAGCACAATAGAAAAAAGCAACAGGTGTATGAGTCTTTGTCTGGTCATCAGTCATCACTACGGAAGTAAAAAGGGATACAAGTTGCAACAAGGAACCTCTGTTATAAGAAGCAATCAAGGGAACACGATCACTGGTCCAGATTGTTCTTTCATCAAAGTCCTTCATAATCTTCGATTTGCCCCTTTCATCAACAAAAACTGGCTGGGAAGTATAACGGAAAGCATAAATTAGAAAAAAAAAAAAAGAGGGGGGGGGGGGGGGGGGGGGTTAAATTTTAATTTATAACTTCTAAATGAAGTTCATCATGCACACCTGTGGGTCTTTACATGGATCATTCAAGATTAGATGAGAACACACTAACGGTAAATCTCCTTTCATAATGTCACCAGAGCTAGAAAAACCAAAGTATTGTTGTGGACTTTGCCGGACTTCTCTTTTTGAGAATGTATCCCTACCACCTAAGAATGGGACAGAACTTGCGAGTGGTAAATAAGATGGAGGATTTCCTTCTGCTGCTTGTTGCACAAGCAACCCAAATGGAAGCGGCCATATTGAAGTGACTATGCCCGTAAGGGGAACTGATGTCAGCTCACCTGCAAATAAAGTTGTACAGTTTATTCAATTTGTCTTCATTTTGCAGTCAAAAGTTCTACTAACTACTCCCTATGTTCCTTTTTGTTTGCCCCATATTGACCAACCCTCACATATATACTGCTGACAACAGTTATCATTCTTGAATATCTCAAACAAATTTTAACACATATTTCTTCATTCAGTATCCCGAAATGCAAAGTAACTTTCATTTAACAACTTAACAAGGAATTCATATTTTTTATAGTTACCACATAATTACCTTCTGAAAAGTCTGGATATATTGAATGTGAACTGATATATAGAACCAACTACCCCTAGTGCCTTAGCTATAATTATATTTTATTAAAGAAGAAAACTGCTAGAATGAATTAACTATCCTTACCAGATGTGTTAAATATTGTCAAGGCATCAGCTTGCAATATACACAGAACAGCCTCAGATGAATGAGCCATACGACACCAGCAAGCCTGGGAATTCAATTTGGACATATATCAAAACAGATGCCAGTCCTCTTCCACAATAAGAAGTAATTGAACAAAGTGTACAGTATGAGTAATAGAAACTTAATCTGAGACAGCATAGCCTGAAGCAAAGATTGAAGCATCCCCAACAATGGTATTTTGGCACCAATCATTAAGAAAGTATAATTATAGGTAAAACTATAAATCAAAAAACAAAATTTTAATCTTACAATCTCAGCCTACACATGAAAGTTTAAGCAAATTACTATCTTTAGTTGTCACACTTCTCTTAAAAAGCTCTTACAGTGTAACAACTAGAAGAATGGAGAATAGTCTTATATCAAGCATCTAGGTCAACATAATAGGATCCAAGTTTCCAACAAACAAACAAACAAAAGATTATTGGAATAACACCAGAAATGCATTCAACCACAACAAATAACAAGAAAATCAATACCATACCTTTTTGGGTTTGCAAATACTTCAAAGTTCAAACACTTAAAACTTTTACCAAGTTACTTTATCATGTGCTTCAAAGATAAAGTTTACGGATGCTAAAAGGACCATGCTTCTAGATGACAACGGGGAAGAAATGCTTTAATTAAAATAAAAAAATTACAAAAATGAAAAAAAAAAATGAATACCATGGTTACTGCAGAACTTAGTGTGAATCTCTTGTACACACGTGACCCCATTATCCACATTATCCTGTAATTAAATAGATGAATTATTCAAGCTCTCTCAATAGAAAAATTCCCCAAATAGGTACAGTCATCAAATGAACTTACCAAGCTTACAAGACAACACAATTTCTTGTATGGTAATAAATGAGTTATACGCTTATTTTTCCTTCACAAATCTTAGCCAATTTCCAAATGAACTAAGAAAAAAGTAGACAGTGGGCTAAGGCAAAAGAAAACAGCTACTAATACAAGTCCACAAGAGAATCCAAAGGTCAAATAGAATTTTGGGGGGAACAATTTTCTACCTATGTTCATTTGTGAACGAAACCTATTGTGTCACTCTGCAAATGTTGTTTGCATAAAACAAAGCAAATTCATTAAGAGACGAAAAAAAACACTCTCCATATCAGAAGGAAACTTTTCCATAGTTTAAAAAGCTATAAAAAGCCTTTGCCATTATAAATATACTTCACCATGTCAATCCAAAATGAAGGCTCAAACATTATGAGTATAATTAACCATTGTCCAAAAGCTGATACTTCAAATTAACATGCACAATTACCTGCTTTTGACTTTCAAAAACAGGTTGTTTTTCATAATCTTAATCTATCCAAAGGATGTCACAAAACAATTCCAGCCAAATTCCCAATCTGATAAACATTTCTTTTGTTTTCCTTTTTTTCATTTATACACATTTCATTTACTCCCTATACTCCTGATTCCTCTTAAATCAAATCATGAGAAATATCCAGGGTAAATTTTGCACCCCTGCTTATAAAAAATGGACAATTGAATCGCATTATTTGATCTAGCATTCTAGCAATACCATAAGTGACAACTAATCAGATATTTAACATCAATTTCTTTATGAAATTCAAGAAAAGTGCAAAGTTTGAATAAGATAAGATTTAAATATGTAATAGTCACTACAATCAAACCAATATCGTCGGCTTTGAATCCGGAAACAATACTAATTGGAAACGCCAATGCTACTAACATAACAAGATTTTCCCCTAAGATAAATAAAACATTTTAAAGTCCTTTTTACACCAGAGTTACTCCTCTTCATCATATTCTACTTTCTAACACTTACATTTTACAACATTGTTCAAGTGAAAATCCATAAAAGTATTTGAACTCAAATGCAGAGCCAAAAACGAAGAAACTTATCTTACAAAGTACGAAATCAACACCAATAATACACTCCAGTCATACCTAACAACATCTCCAAATTTATAACGAATGTAAAATCATTTCTTATTCAGTGATGTTTGACATCATCTTCTACTCCCCCTAACTCTCTCAATTTACCTCATTTTCCATATTAACCTGCCAATCTCATTTTGCCTCATTTCAACTCTCTTTCAGTTCCATTCACACAATGGAATCTCTCTCCCTATTAATTATCAAATCTATCTATAATAACTATTACTAAAACAAAATACGGATGAAATCATCATTTTTAAAAATTGCTTACGTGTCATAACCTCAACAAAAATTTTCCCTCCAAAAATGATGTCATTGTTATCATGACTAATATTTTTATATCTTTGACTTTACCACTTTGCAATTATGATACAATATTATTCATATTAATTGATTTTTACTTTTTAGGTTATATACAGATGTTTAATGTATTAGAAAACCATGTATTTATATCTGTATTTTTAATTATATATAAAATCTTTTCAATTTTACTCCATTAAATGATTATAAAATCTTAATTTATACAAATATGTCATAAATTTTAAAACCGTACATCGCACGGGCACTACCTAGTTCTTAAGTCTTAATGTTCAAGCAAATTCTCTGAATATCCAATGCATTGCTTAAGAAAAGAGCAAACCTCACCTCAAGTGAAGAAAATCGCACTAATTCTACAGACTATTAGCTCCAGCAATATAATCAATCGAAAATTCCAATGATAGCTATCAACATTTTATGGAATGTAATGGAAAACAAAAAACTTCACAAAAATCAGCTGAAATCCAAACGGATTGCTCGCCTAGTATAAAATTTACTCGCACTCATCTTACAAACTTTGGCAACAACTACGCTCGAAAATGCAAATCCTACATGCTCCAAAATCATAGAGAACTAAACATTCAAGCCAATATACTCCTCATCCTCCATCTTTTACCTCTCCGCACTTCAATTTTGCACAATATTTAACATAAATCATTCATTGTGTGATTGCATTGACAAAATAAACAGCATACCTCACCTAAATTATAACTAACTGCTCAAAAATCGAAAACATTGAAAATACCTATTTCCACGGATGAAGATTTCGTGATCGCAACCATCAGCAGATATTGAAGAAGAAGCGGAGGAAGGAATGACATCGAATTCGTCTCTATCTCGAGTAACTTCTGGATCAAATAGGAAGTAATCGTACTTATCTGAGACATTATCAGTTGGTTTTCCGTCGAGAGCTTCGGCGATTAAGCCAAATGGTTTGAATTCTCCCAACACGGTTAGCTCTCGTGCTCCGACCGGCATTTTTGCTGAATGCTGAGTTTATCTTGCTCACTCCTTCCTCTTGCTCAAACTCTGCTTAAATTTTTGAGGGTTTATGGCTCCCGCTCTTTTCTTTTCTTTTTTTTTTTTCTTTTCCTGAGTTTTGATATTTTAGCCGTAAATGTTAAAAACCCTAATGCTGGGGTTTAATCATTTTGATTTTTTTTTTATGAATGTAAGCATTTAATAACCTTATATCAAATGGTGATTTTCATAGTTTTTATGTAATGTTTGAGAATAAATATTTTATTTTAAATTATGAGTTTAATTATGAAATTATAAATTAAGAATTTGAGAATCATCTGAATTTAAATTTGGTCCAAATTTAAATTTATAGATTTTTGATTTGTCAAATAATAAAATTAAGTAATTCAAAATTTTCAAATGAAATCAACATTTTCAAACATCTCATACCAATTTATTTGAATTTTGTCGGAAAAGTGTATCGATGGTGATAAAAAATTTTAACAAGTTTGACAACACGTTACATCCTCTAACATAAGATATTTTAATCGTCTTAACGTCTTTCTTTTTTATCATTATAATGATGTTAATGATTTAAAGACAATATCTAACTGCAGGAGACTAGAGATGAAGGTTGAGATTTTTTGTTGAATGATGCGAAGTCTTTTTGTGTAAAGTGATATCCTTAAAATGAATCCTCTTAACGTGTTCAAGGAATGTCGAAACTTAAAATTTTTAGATTTGGGCATTATTATTATCAATATAATATTTTCAACAACATTTTGACATACAAATGCAAGATCTTAATAGTCATTTTTCTTAGACAAGTACGAAGTTACTTATTGGAGTTGCTTATTCGAATCCCCTACTTTAGTTTTTAACTATAACAAAGAGAAGTTCTCAAAATGACTAAACTCTAACCTCATATATTGGTGGTCTGTCCTTTAAGGCTTTAATAGTCTTGGGTTAATATCGTTATTTCTAAATTGCATCAAACATTAATTCTTGTGAGAGACGGTCTTCATGAGAGACTTCTTAAATAGGTGAATCCATCATCATTTTTAATTTAATTAGATTTTTATGGGTTGGATTTGAGACGCCTCTCAAAAAGACAGTCCCTCAAGAGACTTGCTACAATAACAATTGAAAGATTTTTCTCAGCAATGAACATTACTAAACCGAGTTGCACAACAGAATATCTAATAAGTTTTCGAATATAATTACATCACCCGTCACTTAAAATATTAAATATGGAAACTAAATGTCTACAATTACTTTAATTAAAATACTATTGAACTTAATTTGTTTTAATTAACATATTTTTTCTTAGAAACCGCCCCTATTATAATCCACTCTATTCTATTAATCCCTCTGTTCTTTCTATCTGCATCAAAAAAGAGAAAGATACTAATTTTTAAGAATGTAGTAATAAATAAAGCGAGAGAATAAATTATATGGATAAGATAAAGAAAAAACTAAAATGTATAAATGAGATTAAATGAAAGTGGTCATCACCCAAAGATAAAAATAATGTAAATTAAGTAAAACAAACTAAAATGAAAAATGCTTTAAATTAAATGGAACGGAGGGACTATAAATCAAGTTTATATACAAAGACGACCAACTAAAGACAACCATTAGATTTTTTTTTAAGCTTAATTTCCAAAATATTTTAGAAAATAGGTGCCTTCCCAAGGTATTTTAGAAAATAAGCTTCTTGCATTAAACAGCTTTTATCCCGTCGAGACTAAGAAATTTTTTTTAAGGTAAATACCCAAACTGCTACTTGACGTAGCGGTTTTGGGCGGCCTTGGCAAATTTTTTTATTATTTAGGTAAATACCCAAATGTCTGTGTACATGTTCTCAGAAAACAAAAAATAAAAAAAAATTTACGATACCAAAACCGCTAGTTGAAGTATACTACACAAATTAATTAAGGTGGTCTCCAAAACTTGGTTTCATCGATGGGGAAACCTTCCTCCTCTTGTACCCTCATTTCCTCGGACTTATCGGCACTTTTCATACGTAGTATCTCGCCGTGACCTTCTCGGCTTTGGCGTTCGGTCAGTTGCTCCTGCGATTCTACGCTCTTACGATCCAAAGTGCCTTCAGAAAGAATGGTCTCTCCACTCCTTCCTTTCGAATTTAGCTCTCTGCTTTTTTCCTCTGTTGACATTATCTTATTGTACTTAGGATTTAGGAATGCCTGCTCAACACATTTAATTATTTAGGTTCGTGGATTATATATATAATAATATATATATATATATATATATATATATATATATATATATATATATATATATATATATATATATATATATATATATATATATATACTTCCTCCGTTCCATAATACTTGCTACATTTCACTTTTTTACGCAATCCAATGCACAAATTTGATCATTAATATCTTAAACTACACTTATCTAAAAATTATAAAAATTTAATATTATGAAAGTATGCGATTAGACAATTCAAACAAGATCCCACTTGACTATATTTTTACTTACACATTAGTCGCAATATGTAAAATATGCTTGAATGATGAATAGTGCACAAAAACGAAATGTAGCGAGTATTTCGGAACGGAGGAAGTATATATAGACATGAAGGTCGTAAAATACTCATCACATTTTCGTTATTGATACTATTCATCGTTTAAGCTTATT
This sequence comes from Amaranthus palmeri, assembly GCA_019776075.1. NCBI lineage: Eukaryota > Viridiplantae > Streptophyta > Magnoliopsida > Caryophyllales > Amaranthaceae > Amaranthus > Amaranthus palmeri. The sequence continues at coordinate 247,208 of JAAKBH010000329.1, forward strand.
TAATACTACTTCCTATTCAGCCTAAATGTCCCATATTTTTTTGGCACTATTCACTCATCACTCTTAATTTGTATTTTACTCTTTATCTTTAAGTTAAAATTAAACATAGTCATGTAGGATCTTGTTTGATTCGTCTCAATAGAAGGATGATTATATCAAATTTTATAATTTTTAATTAAGAATAATTTGAGATATTATGGGTTAAAATGTTGTTTCGACGAGTGTGAAAAAACTAAATGAGACATTTAGGCTGAATAGGAGAGAGTAGCATATTACGGCTAATGTATAAGAAAAATATAGTCAAATGGTATCTTGTTTGAATCGTAATCGCATACTTTCATGATATTAATTTTTTTTTATAATTTTTAGACGTGTATAATTCAATATATAAATGATGAAAATAACGTATTGGATTGCATAAAACGTCAAATATAGCAAGTGCTTCATAATGGAACAGAAAAAGTAGTGTACTCCCTCTAAATCGTACCTTTTTATTTTAGTTTTTCTTTTTTAGTTTGTCACATTTATTTTGCATCTTTTTGCAATAAATTTACTTTTTTCTTTAAATTTCATCTATAAACTTATTTTCTTATCTCATTTTAATCACTCATTTCTATTGTCTATTTATTTTTATTATATTCTCCAACCAAATTTTATTTCTGACTAACTTTTATCCAAAATAATTTAGTTGCATTCTTATAGAAACGGAGGGATTTACTTATTAATCCAATTACTCAGCTTTGCTACATATGGTTGAAGTAGTTTATGAGAGCATGACAACTGATTATTGATACATACGTGTAGGAAGAATGATTTCACACCCATCAATTTCACGTGAGAACATGACACATCAAATGTTAGCTCACAAATTCTAATAAGATAGTCATTGTGAAATTATCTTTATTTAGTTGGTCATGCATATATTTAGTTATTAGAATGATGTATTATAATTTTAAAATGATTAATTTTGACGGAGAAAGTCTTGGTAAATATTAATGATTTGTGAAGTTAACAAAATTATTATTATATGGTACGATTTTATAGCCTGAGAGTTTTATTATTAAAAATTATCATTTTGATTTTTTTATTTTATTATTATAATTTTTTTTATAGTGATTTATAAATCACAGTTATTGATAATTTTGACGGACCCATCTAATAAAGACGAGGTTATATCAACTAGTGATTGTTAGATGTCCTACTAATATGCGTTTATGTTGTCGATATGTGAATTATCTTTTTACCATATTTTTTTCTTATTGTAATAATATGGTATTAAAGCTTGATTTATTATTTAGGCTTTTATAATTGCATATTTAATAAAATAATGGTTAAAGGTATTAATTCTCGATGAGAGTTATTGTATTCCATATGGTGGAATAATTTAATCTTAAATGACACTCAAGTGGAATAATTATTATTTTTCATACGTTATTAGTTTTTAATCTATAAGTTAAAAAATAATCAAGTGAAATATTAATAATTAATTATTATATTGGACTACGTGAAAAAGAAAAAACAAACATTATAATTATTTTAAAACAAAAAAATAATATATTGTTTCATAGAGGAATTTATGTTATAGAACCTCGCGGCCTATGATAATATAGTCCATAAAAGCAGGACGAATTTGATCTACCAAACACAGCTACACGACAATTCATATGCAATATACAAAATAAATTGTATACTATTCTTAAAAAAAAATTGTATTACTATTATTCTATTCTTTTAAGATATTCTAGAAACAAAATATATAAAGCCGTCATTAAAAGTTGATTTTGGTACAAACCAACTAAATAATTTTACTTCAAAAAAAATCAACTAAATAATTTTATTAACACAAATTCTTGTTATAGACCGTCTATAGCATAGACAGGTAAATATGGGTCAGCCTATTTATTAAATGTCAACCATTGGACTGGGCTATTGAGAGAGCCGTCTATGCCATAGACGGTTTCTCAGGAGACCTTCTAATTTATTAATTTTATTCACAAATTCTTACTTGAGACCTTCTATACTATAGACGTCTCAAGTTTTGGGCTGACCCAATTGTTAAGTTAAAAAAAAAAAATGATTGGTGATTTTGTAAGTTAAGAGGGAGATATAGACTGAACTCTTTAGAAACGTCTATAGTATAGACGGTCTCGCAAGAGAGGGTCTGATTTTATTTATTACTATATTAGAGCCCATTGTTAGAGATATTTGAGTAGGAGTAGTTGCTTGATCGAAGATTTGGACATATGTTGGGACACTAATGTATACACTAGACGACAGTATAGACCAATCTTTTTAGTAAGACGATTTCTTAAGTATATGAGAGCACCTTTTATGAAACAATCAAAGTTGTTTTATATAGAATTATTGAAATATACCACTTTAAGTAATTACTATAATAAAAATAATTACCTTTTATGACTTAGAAAAAAACTATCACTTTTTATGAAATAAAATTGTTTAAAATAAACTTGACGATTTAATATTTAGTCTATCTTGTAATTGAATTCAATTCGACCCAAACTTTGATAATGAATTTACACTAGTTTAATAGTGAAATTACAGTAGTATAAAGAAATGTAGATGCAAGAGCCAATTTTAAACTGACTTGAATGACCTGATCCAAAATTGGTCAGAAGACTCAAATAAACACCTCTATCTATGATATAACAGTGGCTCAACTTGTGTTTACGTGGTAGTTAGCATCACTAAGGCCTTGTTTGGATTGAGAGAAATGGAGAGAAAAGAAAAGAAAGGATTTGGAGGAATGGAGAATCTCTTGTTTGGATAGTAAAAAGGGAGGGAGAGGATTTGGAGGGAAGGGATTTGGAGGGATTATGTCCCTTCATTTTGTTAACATCCAAATCTCTCCATAAGAGGAAAGATTTGGAAGGAAAATGAAATTCCTTTCTTTCCCCTTCCATTCCTTCCTATACAAACAATGGAGTATTTCCCTCTCTTTCCCTCCCCTTCCTTTCCTTCCCCTTCCTTTCCTTTCTTTTCTCTCCTAATTTGCTATCCAAACATAGTGTAAGGATGAACATGGATTCACGACTTTACCTAGACTATTAGGAAGGCTTAATAGTTTAAGGTGTCTACGAACGAGTGAATATTATGGTTTGATGATCAGATGATGCACTCACAAAATTTGAATATTTACAGATATATATTAAAATGATTATTTAAACATTAAAAATTATTGTAAATTATAATACAAAAATTCAAGGTGATCTGCCGCCAAATGATAGGTTAAATCCACAATTCTAGGCTAATATGTTTCATAATGTGTTTAAATTAGGATATAAGAACTTGAAATTCCACATAAGAAGGAATTACTTTGAGTGTGAGAGGAACTAAATATGAAGTAGAGAATTACATAATAGGTAAGATAGGATATGGGGGCTCAAGCTCTATGTTATAGCTTGGCTCACTTGCAAAGGAATATAGTACAATAATACGATGATAGATTGGTATTTTTTGGTGACTGCTCGAACGAGTAGTGATTAGGCTCTTTCAAGCAAGCATCGTCTAGCGATATATGATTTGTGAGTTGTTGCTGGCTTTAATGTGTCCCTGTCAGGGCCGGCCCTAAGGGTGGGCAAGCGAGGCCGTCGTCCGGCCCTATGTCGAAAAAGTAAAATTAATGTTTATAGAAAATCCACAAATAAAGTTTATAACTTGCAATGAAAAGGGCCCGAATGTGCTATTTCACCCGGTGCCCCAAAATATTTAGGGCCGACCTTGGTCCCTATGTTTCCTACTTTTTTTTTTTCAGGCATCTTCCAGACAATATTAGTTGTATTATGTACAACATCAAAGATCAATCTCATTTCACAATTCAACAATTTTTTGCCAGCCAAAATAAAGTATATATACTCAAGATTTGGCTAAACTTGTTACATAAACCTTTGAGGTTCGAAAATTCATTTGCCATCAAATGTCATGTATTACCATCCGTGACGAATCTTAGTTCACAAGTTAGAGCGAGCCAAAGTTATTATTTGAATAAAAAAACTTGAAGCCAATATTCAAAGTTTCAAACCCAGGGCCGACCCTGGATATTTGGAGCCCTGGGTGAAATAGCATATTGGGGTCCTTTTCCTTTACAGTTTATAACTTATATGGATCTTTTACAACCATTAATTTTGCTTTTTTAACAAGGGGTCCTGGACGACGGCCCCTCTTACCCACCCTCAAGGCAGACCCTGTTCAAACCCTCAATTTTCTAGTTCAAAAATTATACTTTGACCACCAAACTACTTCCTTTCATTATAATAGCTATAGAATATTTTGCTTTAGTGAAATGACCTAAAACATTTCAAGAGGATCGGTCCCCTTTAAGCCTAGCTAAAGATTCGCAAATGAGTATCATGACCAAATAATCAAATCCTAGTCACAAAGCCAAAGCGCAAAAATTGAAGAATTGTTTGAGGACACTGTGTAATTACATAAATTATGATATTTTTTAATAATTTTAAATTTTTAAATACTTTAACATATACATACTACGTAATTTGTTATTGAAACCCCTAATTTTAAAACAATGTACGATTAAACATGCTGTTCGAACATGTTTTGAACCTTTCCAACTAGTCACACTCTTCAAATTGAAACCCCTAATTTTAAAACAATGTGCGATTAAACATGTTGTTCGAACATGTTTTGAACCTTTCCAACTAGTCACACTCTTCAAATTTTGTGAACCTTGATAGAATTTAGAAAATGGGCCTGGGCAACCCAAACAAGGAGGAGAAGAAGTAGACCACTCATAAACCCAAAGAAGGTTCACTACTAAAACCAATTGGTAATAGTAGGAGTTACTCCTTGAGTATATAAAGTGATGCATACTCTTCTCTTTCTCCAATGTGGGACAAATCACATGTGGATAACAATGGGCACTTCAACAAACCTCAACACTATTACACTAATTTAAAGGTTTGGGGCTAATATAGTAATATGTCATTATTTCATACAACCTTATCCTTTTTGAAAAAAGAAAATTATCTATGGTACCCCTGTGTATATCACTTTCAATGCTACCTCTATATTTTTTCAAATTCTAATAGTACCCCTACCTTTTTGAGCTAATTACAAACGTGACACTACTCACCTTTTTTTCCGTTAAATTGACGTTAAATGTCATTTAAAAACAAGAAAAATTATCAATGATATCCCTGTGTTATAGCATTTTATCAATGGTACCCTTTTGTTATAGCACTTTTAAATGACATTTAACATCAACTTAACGGAAAAAAGATAAACATTGTCACGTTTATAATTAATTAGCTCAAAGAAATAGGGTAACCATTAAAACTAAAAAAAAACACAAAAATACTATTAATATTAATAAAGTGCTATAACACAGAGCTACCATTTATAATTTCCCTTAAAAAAATAATTTAAACCATTTGATCCTAAATCTTGTTTAAGAACAAATGACATTTGACATCTCACACTAAAAGAAAATACATTGACTACAAGTGGAGTAGTAGTTGGTATACTCAACTTAAATTTTCAATATTTCTAGACGTACTTAAGCCTAAGGCAACAAAATAGACCACTTTAATAGACTATTTTTTCTTTATTTTCTTCACTTGACGTCACCATTTACGTCACAATCTAAATTTATACTACCAATTCACTTTTAGCCACTAGAAAATAGGACAAAGTCCAATAATCACAAGACCAAGTCCCCCCCAACTTAAGTGCCACACCATTGAAACCCATTTTTTGACCGTTGAATTATTGACTCATTATTACCCCTTCTATCAAAATTCAAAACTATAAATAATCAATTCTTCATAAATCATAACCCAAAATTTTTATTCACATAAAAACCTAAATCCTAAATTTGTAGACCCTAAAAATTTAATATTAAGCGGGAATTTTCGATTAATCCGGTGATTACAGCCTTTTTCGAAGTTTAATAGAAACTCTGTTATCTGCTGTCTGAACTTTTTTAAGAAAGCGAGAATTTAAAAATGGATTGTGGGATTATAGTACCGAGTGTTAATCCTAATAGTAATATTTTTTCGGTTCATGCAAGCCCTAGATCACCATGTATAATGGTACGTTGCCAACAAAAAGAAGGGCAAGTGAAAAATACTCATCATTATAATGAACTTCCCTTGTTAAAGAGGAAAAGACCGACGATGATAAATATTCCGGTTGATAGATCATTGGAAAATAATATTATTATAAATACATCGAGGGTTCGAGTTCAGGAGGTTGAAGTTGAAGAAGATGGATATGGAGTTTATAGCAAGAAAGGAATATCAAGGACTCGTTTGGAAGATCGTCACTCCGCTAATTTTGTCAATGATTGTCATGGCAATTCTAAGCAGGTAAAATTTTTTTGTAGTGTTTGTGAACAAGTATGTCATTTCAAATTATGGATTTTAATTATGAAATCATAAATGAAGAATTTGAGTTTCAAATTCTCAACTTTAACTATGAAAACAATGGTGGAAATCCAAATCCAAATTAGAAAATTTTTGAGTTGCCAGACAATAAATTTGAGCAATTTTCAAATTTGCAAATGAAATCATCGTTTTCAAACATGGCATTAAAGAGTTTGGGTTGGTCTAATTGAGGTGGTCTTATAGTGAAACGATCTCGATAAAGAATTAGTAAAGTCATTATATTAGAAAGTAATAACACAAATAGTAATTTTTTTAGCAGACCTCAATCTTTAGAGATTAATGCTCTAACATTGTTATTGCTGTTGTGTTTGCTAAGTTATTATTCTTTTTGTCCCTTTATTTTGCACTAGTTGTAAAACGGGTGAAATTTCGTTGATATGGAAATTGTGTTGGAGATCAATAAGACAAAAAACAAATGAAATAAATTAAAATAAAAAATAATGTAAAAGCAAAAGAACAAAGGTATCATCTAATAAAATAAGGGTTAAGATTAAAAACAATTTTTACTAGCAAATAAAACTTATTGTTAGTGTTTATATTTGGTTCGTACCTAGGTAAAAAAAAGGTACAAATAAAAAAAAGGTATAATTAATTAAATGTAAAATCTAGCTCTATTTATTATTTTCTTTAAGTTGAATGAATCAACATGTTTTTAAAATGAAAAATGACTTTAGTGGCAAATGCAAAATATTAATATACCATGGATTGAAGATTGAGGTGAGTATGTGTACTTATTTATATTTAAGAAAAATACAGGTAGTCTGTTGAGAGACTTTTTAAGAGACGTTTCTCAGGTTCAATCCATTAAAATTTACTGTCTACTTATATTTAATGTCTATTTACCGTATCTTTAATACCTACTCACAACTACTCACAAATTCTTAAATGCCTACTTACATCATTTTTAATGATAACTTACAATATTTTCAAAATGTATATTAATTAGGTCGCCCAATTAAAGAGGGTCTCTTAAAGAGACCATCTCTCAGAAAAATTTATGCTTAAATAAAGTCGCTAACATTTTTATGTTTTAAATGTATGATAGATTTTTAAACAAACGACACATTTCATGAATCATGACCTAGGTATATTGGAATTTAAATTCTTGAACAAATTTAATCGAACGACCTAATTTTAAAAATGAGATAAAATAAATAAATAAGACAAAATTACTAATATACGGGTGTATTAATCATCAAAAGACTTCTATACTAATTTCACACTTTCACTCTTACCAATAGAAAAATCTATTTTCATTTTTTTTAAAAAACGCTTAAAGGCACGTGACCTCTTAGGCCCCAGTGTGGCTCCGTCACTGCCTGTGCGGTCGAACATATTGAACATGCTCATAACCTCCTATACTTACAACTATTTTGACCATCAATTAATATATACATTATTACAAATTACAGGCATTATTTGGAATATTTGATGGACATGGAGGTGCAAAAGCAGCAGAATTTGCAGCATCAAAGCTGGGTAACATAATATTAGACCATTTAAAAAGAGGTGATAAATCAATGATAGAGGAAAACATAAAAAAAGGTTATTTAGCTGCAGATGAAGAATTTCTTAAAGGAAATACAAGTGGTGGTGTTTGTTGTGTTACAGCATTGATACAACATAATACTTTAATAGTTTCTAATGTTGGTGATTGTCGTGCTGTTATTAGTAGATCTGGTGTTGCTGAGTCACTCACTAATGATCATAACCCTTCAAGAGAAGATGAAAAACTTAGGATTCAATCCAAGGTATTGTCTTCAATTCAATTTTGATTTTAGCCTGTTTGATTATCGGTATTAGTCTCGAGTTGGAGGATTTTTTTTGGATAAGTATTGTCAAGGAATTAACTGAACTAAAATGTTAAGTTGATGGTTAAGGCATTAGGATATGTTATATACTGTAACATGGCCCCTTACACGAGAGTCTATAGGGCTAGAAGTGTGGATGCAGCACATGCGCTCCTTTTACATGGTGCTAAATAGTCCACTTTAATGAGGGGTGGTTGAGATTAGAACCAGTGACCTATTGTCACGTTGGCTCTGATGCCATGTTTAGGAACAACTCAACCAAAAGTTTAAGTTGATGGTTAAGAGCCAATGATATGTTATGTACTCTAACAATTATCAGTATAGCGGTAAATTTAGAGTCGGCCCGCCCTAAGATTTGTGAGACCCTGGGTTAACTACTAATTATATTATTATAGGAGCTTAACTATAGCGGTGTTTAAACACAAGAAAAAGCATTTTGGGCGACACCCCAATTTTTCTAAAAATTTTGGATCAGCACGGGGCGCAAGCCCCTCTTTTTCCTTATAGGGCCGACCCTGTGGTAATGAGAATGATTTATAGTGTAAATTTTCATCATATGTACCATGTCATTCCAATGGTAATTAATTAAAATTTGATCATAATAAACTTTATTCACAATTTTCCATTACCATTTAATACCATATTTTCAAACGGTAATACATTGGAATAAACATAGAATAAGCATGACCATTAAATTTGTTAAGATGTATTTTTAACGGAAACAACACTAGTTTTTCATTACCATTTCCAACATTTAGTACCAATTACCAACTGAGCCATTAATATTATGTGAAAATAATATTTTATTATCCTAACGTCATTAATGATCCATCTGGAAAATTAGTGTAATTTTGATTGGAAAATCTCTTGATAAATATGAATTAATTAGTTGTAATATTGTATTACACAGGGTGGTTATGTAGATTGTTGTAATGGTGTATGGAGAATACAAGGGTCTCTTGCAGTGTCAAGAGCAATAGGAGATCAACATCTTAAGCAATGGGTTACAGCAGAACCAGACACCAAAATCCTAACCATTAAACCTGATTTTCAGTTTCTAATTTTAGCTTCAGATGGCTTATGGAACAAGGTAACATCAACTTTTCTTATCCAATCATCATCATAACTAGTGTATCCCGCTCATAGAAAACTAAGATCAGGGTTTGGGGAGGGAAGAATGACGGCAACTCATATCCATACAGGAGAGTGAGACCAAAGAGACCCCGGCTCGAAAAATATCTTCAAAGAGAGAAACCTGCAAATTAAAGATAGGATCAATAAAATACATACAAATAATAAAAAGTACAAGTTATATATATGATATATAACAATACCATCAGTCGTTTATTAACTTTTTGGTTGAGTTGGTCTCGTACGAGTTCAAATCTCATCCGTTCTTTCCTTTCAAGTGGAATCTTTAGCGTTAAATATGAGAATTACTTGTGTCAGATCTACAATTCTAACCCAAAGAACTATCACTTGAAAAGATTACGTGATAGAGTATATAATATATATTAAGGCTTCATTTAAGCTTTTCACTAAGTTATTTCCTTGTTATGGTATCAAAAATCAATACGACATATTGAGATCTCAATATATGTTATATATTTTATCAGTAATGTGTCTAAGTCTAACCAAATTAAGCCTAGGAATAAAAAACCTCAAAAATAGCGGTTTATACAGCTAAATTAAAAAATTAATCAGAGTGCTAATTTTTCGTATATTGTGCGGCAAAATCAAAAATACATAGAAATCAAAATATGAAATAAACAAAAAGTTTAAAAATTATAATGCATAAACTTACCTTGACACGTGTGTTTTTTTAACAGGTTAGTAATCAGGAAGCAGTAGATGTAATACAACCCTTTTTTACAGCAGGAAGTAAAAAGCCAGAATTAAAGAAAGCTTGTAGAAAGCTTGTGGAATTGTCCATTAGTAGGGGATCTAATGATGATACAAGTGTAATGGTGGTTCAACTTCACAAATTTGCACATTAATTTAATTATCTAGCTAATTAATTATTCAAGGTTAAAAAATGTTCTTTTAGGTTTTGATCAAATGTATATATATATTTTTTAGCAAAAATTACCGTGAATAATACGAATTTTCACTGATTTGGGTAATAATATATGTTAATACTTAAAACTTTGTGCATTATACAAGTTAATATATATAAGTTAGGAAAATTTACTTTTAGCTTTGTGCATTATACAAGTTAATATATAAGTTAGGAATGTTCTCTTTTAAAAATCCTACATTTCGATTATTTTTTAAAAATCCGATCTTTTGTCTCCGTTTTCTTTTATAGAACATTTTTACCGGCGACTGGATAAATTTGAAAATTCATCATTTTTAAAAGAGAACAAATAAAATGTCGGTTTTTTAAAAGAGAACAAGCAAAAGATGAGATTTTTAAAAAGAACAAGTAAAAGGTCAGATTTTTTTTAAAAAAATTGAAATTAATCGGTTGTTCAGGTAAGTTAGGGGGGTACGTACTATAAAAGAAAATAGAGGCAAAAGTTCGGATTTTAAAAAAAATCAAAAGGTGAAATTTTTAAAAGAGAACAAGCAAAAAGTCGGATAGTCGTTAAAAGTAAATTTTCCTACAACTTAATCTTTAAGTGCTAGCTTTTGAAGTTAAACCTACCAATTTTGAATATTTCATAGAGGGGTATGTTAATAAATATAAGAAATTTTCACATGGTAATCTTGAGTTTTTGATTTTTTCATGTGGTAGACAAACATTGTTTAAATTTGCGTGGTGACCCTATATATGCGTTTACCTTTTCTACATTGTAAGAAAAATGTTAAGGTTTTTGCTAAATTTACATTATTATTGTCTATCACATAGACTTTTTCATAAACCAAAACGTTGTGAATCATGATCCCCTATATGGAGAACATTTTTCAAAATATTTGTTCGAAATGAGTATTTAATTTTAACAAAAAACTTTACATTTTGACTATCACATGAAAAAGTTAAAAATTCGAGGTTACCATACAAATTTTAAAAATATTTGTCTACAATGTAAAAAAGTTAAAACTCATGATTATCACGTGAGATCTACCAAAAATATATGAAATGAGATTTATAAACTTTTAATAAAATTCTATAAAAAACATTTTCTAGAAATTTTCCAATTCTATAAAAAGCATTTTCTAGAATTTTTCCAAATGACTATGATTGGCAAGTTAGTGTTACATCGCCATAATAATGTACGAGGAAGGAAAATAAACAAAAATCTTCAAAAAAAAAAAAAAAAAACAAAAAGAATTAGTTTGTTATGGAGACCCGTGGGGTAACTAATTAAGTTATAACTACTCCCTCGCTCCATTTCAATTTAATTTTATAGTTTAGTCTGTCTCGATAAATTTAAAAAATTATTATTTTAAAATGTGATTTTTCCACTTGAATTAATAAATCTTGACTTCCTATATTCCTTCAAAATTTAATTTTAAATGATATTATTCATGCGTTTCGGATCATATTTTATTTTCATATTGATTTTTACATAATTATAAATTTATTTTTTAAAATTGGGTCAAATAAAATTCAATTACAAAAACATATACTTCTTCTAATTTTAATAGTTGCTATATTTCTGTTTTTTACGCTATCCAATGCAAAATTTTAATCTTTAATATTTTTAAATTCATATGATAAAATTATTTAAAAATTCATATTATGAAAATATGTATTAATATAAATCAAACAAAATTCCCTTGATTATATTATACTTGAAGACCCTTGAGCCGATGACTCTTTTGACCGCCCTCTCTCTATGAGTATGAGACGCCGTCTATCTTCCCTCCTCAGACCCTGATCATAGATATAGTCTATGAACGGGATATGACGATGATGATGAAGTAGAGGTGTTTGACAAATTAGCTTATTGAGCAAATTTAACTTATTTTGATATAAATGAAGGGTTGGGGGGTCAAACTAGCTAATGCGTGTTTGATGAATTAGCTGGTTGAAACAACTTATTGATACAAATAAGCTATTTTTGAACAAGCTGCTTATAACAGCAGGTTCAAAATCAGCTGATCAAACTATTTCATAAAATCAGCTGGTCAAATCAATTACTATAGTCAACTATCAGCTACCAGCTATTAACCATTTGTTAAACACCCTCGTATTCCAAATAATATAAACTGGTCGGTACCGGAATTGTAAAACATCTTAAAATATACTTCAGACAAGTCAGATCTGATCCCAACACAAACAGCTAGAGCAAACCAAAAAATATTAAAAAAATAAATAATATTTCAATTAAGAACATAACTAACGGAATAGAAGTATGTATAGAGCACTTGCACTAATATCACATTTTAACACGATCTCTAAAAATTCATTTCGTCTTCTCTTCATAGTTCATGTACCTTAGAAAATTCTTTCAGATTCCTAATTCTTTAATTCATTTCACATCGTGATGATCTTCGACGAATTTTGTTTTGCATTCTCATAAATCGGTAGCTTGACTTTTCGTTCTTCTGTAATATTTGTTCATTCATTGTATTCAAATCAACATTTTTGTTCGATTGTTTGACGATTCGATTTTATAACAATGGCGGCTACTAATGCTCCGGTTGTTATGCGTGAAATTCTTACGGTTAGTTAGTCCTTCTATCAATTTGTTCCGATCCATGGTTTACTTTGTGTTAATTGCCATTTTTGTAAAGCTTGTACGTTGATCTTGGTTTACATTGAGAAAAATGGCTAGATCTGGATAAATATTGATGTTGTGCAATTATGATTAGAATATTGGTAAAATGCAGTTTCGTAGGGTGCTAGTTATGGATTAGTGATGTGATTGAATTATGACATGAAATTAGGAAATTGTTTGAAGCTGTTATGACTTTTTTTGGTTGATTTCTGCGATTGTTTGCAGTTGCCGAGTATTGGAATAAATCCACAATTCATCACATTCAATAATGTGACGATGGAATCAGAGAAGTATATATGTGTGCGAGAAACAGCACCGCAGAATAGTGTTGTTATTGTTGATATGAATATGCCGATGCAACCATTACGAAGGCCAATCACGGCGGATTCTGCTCTCATGAATCCGAATACTCGAATTCTTGCGTTGAAAGGTTAGATTGATATTTGTTAACTCATAACAATTGAATCATACTTAAATCTGTTAGTGTTTTTTTCTTTGGAATTCCTTGTGTTGATTGAAGAACATGAAATAAAGCAAATAAAATATTATGCTTTCGTATGTGCTGTTTGTGATACTTGGTGATTTTTTTAGTTTTCTAGAGGGCGGTTTTATTTTGTAGGTTTTTTTTGAATGTGCAAAGTGAGTTACTGAAGGTCGTTCTCACTTAAGACTTGCTAAACTTTGGCTTTTATGCGAAGCTTGATGACTATTATGAAGATCTGTAGTTTATTATGTGCAAGTTATTTACATTGTTAGGTTGACGAGTGTGATCAATATGACCAAGTCTTGAGTTATCCTTAGGTCTTATATAGGACTGTATATGCTTAATGTGTTCGTAATCCATTCAAGAAGGGTATTGTGAGCTTGTTTGGTGGGAATTAAGATGGATGAGGTCATTTAAATGCCTATTTATCGATTATTTTTGAAACAATTATAAAAACCTGCTACGAATTATTTGCTTCGATATTGGTTAAGTGGACATAGGTTTTTGTGTGGAACATTTGGAATTTATTGTACGTTATGTTGAGGTATACTCGCGTCTGATACTTCTAGATAGCTGTTTTTAGAAGTTCTTAGTAGGCTTTCTTCCCATGTTTGATCTCATTTTCCTTGAGCTAGATGGTCCATGTAGCTCATGTTTAATTTTTACTCTCTTCTTAAAGTCACACTCACACTTTGACCAATTTTTAAAAATTACACATTAAATAAAGCTCGGCAATATGATACACATTGATACAAGTCTAATTTTCTTGAATTCCTGATGATTATCTTTTATTTATAAGATGTGATCAAAGGTATGTATTGTAAGGTATTCTCGAGTGTAATTATGGAAGCGAGGTTCTTGATGATACAATGTTTTGAAGGATGAATATGTGATTTTCCAATGTGGGGACCCAAATGTTCAGTCCACAAAAAATTGAAAGCCTGATTTGTTAGATTGATCATGTTTTAAACATATTGCACTGGAATATAGGAGAGTGTTTATAATCTGTATGAGATTGGTATAAAGTATGCCGAGTTTCATGGCTCATGTCATGGATTTTGTTCATGTAAAGTTATCTCGATATGAAATGGAAAAGTAGGTTTGTCATGAACTTCATGCGGTTTTATGATATTTGAATGAGGTACGATGAACTAGCAGTAGTTTCAACTTATTAGTTTTCAGCACTGAGATGTGGGTTGTCAGTGAGGAAAATATTAACACAAAAACGAATTTTAATTTGGTCAGATTTGTTATGAGAAGCTGCTAGTGCGACTTTTAACTCATATTCTTAGTCTAAATTGCTAAAAAGTGGACTTAGCTCATATAGAGAATTTTGTGTACTCGTCTTTTTTCAAAAAAGTTCACATAAACCATATATGTTGCTCACCTGAATGATATTTATCCTTCTCGTGTATTGAGTTTTCAATGAAAAAGAGACATTTTTATGATTTTTATGGCCTTTGTGTAGCTCAACTTCCCGGTACCACTCAGGATCATTTACAGATATTTAACATTGAATCAAAAACAAAGGTGAAATCACATCAGATGCCTGAGCAGGTACATGTTTGTGACCATGATATACCCTATTATGATGGGTTGTAGTGCATCTTTCCTTCCAATTATATTTGTTGTTCTTTGAACCCATGGTATTTGTTTTTTTTTTTGGTGTAGATTGTCTTTTGGAAGTGGATTTCTCCAAAAATGCTTGGACTTGTGACACAAACATCAGTCTATCATTGGTCAATTGAAGGTGGGATGTAGTTTTGACTATTGCCTCATCAAATCCCTTATACTGTCGTATTAGTTGTTGGTTGTTTATTTTGATTATTTCATTGACATTTTTATGACGATTAAAATGCAGGGGATGCTCAACCTGTAAAAGTTTTTGAAAGGACTGCTAATTTGGCAAACAACCAAATAATTAACTATAAATGTGATCCTTCTGAAAAGTGGTTGGTCTTGATTGGTATTGCACCTGGTTCACCAGAGGTACAGAAACTTATAGTCTGGTTATTTCTGTTGCGCTCTTATTGCTCAATTTGTGAGTTTCAAATGTTTCATGTGAGACTGGCATTAATGGATTGACCCAACTCGGTCATGAGCGTCAAATATAGAATACTTCTATTAAGTTTATCTTTTTTGAAAATCTATGTACTCTGTTGCATTATGAAAACTCAATTTTGTTATTGCTTTTTTTAAGCTGGTAATCTCAACTTTAATTTATCTATGTGCTCACTTGCAATAAATTATTCTTTTTTTGTCACACTAAAAACTTTACATTTGATAGTTGATACATTGTAAAGTTGGTGCATAAAATATATTTTTTATATTGCAATTTTATTTAATCCTATAGTCAAATTATGACGAATGATTGTACCAAGTACAAACTTGTGTTCAACCTGAAAATTACTGTTGAGAAAATGATGAAATCTATTCTGAAAATTGGAATGAATAGGAGAATCTAATATTTTGGTATCAGAATGTCAGGCTCTAAGATGGGCTTAAAAATTATTGAGAAAGTGTGAAGCTTCATAGAGTTTATGGACAAATATATTCTACTTCTTTGTAGGTTGTAATATAGTATGCATTAATGTTGTCCTCTTTAAAATAAAACTATGTTGGTTTTGGTACTAAATTGGAATTAGAACCAGTAAGATTGTTTATCAGGTCGTGATTTAGGTTTTGGGGTGTACTTTTCTCATAGCCATAGGTGTATACTTTCTACTTTTATTGCTTTTGTTTGTTTGGATTCCTGTACTATCTTAATGGTATTTTTTTATTGTCAGTATAGTGTCAAGCACATATTGTCAAGATTTGTATGATTGCTTCTTCTGGTGTACAAGTGAAGGACACCTGTTGAGTGTGCAAATCTTGTTTCTGCATAAAAGCTTGATTTGGTCTTTTAAGCTTACTTTTGTTAATGATGTTCAGTTCAAGATCTAAAAAGTTAATTTTCTTTTCTCTTTGTTTTGTCCAACTCTGCCTGTTCACTAATATAAATACAATTGCTATGTTATAGAGGCCTCAACTTGTCAAAGGAAGTATGCAACTTTTTTCTGTGGATCAGCAGCGCAGTCAAGCTCTTGAAGCTCATGCTGCAGCATTTGCTTCATTCAAAGTATAATTTTTCACTTTTTTGCTTTCTTGATATCTCTCATATGTTCAGTATTCCATGATACTTCCATATGGTTCGTAGGTCCCTGGAAATGAAAATCCCTCTACTCTTATCGTGTTTGCCACAAAGTCCATGAATGCTGGCCAGGTTACATCTAAGCTGCACATCATAGAGCTCGGTGCTCAGCCAGGTTTCCCAAATTGCTTCTTGTTCTTAATGTCCACTGTTTTCTTCATGTGAATTTTGTTTGTTTTGATTTAGTTTTCTATGATTCAAGTATCTCCTTTATGCCAAATTTTTGTCACTTTTTGTGTCCATACAGTCATTGTTAACAACATTATATTGCCTTTTTAGAAATGGGTAATTTAAAATATTGCTAAAATATAGTTTTAGTTGATGTAATTCTTTTTTGCCTGACATAATCCTGAATTAACCAATTTTTAATGCATGTAATCTTATGTTTATCCTCACCAATATATGGGGGTCAATGTTGTATTTCTATGTTCTGATCTTTGTATAATATTGACAGGAAAAGCAAGTTTTACAAAGAAACAAGCTGATCTATTCTTCCCTCCTGATTTTGCTGATGATTTCCCAGTAGCAATGCAGGTACTAATCTAGAGTGTGTCAACTTATCTTTTAAACGCATGCAAGTACTTGTTTCATTGTCAGTTACTATTCCTTGCAACTCCATATGAACTTTGCGTCAATCTTTTCTGCAGATATCCCAAAAATATGGTTTGATATATGTTATTACCAAGCTTGGCCTGTTATTTGTGTATGATCTTGAGTCTGCAAGTGCTGTTTATCGGAATCGAATTAGTCCGGATCCCATTTTTTTGACATCAGAGGCCACATCTGCTGGAGGTTTCTATGCCATCAACAGGAGGGGGCAAGTGCTTCTTGCTACCGTTAATGAAGCTACTATTGTTCCTTTTGTCAGTGGCCAGGTAACGTTTTGGACACATTCTTTTTAAGATTTGAATAAAATTATTACAATGCTACAGATAGTAACATACTAATGATTTTCTTGGGTTGCTGCAGCTGAACAATTTGGAGCTTGCTGTAAATCTTGCCAAAAGGGGTAATCTCCCTGGTGCGGAAAATCTGGTAGGTTGTCGGATGGCTTTTCAGTTTTTCGATGACACTTTTTTAATCATTCAATATTTATGTATTCGTCTTTTGAAGTTGAGTGTTGTCTCACATTCTTTTTCGCCGATGTTAATTTCTTAAAAAGCGTTTCAGCAGAATGACTCAAAGCAGATGGCTTGTGTTATTTTGCTTTGCTATGAAAATCCTGCAATGTTTAGGACTGAACAGTGAACACTAAACAATTCTGTAAAAAAGAAAGGAATTATAATAATTTATACTTTTAAAGAATTTATTTAAAATGTTTTTGAAGGCGTTGGAAATTTATTACTAGTGGCATTTTTGTCCTCCAAAAAATGTCTCTTATAAGAACTTCTTGGTATCTCTTTATGTTATCAAGCCTTTTTTTTTGAAGGAAAAGGTATGCTAATACATTTAAGAGTACCGTCCGCAAGGACTAAGTTGGTAAGCTAGAGAGGACCACCATTGAGTCAAAACTCGTTACAACAACTAGGAAAATCCCATTGAGCAAGTCTATGAGCCTCATTCTTGTGTTTTTTAAACAAATACTTAATTAACTGAATCAAGCAAACTGCGAAAAGACAAAATATTATCTATAAAAACTTGAGAATGAAACTTTATTGCCCTTCTCGGTTAATAGTTTCAATCACATTTTGGAATGGACTTGTTAGGGCTATCAAGAGTTAGAAAGATGGAGACCTTGCAATAGGTCACTACAGGAAGAAATTTAATGAATTGATTTAGTTTTGGTTCATGTACTCGGGCCCATTTGTAAGGATTAAGGCTTTACATTGTTGTATTAAAGCAATTATAGTTACTTATCCTGTTAATATAGGCATCGATTTATATTTCATAGTGAAATTACAGCTTTGGAATGGACTTGCTGATGCTTTAGTTACCGAGTAGACTTAAGGATTAATCAATTATAAAATCACTTAATAGACTCTAGGATTGACCTTTTATTTAGGAATGTCTCATTCCCATGTACCTTAAGGGATTACGGCTTTGGCATTATTGTTGTTGCCTTTCATACTTTCATGTAAAAACTCTTCTTAAAGAAGTGGGAAACATCTCTAAAGCAAAATCCTTCTTGATTCACTTTTGTGCTTCATGCTTTAGGATATCAACCTAAACTTTGTTGATTCTGTTTGCATTTATTGATCGTTCTTTATGTTCAATAGAAAATGCAAAAATTTAATTTTGTTGTTGTGCCTTCTCTACCCTTGGAATGTTGGGTTCAAGGTTTAACGGAGGAGGAATTTTGTCTGTTATTGCTGAGCTGCCATGTTGTACTGTTTTCAGGTTGTCCAACGCTTTCAAGAATTGTTTGCTCAAACAAAGTACAAGGAAGCAGCTGAGCTTGCCGCTGAATCTCCACAAGGAATCTTGCGTACTCCTGACACAGTTTCGAAGTTTCAGGTGGGAGAGTAGATGCAAGACTTTGTATTTTTTTCATTAGTATTGATGATGGATCACATGTTCAATTTGCCATCTGCTGCTTTTGTTTTTTTTAATAATTGGGTAACAACTTATGACTGTTGTCTGACTTGTCTCTTATTTTTCTGTATGGCCTTACTTCAATTTCCCCTACCTTCCCTCCCCTTTTTAAAATTTAATATGATTTGGATGATGTTGACAGTTAGTTATCTGTATCATCTGTATTCACCTTTGTCTTTGATACTGTCCGACCTCATTCCTGCTTAAAGACATACCATGGAAGCCGTAGAAATAGCTTCATACTCGTTGATGGAGCACACAACTTTTTATACTGCAAACATTAGAGAAAAGAAAAACACTAGCGATCCTTTTGCTTGTCTTAGATTCTTAGTTGTGGCCTCAGGCATCTTGGTTCTCATATTTCTTGGCATCCCTAAGGTTATCTTGATATAGATCAAAAGTCAAAACTATAAGCACTTGTGGAATCATTGCTAAGGGTCTGTTTGGTATTATTGTGGTTTCTGTTTTTAATTTTTTTTATTTTTATATTTTATTTCTTGATTTTCAAAGTCATGTGATATATCTCCTATAATGAATTAAAAATTAGTCAAATTTATTGGGAACATGATTTTGAAAACTGATAACCACCTTTTTTGGTTTCCATTTTTTGGTTTAGTTTTCAAGAACATTGATTACCTGAAACAAAAAATGTTAACAAAATTATGTATGTTGAAGTTTAATTATATATAAGATTTTATCTTTGTTCTTTGTATTGATTAGATATTGAACTTTAATTATATTTTTAGTTTCAAAGTTCTTTGGTTTCAGATTATAATGAACTATAGTAAAATGAGTTAATAAATTATGTCCACTTCTTTTTTTTGTGACGTTTCAGATCACCTATTTTTAATATAAGGGTTAATCAAAAACTACCTTTTTGTTATCACAAGGGTAAAGTCGCAAACACCTAACCTCACAAATCTTGCTTACGTAGGATCCTTGTTGGGAGCCACATAGCGACCTTTGGGGTAATGGAATGTGTGCACTTCAGATTAGATTGATATATTCAAAATTATTGATTTAGGTGGATGAGTAATAGGTGCATTGATTACGATATTTTGCTCAACTTTGACTGTCTATAATAGAGAGCTTTGCTATGCTCAATCTTCTTTTGAGATGCACAATATACCCTTGAAACATGATCACAATTTGGTTTGTTACTGTTACTATGTGGTTTGTGCTAACTTTTGGTGGTTTATCACTGCAGAGTGTTCCTGTTCAATCAGGGCAGACACCACCTTTGTTGCAATACTTCGGGACACTTCTGACTAGAGGAAAACTCAATGCATTTGAATCCTTAGAACTGTCCCGCCTTGTTGTGAATCAGAACAAGAAAAATCTTCTGGAGAATTGGTTGGCAGAGGATAAACTGGAGTGCACCGAGGAACTTGGAGATCTAGTGAAGGTGTACTTGTTGTTATTATATGGTTTTCTTGTACTAATATCATTGCTCGTTACTATAGAGTGTTATCTGATGTCGTGGCCTCTTTTTTATCTGACAGACTGTTGACAACGACCTCGCCTTGAAGATATACATCAAAGCTAGAGCTACTCCAAAGGTTGTTGCTGCCTTTGCTGAGCGCCGGGAATTCGACAAAATTCTCATTTACTCGAAGCAGGTAAGAGGGATCCTTTTATCTTTAAGCATTAAATATTTTTTATTTAGAACCTTATTAATTTTATTCTCCAGGTTAGCCTATTGTGGTTCTTGCATTACACTCTTGTAAGGGCTATAATACAATCTTTAAATTTCTCTTATTCATGTAGGTCGGTTATACACCAGATTACTTGTTCCTTCTCCAAACTATTCTTCGACAAGATCCACAGGTGTCTTCATCTTCCTTGACATACCCTTTTTTGCCTGAAAAGAGCCTCTTATTATTTTACCTTTTTCCTAATTACTAAAGAAATGATTTTTGGTAGTTTGTTGTAATTGTTGCATATTTATCTATTTCGCATTACAGGGTGCTGTCAATTTTGCACTGATGATGTCTCAAATGGAGGGAGGGTGTCCCGTTGATTATAACACGATTACAGATCTTTTTCTTCAGGTGTGGATTTGATTTCTGTTCTACGTTATTTATCATTATATATATATATATATATATATATATATATATATATATATATATATATATATATATATATATATATATATATATATATATATATATATATATATATATATATATATATATATATATATATATATATATATATAAATTTGGAATTTGAAGCTGGGAGTTCTATACCTATAATCTCCTTGCCATCTTGTTTTAAGGAAACAGCTTTCCTATGGCTACTTGTTACTGCATTCATTTTTTCATCCAGCTAAGTATGAAGTGTGAACCTTTTTCTCCCCTTGTGTTGCTCAGAGAAACTTGATCCGCGAAGCAACTGCATTTTTGCTTGATGTTCTAAAGCCAAATTTGCCAGAGCATGGTTTTCTGCAAACAAAGGTATGCCATAAGTTTTGTTGACTGTATAGTTGAGATATGTTAACAATCATCTGCAATAGCTTAGCATTTGACTCATGGATTATTTATGAAGGTTTTGGAAATCAATCTTGTTACTTTTCCTAATGTGGCTGATGCCATTTTAGCAAATGGAATGTTCAGTCACTATGATCGTTCTAGAGTTGCTCAACTTTGTGAAAAAGCTGGTCTTTACATACAAGCTCTTCGGGTAAATAGTCTTCAGACTTTGTTTTCTTGGTCTTAATCCCTGTTTTGAATTGTAACTCCTTACTGATTTGTTTTTATTATGTTTGCTTGCAGCACTATACTGATTTACCAGATATTAAACGTGTTATTGTGAATACCCATGCAATAGAACCACAGGTCTGTACCATAAACCTTATTTTATTTGATGTACTTCTAGTGATTGTCATGTTGTTGATATTTTTTCCATGCGCAGGCACTTGTTGAATTCTTTGGGACTCTTTCTCGTGAATGGGCACTAGAGTGCATGAAAGACCTTTTACTTGTCAATCTCAGGGGCAACCTTCAAATTATTGTCCAGGTATACTTATTATTTTTTGATATTCTAATACACTATTACTTAGATATGGCCTAGGTAAAAGTATAATTTATACAAAAAGTGCTAACTAGTAATCAACAACTATTACTCAGATATGGCCTTTTTGGTGATATTCTGATGACAAGAGATGACATAGACTTTGGTTTTCTCTTGGAAAACATGTGTACTTTATACCATGCAGTACTATACTTTTAATGCTCTCGAGACTCTGCTCCTAAAATACTAGAGGTGGCCAATGGGAGGGTCAACCCTAAAATGGACCTGAATTGGAAAATATTGGTTCAAAACTGGCTCAGTAGTGGAAAATTCAGGGTGGTACAGGTCAAAATACTAAATAAAAAAAAAACGCGACCAGGCACAGGCTTGTGTATTAGCTTTTTGTGTAAGCCAAATCTGAACTGTCCCATTCTTGAACTGGTTGTGAACGGACCGATTCGTCTATGAACTGGCTTGTGTATTAGCTTTTTGTGTATGTCAGTTATTTAAAATTAGGATTTGAGTGATTGTATTTACTAATAATTATGATACTCTTTGAAGTTAAGCATCAATTCAATTAAGGAAAAATTACCTAGAATAATCCAACCTATTCATGAATTTTCCTACAATATTCCCAACTATTGAGTAACCATAAATAAACCCAACTTTGAGTGTTATTTTCCTAAGGTAAACCCGGTAACAAGATAACTTGCTATAACAAGTTTTTTAAAAATAAGATAAAAGAAAATAAAATGTCGAAAAAAATGTTAAAAAATGTGCAAAAAAAAATTTATGATTTTTTTATTATTGGGAATTTTTAGTAATTTTTCAAAAGTTTTCTCTAATTTTTATTTAATTTTTAGTTTACTATTTTGGTGAATTACCTACTATATCAGGTCATCAGGTTACCCAAGTTTACTCTAGGCAAATACCCCTAAAGTTGGATTATTCATAGGTAATCAATAGGTGGGATTATTGTAGGAAAATCATGAAAATGTTGGATTATTCTAGGTAATTTTTCCTTTAATTAGTGAAAATAAATGAAGCAAACCACATACTTAAATCAAGTTCATTCTTTGTTCTCTTCATCAATCCTCACTCCCTAACATTGATGTTGGTTGATACCACAATTTAGCAAACTAAAAACAATAACCGAAATTTCATGTGTTGTAAACGTGTAAAAAAACTCTGTTTTGAGGATTATCATATCACATGCTTTCGAACTATATTTTGCTTTTACGATAACCGTTGCCGTATCACTTCCATTCCTACATTACCGTGTTCGTTACCGCGATTGTGACTGTTGCCACATTTTTGCACTATGTTAATGAAAAATTGAAGCCACACGGGTTTTGTTCTGCTCATATTTTGTTTTTAAACTTTTAAACATTTATTGATGAATCAGCATGAATGTGCTTAAAATTGACTAAGCTTGAAAATGAATTAAATTGATTTTTGACTGGGCTGTTTAGTCGAATGACTCGAAACTGTTGGGAACCTCATATGGCCATCTCTGATAGTAATTAATCACTTCAAAAAAGAAAATTAAAACACATAACAATGCCAAAACTATTACCAAAAATTTGGGGTCGACTTCATGAACCAAAACGAATCAACATGAGAGATCGTCAATAATGAAGATTTTTTGGCTTTAGCCTTTATCTAAAACTAATCTGCAACTAAAAAGAATTAATTCCAATGATCGTGCATTCATATCTATTCAGTACTTGTGCAAATATTAATTTTTCATGTCATTCTTCACTCTGGTAATCCACGTCTTTTGGCCTATCTATTCCTTTTCTAAGTTCCTCAAAAGTGAAAAGGAATAAAAAGAAATTAACAAAGCATTAATGCCTTTAAAGAAATCAATGACTACAATGTGTTTTACTTCATGGTGTATATTATAATTTGCAAAAATGGAAAGAGCATGTCATAAGCACAATAACTATATATCGTCAATTTTATTGCTAAGCTAGCATGATGTCGTGTTGCTAATTCAAAGAATGTTTATGTTTTTGTTTGTGTTTGCAGACCGCTAAAGAGTACAGTGAACAGTTAGGGGTTGATGCATGCATAAAACTCTTTGAGCAATTTAAATCATATGAAGGACTATATTTTTTCCTTGGATCATATTTGAGCTCCAGGTATTATCCTTATACTTGTTTGGTTCAATTTCTGAGTGTTGTATCATGGCAATTGACGCAATTCTTATCTTCAATGCAGTGAGGATCCTGATATTCACTTTAAATACATCGAAGCAGCTGCGAAAACTGGACAGTTGAAAGAAGTGGAACGAGTTACTAGAGAGTCTAACTTTTATGATGCTGAAAAGACGAAAAATTTCTTGATGGAAGCCAAGCTTCCTGATGCACGTCCACTAATTAATGTGTGTGATCGTTTTGGTTTTGTTCCTGATCTCACACACTATCTATATGTAAACAACATGCTTCGATATATTGAAGGTTATGTTCAGAAGGTATGCCATCTTATTAGTAGGGTTGCTCTCTGTTGGTGGATTTTTTCTTTTGGATGCTTGAACTTTGCTTATGCAGTATACAATTTTATCTGACAATATCCCATCTTGATATGTTAGGTCAATCCGGGGAATGCACCACTAGTTGTTGGGCAGCTGCTTGATGATGAGTGTCCGGAAGATTTTATCAAGGGTCTGATACTCTCTGTTCGGTCTCTCCTCCCAGTTGAGCCGCTTGTGGAGGAATGTGAGAAGAGGTGCTGACATGGTTTTGTATAATCTTACCATTGGTTCACTGTTTTGTTGTTTGCTTTCTCATTTTTTCTTGTATGTTTCAGGAATCGACTTCGTTTGCTCACCCAATTTCTTGAGCATCTTGTTAGTGAAGGAAGTCAAGATGTTCATGTGCACAATGCTTTGGGAAAAATTATCATTGAGAGTAACAACAATCCTGAACATTTTCTCACAACGAACCCATACTATGATTCACGTGTTGTGGGTAAGTATTGTGAGAAACGTGACCCCACCCTTGCAGTTGTTGCTTATAGGCGTGGGCAATGTGATGATGAGCTTATCAATGTCACAAATAAGAATTCTTTGTTCAAGCTGCAAGCAAGGTTCGTGACAGGATTTTATCTTAACCTTCTCATGGTTGTGGTATAATATATTGAAGGTGCTTATTGGTCATTCCGATGTTTCAGGTATGTTGTTGAAAGAATGGATGGTGATCTTTGGGAGAAGGTCCTCAATCCCGAGAATGAGTATAGAAGGCAGATCATTGATCAAGTGGTGTCTACTGCTTTGCCTGAAAGCAAGAGTCCCGAACAAGTTTCTGCTGCGGTTAAGGCTTTTATGACAGCTGATCTTCCTCATGAGTTGATTGAGCTTCTTGAAAAGATTGTTCTTCAGAACTCGGCATTCAGTGGAAATTCAAATCTGCAGAACCTCCTAATTTTGACAGCCATCAAAGCAGATTCATCCAGAGTTATGGATTATGTCAACAGGCTGGATAACTTTGATGGACCTGCAGTTGGAGAAGTGGCTGTTGAGGCCCAGCTCTACGAAGAAGCATTTGCAATTTTCAAGAAATTCAATCTGAACGTGCAGGCTGTTAATGTGTTATTGGATAACATACAAAGCATTGACCGGGCTGTGGAGTTTGCATTCCGAGTTGAAGAGGATGCTGTTTGGAGCCAAGTTGCTAAAGCTCAGTTGAGGGCTGGGTTGGTCAGTGATGCAATAGAGTCATTTATACGTGCCGAGGATGCCACTCAATTTTTGGATGTGATTCGTGCTGCTGCAGATGCAGATGTTTACCATGACTTGGTTAAGTATCTTCTTATGGTTAGGCAGCAAACCAAAGAGCCTAGGGTGGATGATGAACTCATATATGCTTATGCTAAGATTGATAGGTTGAGTGACATTGAGGAATTTATACTCATGCCAAATGTTGCCAACCTCCAACGTGTTGGTGATCGCTTGTTTGATGAAGCTTTATATGAAGCTGCAAAGATAATTTATGCTTTTATATCCAATTGGGCAAAGTTAGCTGTCACCCTGGTGAGGCTAAAGCAATTCCAAAGTGCTGTTGATGCAGCACGAAAAGCAAATAGCGCAAAGACTTGGAAAGAAGTTTGCTTTGCATGTGTTGATGCTGAAGAGTTCAGATTAGCTCAGATTTGTGGTCTTAACATTATTATACAGGTACTACTATTTTCCAAACCAAATGTTACATTCAGGCTTTCAGCTATTGTTCAAGTTAGTAAAGGTTTTTAGGTTGTGATGAGATAAATTAAAAAGTTACTCAAGTATATCTACACTGATGTTTTTGTCGGAAATAACTCAAATTGTTGATTATTGATTGCTACATTCTTGAACACTTTTTTTTATGAAGAAAAGAGTTCCATTTTTTGTTTTTATATAAGAATGTCATAAGCTTCAATAAGCTATGCCCATAGGCCATAAATTTGAAACTAATTTATTGTAATGTTTTGTATTTTCTTTTTTCTTAATCGTAGTAGGGAAATTATCTGATTTTTTTCAAAAAATTTTAGGTGGATGACATGGAGGAGGTCAGTCAGTATTACCAGAACAGGGGTTGTTTTAATGAGATAATTTCATTAATGGAAAGCGGTCTGGGATTGGAACGTGCACATATGGGCATTTTTACCGAGCTGGGAGTACTTTATGCTAGATATCGCTCTGAGAAACTTATGGAGCACATCAAACTGTTCTCCACTCGTCTGAATATTCCCAAACTTATCCGAGCCTGTGATGAACAGCAGCACTGGAAAGAGCTTACATTTCTGTATATCCAGTATGATGAATTTGATAATGCTGCTGTTACTGTAATGAATCACTCTCCCGAGGCTTGGGATCACATGCAGTTCAAGGATGTTGTGGTGAAAGTTGCCAATGTTGAGCTATACTACAAAGCTGTACACTTCTACCTACAGGAGCATCCTGATCTTATTAATGACATGCTTAATGTGCTGGCTCTTCGCCTGGACCATACACGTGTTGTTGACATAATGAGAAAGGTTGGTTAGTTTTCCTCTTTGCTTATAAATGAATTGCCTTTGTTGCCTCAAAGTGTTTGGAGTCCTACTTAGTATTGATCTTTTTTTCGGATAGTTGTCAGGGTAATCTTTTCTCTAAATGTGTATCTCTTGTTTCACAGGCGGGTAATATCCATCTTGTGAAGCCATACATGATTGCTGTCCAAAGCAACAATGTCTCTGCAGTGAATGAGGCACTGAATGAAATATATGTGGAGGAGGAAGACTATGATAGATTGCGAGAGTCAATTGATTTACATGATAACTTTGATCAGATAGGATTAGCACAAAAGGTGACCTGCATCTAGTTCTGACTTGACTTTGTAGTGCTGTGGCAGGTTTATAATGTTTCATAAGTCAGATACCGAGCGCATTTTTCTCGCACTTACATTGCTATGTTGATGACAGATTGAGAAACATGAACTTCTTGAGATGAGACGAGTTGCTGCTTATATCTATAAGAAGGCAGGTCGATGGAAGCAGTCTATTGCACTTTCTAAGAAAGATAAACATTATAGGGATGCAATGGAAACATGCTCACAATCTGGTGAACGTGAGCTGGCAGAAGAATTATTAGTTTATTTCATTCAGGAGGTATGTTTGTTTGTCTTGTTTTTTAAACTTTTTAATTATTTTATTGAGGACTACTTGCTTGGCACAAACTGGCTTGCAAGATTCTGTATGGTGTTTTATTTTTGCGCTATATTAAGGTTAGTTTTCTTTGGAGGGGAGATTAGGGGCTAATGATGGAACAAATAATTTTGTGGTTATATATTCATTATAGGCTATGTCCTAAGTGCAAGAAAAGAATTTTTTTCAAGGCCAATTTGTTCGTCAATTATTACGTGGCGTTTGTTCATTGGTATTAAATGGTGGTAATGGGAATGACTTTTAGTGCTAATGTTGTAAAATGTGTTGTCATTTTCGTTTTGTTAAAGCTCTCATCTTCAAGCAATTGTTTTTTTTTTCATAGTTGTCCAAGACCACCTAATACGCCTATCCAAGCAGTAATGGATAAGAATGATTTGGTGAAAAAAAAAGTGATTAGAGTACGACAAGTATAATCATAAAATATAGTTTTTGTAGAGAAATTACATTTAATTTTCACTACTATTTTTATCATTTAATTAATACCAATAACTAAACAGGTTGCTAGGGTAATATCATAGCATTTACTCTCTAATTGATCATTTTTTTTCATGACCAAGTTTGCTATTAGCATCAACAGGTTGATTCATCTGACCGTTATTGAAACCTACATAATGTGGTATTAGTAATGGACTGCAGTTGTATTTTTGATTGGCCTCCTTGTTTCAGGTCATCTTTTGTTCACTGTTAAGTGCGTCTTTTCTGGGGTTAACATCTATTGAGTTACTTTTGCAGGGGAAGAAAGAGTGCTTTGCTGCTTGCCTTTTCGTTTGTTATGATGTTATACGACCAGATGTTGCCCTTGAACTCGCCTGGATGAACAATATGATTGACTTTGCCCTTCCATATTTGTTACAGGTGATTATTTTGGCTTTCCTAGTTTTCATTCATAGTAGTCAGCTATGTTGAGGTCATAAGTGCCACCGTTCAAGGCTTAATGAAATAGGGTGTAAAATTGTGGTCTAAAAATTCTCATATATGATTCATTGTAAGTTTGCCCCATTTATGTGGTTAATTATATATATTATCTAACATACATAATGTTCCTTGTAAATTTTTGACAGATAACTACTATCTTAATTTGGAAAGATATAGTATGCAATTTTTTCAACAATTGTTCTTGTTTTTATTGCTAATATTTTTAACAATCAGTTATTACTAACTGATTGCTTGTTTAGATTTTTTGAATATTTCATTGCAAGTTTGGGGATAGCATAGATTTCAAGTTTCGAGTTATTGTTTGACTTAAACCAAATTATTTAACCAAACAAAAGTATTCTGTTGTTTGATTTTAACCAACCAAACAACAATATTCTTTATCATTATTGATTTTACAGCAAGTGTTAAGAATTTTGATAGTTCATTAAAGCTTTAATGTTTACTCTATTATCTAAATAAAATCATTACGTACTTTTAACTTGTATAACTTTTTGATGCAACTTATCATCTAAAAATAAACTTCGTTCTCTATTTGATCAAGTGTTAACTTGGCGATTTTAGTTTAGAGGTTGAAAGAGTTTGAATATGTTAAAATAAACGCATAATAAGAGAGATATAGAAAGAATGTACAATTTACTTATTCAAAGTCATCAGTAATGAGAAATTGCGGAAAATCACGCCATCCTCGACTGTTTTCCTGCAGTTTATTCGTGAGTACACAGGCAAGGTTGATGAACTCATTAAGGACAAAATTGAGGCTCAGAAGGAAACAAAAGCGAAAGAACAAGAAGAAAAAGATGTAATTGCTCAACAGGTAGGTTCATATGTTCTTTCGTTCACTATTTTCTTGAACCCTATAAAGTATCACAAATTCATCTATGAGACGATCTCACCGTGAGACGCGCCTCATGCATGAGTCAAATACTCCAATAAGGCAATAATACAAATTATTAGCATATTGACTTCTTTTTTTGAGGTTGTCTCATCGAAAGGCAGTCTCACAAAAGTAGCTCATAAAGTATTTATAAACTAATGTGTTCGTTTCATGCAGAATATGTACGCTCAGTTGCTGCCTCTTGCTTTGCCTGCTCCTCCAATGCCGGGTTCAATGCCTCCACCACCAATGGGAGGTTATGGACCGCCGCCGCCCATGGGAGGTTTAGGTATGCCTCCTATGCCACCCTTTGGAATGCCACCAATGGGAGGGTACTAATTCCACCGCTGCAAACTTCTAACCCGTCTTGCTTCACCTCAAATTGTTGCGCTGGTGCTCGAGAATTTCTAATCTGCTATACTAAGTTTAACAATGAAGGGTGATTAAAGAATAAATCTTTTAATCTTTAAATTCTTTTACGTGATTGTATTAGTTGATGTACATTTTTGTATCATCATATTCATTCTTTTGACAATGAGATAATTATTTTTGATTGCTATTCTTTGAACTACCCTGTAAGCAAGCCGAAGAGTCTTTGGAATTGCTAATTGATTTTGGACGGCTATTCATAATGTTAAGCTTAATTTTCAATTTTGATTGAATTCATTTATAGTAAACTAGTATGAAATCTAGTGCTATACACGAAGTTCTTTGCATTTCTTAGTATTTTATCTATATTATTAAAATATATTTTATAACTTTTGAACAATGGTGCAAATGTACATTATTGTTCTTCATCATCATACCCAGTGTTTCCCGCACATAAATAAATCTATGGTCAGGGTCTGGGGAAGGAAGATCAACGGCGTCTCATACCCATAAGGAGAGGGCTGTTAAAAGAGTCCTTCAACTCAGGAAGGATCTTCAAAGAGAGGAACCTGCAAAAGTACATTAATGTCATCAAGTGTAAATTTTTCCACTAAAATGTATTAGTTGGTATAATTAAATTATAATCAAAACTTGATAATAGACAGTTGGACACGAATAATGATGCAAGTATAATAAATACAAAGTGTAATTACATGTTATGGATGAATGCAAAAATACTCAATATCTATGTATTTTTGAAGTTCCAATTGTAAGAAATTAAAATTTTAGTGAGATTTAGAGATATAAAGTAGGTTTTACCGTTTTATGAGTTAAAAAAGCTATAGTAGATGAAGGGCTAAAGATGGGAAAGATGAAAAAAAAATCAAATGCACGATTTTTCAAAAATAATCAAATTGTTAGATGTTTCATTCTTGTTCGTTTTATTTAGTTTGCAAAATAATCAATTTTCGACAATTTAAACAAAACTATTTAAACATTTTCGACTAACAAAGATCTTCTAATACTTTATACTAATTGAGCGAAACATATAAAAATTTTCCCCTTTTATTTTCAATAGTCCTGCAAGTCAAATAGTCGAATACGGATCAAAACATTTGGGAAATTTTGAAATGAATAAGCAAAAAAATAAAAAAAAATTTAAAAATAGAAACATATTCCCAAAATAAGCAGTTTTGCTCCTGAGCTGAGGTTTGGTACCTGTTAGCTGTTACTAACAGCGAACAAATAGGGTAGGTCGAAAAAAGTCAAGTTCTTTGTTCGCTGTTAGTAACAGCGAACAAATTAAAATTGCTTAAATAAAAGTTAATCTCAAATAATGGTGGAGAAATTAAAAAAAAATAATTTAATGTGAGTTCGCTGTTATAAACAGCGAACAAACAGTCTATCACCCAAATTGATAAAAGCATAACCACTGTAACCTCAAACCCATTCGTCCTAACATCTTGGCTTTCCGCCGTTTCTTCCGTTTCAATAATCGGTCTTGAAATCGAATGGCGCCCTAATTCTAGTCGACATTCGAGAATCCAGTCGCAACTCTTCAACTCTATACTGCATTTGATTTCTCCACCACTACTTGCTTAATCTTTCAGTTTCTAAACTGTTCTGGTCCTCTACCTAGGATTCTTTTTGATTTTCTTGATAATGGGAGGTTTACTTTTGTTGGCGTTGGAATTCGATCTGATGCTGAGAGGTTGCTCGAATGTCATGGATTGAGGGTGAGGAATGTGGTTGATATAGCGGATCTTGTTGCAGACAAGATTTACGGGGCTAGAACAGGAGTGGGATTGAAGGAATTAGCTCAATTTGTGTTGAATGTTAATGTTGCTAAACCTAGGGACGTTACTATGAGTAAGTGGGATGCTGAATGATTGAGTTATCAGGAGATTCAATTTACTGAATGGGATTGAAGGAATTAGCTCAAATCTCCTGATAACTCAACCATTCAGCATCCCACTTACTCATAGTAACTTCCCTAGGTTTAGCAACATTAACATTCAACACAAATTGAGCTAATTCCTTCAATCCCATTCCTGTTCTAGCCCCGTAAATCTTGTTCGCGACAAGATCCGCTATATCAACCACATTCCTCACCCTCAATCCATGACATTCGAGCAACCTCTCAGCATCAGATCGAATTCCAACGCCAACAAAAGTAAACCTCCCATTATCAAGAAAATCAAAAAGAATCCTAGGTAGAGGACCAGAACAGTTTAGAAACTGAAAGATTAAGCAAGTAGTGGTGGAGAAATCAAATGCAGTATAGAGTTGAAGAGTTGTGACTGGATTCTCGAATTGTCGACTAGAATTAGGGCGCCATTCGATTTCAAGACCGATTATTGAAACGGAAGAAACGGCGGAAAGCCAAGATGTTAGGACGAATGGGTTTGAGGTTACAGTGGTTATGCTTTTATCAATTTGGGTGATAGACTGTTTGTTCGCTGTTTATAACAGCGAACTCACATTAAATTATTTTTTTTTAATTTCTCCACCATTATTTGAGATTAACTTTTATTTAACCAATTTTAATTTGTTCGCTGTTACTAACAGCGAACAATGAACTTGACTTTTTTCGACCTACCCTATTTGTTCGCTGTTGGTAACAGCGAATAGGTACCAAACCTCAGCTCAGGAGCAAAACTGCTTATCTTGGAAATATGTTTCAAAATGTTTCTATTTTTTAAATTTTTTTTAGTTTTATGCTTATTCATTTCAAAATTTCAAGGACCCATGGGTTCTAAAAAGGTCAAGTCAATCCATCCCTCTTTCAAAAAACACAAAATCTCACAAAAGACGGTCTATAGGATAGACCACGAAATTGGGCCAGCCCATTTCCCTTAACTAGATTTTTTTATTATAATATCAATTATATTATATTATAATCCTAAATGTAATGTATTATAACCTCGAATATACTATTCTATAACCCCAAATATAAGCTATTATAACCCCAAATATACTATGTTATATTTTGGGCTGGGCTTCATGGATTCCGTCTATTGAATAGGCCGTCTCCCATGAGACAAACTATTCAAAAAAAACTTCCCGATTGTAAATCACGCGCGAATGAAAGAGACATGGCAAAGTGGCAAAGTCTATCAAGAAGATGTAAATTTATCAAAAACTCAAGTAGTTTAGTGCCACAAACGCCCTACACCTTCTTGGAGGAGCTCTTATGGTTCAGCTGTGGCTTTGCACCTCCCAATAATGGCGGTTTCTATCCACTCCGTCGTCTCTTTTAATTCTGTCAGTATTTTCGCTTTTGATTTCCTTCTCTAATTTCTTCTTTTATATGCTTCATGTCCTGAGATTATGAAAACTTTTAGCTACGGAGGGTTGATTGCTTGATTTCTTGTTATTTACTATTTTTTGTGTATTTTTATACTATTTTTGTGTAAATTTTGTTTGTAGAATCATTTTCTTTTTAATGGTTCTGTAACTGAAGAAATTGAACAAAATTTGATGTTATAGGATCATAATTGCATTAGGATGATGCAGAATGTTTGAAAATTAGTTAGGGATTTGGGAAATAACATGAATTAATTAGCAAGGTATGAGAGGATTTTGGAAATTTTACGTTTTCTTACCCTAAATTATAAGTATAGTATTGGACTGGATGTGGTGTGGTTTTATAAATCCAAAATAGACTGATTAGAGTATAATTTGTTTGAGAAAAAGGTAGAGAAAATCTTAAAACTCATCTTTTGATTTTGGAATGCTGCAAATTGTATTATTTTGAAAACCTACTTGCACCAGTAAACAGTAAAAACAACATAAACCGCTACGTTACGGAACAATGACATTTGGTGGTAAAGTAAGTAGCATTTTAGCCTCATCAAACTAGTAACAACTACTTAAATTGCCACGCCGAACACACCTTTAATATTGCTCCAGTTTTGGCGAATGAAAGGAAATTTCATTTTATGCGTCCATCCATTTGTGGATTGTTGTCATTAACTTAGACCGTATGCTCTTAAATTTGACATTCCATTTCCCCAATGTCATTAAGCAGCTACCACCTAGGCTAAGGTTTAGAGGGATTAGAGCTATACAATCATACCCTTGTTAGTGATTACAAAAAGGTTATTTTCGGTCGATCCTTTGTAACAGATATCATTAGCAAATTCATATAGTCCATTATAATATGAAACCAAACAAATATAAAACTTTGGTCTTATTGAATTGAAGGACATTTGATTTTACCTGATATGAGTTCTAATATTGTGGTTGTACACTGATCTATACTAGTCACTTAATATGTTCTACACTTGAGTTTTCGACCTTTTCCTTGGCTTGTGGTTGAGGCTTTTAGTATGGCTATGAGAATGATAGAACTGGAGTCAATTAGTGGATCTTAGGTCCTTTTTAGATTCCAATCACGCAGTGTGTAACTATTGAAGTCTTCTTACTAGCCATGGAATGATCATTTGCAAGATCAAGCTCACTGTAGCTTCTATGGAAATTGCTGCTGTTCGGGTGAAAGGTCATGAATTTAAGAAGTCCAAACCCCAGCGTGACTTTCATGATGATTATTGCATCCGATGTCTTTGTTTAGAAATTATTGTTGCACCTCTATGCAACATCTCATTACCCAGATGCTAGATAGGGACTCCCCCGTCCGTCCCCCCCCCCCGGGTGGGGTTTGTAGTCGGATGAACGCAAGCTTATCCTTCAATTGATCCTTGATAGCTAACATCATTTGCGACTTTCACATAAATATATCAATAAGATGTGAAAATGATCTAATGCATGAGTCGTATTCTAAAATCAAAGAACTATAAATCCTTGGCTCCGTCTAAAGTAGAGACACATATGACCTCTTTTGTACTTGAAATTGTCTAAGAGAGTCAGGTATCGTGTTGGGTGTTAAAGAGTGTCCAGTAAATATGTTTTTGTGCTATGTAGCAGATCGGATTCTAGTGTCGTTTTGCGTTGACCCCCAAAATATGGGGTTTAGTGAGGTGTTGGAGTTTCAGAGGATCTTCCTCGGTCTACAGTCTACTCAATTGCATCCTTCTACGTTATTCATATCTACATTATTACATTGGTGATTGGCCCTCTGTCACTCTATGGGCTATCGTAAAACTATGAAATGACTTAATAACACTCACTATGATCTCTCAAGATTCTACTATACGCATCTACTTTCTCTAATTTTCTGTCTACTCTTACGATTTGTTGTCATACCCTCTTACAAAACAAATATGCAGGTCTCCGGATCCTCCATTAAATCGTGTGTTCCAAAAATCAATCATGTGTCTCGTACTTCCTTTTTCCCCACCAAATCAAGGGGAACCATGAGGTTAAACAGAAGGCTCAAACATCTATTAGTCGCAGACAGTGATCAAATAATTACAGACCGTGGTGAAAGTTCAAATGTAGAACCTGTTCCTGCTTCCACAGATTCTTCTCCTACCCCTATTCAATCCGAAAAAAATGTCGCTGATTCCGATCAAGTGAACAAAATCACTTCTGATGTTGATGTGCAATCCACTCAGAAGAAAGCACCACTAACCGCCCGAGAGAGATTAAGGGCAGCACGAGTTCTGAGTCGTTACTCCGATTCCAAGCCTTCTAAATCCGAAATGGGACGTAGTGTATTGGATGCTTTGAAAGAGAGCGAGAAGGGAAAGAAGGGTCTTCCGCAAGCTCCTACGAACCTCTTTGATGACAGCAAAAGAGGAATGCCGAAGAAGGGTCTTACATTCGATTTACCTGGAGGTTTCGATCTGTTTCTGATCGGGTTTTCTTTTGTTTTTATAAGCACAGTTATGTTTGCAACGACTTACATCGTATGGAAAGTTGGCGCAATTCATTACAATGAATTATAATATGGTAATTTGCTTCAAGCAGAACATATATTCCTTTAGCATTCTTCAATTATATATGCAGATCTATAAATGTTTTAATCAGAATGTGTAATTTAGTTTGTACACACTATCCATCAATGTTTTACTGTGTTGTGGGACGGTGAAAGCAAGGTCGTCCACCAGCACCGAGATCGAACAATTTCACTATGATCGCAAAGATTTTGAGATGAATCAAAGTTTTTCAACGACAATTACAATGGTTCCATTTCTCTCTTATGTTTTCTCTCAACTATGGCTTAAGAAAGCTTAACCCTAAAATGGGGTTTTTATATTGTATTCCCAAGAAAAGAGGTTATTGGCTTAATTAAACAACATAATCGTCACAAAGCCCATGCAAAAATCGACTTTACACAAATCCGCCATAAGTGACGAGTCGTCGCCCATGAGCAACGACTCGTCGCAAGTCACTGACCTCGAAATCTCCAAAACTAAACATAGCGGCGAGTTGCCAATTTTTTTCCTTCATCAGGCGACGAGTCGCCATGGGGTTCCATTATACTAGTATTTTTTTATTTAATTGATTTAAATTATTTGCATTATTATTTTGACAAAAAATAACTATCTATTAATTTGCCTTTACATTTCCCTACCCCTTGCTCAATAATTTTTTACATTTATCCCTTTTAAGAGTTATAAAGGTTTCTTTAACATAAAGACGTTATTTTTATAATTCTTGTGCAAAGTCCTTAAGTAGTTTTCAAAACAGAACAAAAGAACCAATTATGTAAACTTTTAAGGAATCGTTTTGAAAATAACTAGCAAATTCCCGGAAATGAAAAAAAAATATTTTGTTCGTATATTTGAGTTTTGACTATATAATTCAAAAAATTCTCACATATCAGTCATATATATATATATTACTCTTATTGGGCTTAAGAATATGGTGTAGGCCCAACTTTATCATCATTCTTGGGCCGAAGATCCAGCTGATCAATATAACTCTTAACTTCCTTAGCTATCATTCTTTGCATCAAATCTAACCAACAATTATTCTTCATCTCCACCGTTGATTTCATCATGATCTTCATCTCATCACGTGTCCCCTTCCCAGGGGGTAAAAGCGTCAAAACAGTCTCCACACCGTCCGATCCCTCACCCCCACCGTTATTATCCTGCTCCATCACCACACCCGAACTTACCTCTTTTTTAACCACCACTGAGTCAGACTCAGGTAATACAACCTCAACTCGTTGCCGCTTCAACTCACTACCTAACTCGTTTGGAACTTGTGGGACCCCACGTTTCCTTCTCAAAGAACTATTCCAATGATTCTTAATAGCATTATCAGTTCTTCCTGGAAGAAGTTTAGCAATGGTGGCCCACTTATTACCATGGGCCTTATGGGCCTGGATAATAATCTCATCTTCTGATGGGCTAAAAGGCTTGTGTTGTACATCTGGGCTTAACTGATTGCACCATCTTAATCTGCATGATTTACCTGCAGGGGCGAATTTAAAATATTAATAATATAATCACAAATTCTCAAAATTTGATATCTAATTATATATTACCTCTAATTTTTCTTAATTCGTTTTATTTAGTTTTGGCATACTATTCAATGTACTAATTCAATTCTAAATATCTTTACCTGTGCATAATTAAAAATTATAAAAATTTGTACTAATAAAATTTACATTGAGATGAATCAAATAAGATTATACTTAACTATATTGACGTCTAGATTAAGAAAAAAATAAAAATCAAAAGTGATCAATAAATAGTGTTAAAAGACTAAATGGGACAACTTAAAAAAATTGAAAGGAGCAATAAATACAACCTATAAACTAAGATATTCAACACGTTTTAATTTTTTTAAAAAAAAATGCTATTTATGATTTGAAAATTATTCTAATAATTCCAAGAATTGCACATATACTATAAATAATTTCTATTTATTTATTATTTGTCCTTTGTATATATTTTACTTAGAGCATCTTTATCAAATTTTAACAGTCTACTGTAAGTACCTATCTTTAAAGAGGAGTAGAAACAGATTAAAGAAGCATAAGGAAGAATCAGAAATGAGTGTAACGAGTATTGACGGATAAATAAATACCTACTAAAATATGGCAAAGGGTGTTGTCAACAAAAAAATACGCAAAAACTAAAATATTTAAAAATAATTTATATTATAGCAAATAGCAGATTGACAATAAGTGAAATTATTCAAAACAATCCTTAATTTACCTGATCTTCCAGGAATCCCTGCACTAATCAAACTCCAGTTTCTTGGACCATGCTGTTCTACTAATGTCTTCAATGTTGTATCTTCTTGTGGGGTCCATGAGCCCTTCACTCTGTCTTTTACGACGACGTTTTTGGTGTCTTTCATGGAGGGTTAAATTTATTTTTTTTAATTATTTATTTTTTGTGGGTTTTTTTGACTAATATTTTTTGTGGGTTTGTGTAAATGAAAATGGGAAGATGAGTTATTATTATATATATTTATATGCATGAATAATAAAAAATGATAAAGAAAGATTGAAAGAAGTTATATCTTGGTGTGGGAAGTTATATATTTTATAATAAATAAATTAATTAGGTGTAACAGAAAAAATTAGCTATAACGGCAAATTTTATGGGGTTGGTTAAACCTTCTCTCCCTAAAATTGCTTATCAAAATACGTTATTCAACGGATGGCACTTGGCAGTTAGAAACTCTTACTCTTTCATTTTCTTTATATTTTTTTCCCTAAGAAAATCATAAATTATCCAACTAACTATTAATTTTTTTAAAGAATGACAAATTTTTTTATTAATTGTATGGTGATGCGATTTAATTTGAGCTGACCCAAATATAAGTAACTAAAAATATTTAAACAAGCATTTTAGAGTGGATTACGACAGCTATCGTCCGCTTGTTAAGTTTAACTAATTTTAACTTTTTTAAATATTAAGAATTTGGCCTGCTTGTATGGCCTGTCTCACGAGTCACGGTGAGATGTTCTCATACAAGACTTGCAGGAGGTGAAGCATAAAGCTTTGTACTCATTTGACATGCATTGCTTTAAGTGAGTTTTCGCGTTCTTTCTAGGCATGACCTAACAATAACCCTTTCCTGGGTGAAATAACACGTTGGTGCCTATTTCCTTTGCAATTTATAACCTAGATGGACCTTCTACAACCATTAGTTTTACTTTTTTGACAAGAGGACCAGGGCGACGGTCCTTCTTGCCCACCCTTAGAGTCAGCTCTGTATATAGACAACCCTATATCTATCAAAATACACAATGTAATAATCCTAATATTTGACTTCTAACTACTCTTTAAATTTAAGATGAAGAAAACACAAATAGTTGTAACAAAGAAGTTATGGATGTATTTTTTGATGTACATTATTTTAGGTAAGATTGTTACAATATAACCTACGCATGGTAGATTCATGATATATTTATTTTAAATTACTTAACTGCCCACACCAAGATATAACTTCTTTCAATCTTTTTTTTATCATTTTTCATTTATTCATACATATAAATATATATATAAAAAAAACTCATCTTCCCATTTTTATTTCCACAAACCCACAAAAAATATTAGTCAAAAAAAACCCATAAAAAATAAATAATTAAAAAAAATAAATTTAACCCTCCATGAAAGACACCAAAAACGTCGTCGTAAAAGACAGAGTGAAGGGCTCATGGACCCCACAAGAAGATACAACATTGAAGACATTAGTAGAACAGCATGGTCCAAGAAACTGGAGTTTAATTAGTGCAGGAATTCCTGGAAGATCAGGTAAATTATGGATTTTTCTGAATAATTTCACTTATTGTCAATCTGCTATCTGTTACAATATAAATTATTTTTAAATATTTCAATCTTTGCGCATTTTTTTGTTAACAACACCCTTTGTCATATTTTAGTAGGTATTTATCCGTCAATACTTATTACACTCATTTCATTTCTGATTCTTCGTTGTGCTTCTTTAATCTGTTTTTACTGCTCTTTAAAGATAGATACTTACAGTAGACGGTTAAAATGTGGTAAAAATGCTCTAAGTAAAATATATACAAAGGACAAAGAACAAAAGACAAATAATAAATAAATAGCAATTATTTAGAGTATATGTGCAATTCTTGGAATTATTAGAATAATTTTCCAATCATAAATAGCATCTATTTTTTAAAAAAAATTAAAATGTGTTGAATATCTTAGTTTATTGGTTGTATTTATTGCTCCTTTCAATTTTTTTAAGTTGTCCCATTTAGTCTTTTAACACTATTTATTGATCACTCTTGATTTTTATTTTATTCTTAATTTAGACGTCAATATAGTCAAGTATAATCTTAATTGATTCATCTCAATGTAAACTTTATTAGTACAAATTTTTATAACTTTTAATTATGCACAGATTAAGATATTTAGAATTGAACACATTGAATAGTATGCTAGAACTAAATAAAATGACTTAAGAAAAATTAGAGGTAATATATAATTACATATCAAATTTTGAGAATTTGTGATTATATTATTAATATTTTAAATTCGCCCCTGCAGGTAAATCATGCAGATTAAGATGGTGCAATCAGTTAAGCCCAGATGTACAACACAAGCCTTTTAGCCCATCAGAAGATGAGATTATTATCCAGGCCCATAAGGCCCATGGTAATAAGTGGGCCACCATTGCTAAACTTCTTCCAGGAAGAACTGATAATGCTATTAAGAATCATTGGAATAGTTCTTTGAGAAGGAAACGTGGGGTCCCACAAGTTCCAAACGAGTTAGGTAGTGAGTTGAAGCGGCAGCGAGTTGAGGTTAATACTGAGTCTGACTCAGTGGTGGTTAAAAAAGAGGTATGCTCGGGTGTGGTGATGGAGCAGGATAATAACGGTGGGGGTGAGGGATCAGACGGTGTGGAGACTGTTTTGACGCTTTTACCCCCTGGGAAGGGGGCACGTGATGAGATGAAGATCATGATGAAATCAACGGTGGAGATGAAGAATAATTGTTGGTTAGATTTGATGCAAAGAATGATAGCTAAGGAAGTTAAGAGTTATATTGATCAGCTGGATATTCGGCCCAAGAATGATGATAAAGTTGGGCCTACACCATATTCTTAAGCCCAATAAGAGTAATATATATGACTGATAATATGAGAATTTTTTGAATTATATAGTCAAAACTCAAATATACGAATAAAATATTTTTTTTTCATTTCCGGGAATTTGCTAGTTATTTTGAAGACAATTCCTTATAAGTTTACATAATTGGTTCTTTCGTTCTCTTTTGAAAGCTACGCAAGGGCTTTGCACAAGAATTATGAAAATAGCGAGTTTATGTTATAACTCTTAAAGGGATAAGTGTAAAAACTATTGGACAAACAGGAGGAAAAAAAGTCCATCGCAAAAAAAAAAAAAAAAGTAAAGGCAAATCAATATTTATATAGTTATTTTTTGCCAAAAGTGATAATAATGCAAGTAATTTAAATCAATTAAATAAAAAAATGCAGCAAATATAATGTTACTGAACAAGTATTACGGAAGAAGATACCTTATTTCAAGAAGAGTTGAGAGTTGACTAGTTTAAGCACTATCCTCTATACAATAGGTTAAAAGAACACAAATTTTTGTGAGATCGGCTTATTATATATTTTTTAAAATATTATAAATAGGTATTAAGAATTATGTAAGCATATTGCCAAAAAAAAAAGAATGATGTAAGTAGACATTTAAGATAATAAAAATAAGCATTAATAATACAGTAGATAAACATTAAGTTTAATGTAAATAGTGTTAATCTTTAATGGATTAGACTACGGTAGATAAGCATTAAGGATAACGTAAATAGTATTAATTTTTAATGGGTTAGACTTGAGATACATCTCAAGAAACTAATCGTTAAAATAATAGGAAGGGGACAGTTTGCATAATTTGAAGCATGATAAACTTACTTTTCAAAATCGAGTTTTATTTTATTTCGATTAAATATTATGATGTAAATCTTTATATAATGAGAATATTTAGCAAATGGCCGATACCTAATAGCTGATTATAATGACTTATTTGACCAACTAATGAAATCAATTGGTTTAACTAGCTGACCTGATTTTAAACCGCTGCTATAAACAGCTTGTTTAAAAACAGTTTATTCATATAAATAAGTTGTTTCAACTAGCTAATTCACCAAAAACTACAATAGCTAATTTGACCACTCAACCATTTATTATATCAAAATAAGCTAAAATTGATTAGATAATTTGCCAAACACTCAAATATGTTTAAAAAATTATCTATATTTAAATTTTTTTTCAACCATTTGGTGATTTGCAATCATTTCTAATTAGTTGTGAAAGCTGCTCAAAACCACTATAACTCAATCAATATACTCCTATTTTACATTACCATAATATAATCATATTCCCTCGCCCAGACCCTGTTTCCGGGCAGGATATTAGGTTGATGATGATGATCATAATATAATCATGAAATAAATTTATAAATTCAGGTGAGATAACACAACTATGCCAACAAAATAATCGAGGTACTGACCAATATACGTACAATAAAGATTTGAAGATAATGATAGTCCATAAAAATGCATAAAACACTCATTTCAGGCAACTATAAAATTATCTTAAAAAAAAGGCTGCTATAAAATTATTTTTCTTTCACTCCAAATTAATTTAATTGACCAATAATTTGCAAAAAGAAAGAACAAAAAATTAGAACATATATGTGAATTATTCGATAAATTGAAGTAAAATTGAGTTCTTTCCTCATCCAAAACAAAACCTAAAACCAAACAATTGAAGTAAATTTGAAATCGAACACAAGTATTTATTCTATCAAGAATTTAAGAATGACAAAACTTAAAAGAAGTTATTCACAAAATGTGAATTTTAGTCGACTTAAAACATATTATTCCAAACAAAGCATAAAAGAAATTATATTATTCTTACAAAATCCAAACATTTCATCCCACAACAAACAAATGTTTTAACTCAAATAAAATGATTCAAGTAATATTTTCATGAAATCAAAATCAATAAACCTATTAATCTAATACAACTAAGTTACTTCCATGAATCCAAAGTCACCGTCAATTTCAAGAATATCATAGATCTAGAAATTCTTTAATCGTAAAAAATAAAATTGAGCAAAATAAAACAAAATTATGTAAATTAATCCAGATGTAGTACTCAAAAATTCATGTTTATCAAAATGTAAGAATTACATGACACAAAAACTTAGTACCTAACAAAGTCCGATAGCCATGGATAGAGCTATTCGATTGACGAAAGATTGACGAACTAAGATTAAACGAAGCAGTAAAGGATAAAACTAGAAGTAACCATGGCGGCCAAAGATCATCTTCTACTTAGATCTCTGTCTCATCTTTCGGCGCTTCCTCTTCAATCTCCTCATACGCTTCTTCTTCCACTGTATAAAAACAAATTGAAACAATCAAAGAATGTAAAATTGATTTAAAGGCGACGAGAATTAATAATTGCATCCATAAATAATAAATCGAAGAAATATACCTTGGCTCTCATGGTGAGTAAATGACGAAGGACGGCGAACTCAAAACCCTAATTTGAAAAGGTCGATTCTCCAGAGAGAAAAAACAAGGAAGTTTTGTTAGGAAATGTGAAATTAGGGTTTTCGGTTTTTTATAGTGCAAAAATTTAGGATGCGGAATTTTAGGGCTTTTGAAGGGATTGAATTCGTTTTGGGCTTCCTTATGGCAACTTTGTAAAGAGACCGGACTGGGCTTAGTAATTTTTTTATTTTTTATTTTTTGGAATGTCTGAAAGGCAGAAAGTCTCCTGAGAGACCGTCTATGGCAAAGACGGCTCTCCCAACAGCCTAACCTAATGATTTAAAATATATAAAAATAAGGTTGGTGACTAATCAGTTACTTATTT
This sequence comes from Amaranthus palmeri, assembly GCA_019776075.1. Lineage (NCBI taxonomy): Eukaryota > Viridiplantae > Streptophyta > Magnoliopsida > Caryophyllales > Amaranthaceae > Amaranthus > Amaranthus palmeri. Next base: position 290,942 of record JAAKBH010000329.1, read on the forward strand.
TGCAAAATGGTTTGGTCCATATTTACCCATCTATACTATAGACGGTATATAGTAAGAATTTGTGAAAGGATATTTTCAGTATCCCGCATAAGGCAGGATTCGGATGGAGGTTTTTCTTTTTCCTGAAAGATGCGGATAAATTATACTCGTTTTCCCAAGGATGTAGTAAAGAGAGATACGCGCAGTCAAGAAACCCCCAATTAATACATGCGCTCAGTAGAGATCGAACCCAAAACATTATGCTCCAAATGTAGATGCTCAATCTATTTAGCATTTCTCAAAATGTAAACTTATTTTCAAAAACTTTCTCAAAATATTAAATTACAAATAACAAATGTTTTGGGTTGACATTCTAATTGATGGAGTAGGAGACTAATAATTTATGAAGTAATACTTAAGTCATGGAGTAGGCTTTTAAAACCTTGATATTGACATTTTGAGCAGTAGAGTTGACATTCTAAGGTTTGAAGTAGGATATAAAATTAAGTAATTGAGTAGGCAATCTAAGCTTTGGAATTACATTTTAAAATTTAGAATTGACAATTTAATGATTGGCGTTGGCATTTTAAGGTTAAAGTAGGTTATGAAACTTAAGTATTAAAGAAAACATTTTAAGCTTTGAAGTATACATTTTAAGTTTGGAATTGGTCATTTAAGGTTTGGAATTGACATTTTAAGGTTTGAAGAGATTATCAAACTTAAGTATTAGAGTAGGCATTTAAAGCTTGAAAGTTTTACATTTTATGGCTTAGAATTGGCAATTTGCTTAGTGTTGACATTTTAAGCTTTTGGAATAGGATGTCAAATAGACTTCGGATAAAAAAAGTTAAGACTTGAAATGAGCATTTTTAATCCTTGAAATGACAGTATCATGCTTGGAATATGAATTTAAACTTTGAAATAGGATGTTAACATTTTATTGCTCTTACATAAAGTATTTAATGAAACAAACACTTGCAGTGGAGACTAAGAAGAAGGTGGTGTTTTGTATTTGATAAAGTTTTCCGTAAGGAAGTAAGAATTAAAACTCTATCAAACTAGTAAAAGAAAAAGCTCTCAACCACAAGACTGTCATACTCTTATAATTTTTGTGCTTTTTGGTTTGATGTTGATTACAAGATTTTATGTACATATATTTGGTATGTTGCCTATTAGAAAAGTATAGTTGATTCAAGAGGGAAGTGAAAATTAATTAATTAGGCCACGCACGAAGTGAAAATTATTATACTTTTGGCTTTTTGTTTGTTACTTGGTCAAATAAACAAAGAATACGAAGTATTTGATAAATGAATATTGTTTCCGTTAAGAAATTGGAAGTGACTCTTATAACACCTAAAGATGAAGTGTCATAGAAGTCAATTGTCAATGATCTGGAAGTGTGACGTAATCCTTCCGTAGAAGTAACCGCAATCCCTGCACCACAACTCGTTCGTCTTGTCTGGGGGTGATCTTCCGGAAAACTCCTCTGCGCTCAAGCCAACTGTGAAGATAGAAATTAAGTTATAATAATATAATGGATGTAATATTACCGATTATTAGGAGGTTTGAAGATGGTAGGAATATGCAATTGGGTATGTTAATGTCAAATGTGAATTTTGGCAGAGTATCGATAGACTAACGGAAGCTTAGGGTGCAAATAATGTATGCAACATGTATTTATATGGTAGAATGGAGGTTGGTCAGTGAATTAAGAAGCGTCATGGGCAATTGGGCATGATGATGGTACTGGTAACTAATGGTAAGGGATAGGTGGTTATTTATAGGAAATTAGTGGACTGAGGTGAGTGATTTAAGATTTGAGTAGATGAGTTATTCTTTTTTTTTTTACTCCATAACAAATATCAAGTCCTCTTAAAAATCAGCTTTAAACCAAAATAATAAAATTAATTTAAAGTAGTTGTTTCTTTATTTATTTTTTTAAAAATTTTTTTATAAACATTACACAATAAACAACTACATTTTATCCAAAAACTTGTTAACAAATATCCTAATAATTAATTTGGAAATCAACCACACTTTCTAACCAAATAAATCAATTGAGAACGTGAAGACACATGTTGTACTAAGTTGCAAGCATAGCCGCATAGGACGTATGTTCAACATGTTTGATCGCACAGAGTCCGAAAAATTAAAGACCTTAATATTAAATTACTTTATATATATTAAGCGTTAAAGATATAAAATCATAAAAAATATCATAATTATTAAAATTATACAGGACCTTTATAAAATTTGTCAAAATTTGCTTGTCCCCAGGTTCCAAGTACAAGGAATCTGATGAAAATGATATAAGTAAAATTCCACTATACACATGGTTATCAATTATGGTAGTGAGATTTCTTTACTAGGACGACTAATGAAAAAGTGGATTCCCATTCAATTTATGCTTTTTACTGTATACACTTTACACCACTGTATTTATTAAATACTTAATTAATAAACATCTCCACTTCATTTTCTGTTTTGTTTTTGTCTTTTTCAGTTTAGATAGTAAAAAGTAAAGATAAATAACACTCTCAGTATCTTACATAAGGCAGAGTCCGAGTGAGGATTGTTTCTTTTCTTAAAAGATGTGGACAAATTATATTCGATGTGTGCAGTCAATAAACCCCTCAACTGATACCTGTGAGGCTGCGCCTAGTAGGGGTTAAACCTCAAACCTTTTGCTCCATATGCAGATGTTCTATTCATTAAGCCACAAGCGCTTTTTATAAATGATTCAAAATTTTTTTATATATTTAAGTTATATGGTGAAAATTTAAAAGCATAGTGAAAATATGCCAAAGTTAATTGTTACACATGATGTTGTTCATGCATGTCATTAGTTTGAGATATATATTTCGATTTGGTCAAATGTTTGCATTGATTTTTTCATCATATAGTTAATAGTTTCTCTTATTTTCATTAGTTGCTTCAGATAATGATATTTCAGATAAAATAATAAATTATATTTATTTTAAAGTTGAATTAGTACTTATATAAAATTGGATGAATAACAAATCGAGTTTGTTTTGAATAGTAGGTTCATTCGGGTCATCGGATTGATTTCGGATCAGGTGTTTCGGGTCGGTTCGAAATCGGGTTTTGTGTTCACATTTGTTTTACATAGTTGTAGATTCATTTTTAAGTCGAGTCAAATCAGATTCGGTTATAAAGTCAGGTGTCTATCGGGTTATTGGATCTGTTTTGAACACCTCTAGTTTTGAAATTTAAATAGATCTAGTTACACCCACATGAAGCTTCCTTATTTGGTAAATGCAATGCAATATCACAATTGTTTCACTTTATGCCTTCATTTTGCAATTTGCATTTTACAATAATATTTTATCAGATCTTATAATTTAGTTTTGAAATTAAAGTGTGGATATCAACTTCCCATTTGCATTTTCCAATTGTGTAACCCCATCTTATCAGTTTATTAAGAAATTGAAGTGTGGTTATTAGGTTTTCTCTCCATTTTTGAGTCCCAGAGCAAAAGATAAAAATAATCCCTAAAAACTTAAGGCGTAACGATTAATATAATATAGGTTTTGTTATTAATTATTAATATAATAATATTTAAACTACTTTATATAAAAAGCACTAAGAACTCATATTACTTAGCAAAAAATGTAAGTTATATATAAGTTTAATTTAAATCAATATCACTTATATACATAAAATAAGTTTTTTGGGCCCTAAAAAATTTTAGGCTCTAGACAGTAGTCCGTTTTGCCCTTGCTATCGACAACCCTGGTAGTTATCAACAAAAAAATCCCACGTTGGTGTAAAAATCAGATATTTTAAGACAACCTAAATTATAATTATTATTTTAAAATATTACATTATTAAAATCGGATTTTATTTCGGTCGTAATATACTACATGTACCACTTTTTCAAATAAGATTTTGAATTAATTCTTACAATAATTTTTCAAAGCATTATATAAATTTTTCAATCTTTTGTCTCGTTTTATATATCATGTTTTTGGCAAAATATTATTATTCTTTTGAATGAATGTTGTGACTTTTGTTTACTTTTGCCTTTTATAAATAGTTTTGTAAGAAGAAAAAGTTAAGTCAATTATGTAAAGTTGTATAATGCAAGTATTTTTAAAAGTTTCGTCAATACCTACGCATATACATTCATCAAAAAATAAATAGTGCGTCAACTCTAATTCTAATATCTTTTTATAGTTGTTGCTTTACTATGGTCAGGGTCTGGAGAGGGAAGAACGACGATAACTCATACCCATAGAAAAGAGTATGGTCAAAGAGTTCTCCGACTCAAGAAAGATCTTCTATCATGGAATAAGTAACATAACGTTAAAAGCTAAGTCAATCATATTATTAATTATTAATTTATTTAAAAGCTAGTTATTAATTAAATGAGTTACTCTTGTGAGAGCTTCTTTCAGTGAGATTTAAAAGTCAATCATCAAAACAACGTTTTAATATAGATATAATATATATTGGAGCCGCTATTAATCCAAGTATAAAATGTCTCCCTTAGTGAGACCTTCTCATACATTAATTTTTGTTAAAAAGTTAATTCTATGATTAAATCAATATACTAAAACAGATTTATTATAAGCCAATCATCAAAACAACGTTTTAATATAGGCATGAAGATATTTTATGGTGATTGTTATTTATTTAAATACGCCGATTGGTATAGGCTTGAGTAAAAGTCAACGAGAATCGAACTTAGACTTCATCAGGAGAATATCATACTTGCTGTCACTGAAACGAGTATCAACTTTAAAAACAAGTTTCTAATTTGATTTTAAACTGATCTGCAGCACTTGATTCAAAATAAATCCGATAATTAAAATAAATACTTATAAAAAATAAAAGCAAGATTGACCAATTGTTTTCCAAAATGTTGAGTTCATCTAACTTCTTCCCTCCCCTGACACTGATCCTTGATCATAGTTTTTCTATGAGCGAGATATACTGGATATGATAAGGTGGAGTTGTACATCCATCTTTGATTGGGGACCAAGAACATTACACTGAAACAAGTAGTCCATTTATGACATTTCTTATCCAAATATCCTATCAGTAATTCACCCTATCACTTTATCCTCCATTCTCATATTCATATTCAACTACTTTTAAGTTGGGATTTTAATTAGCACTACTAGATAAAACTATATCTGATCTGCAATTCTACTTATCTAATCTCAAAAATTTACTTAACATTTTGGTTTTAATCTCTATTCTCCCAAATTTAAATCAAAATTAGTAATTACATAAGTATGATTTTTTGCATTTTGTCCGAAAAAGTCAGAATCAAACTCAAGACCTCTGCCTAAAACAAGTCGTAGTTACTCATATGAAGACAATACTCGATTTTCTATTTGTTACGCTCTTATGACCAAAGTCGTCTAGTAATTACATAAGTATGATTTTTTGCATTTTGTTTGAACAGGTCATAATCAAACTCAAGATCCCTGCCTAAACCAGGTCGTAGTTACTCATATGAAGACAATACTCGATTTTATATTTGTTACGCTCTTATGACCAAAGTTGTCTAGGACGGAGCAAAGACTATAGGATCATACTTACTATTAGGAATTTGTTAATATTTAAACCCTTGTATCGATGAATTATTAAAGGTTTGTTGATATTTGACACACCTTGAAAGGGACTAGAACCGCAGCTAATAATCAGCAATCACTTAATTTTATAATTCGCAATTTGCTCAAAATAATTGAATATTTATTCAAAATATGGCAATACATAACATAATTTAATACATAATTTTATAATTCTCATATCAGGCAAAATATGGCAATAACATAAAATAATTTAGAAAAATAACTACTACTACTTCATAATAAGATTAAAATTCCCTATTTAGGAATAATACTACAAAGTTTATATATTGTCTATAACTAAAAGGCTGCAAAATTGTTTGATTTCCATAAATATACAACCAAATAATTTTTTTAAAAAAAGCTCTAAATTAATTAATTTATTCCCATTTTACAAAATATTATTAAAAAAAAGAAAATTCACAGCCACAAAATCACATTTTTTTGTGAATATGGGTTGCTTCAAGATCTTCCTCTACCAAACCCACCAATTAAAACAAGTGGGAAATTTTCTCAAATTCAAAATCAAAAAAATAAACTCACACTTGTTCTAATACTACTGAGTCAGTAGCCGATTCAACTCGGAAAGACAGTCTACAAAGCGGACAACTCGACTGAGTACTGAGCCACCGATCTACACAATCCGAGTGAAATCGGTGGTCACATTTAGGCAAAACCTTAACCTTATCACCTTCTTCAAAAACACCTAAACAAATACAACATTCCATTTCATCTTCCCTCCCAACCGTCGATCTTTGATGAAGGATTATCGGCATAGATTTAATCGCTACAGGATCTAAACCTCGGCAAACAACAGCACGTGACGACGGCGCGTGCGGCACGTGAGGGTAGTGCGCGTGGTGGACATGTCGGAAACGGAAATACCACCGCGCGTAGAGTAAGAGAAGAGTAACGAGAAGAATAATGGAGAAGAGTATGAAGAGGTAAAATAGGGTTTGGCCATGGATTTGGAAGTTATGGTCGTCGAATTCGGAGTAATGCCAGTGGAGTAAGTGGTGGTTGTCGTCGGCGGAGAGTTGAGAAAGGTGGCTTAAGAGGCGGCGATACATGGTGGCCGGAGATTTTTGGGGGAAGAGAGAAGGGTGGGTGATTTTTTTTTTATGGGTTTGAAAAAATGAATTGGGGATGTGAGCCTTGTTGGGATGTTTATAGGGTTGTTTGTAGGAATAAAGGGAAAGGTGATGTGGTGGGGAATGGGGGATAAAGGAGTAAGGTAGATTGTGACATGTAGGTGGTGGGTATAATCGGTGGCGTTTAGAACAGATTCAACGATTTGATATTTTTAAAAACTTTTTTAATGAATTTGGATGCAAAATCATCGTCATTAATTCATTATTATATTCTGTGTATCATGCTCATAGATAAATAATGGTCAGGGTCTGTGAGAGAAGATAGACGACGCGACGTCTCATACTCATCTAGGAGAGTGCGGTCAGAGAGTCCTTTGGTTCTAAAGAGTCTTCGATGAGAGCGGTTTCTGCAACTATCCGAAAGTCATGGATCGAATAACCGTCAATTGGAGAATTTGGATGCATAATGAATTTTGAATTATATAAAATAATGTGGAGAAGATTTGATTTTAAACTGATTGGAAACACATAACTTTTTAACGATCCGAAAATCCAAATGAATATACTACGCAAGTCAAGTAGAAATTGTCCGGGAGGGATCTGATAGTTACCCGAGCGGACTGTTCTGTTTGGTCGAGCAACAAGTCAGAATGTATCCAGTAGTTTCTCTTTCTCCGCTCGACCACCTGCTTCGCTCGACCTGGTCGAGCGGATCCTCTGACAGCACAGGATATTGTTTTTCAACGGTTCAAGTGTATGGAGGTGTTACAACTCATTGAGTACCAGTTGATTAATTCTCTTAATGCTACTTATTATGCAATTTACTAGCTATATTGAATCATGTGTAACTCCTAGTGTAACTAGCATTATAAATAGTGAGCAAGAGTGATCATCCAAACACACCCACAAAATAACCCAAGCTAAACACTAGCCTAATATCTTCTCCAGTTGTAATTCTCATTTGTGATAATATAAGAGATACTACACCGGAGGACGTAGCCTTAATTGGGTGAACCTCGTTAAATCTTTGTGTCATTTTATAACATTGTTCATTTTTACAAACATTGATTTCATTTGATTGTGTAATTTGTTTCACTCAAAACTTCGCACTTTCGATCTTGGTGATATTAGAGGTTGAAACACAACGTTTTATCACTAATATATCATCATTTTCACTGTATGTGGTGATTGATGAGAATCAAAACATTATCATCAAGGTAAAATAGAAAGCCTACAACAACGAAAATTGCGCCTTATATCAATTAGAGCAAATAATGCTTTTATCAGACATGGTAAGGATGAAGTTCAATTCTAACCCAACTTTTTCTGGGTTACAAGCTTAAAGTCGAAGTTTATAATTATAATAATTAATTAGACTTTTTTATGTAAAAAATGAGATATTTAAATAGGTATTTTTAACGACTATAGAAATATACACGTACTTTAAATTCTAGCAATTTGTTCATATATATCTAAGGGCATATTTATATTTAGTTTTCTAGATATGGATATTTTATGAGGAATAAAGCCAACATTAGATTATAGCTAAAAGGGAAGAAAAAAAAAAGAATATAATTATGTTTATCCTAAATATGTTTATAATACTTTGGGATGCTCTATCTTTATTCCAAAGCCTCATTTCAGTTTCATTGATACTATTATAGTAATGTATAGATGATTAAGCCAAACAATCCACAAATAGAATTTTATATTTTTTTTCTTAGAAAAAGATTATAAATTATTAAATAAATCTATAAGTCCAATGAATCTTAAAAAGTTGTGATGTGAACATACTATCTTAAAATAGGCTTCGAATATAATGAAGTTCGAACATAGCCGCCTCGGATATTATTAGGGCTATGAGCGAAAACTATATAATTAATTAGTTAAATATTGTTAGGACACGAATGATGATTATTAATGGCAAACCATTGCCATTGATTATATTATTACATTTTCGTCCACGTAAATTGTAAGAGTATTAAATTTTTATTAAAAATAAATAGAAAATCAGATGTATTAAAAATTTTAGACCTCTCAAAAGTCAAATAATGAGGTCCTGGGCAGTTGCTAATTAATAGTGCTGTTGTAAACAGTTGATCTTGAGTTCGAAGAACATTTTATAGAAGTATATTATTATTTGATACTAACTAGGATTATACCCGTGCAATGCACGTTGTAAGTTTACTTATAGTTTTAACATGTAGGACCTTTTACAAAATTTAACGACATCCTCATATGAAATCTTTCACCATTGCATGATAATTCTAATAAACCTAAAAAAAACATTATTAATATTAGTATGAATATGAATTTGTAGAGTCTATGTCAATAAAACACCCTTAAATAAAACTTTTCATTGACAATTTAGATTGCATGATAAATAGATTGAGTTCCAAAACAACAATATAACACTATTAGAATGACATTTGGCAAAGTGATTTTAAAATAGTGACAATTGTTTCTGAATTAGTATATTTATGATTACAATATGACATAATTTTTAAGAATTATGAGTTAATCCAGCGTTTTTGGTTTTACCTGTGTGACATGGGTTATTAGATTTTCCCCAATCATAGATTAGTATGTTATTTTATATCCTCCTTATCATATAGATTTTTAAGCATACACTTAGTTGCGCATCTAGGGTTCGAAATCACAGGGGCATTAACTAATGGATGAAATTTCGACGACAAACTTTCATTTGTAAATTTAACAACTATTTTGCCCTTACTAAAATTTTATATACGACATACCACAAATAGAAATGGAACAAAATAAATTAATTAACCGGCTTAATTAAAAAAATGAGATAAAACAAATAAATAAGAAAAAATTACTAAAATGAGAGAGTATTTATCATCAAAAGACTTCAGTATTAATTTTATACTTCTACTCTTACTAATAGAATAATCCCTTATCCACGTCCTAGATTTCTAGATTTGTATGTGTTTGTGCTTTGGTTTTCGTCAGTGTCCTTTACCGCCTCTTTTACCTGTATCATTATCTTAGTTATATGCATGTATCCTTTTAGTGGTGTAAGTCATCTACTATGCTTACGACTAGTTTTTTTTTCTATGCTTGGCTAACGTGTGTATAAGATGCAGGAGTTCAGATATTTGCAGGTTCTTATCGTTGAAGACTCTTCTTGAGCCGAAGGACTCTTTTGACCGCCCTTTCCTTATGGGTATGAGACGCCGTCGAGCCTCCTTCCCCAAAACCTGACCATAGATATATCTATGAGCGGAAATACTTGGTATGATGATGATGAAATTTTAAAAAAAATCTTCGACACCTTTTGTATATATTCTCAATCCTTGGCCCTCTTGTTGTCCCTTGCTGGTCTCTACACAAAATAATTTTTATCATCATCATTTAATAAAATAATTTCCATTGTACGCAAAATAATTAATTTCCTTCATCCAACAAAATAATTAGTGACGGCTCCTATCACTCTAATATATATTCATATTTTTTTTGACGTTACTTAATTGGTCCTACAAAATTAAACAATGCCAAACTAAATTAGAAAATACTCCTTTTTTATCCACTTCAAGTTTTTTCACTTTATGAGAAAAACTTAAATTTAATTTTTAAAGTATTTATTCAAGACAAAGTATATTCATGTGAAATCTTATTAAATTCTTCATGATGCAAAGAATATTAATATATAATTTTTACAATTTTTTTTATTTTGACTACTATGAGATATCAAAACTCAAAGTTTTCTTGAAAATACATGGAAAAATAAAGTGGGCAAACAAAGAGGAACATGAGGAGTATTAAAAAAAAGTAGCTAAATAAGCTTGTAATTAATCCTTAGCAACGAAAATTTAAAATAAGCCGAGTAGATATTATTAAATTAATAGGTAAAATAGTCAATCTTTTTAAATTGAATTATATTTTATACAAATAAGATCACGTCATGTTACTTTTATTTAATTTTTTTATATATTTTTGAACGTTACCCCTTTGTTTTTTCAAATTTATTTTTCATTTACTTTTTTCGCATATTTCAATGTAAATTTTAAAATTAAAATAAGTTTAATGGTGATTTTTAAAAATTCTAAACAATTGATATTTAGAAAATATATATTGAGACAAATTTAACAAGATCCCACATAAATATGTTTTTTTCTTATAAATCGATGAGAGATAGTAGTCAAAATTTGAGACTAAAATTCATAAATTTTTAAAATTGCTCAAATTTCAAAAAATGCTCTTCAATTTTTAGGTAAGAAGACTCCTTTCGTTCTTTTTTGTTCTTTTCATTTACTTTTTGCACAGTTTTCAAAGCAATTTTCGAGCCTAAATATCTCTAAATACGCATTATATAAAATAATAAAAAATATATGATAAAAAGTATACATTAAGACGAATCAAAGAAGATCTCATATAGATATATTTTATCATCTATAAATATCTTAAAAATCTTAATCAAATTTCTCTCTCCAAAATGAAATATTTTAAACGGGAAGAAAAAAAGAAGGGAAGGATTAAAAATCAAGGTAATTATTAAAGGATATCAATAAAGAGAAATAATATTTAAATTTGATAATAATTTATGAGTGAAAAATCAATATAATACTCAATTTATCAAGGATAATCTCGAGATGTGTGAGTGGGAAAAAAAGTAACTTATGAGTGAAAATTGGCCTCTAAATAAGAGAAGTTTCACCATTAATATCTTGCCACATAGCGCATTATTTATATTTGATGCTAATTTTGAATTATTGGAATGTTAAAAAATTAAAGTAAAGTAACCAAAATGCATAATTACTAATTCTCTAACAAAATACCCATTAATATATTTTTTTACAAATAAAATACAAGAAAGTAGGGGTAAGAAATTTGACAATTGTTTTAAGTACGGATGAGATAAAGATGATTTTTTAAACCATATCACTCTCTATGCGCTTAAAGAATTGTAATAACACGCAGAGCCGGCTAATGGGCTGTGCAAACAGGGCAATGGAACAGGGCCCCAACATGAAAGCTGGAAATAGGGGCCCCTAACTTGTAAATTCCATACTGTGCTGGTACATTGGCTTTTGCTTCATACTCCTATTTCTCTTTTTATTTTATTTTTTTGAATTGACATACACCTAAATCTTAGTTCTTAGTCAATGTCTTTTCATATTTTTTTTACTTTTACTAAATTTATTTCTTAGTTACTATTTCCTTTTACTTTTATTTTGTCTTTTGACTCTTTTACTTGTTCTTGGTGACTATTTTCTTATCACTTTTCATTCTAAATCTATAAATCACAATATAGTTTAAATGAGATCTTAGTTGATTCGTTTCAATGCAATAATTATTAATATCAATCTTTTTAATAACATTAAATTATGTACAATTAGAGATCTAAAGGGTATTGTCTTAGCATGTTTAAAAAAGTTAAATAAGACTAGTATGTGAAGTATTATATACTTTAAATAAATTATAAATAGACTAATACCAAATGAATTTATTTTCTTGTTAAAAAATTAATTTCCATCATCGAGCATTATTCTCTTTTTTATATGTTACCTTCATAAATTTATAATTTTGATACTTCCATCTTTACGAATTGATATTCCTTTTCAAAAAAATTTCTTTATTTTATATGTTTTTCAATCTATCAAAAGTTGTCAAAAATAATCTACAAAAATTGACTTTTTATCAACACCCTTGAACAAAGATAGTAAGGATCGAATTAATGTATTGAAGCGATAAATAGTTAAATCTTGCAACTATTTTACAACAAATAAATTATGTATTTTTGACATTTATTAATTTTGTATTGATTATAATTAACTTTAATATCTTGTCTTATAAATGATTTTTACAAAACAGTAAAATTGGACCAAAGAATAACTACAAATATATTGAAAATAATAATTATTATTAACTATATTTATAACATAATAGATGTAGAAGGGCCCAATTTTTGTTCTTAGTACAGGGCCCCTATATTGTTTGAGACGGCCCTGATAACACGGTATTACATGTTTCTTAAGAAAATTGCGTGGGTAGCTTTTTCTTTAATATATAGAGGTAGAAAGGGGACTTAGTGAGAACTGAACTCATGACCTTTTCTCAAAGTGGTAATTGCCTTTCAACTGAGATAAAACTTAATTATCTAAAAGTGATATAGAGAATAATTAATTCAGTTAATAATATAAAAAGTAGGAGAAATAAAGCAAAAATATAGGTAAAAATTGAAGAAAGTGGTAGGATTATTACTAAAAATAAAAATATAACAATATTAATACCAACAAATTGGAATGAATTGTGAAATGTTGCAATTTATTTTCTCATTCTATTTATTGTAATTAAATAATTCCAAGGCTATGATGGTGGCCACCATGTTCAGGCTATTAAGGGTGAGAAAACACAAAGTATAGGGACAATGAGGATTCATCATTATGATCCTCCTATAATCCTATCCATTATATTACGCTCATTGAAAAATTATTGACAGGGTTTAAGAGGAAAGGATGGCGACAACTCATATCAATAAAGAAGAGCGCGGTCAAATGAGTCCCCCGGCTCGAAAAAGATAAAAAGAATTATCTGCACGGAAAAGATAAATTAAATACCTATAAATAAAATAAATATGTAAAAACAGTTTAAAAAACAATAATACTACCACCATTAGTCCTATTGATTTTTTTCACTATTCACTTATCATTCTTAATTTGTATTTTATTCTTAAACCATAAGTGAAATGAAAAATAGTCATGTGAGATCTTGTTTGATTCGTCTCGATACAAAGATTATTAATATCTACTCCCTTCGTCCGGATGAATTAGTAGCATAGAGAAAATGAGTGAGAATTAAGAAAGTGGTAATAAATGAAGAGAGAGAATGAATTGTGTGGATGAAATTAGAAGAAAGTTAAAATGTATGGATGAGATTAAAAGAAAGTGGTGGGTCATAGTCCAAAAATAGAAATGCTGCAATTTAAGTGGGACGAACGAAAATAGAAAATGCTGCAAATTATAAGGGACGGAGGGAGTACATTTTATAATTTTTAATTAAAAACAATTAGAGATATTAAAGGTTAAAATGTTGTCTCGATAAGTGTGAAAAATCAAATGGAACTAATAGATAGAATAGAAGGTATCATTAACAATGAATATTATTGATGGATAACATTAATAAATATGGGAGCTAGAGAGAGTTGACATCAATATGGAGTAGAATGCCATTGTACTATTCAAGTGATAATAATGAAGGTCAAGCGGCATGTCACATGTGTATCATAAGAGCTCAAATAAATTATTTATATATACAATTATACATTTTTTATGTATATATTTCCTGGGTTTCTATCAGAAAAAATAATACTATTTATTCATCACTTTTAATTTGTAATAAGTTTTTAATTTATAAGTTAAAATATAGTCAACAGAGATCTTGTTTGATTTATCTCATTGTAAAGATTATTAATATCAAATTTTTATTATTTTTATCATATATAATTAGAGATATTAAGGATTAAATTAATGCATTGGACTGCGTGAAAAAGCAAACGTTGAAAGTAAATTGAAACGAAGGAAGTACATTGTTAGAATTTAATATTGTACTTTTATTTTTGTTAGAGCACTGTCAATGGTGTAAAATTTTTTGAAGTGTGTCAAAATTTAGAATTTGTGTGTCTATCTATAGAGAATTTTTTTTTATGAATGTTGGTATAATTTAATTTATTTTTTAAGTTTTAAAATTCTGAAATTGTGGGTCAAAATAGAAAAATAAGTATATTTATTTAATTAATGGTAGGCCCACTATGAGGAAATCCCAAAAATTTCCCCATTTGAGTTATTTTTTAGAGACATTTGAGTGCTTTTTTTTTTTTTTTTTTTTTTTTTTTGGGATATTCATTAGTGAGTTACATTTCCACTCAAACAAAATTTTCTCATCGTTGGAATATCTTTTATAGTGGACTAAAAAGAGTGTAAGTTTTCGTGTTGGTTTTATCCAAATATTAATTTACGTCTTTTACATATTGTAATTTTGAGAGGTTTAAAGAATAATTGTTATGAGCTTTTATGATATTTGAGAATGTTTTTTAAAGACGGAATTGAAGTGTTGTCAATTGTACGATCATTTTGAAGCTCATTATTATAGCGTGCAATAAAATTCGAAAATGACTTAATCTGAAGTAATATTAGACCTATATGATATCAAAGACCTAATTGAACATCCTTGCATGCATCAGTCTTGTTATTTATCACGTTAATTCCATAGATATTAATTTAATAAAAAAGATTTAATTTCAACTCTTAGGTGCCCAACTCCATCATTTCGTATAAGTTAATATTCTTTTATCCCATTGAAATAGCTATAATTGGCCTTTTTATATTAGAGTTTTTATGGTCAATTATAACGGTCATAAATACCTAGATAGTACTCCATAATGGCAAATCACAATTTGGTATTCTGACGAGTTTTCAGCCAGCCAACAATCATCCAAAATCTTCTTACATTAAAAGGCATTACTATCTTTGTCTTTTCGAGTTTAGGCCTAAAAAATAACAATTTATCTATCAACATATCACATTCAATAGCAAATCTGAATAGTAGATAAACAAGTTTATAATAAATTTTGACAAGAAAAAACATCTTTCAAACATTGACAAGACGAGGAGGCCCTTATAACTAAACACAATTGTATACATATACTTCATAATGCTATGATCTAGCTAGCTAGCTGCATTTATAGTGACCAAACAATTAACTATTACTTTGTCGGTCAAATTTAATTTGCAGCATTTTTTATTTTAATTTATCTCGCTTAATTTGCATTATTTTTATTTTTGGACTATGGCATCATTTTCTTTTAATCCAATCCATATATTTTAACTATCTTTTAATTTCAGTCACACAATTTATTCTCTCTTTTCATTTATTACCATTATCTACTTTGTTCTTAAAAAACAATAAATTTCTCTTTACTTAAAATTATATGGAACAGTGTAATCATCATCATCATTCTACCCAGTGTATCCCACTCATTGAAAACCATGGTCTGGAGAGAAAAAAACGACGACAACTCATATCCGTATAGGAGATATGGGACAGAGTAATATTATTAACACTACAATACAAGAAAAATAAATACAAAAAGTGATAGCAACATAAAGCAATTTTGTTACAAGACATTAGTGTTGGAGAGGAATTAACTAGACATGTGCTTCTTTTTTGACTAAAAAGACATAAACAAACTAAATGGGAAATATTATTGGGTTGGAGGTGGGGTTTTAAGGGGATTGTTTGTTGATGCTCCTTTCAATGACAAAGAGTTTACTTGTTACTTATAGAAAATATTTATATACTTTTTAAAATTTTATGATAAGTTATATACTTTATCATGTAAGTTATAGGTTTTTCTCTTTAAAGACATTTTTCGAGCTAAATTTATTTTGACTGCACTCTTCTCTATGGGTATGAGCTGTCGTCTTTCTTCCCTTCCCAGACCCTGAATGATGATATATACTCCCTCTTATTCACCACAAGTGTCTCATTTACTTTTTGGACACTATTCATTCCTTACTATTATTTTGTATTTTATTATTATTCTATAAGTTAAAACATAGTCAAGTGAGATCTTGTTTGATTCGTTTCAATGTAAGGATTATTCATATCAATTTTTCATAATTTTGATTATACACAATTACAGATATTAACGATCAAATAAGTGCATTGGATAAAGTGCATTGGATAAAGTGCAAAAAGCAAATGGGACACTTGTGGTGAATAGGAGGGAGTAGTTAATAGCTAATAGCTGATAGTTAATTATAGTGACTGATTTTATTAACTGATCTAACCAGCTGATTTTGAACAAGTTCATCAATTTTGAACCCGCCGCTATGAACAACGTTACAAAAACAACTTATTCATAAGAATCAGTTAATTATGGACATTGCAAGTTACCAACTAAAATTCATATATATATATATATATATATATATATATATATATATATATATATATATATATATATATATATATATATATATATATATATATATATATATATATATATTCCAAAAAGTATTAAAAGAAAGGGAAATAATATGTTAATGGGATTTAATAATATATATTTGTGTAATTGTTAGAGAAATGATCTGGAAAGGTTGAATATCTACGTGGATTTGTAATGGTTTTATTTAAAATTTAGTCCATTTAGGAAAGACACGAGTGAGTGTATTATATGCAAATTAAAGGTAACTCTAAAACATAACATTGCTTTCGCCACATGATTTTGCTTGCGTTAAGGAAGACAATTGTGCTAAACAACTTATTAATTGTGTTATTAATTGTGGCTATTCTATATTAATTATTTTTATCTAAGTAATTAATGTCTAATTTATCTTTAGAGAGAATCGGGTAAAAAAGGTAACGGACTCTACCAGTATCCCGCACAAGATAGAGTTTGGATGGAGTTTTATTTTTCTTGAAAGATATATGCGGACAAATCATCATCCTCCAAAATAAGGTTGTTCATTTTCTTGTTTTTTTTTTATTTTTATTTTCGTCTTACCGTTACGTTTTTTATCCTGCATGCCCGTTTTAAATTCATATCTACTTATTACCTTTATTTGTATAGTTTCTCTTTTATTTCTCTTTTAGATATTAACTCTCAATTCAAACGTATTTTCTGTGAAAAAAATTATCGGTCAACTTGGTGGTTGAAGATTTTCTCTTTCACTCTTAAGTCTTAACATAAATATATGATTCTCATCACCTCTATAATAAATTAATTCCCTTCCGCTCTAGCCTACTTTGATCAAAAGAAAAAACTAAATCTTTAAGGGTATTTACAGGTTTCTCTCTTTTGAAGACCAGTTTTGAGCTAAGAGACTCTTTTGACTGTCCTCGCCTAATGGGTATGGGATGCCGTATATCTTCCCTCCCCAAACCCTGACCATAGATTGTCTATGAACGGGATACACTGGTTGATGATTAGTGTTAGTTAGGAGCTAACTAGCTAAGACCAAACTTTTTAGGCTTTTACACAAGAGTATGTATCATTGAAGTTTCTCTCTAATATACTTTTACATTACAAAGTAATCCTCCACTTTAAGAATATTTGATGCACAAAATCGTGATGTGTACTTAACTTAATTTGTGTTGTTACCATAAAGTTGTATAATTTCACTCCTTAATTATTTGTATATTTCAAATATGCTTTTCAAAAAAGTTTAATTCATGATTGGTGTATTTTCCCTTCAATAATAATTCCAATATGTTCTTTAAATGATTGCTTTTATTGATAAAATTTAAAGATTTTTCTTTGGTCAAACAATTTTTTGGCTAAGAAATACAAGATTGGCTTCAATATAATCTATAAATTGTACTTTAAATGAATAAAATTAATGGCTTTAAAGTTTTATAATAGTGCTCTCTCTATTTCATTTGAGTAGTACATTTTTTAAAAAGATGTAATGTTAATTTGTATCCTACTTGACAACTTCAGCATGTTAAGAATACCTACTTACATATTGTGAGCTCTTACTTGAGGTATCCTAAAACCTTACCTAATAAGCGTGTAATTTTCTATATTTTCTGATTTATATTCTTACGAAATTAATGAACCGATCTAATTGAAATCGTCTCTTTAAAAAATAATCTCACACAGTCATTTTTGATGTTAGATATTAGACTAAACACAATTCAACATGGCAAAATATTCAACACGATATGATATGGCCGGTGGCCCATATGCATGAGGCAGGCCCTTAGTACACCCGGCCCGAGTCTTTTTCTTACGTTTGGTATGCCTTCAAATTAATGTCCCTGTACCTTACCGGCCCGTTCGCGACTATATTCTGAAGGTCTTCTGAGAGACCTTTTATAGCAAAGACGCCTTTCCCAACAGCCCAGCTCAATGATTTTAAATTTAAAAATAAGGCTGATGACTAATCAGTTACTTATTTTGCAAAATGGGTTGACCCATATTTACCGGTTTATGCTATAGACGGTCTATAGCAAGAATTTGTGATTAAACTAAGGATAAAATTTTATGACTAAATATAATACTCTTTAATATATAGGTTAAATAATCTAATTAATAACAATTAAAGAGAAAAAAAATATAGGTTTTTGATTTAAGGTCGTCTCTTTGAAAGACTGTCTCTCACAAGATTGACTGATACGGCTAGTCTCTTGAGAGACCGTATCTTTGGGAGACGTATCTCAAGACCAGCCCATTAAAGATTAATGTCTACTTGCCGTATTCTTAATGCCTACTTACATTATCCTTAATACTTAGGTACCATATCCTTAATGAATACTTTCAATATCATAAATGTCTACTTACAATATTTTAAAAATATATAATAGACCGGCTCAATTAAAAACGGTCTCTCACAAGCATTTGTGATTGGATAAACAAGGTAACAGAACCTCAAGGAATATATAGAGTAGGCAATCTAGGCCAGGATGACACACACTATTTTTAGCAAGCTATGGAACAAATACTTTACCAAATAAGCCCATAAACATAAACTTGCAAATTTTAAATAAGCCCATGTACCTTTTGCTTATTTTTTAAGATATCCTCCACATAAATTATTATATGAGACAGTTTCATCAAGAGACGTCTGTCATACATGGGTTGAAGAGTCAATCTCATACATAGTATGAGAATATAAATTACATTGTTTAAAGTCGTCTCACCAAGAGATAGTCTCACAAAAATAGCTTTATTTTCTTTGGAGGGGATACAATCACACAAGTATGATTGATCCGCTACTTTTCTCTCTATGAACCTTGACTTGTGCAGAATAATGAGTTGCTGACTCATTGCTTATTTTTAATGATATCCTCCTCACAAATTGTTATATGAGACGGTTCCATCAAGAGACGTCTGTTATAAATGGGTTAAAGAGTCAATCTCATACATATTAGAATATAAATTCATTGTTTGAAGTCGTCTTACCTAGAGATAGTCTCTCACAAAAATAACTCTATTTTCTTTGGAGTGGACACAATCACACAAGTATGATTTATCCGCTACCTTTCTCTCTTCGAACCCTAACTTGTGCAGAATAATGAGTTGCTGACTCATTGTGTAGTAACTAGTAAAACATAAAATTTGACCAATTTGAATTATTTAATTCCTGATTAATTAGGTTTTATGAATTGTATGGTAAGCATTTTTTATTAGTTTCCCACAATAAAAAGTCTTAACTTAATTATTGATATCTAAAATGGTCAAATACTAAAATATAATTCCACGATAAACTAAATTATGTGATAATACATATGCGCCATTATAAGAGCATAATCCCACATTGTATATATATTATTAATAATAATCAAAGAAACAAGTTGATTAAGATTAGATAAAAATTAATAAATTAATTAGTTAGGTAATCCTACAATAATTAACCTTAATAAAAACCATACAAAAGGCGGTTTTATGTATAAATCATACAATATCTTGCAGGCTTTCAAATAATTTTAGGTACCTCTCATTTTGAAAAATATATGAAGTCGGGGGACTCTCTGACCATACTCTCCTACATGGGTACCATGGTATGAGTTGTCGTCTATCTTCCCTCTCTAGACTCTGACCATAGTTTATCTATGAGCGGGATACACAGGATTTGATGATGATAAATAGCGCGAAAAAACTCGATTTTTTTTATTGATTTTTGAGATTAATTAAACAAAGATTATACTCTTAAGTTGTAATTAGAAGAAAAAGGTTTAATTAATAAATGTTTGTACATGTCAACTGCACTTGTGGGGACAGCTAACATCACCCTCACTGCCTCCCTTTGATTATGAACTGGCAATAACAAACAGTACTTATCACTGCATATGGGACCCACATGGGCTGGTTTACCAAGCCCAAAGTCAACCCTTTCTAGCCCAAGTCTTGACCATTGTGATAATATTAAAACTCCGACTAAGTCAGGACTCGATTGATTCTCGCTTACTAACTCGATCACTTCTTTTACGTACTTATCATCAACCCGTTCTTTAGCCTTTTTTATTAAATCGGAAGCATAACCTAAACCCTTCTCGGTTAAGTCTTTAACCGTGGTTTGGGCACATCCGAGTGTAAACCCGTTTCCATAAAACCCAACGGGTAGGCCCGGTTTTAATCGGTTTCGGAAATTAACACTAAAAAATAGCCTAAGGACTTGGTTTGATGGCATGTTTAGTGACTTAGCCCAACACTTCCAAATATGGGCCGAAATAACCTCAAATGACGTGTAATACGTCGAGTTACTGAGTCGACTCGTTTGTCGTTTGAGTTGATTGATGTGACACTTTCTAAAAACAGTAGAAGTTGGGACTAATGTCTCCCTTAAGAATCTTTCTATGAACCCACAACAATCCTCAACTCGGTTAAACTCAGGGTGACTCACTGAGTCAACACGGACACTCATCCTAGACTGAAGCGGGCCTAACAAGTGACGATCCCAAACGGGCTTGGGCCCACGAACCGGAACCCCACGAGTTAACTCAGCAAACGAGTTAATAAACTCGGCACTTCCAATCCCATCACAAACACAATGATTAAACCCAAACCCAATAGCCACTGCCCCGTCAGCAAGCCACGTCAGCTGAACCACAAGAGGTGGGGCCCCTTTAAGAACATCATCTACGTGTAACCACAATAGTTTCCGCCATTCATCAACAAAAAGTGGGGCCCTCTCGAAATCCACCCGGTTATAACCCGAAACCGCTTCAATAAACACTGACCCTTGGGCCCGACAAACCACCTGTAAAGGCCCAGACCCATCACCCTTGGATTGAACCCGACCCGCAAGTGGATAGTACTGTACTAAAGCCTTACCTAAAGCAGATTTCACACGAGCAACAAACTGTCTACGGTCAAGTCCAGGGTAAGGACTGTACACCAGCAGATATTCAATGGTGAAACGAAGAAAGAGTTGAGAATCAAGGGTAGAGAGAGAAAGAACACAATTTGGTGTGGGGTCCACAGGGGTTATAACTGTAGCTTCTTTCACTTCAACAAAATTACTTCCCATTTGATTTATAGCCTCACCAATAACCGTTATTTATTAAGACTTTCTATTTTTCTTCTCCAAAACAAAAAGAAAAACAATAATTAATGCTTATATATTAATTATATGTGTGGGATTGATTAAAATTGAGGAATAATTTGTTCATATTGTAGAAAGTAAGGAAAAAAAGTGGAAATATATAAGGAATTGAAAGTAGAGAGAGAAAGTTAGGAAGAATGAAAGAGAGAGAATGATTGTAATGGTGAGTTGTGTTGATATTGTATTATGTACAATAGCAAGAATCACCATGCTTCTTTTTAAAAAAAAAAATAAATTAATTATAAATTTCTTTTTAGCTACTTCCTCCGTTCCATAATACTTGCTACATTTTCCATTTTGGGAAATTTCATATTACTTGCTACATTTCCTTTTTAGTAAAAAACCAATCATTTAAAGTTATACCTACTTCTACTTTTATCCTACTCTATATCTAATTAATCCTATTTTTCTTTTTCATTTTTCAACAAATAATATTAAAAAATTCCAAAAAAGCAACTTTCCACCTACTACTCATCATTGCACAGTAACTCCTTAATATTTATGCCCATGCAAATGTAGCAAGTAAATAAGAACGGAGGAAGTATTAAGCTATTGGCGGTTGGCTTTTTAGCTGACTTGTTTGACTGATTCATATTTTTAGTGTAATAATTATTGGTTTTTATTTTAAGTTTCACCATAAACTAGTTCTGCGACACTTAATTTGGTCTTTAGTTGCATATGTAATTGTCACTTTAGTGTATAGTGGCATTTGTGAGAAATGTCACTATATCCTATGTCGCTAAAAATTTTAGTGTGACTTTTTAATATGCTGCTAAAGGGTCTAATAAATGTCAATAAATCTTCAATATACACTATAAGAAATTTAAAATACGACATTTAAATTAAATGTCGCTAAATATATTTCATTAAAAGCAAATTATGTTGTAGTGTCAACAGTTTAACAAACTATACTCAATTTTTTAATTTAAATATCATTTTCAATGGGTACAAAATAAAGAGGACTTCTATATTTGTAGCTTAGTGAATAAATGTATGCTATGACTTTTTTGTGAAATTTGAGAAAATGAGACACAAATTATTCTCCCTAAATTCTTGATGGAATTTGACAAGTCCAAAAGTTTTTTTAATTGATGTGGAAGCCTATGATGAATTATGATGGGAAAAGTAGAAATGTTACTTGTTTTTATACCGTCTATTATTACAAGTGATTAAGACACCGAATTCTGATTTACGATTCTACGATCTTATGATCCAAAAATAGACTATCGATCCGAATCCTAGGTAGTATCTTAATGTGGTAGTATATACAACACGATTCTACAATCCCACGATCCAACGATCCGATTCTATAACATGCATGGGTAGTTGCAATTGTAAAATATTTTCATATAATATAGATTTCACTACGTGTGAATAAAAACTTTAAATAACTATATCAATGCTTATATAAAATTTAAGTTTTTCTGGATTTGCAGTCTAAAATTGATGATTAAAAGTATTTTTTTTTAAAACTTAAGCGATGAAGTCAAATAAGGTTTTACATACACCTTAAAACTTAAAAAGATAACAAGTAAAATTGATAAACAATCATCCAAAGTCTATTGATGCATATTTGCAGGATCACAAAATCCTACGATCCGATTCTACCGATTCCGATCCTACCTCCTCAACAATCTACCCCTGAACAATCCTAGGTTGAATCTCAATTCTAATAACCTTGTTCCCATTAATATAAATCTTATTACTTTTAGTTAATAATCATATCAAGAATATGCATAAATCATGCTACAAACACAAGAATTATATTTCGTTGCATTAATGTTATTATGTGGTTATTTTTAGTAAAATTAATTTAAAGAATTAATGGAAATGCTCGAATATACTATTTTGTGACATTGAATTAACATTAAAGAAAAAATAGAGTATTTTTAGAAAATTTAGATATTTGATAGTAATAATAATAAATGAATATATAAATAGATTAAATAGTGTTGACGAAACTAAAAGATGTTAAAATGTACGAAAACTATTAGGAAATGTTGACCTAAAAGTGATTAGTTTAATTAGATTTAAATTGAAATTAATCTCAATTACCTGTACTGTAATCAATTATCAATTATAACTTATAATCTCAAACGAGTCCATTATAATTTTAAAGGGATTAATTAAAAATATCAAAGTGGTTAATTTAAATTTTCAAGTAATAAATTATAAAGGATCAGTTAGAACTTTGAAAAACATTGATTTTGACCTAAGATATCAGTTATTACCTTAAGTTAATCAATATAGTAATCGTGTAATGTATAAAATTGAAATTGAATTGATTGAGCTACTCTTGTATAAATGATACAACCGTGAGATGTTCTCTCGTAAAACTTAATGTAAAATTTGAAGCAAATTTAAAACATCCAATGCAATTAAGATTCATTGAACTCATATTATGGAGACTTGGAGAGCACATGCATAGTCTAATTATTAAACAAAATTTATTCCATAATAAATACTCATATATTTAAAAATTACTCTTAGTTATATAGCCAGCTTATAGGATACCCTTATCAAGTTATTCTTAATTCCTATTGTATTTTATCATATATCACTTATAGGGCCGGTCTTAAGGGTGGACAAGAGAGACCGTCATTCAGGGTCCCATGTCATTAATGGTTGTAGAAGATTCATATTGACAATATATTACAAAGAAAAAGCGCTTTATTATGTCATTTCGCTCAAGACTCCAAAATATCTAGTGATGGTACTAAGATGGTCCTAAGATTCATCTGTGCCCTTTTAAAACTAAAGGTTAAAAAACCATGATGTAACCAATGACTTTTTTCATGGGGCAAACCCAAGTTTTCTTGAAATCAAAGGAGATTAGTATAGATTATTTTTTTCTCGCACAATATGTCACACTCAATAGCAAGTATTAATACTTCCTCTGTGCCATAATACTTGTTACTAATAGTAACATTTTCTCACACAATATGGCACACTCAATAGCAAGTATTATTACTTCCTCCGTTCCATAATGAAGTACTTGTTACATTTAACTTTTTTACGCAATTCAATGTACTATTTTGTTCATTTATATGTCGAATTATTCACATTTAAAAATTATAAAAAGTTTATATTATGAAAGTATGTGATTAAACGATTCAAACAAGATCCCACTTGACTATATTATTACTTACATATTAGCCGCAATATATAAAATAAGCTTAAATGATGAATAGTGCCCCAAAAAAAATGTAGCAAGTATTTCGAAACGGAAGAAGTACTTGTTACTGATACTCTGATGGTGACATTTTCTCACACAACATGTCATACTTAGTACCAAGTATTATGAACGGAACAAGTAGAAACTTACACACTTTAATTTTACCCCTCCAAAGAAAAGTTTTCACCCAAAGAATGAAGTAACATCAAATCTTTTATAGACTAGGAAGACATTATCTAATGCTATAATGGCAGTTTATAATTGGCAAGTCTTAAACTTTATTTTGGGAGAAAAATTTGTTGGAACTGTATAAGATTTGGGTGAGATTCTCCAAGGGTCTCACTTTACTTTTTAAATTATTGAAAGGATATTTAAAAAAAATAAAAATTATTGAAAGGATAGAAAAAATTTAGACAATCAACAAAGTAACACCTTGTCCATTGCTTTCTGTCTATCTATATGTTAGCGGTCTATAAGCTATCAAAATTGGTAAAACTCTTTTATAGACTTCATCTACTCTCTTTAGTGTGCCTAATCTCTTTATGACTGTCGATTAGCATGTGCAAAGCGGTTTACAGCATACAGCCCTGTTATCAGAGGGCCACAAAAATTTGTTTTATACTTATTTTATTTATTATTTCAATTATTGTGAATATATATATATATAGATAGATAGATAGATAGATAGATAGATAGATAGATAGATAGAAATAGAAAGATTTTGAATGGAAACAACAAATAAAAAACTTTAAAATAGCAAATATTAAAAAAGAGTTGATATATGTAAATGAAAATAAAAACGGTAATTAAAGACATTTCTATAATACACCCTTTCGTTTATTTCTCTATAATAATACTAATTACTAACTATTAATTAACCATGAATAATCTCATTTAGGGGTTTTTTTCCTGGATTAATATACCAACTTTAGTTTATTAACTAATTTACAAAAATCTTTTGTCATATGGTTTTCTATAGTTTAATTTTTAATATGTTAGGTATATTCTATGAAAACACCCTTAAAATTGGTATGATTTATATTTAATAAAAAATTAGTACTCCCTTCTGTCCAAAGAGAATGAGACTTTTGGGATTTACACCAAAACCAAGGAGTTGGGGGACCACTTAAAAGTGGGTTGAAATGTCTCTTTTTCCATAACGGTTATTAATATTTATGTGTTATTGTGTTGTTATAGTAAGGGTAAAAGGGTAAAAAAAAATAACAAAATAGAAATGAGACATTTTCAGATTTCAATGAATTGACCCAATAAAAAAGTATCTCATTCTCTATAAATAAGACGAAATATTATTATAAAAAATAAGTAAAAATTGTATTATTCCTGATAAATTTTCTTAAATTAAAAGAGGCAAACTACAAAAGTGTGATAATATCCTTTTATTTGATTATAAGATCACTAGAATGTCCTTTAAAAACCTTTCAACCAATTTGGCAGGGTCCTTTTGAGATTGACTTGTCGGTGGTGTATATTTCTACTTATTTTTTGGTGTAATTAATAAATGATGTTTTTCTAACACAAAACCGTACATAATTGTACATAAAATTTGATTGAATACTATTTGTGTTGGACCCACACATATTGCAATATTTCTAAAAATATTGGTTTTTTTTTTTTTATTTTATTGTGTATAGTTTGAAGCAAAGAGAAAATAATTGTTTTTTAAATAAAAGTTAGATAATGATAATAAATGAAGAGAAAGAATAAATTGTATGACTGAAATTAAAAGAGAATTCTATTGTATTTGTATGGATGAGATTAAAAGAAAGTAGTGGACCATAGTCTAAAAATAAAAATGGTGCAAATTAAGTGGGATAGATGAATTAAAATGGAAAATACTGCAGATTAAATGGAACGGATGAAGTAATAAGTTACTCAATTTGTTTTTATTAAGTTAAATTTCAAGAGCTTTTAAGTCAAAATAGAATAACAATTAACAAGTACTACATAGAAGATTTTATAGAAGATTTGATTTAATGTAATAAATTAAGAAAATAATCATACTTAGCGATAGTCACCTTTATTAGAATAAAAGAGTGTTAAAAACAATAAAAATGTTTATATTTTCTATAGTATACAAATGAATTTGTATAAAATTGTAGATTCAAAATCCACTTTATAGTTTTTTATGTGTTATATGCTATACAATTAAATATTAAAAAAATTTTGCTCAAAATAATTCCAACTATCACCCGTTGGCTAAAAATAATCTCAGCTATCAATTATTTTTTAATAATCCCAACTATTTTCATAATTTGTTAAAAACATACCCACCCCCTTGTTATCGGCTGGAACAGGTAACGTTTCTACTTTTGTTTTCTTTTTTTTACTTAACTGTTCAAAATTAACTCTTCCCCTTCATCTATTAATCGAAAAAGAAAGAAAAAAGTGGAAAAATTACCTGTTGCAGCCGGTTAAAAGGGAGGTAGGTATGTTTCCAACAATTATGAAAATAGTTGGGATTATTAAAAAATAATTAATAGTTAAGATTATTTTTTGCCAACGGGTGATAATAGAAATTATTTTGAGCAAATTTTTTAAAAAAAATTATATTTTTGATCAAATCATCAAGAAAACCTAAAATTCCCTAATGTGATGAACTGGTGATAAGCAAATTAGACTTTTTCCGTGTTAGAATATACTCCCTCTATTCTTTTAAGTTTGTCCACATTACTATAACAGGCAATTTTATAAGTTTGTCCTATTTAGAAAATTTTTCTAATTTAGAAAGTTTTTATCTTCCATATACTCTTTTTATCCCTCATTTAACCCTCATTTCTCTCTCATAATATCAATAGAATTATTAATTCACATCACTATTATAATAAAATAATACTCACTATCTACGATTCCACCTTTCTTAATAAAATAATGGGAATTCCACCTTTTTAATAAAATAATATCCACTATCTACAAAGATTCCACCTTTCATAATTTGTGTGAAATCTTCAAATAGGACAATAAAAAAAGAACAGAGAGAGTAGATTGGTATTGATCCCATAATAACGAATTAAAGATAACGATTCTCTATAAAAGAAAATCTAGCACGACCTGTGATTTGCGAGTATGTTCCAAAATCGGTACAAATTAATTCAAAATTAGATGAAGCATAAATAAAAATTTTTAATTAATAACTGTGATTTGTAAATTATCATATAAATAGACAAAAATATAATAATAAAATAAATAAAATTAAAAAAGATAAATTTTAATAACAAAACTCGCTCTCACCCTATTAAATCCAACAACATAAAGGTGATTTGTTATCCTTATGATTAACCATTATTCACTTATATCTTCTCGTAGCTTAAATTTATTTAGCTCGCCGCCTAAACCCTTGAAGAAAGAGAATCGGTAAATAAGAGCATAAAATAACATAAATAAAAAATTTAAATAAATAAAACATATATATACATATATATATTACTACAAAAAAATTTGCAAAATTCCGACCAAAACCCACCGACTACCCACTTTGTCGAAAATTTTCGACTATTTTTCCGACAGACACGTGTTAGTTGGAAATTCCGACTAAATTGCTACTGAATTTGTTGTTGGTCGCAATTTAAAAAAAACACCATAATTATTTTCCGACTAAATTCCGACTAGATTTTGTGTGTGTGTGTGTATCACAATCGGTAAATAAAGTATAACCATTATTTATGTTTTGATCCAACTAAAAATAAAGATTTTAAACAATAAAATACAATAAAATTCATTCTCTCTATATTTTAGGGGGTGTTTGGTATGCATTTTTTCATACTAAGTAAGGGATTCAATTACCTTTACTTCATATATTTTGTTTGGTATGA
Source organism: Amaranthus palmeri (assembly GCA_019776075.1). Lineage (NCBI taxonomy): Eukaryota > Viridiplantae > Streptophyta > Magnoliopsida > Caryophyllales > Amaranthaceae > Amaranthus > Amaranthus palmeri. Next base: position 319,688 of record JAAKBH010000329.1, read on the forward strand.
TATTAGGTTAAGCCAATCCCTTTCTTGAGGGTAATGGATACCCTTACTTTGTTACCACCCATTTATGTCAAGTAACAAATTTTCTAACTATGATCACTTAAGTGTTTCCCTTATATTTTTCTTACCAAACAACATATAACAACAACTCATACCTTTACCCTTACTCTTGTTTATCGTTTCCCTTTCCATTAGATTTTATATTCCCATACCAAACACCTCCTTGACATAAATGGGAATATAAAATCTAATGGAAAGGGAAATGATAAACAAGAGTAAGGGTAAAGGTATGAGTTGTTGTTATATGTTGTTTGGTAAGAAAAATATAAGGGAAACACTTAAGTGATCATAGTTAGAAAATTTGTTACTTGACATAAATGGGTGGTAACAAAGTAAGGGTATCCATTACCCTCAAGAAAGAGATTGACTTAACCTAATATCATACCAAACAAAATATATGAAGTAAAGGTAATTGAATCCCTTACTTAGTATGAAAAAATGCATACCAAACACCCCCTTACTCTATTCATTTTTTGCTTTCGATCAATCTAATTATTAGGTTTTAAATTCTCTCATGATGAGAGTTTGAACTTTTATTATCAATTCATGGTAAAAAGTCACGAGTATCAGTTCTGTTAATATAGACTCAATACTATCAAACTTATCTCCATTTCAGAGCCACACCGGATCTAAGGACCCCATTAACGAAAGTTGTATTAGATATAGTGTGATAGACAAGAGACTTCAGTGTTAAATTTTCTTTATAATGATCGTGACTTTTCCAGTTTAGAATTTTGTTCCATTAAAATATTTATGTATTTTATTCAATTGATGACTTGATGCTTTATAATTCATGGCGTATAACATTATCAATGAATTATTTTTTTCACATTAAAAAAAGTTATAAGTCATTAATCTACATTAGTGAAGCAAATTAGCAAGTCACTATAGAAGTTTGACTTAAGGAAGGAAGGGGCAAAGTAAAAATTAAAAAATTTTATAAAGGCCCTGTGCAGTTTTTAATATTATAATGTTTTTTTTAACAATTTTATATTTTTAAGCATCTAACATATACTCCCTCTGTTCCAGTTTACTTGTCACATTTCCTTTTTTGACAATTCCTCATTACTTGTCTCATTTCCGTTTTTAGCTATCTTTTTTTTACCTAAATATCCCCACTTTTCCAATTCCCAATACTCCACTACCACCTTTACAATTAATTTAATCAATTAAAATACCCAACTACCACCTTTTCCAATGGACCCCACTACTACCTTAATATCCGTGTTTGGTCAAATGGGACAAGTAAACTGGACCGGAGGGAGTACTAAGTAATTTAATATTGATGTCCCTAATTTTTCGGGACCCTATACAATATGCTGAATATACTCAGAAACTCAAGTTACACGCACATTTGATTAATTCAGTAAAGGATTTTTGGAGCAGCTTTTTTTTTTTAAAAAAATGTTGTTGTGGAGTACAATGGAGCAACAATTTGATGAATTTTCCCATGAAGATTTTGTCAGTATATTAAATTTAATAGAGTATTTATATACTTCCTCCTCACTACGACACAAGTTAATTTGAATGTCCGCTATTTCAAATTTCTTATAGTGTATATAGATAACTTAGTGACAATTATTAGACCCTTTAGTAGCATATAAAAAAGTCACGCTAAAGCTTTAAGCGACATAGGATCTAGTGATATTTCTCACAAATTTGTTGTAGTGCCCATTCAGCCTAAATGTCTCATTTAGTTTTTCACACTTGTCGAGACAACATTTTAACCCTTAATATCTCAAATTATTTTAATTAAAAATTATAAAAACTTGATATTATTAATCCTTGTATTGAGACGAATCAAACAAGATCCCACATGATTATGTTTTAACTTGTAGATTAAGAGTATAATACAAATTAAGAGTGATGAGTGAATAGTGCCAAAAAATTAAATGGGAAATTAGGCTGAATAGGAGGTGGTAATATGGTATTACCTTTTATTTTTGAGATGGTATTTATACTTCCCCTATTCCAAAATAATACTTGCTACTAAATTGTTTCACAATCAGTAGCAACAATTTAGTAGCAAGTATTATGGAACGTAAGAAGTAATACCTCCATTCCGATGTATCCCCTTCGTTTCCAAACGTCCTTCCCATTTACTTTTTGCACAGTTTTTAAAGAAAAGTATACTTTAATACGTTTCTAACAAGATCTCATATAGATATATTTTATCATAATGTCTTAAATATCTTAATCAAATTTTTATCTCCAAAATAAAATATTTTCAATGAGAAGAAGTGAAAAACATTAGAAAACGGAAGGAGTAATTGAGTCAAGTTAATCTTTATTATAATTTTAATATCTTCATTAATCATCTTTATATTTTTTTATAAAATCCCAATACTTTATATTAAAATCATATTTCCTCTAATTCACTATTAATGTTCCATTTACCTTTTAGATACTATTTATTTTTTACTCATACTTTGTATCCTATAATTAATTTATAATATATTAAAGCATAGTCAACTGAGATCTTATTTGATTTCTCTCAAATGCAACTATACAAAATTATTTATATCAACTTTTCATATTTTTTAATTATGCACAATTAGAGATATTAAGGATTGATACGTACATTGGATTGAGTATATAAAGCAAATGAGACATTATTAGTGAATTGGAGAGACAATTTATCTTTATAAATTTTTATTTTATTGAATTTGCGTGGTTCCTATATGTTTCTCACTAATAATTAAAGTCAACATAAAATTTTATTATCTACTTTATCATTATTCCAATCACAAAAATTTTATGTTAGATTACAAGATATCATGGGTTCTCAACCATCAGCTTAAGTTTTTGGTTAAGTTGGTTCCTTGACAATGTATCATTTATAGGTGAGTATAATAAGAGGTTACATGTTCGCATTTCAATCACCTCTCATTTAAAGTGAAAATTCAGCACTAGTCACCAATTATAAAGAGGGTATTTTGCAATTTAATTATCAACTTAAATTTTTTTATCAAGTTAACTTTTTATTTTCTTAAATTAATAATACAAAATTTTGCTAATCCGGTGTGAATAATCCAATTTTTAGATTATTTTCTAATAGCCCAACATTTGCCCTTAGTTCGCTATGAATAATCCAACTTTTATTTTAGTTTGCTAGTAGCATACCCTATTATTACCTATTATTAGTAATACAGTATATTGTAGGCAAATTTATCATAAAGATTAAATTATTAAAAAATAATTCAAAGTTAAGATTATTTATAGCGCAGGAGTGAAACATTGAATTATTAATATATTTTTTTTAAAAAAAAAGTCCATAGAAACTAGAAAGTGATAATAAGGCTGTACCAATAAATGCAAGGGCGTAGGGCTACAAATTAGAAATTTAAAACACCGACTTCCTTTATATGTGCTGTACAAAGGTGGGTTTTTCAACGACGACAAAATACAACATGCATACTTTGCGTACATTTTATTTTGTTCCTATTTTATGATTATATCTGTGCATGGAACTATTGGTTTTGTCCATTTATTAATAAATGCAAAATCTTCTGATCAATCATTCTCGATTAGATTTAATGCACGCTAAAATAATAAATTATTAGGCTAATTTGTTAGAGACTGTTTATAATATAGACACCTCTTAAAAGATAAGAGTCCAGCTTACATTCTTATAAATGTTTTTAAAAAGGAAAAAAAATCTAAAAACTAACATGCGCGGTTGAGTTTATTTCGAGTTGGTGTTATAACCTATTGAAGATGGTATTATAATTTATTAAAGTTGGTTTGTAAGTTTGTAACCAATTAAATTTGGTATTTGGAGTTGGTGTTATAACCAATTAAAGTTGGTATTATACCTATTTGGAGATACCAACTTTAATGGGTTATACTACCAACTCTAAGAGGTTAGGATCATTTATTAACTACAGGCTATAAGATTACTCAATTTCAAATAAACAACTGTGAACTTTGTTTATTATCAACTACAGCCTCCAACTTACCAAACATGACATCGAGACAACCAAAACAGCTAAACTAAGGGTAAAAAATAGGGTGTTTTGGCTGTCTCGATGTCATGTTTGTTAAGTTGAAGGCTGTAGTTGGTAATGAACAAAGTTCGCGGCTGTTTATTTGAAATTGAGTAGACTTAGAGGCTGTAGTTGGTAAATGATCCAACATGTTATAATACCAACTTTAGTCTAGGTTATAACACCAACTCATATATACAGCGCACATTTTTTTCAAAGTGGTTTTTCTAAATAAAAAATAAAAATAAAATAAAATTAAGAAGCAAATTATAAGCACAAGGGAACAACGAAGAGGGAATATATATAATGAAGCCACAATTAAGCAAGGGGTCCGGTCTTTGTCTCCAATCCATATCATACATTTGATTAGATGGGTTCAAACGTGATGACTGTATTTTTATTTGATTTTATTTGATTTATTCTAATTTAAAAAATAGATTATTAACTATGTAATACTTCCTCCGTTCCAATATAGTTGCAACATTGGAAAATTAAACACTATTCACTAATCTCCCTTAATTTGTGATTAATTCATAATTTATAAGCTAAGCTAAAACATAGTCAAGTGGGATCTTGTTTGATTCGTCTCGATGCAAAGATTATTAATATCAAATTTTTATAATTTTATATTACCCATAATTATAAATAATAAGGATTGAATTAGTGCATTGGACTGCGTGAAAAAAAGCAAATGTTGCAAGTATTTTGGAACGGAGAAAGTATTTAATATGGATAAATTTTAAACTCTTAATTTAATTCAAAATTATTCTGATAAATCAACTTTAATTTACATTTGATACAATTGTTGCATTGCATGTCTATTCAACGTACATGCATGCAAATGTTACCTATATTCGTCAAATGGGCGTTTGCGGGAAAATAAAAAAATTAATTAAATTTTATTTTATTTAATTAAAAATAAGAAAATACTGCATTAAATATATAAATTAATATATAAATGAAAATTAAAAAAAATTAACTTATGACAAAAATAAAAGTGAAACAAAGAACAAATAAATTAAATATATAAATGTAGCATGCATTTTACTTATTTATCCCAATTATAAGTTCATTAGCTTACATTTCACATTACGCATACTATTCAATTGTTCACCATCGAGTGTGCTTAGATGTAAACGAAAAAACAAATAAAGAAATAATTAAAAGAAATAATGTAGATAAATAAAAGAAAAATTGTCTTGAATAATCTCATCTATTTTTTATTTGTTGTGAAAAATTTCTATAATGATTATTTCTAAATAATCCTACATTTTTATATTTTTTGCTTATATCACCTCTTATCATATTTTAACCGACTACTGTAGTTACTTATTAATCAATACACACTTATTCTTCTTGCTCTTTTGGTCTACATTATCTTTGGTGGTAGGTATTTTAATAGTCATTGTAATTTTAACATAATTAGTTTATGACATAATACAATATTTTGTAAACAATAATGTCAAATTATTAGATTCTACCTCAATATAATTATCATAATTCTAATCCTAATTAACTACACGTTAATAAATACAAATTAAATTACTTTAATTTATGCATAAAATAATATAACAATTGTTATAACATGGATATGTAGGATCTAGCTATCCATTCTACTCTATCTGTTCTTATTTATTCTTCTCATTCTCCAAATTCAAATTTTGCAAAATTTTTCTAATAAAAATCGTTCTATTTTAAGACATGAATTTTGACCAAAATAAACTCAATTGTCTATCTTATACTTTACTAAATAAACATCACATATTTATAATTTTACCCTCATAAGTAAAATTATTTACTCATTTCATTTGTAGTTATACATCTAACAAGCGTTAAAAGATTATTTATTTATTTATTTATTTTTCTCTCTTATAATTGCAATTTAAAGTTTTAAAAATATTAATTTTGTTACTTTAATTTCTAACATCAATAATTACACATTATTAAAATTTTCAATAGTTTATTTTTCACTTTAATTTTTTTACTGTATTTCAAATGAGAAAAACAAATAAAAACAGATATAATAATTATTAAAGCAACTTATTATCTTCATTCCTTAATAATAATTTTTTGCCAACTTGGATCTTTGATAAACCACTCTTTTAAAACTATCTTTCACACCTTTTTACAAAAGTAGGAGGCAGAAAAAGATTGAATCCACTTTTTTTAATTTATTAAGATTTTTCTTTTATGTTAGATTGGATTTGATAAAAGAGTAGTGATAATTAGGAATATTTTTTTTGATTGTTTTGTACTACTATTACTCATATAGGAGTATCTTCCAAAATAATACTCCTTTTCTAATTATATTCACTAGGTTTATGTTTGATATAAGATAAACATGAATATTTATAAAATATTATATATTCATTATAAGAGGTCTTTTATTTGAGGTTGGATGTAAATATTCTTGAAAAATTCTAATTAAGAATAGAGGTGTTTAATGGGCTGGGTTTGGTCGGGTCGGGTCAAAATTTAAATGGCCGGAGTGGGGCGGGTCATGCCAAATGTTAAACGAGTCGGAGTGGGTCAAAATCCGTTCAAATACGACCCTCTTTGACCCGCTTTTTAATAGTTTATAAAATAATTTTTGTTTTTTTATTATACTTTATGGCCCGTTGGGTCAATTGACTGCAAAAACTTAAGCTTATAATTAAAGCCTCTGTAACACCCTAATTTATTTCCTCCCGTCCTTTACGATTTTTGATTTCGTTTACGGGGTTGGAAATTCACCCCCCTTAAACAAAACCAAAAATCGCAAAGGTCGAGAAGAAATTCGGGTGTTAGAGCGAAATTATATATGATGGTTATTGAGAAAACGACTATAGAATGATAGGAGAGCATTTAGATGTATGGAGACAATGAATATGTCTCTAGTTTTGGTAGCAAAAGAACCATTTCCTAGTATATGCCGATATGCCCTTTTACAGTTAAGTCACTTCTTCTTTGTGACTACTCTACTCCTATACTTCCTCCTACAACAGGTATTTATTCTTGGAATTCCAATTTCCAAACACAAATTCGACCGTCTTTTGTAAAGACAGCTCTCAAAAGTCCAGTCTAATTCTAAATATATATTGTTACAACTCTCAATATAGATTCGGACTGGACTTTTGAGAATCGCCTTTACAAAAGACGGTCTCTCAAGAGAGCACCTGTTTACCAAATCATGCGCGCAAGTATCAATTGGGGGATTGCTGATTGTGCGCATTTCTCTTTACTTCCTATTTGGAGAAATAGGTATGATTTGTCTGCATCTTAATTTCAAAAAAAAAAAACTCACCCAAACCCTGCCTTGTGCGGGATAATAGGATTGGTCTTTTTCTTTTTAGTGCTATTTAATCCGTCTATTTCATTTGCACCTCTTTTATACAAATATATAATAAATATTAATTTATAATTAAGAAATAAAATAAATAACAAATTAAATAAAAAAATGAGTGAATAAGATGTAAAAAAATATTAATTTATGGATAAAATAAAAAGAGATTTATTGGAATCATTATAAATAGAATTCAAAAGTTAAAAGGAGTATTATTTACACCAATAGTTAAACATCTGATTAAACACTCGTTATATATTATATACTCTATCAAAAACATCAACCTTTTAAGTATTTTGGAGCCAATAATTTTTAATATGGTTCAACTAATACATCTTAAATTTTCATATGAGACAGTCTTAGCGTGAGATATATCTTATACTTGGATTAAATAGTAGCGTGTGTTTAATCAGATGTTCAACTATTGTTTGAAGTTTGAAAAAGATGATTTATTTCTTTTTCTATAGTCTACCCTATAACTTCAAAAAAAACCTCATATGAAATCCTTTATCTTGTTCAAACATTTTGTATGGAATCTTTTTTCTTACTCTACTCTATAATTAAAAAAAACCTATAATTATATGGAACATCTTGATCAAAATTTGCTTATTTACCAACTATCACAAATTCTTATTTGAAATAATCTCTTTACAAAATAAAAAAATAAATCAAAAAATATAATTAATTCAAAATGCAACGTGCATTGTTTTCAAAATAAAAAAAGTGTCAAGTTGAGGATTAGAGCCTTTGAGGCCCAATTCAACTAATGGGCCTAAACATGAGTTGATAAACATTGGGCTACTGATTTAACATACACAACTCCACTTTCATATTTTAGCAAGTCTTGTATCAGACCGTCTCACCGTGAGACGAACTCATACAAGCAGCTAGATGTGTTCATTAGGGTCATCGAGTTGATTTCGGATCAGGTGTTTTGGGTCGATTTAAAATCGGGTTTTGTGTTCACATTGATTTTTACTTATTTACACATTTTTCTGGGAAAGTACTTGCTTTTTGAAATTTGGGTGGGTTTTAGGCGGAGTCTCTTTTTACTTATGTGCACATTTTACTTATGCGAAGATGTACTCGATATTTGCTGCCAATAATCAAATATTTAAAATAACTTCTGATTTAGTTTTATCATTAACAAGAATAAGGTTGCATACATCCGATCCTCTCGCCACGCAGGAAGCAGATCCTCACTGCTACTTCTCACTTAGCTTGAAGTTGAATTGTACGTTTAATGTGAGTAACACTTTAATGATCCTATTCATAATTGATGTAATAAAAGATATGAACTCTTTTTATGTTCTCTTAATCTAAACTGCTATAAGTATACGTTTTAAATTTTTTTTATCTTTAATTAATATCGTACTATGATTTAGTAACGGGACAACTAAATTTAAATGAAGAGAGTACACATGCCACTCTTTACTATCGCAATAAGGACATGTAACACTACAAAAAAACGCAATTTTTCGACTACCCAAAAAAGTCAGGATTTCGGTATAGCTCTACATCGACAAAATTCCAACTGTTTTGGGGTAGTTGGCTCAGAATGATGGGAAAATCGTTTTAGTATAAAAACAGTCGAAATTTTTAGTCGGGAAGTTTTATTTCAGAATTTATCCCAAAATAACAAAAAAATTATTTTTAAAAATCTTCCGACCACTTTTTCGACCAGACTCCAACCAGCTGGTTTGTCGGAAAAAATTGCTAAATCAATTTGCCACGTCACACCCACGTGGCACCAACTTGGCAAATTGTATTTTTTTTTTGTAGTGTAAGTAGATTGAAGTGGAATTAATTTACTAGGGCCTAAGATGGTCACTAAAGCTCACCGACCATGTACAATCATTTAAAGTATCAACTTGAATGGGGTAATTTGGTCGAAGAGGTGGGGAGTTGCAACATTACGACCGTGATAAGAAATAGTGAAAACATGACATTGTAACATGAAAATTGAGATGGCTTAAGTTGGTTTTTAGGTTTTTATTTTTATTTTTATTTTTTTTTGTCTTTTTGTTTGGTCAAAAATCTAAAAATATAAAGTGTTTAATAAATGGTTTTTTATTTAGCTGCAGAACTTAATTTGAAGTAAGAAAAAAGCTATGTAGTTGTGTTTTGGGGTTGACTTTTGATTTGTTGACCCACTTATTTCTAACAAACAATAAATACCAAACTTTATCAAACATTTTAGGAAAAATTGTCGGGAATAATCCCGATTTAACGTTTTCCTGTGAATAACCCATACTTTTGTTTATTCATGAATAATCCGAACTTTGCAATATTTTTGCTCACAGCACCCCTTCCTCAAAGTAACCCGGGTATAACAGGTAAAGGTCCATTTATTTTGTGACCTGTTTTCTACCTTATAGTTGTTGCCTTCATGTTCCTAGGGTTTGGGTTAACAATGGAGAAATAGAGGTAACAAAGAGGAAGATGAAGGCAACAACTATAAGGTAGAAAACAGGTCACAAAACGGACCTTTACCTACTATACCCGGTACTTTGAGGAGGGGGGTGCTGTCAGCAAAAATATTGCAAAGTTCGGATTATTTATGAATAATCAATAGTATGGGTTATTCACAGGAAAACGTTAAAAGTAAGGATTATTTCTGACAATTTTTCCAAAATTTTATAAAACAATTGAGTTATCTAGCTAGCTTAAAAGCAGATCAATTAATCAACATTTTCAATTGGTCAAACAAATTAATTAAAAAAGTCAAAAATCAACAGCTAATAATTGTTTATGGCGATAATTTGTGACTTTATAATTGAGACATTTTGAGACGATGACAAAAGTTTTTTAAATAATTATAGAGATGTTTTTATTACTCTTGGGGCTATTTTTATCCATATTTAATTTAGCCAATATGATATTATTTATCTAATAATTATGGGTTTGTCCTCTATATTTAGAAGAAAGTATGTGTTCGATATTCTTTTATATTTGATGTCCTTTTGAAGAACTATTCAAAAAAAATGTCCTTTTGAAGAACAACTTATTTGTATAGAGTAGGAGGAGACAAGTCATGAACATTAAATCAACTCTATGTATTTATGTGTGTATAGAAATCTAGAATCTTAAATATATTTTCTTTTATTTTATTAAATTTGTTATATTTGGCCCTCTACGCAATTCAATGCATTATTTTATTCATTTATATACTTCATATCATAAAAATATTGAAAATTATTGAAAGTTAATATCATAAAAATATGTGATTAGTGTTAGAGTATATAATATATTCAGGGGCCTCAACTATCAGCTTAAGCTTTTGGTTGAGTTGGTTCCTTAACATGGTATCAGAAGCCAACGTGACAAGAGGTCATGGGTTCGAATCTCAACCACCCCTCATTTAAGTAGAATATTTAGCATAAGGTATGAGGAGAGTCTGCGTTGCATCCACACTTCTAGTCCAAAGGGCTCTCGTGTGAGGGGGCGTGTTAGAGTATATAATATATAATATATTCTCGTGTTAAGGAACCAACTCAACCAAAAACTTAAGCTGATGGTTGAGGCCCAGAATATATTATATACTCTAACAATTAGACGGTTAAAACAAAATCCTACATAATTATATTTTTTCTTACACATTTATCGCAATATATAATATAAAGTTTGAATAATAAATAGTGTTAATTATTATAGTATACAAGCATTTCAAATCGAAGAATTATAAAAATCACAAAATAAATATTTTCATTAGATGATCTTATTATTCTTACATAAGCTCAAAATCCTAAAATTCTCCTCGGATTCTCAAACTCATCCTTTCTTAAAGTTTATGACTTAAGGCTCCACAAGCCATATACAATCAACTCAATGTCAAATCAAGATGAAAATGATTTATTTATCAAAAAATTATAATCAATAAACGTAATTTGTAAATCATCATAAAAAGACAAAAAGAATAATATTAAAATAAATAAAATTAAAAAAGGATATACTAAAATAACAAAACTTCCACTCTATCACATCCCACCATATAAGGGTGGTTTATTAACCTCACAAATAACCGTTATTTACTAAGACCTTCTCATCTGTTTATTTGGGAAAAGTTAGACGATATTTAATTTAGGAGGAGAAAATTTTTTTAGATAGTGAATAAAATCTTATATTTCCAATAAAATAAAAAGTCTTTAACCACTAAACTAACTCACTTGATCAATCATTTCAATACCAATTAACAATTTAATGTCATTACCCATAAAAAGGGAGCCCTGTAGTTCTTCTGCAGGGCTCTCACCTTCTGGGGGTAAAATTGACCGTTTTTTTTTTACTATTTTCTCTCAAGTGATTACGGATATAAATTATCTGTCACCTTCATTCACCCAGACCTTATTTTCGAGCGAGATAGTTGGATTGATGATGATGAGCCATAAAATTTTCACTTAATTGCTCCCCTATTTGCAAAATTCAAGGTCAATTACATATACTCCCATTTACCCTAAATCCCTAATAGTCTCTTTTGAATTTTAACACTATTCATCAATTAGTTTTAACTTATATTTTATTATTAATTTATAATTTATGATATAGTCAAATAAGCTCTTATTTGATTTATTTAAATGCAAAAATTATTAATGTCAACTTTTTAGAATTTTTAATTATGCAAAAGTCATTAAAAAGAGTGACTAGTGAGTAGTTTCTAAATATGTGATTGAAGCTTTCGCCATCTTCCTTCGTTCTGAAATCTTGTTATATTACAATTATTGGCCTTATGCGTTCAAACTTATATTATATATTGTTAATGTGTAAGAAAGAATATAGTCAAATATGATCTTGTTTGAATCATCGATTCATTTATTTTCATGAGTATTAATTTACCTAAAAAATCAATTATAAAAATATAATAAAATTAAAAATGTACATTGAAATCAATAAAATCATGTTGTGGATAGCATGAATATCTATATAGTATGATGTCAATCATAATCTAGATATACCATTATAATTGCGCTTAAACAAACAATTATGATGTCAATTGTCAAGTCAGCTGATTTTTGATCATTAAAAAGAACACTCTTATTAGTATCCCGTATAAGGTAGGATTCAGGTGGGGATTTTATTTTTTTCTGAAAGATACGGATAAATCATGCCCGTTCTCCCAAGGAGGGAGTACAGAGAAATGCGCGCAATCAAGAATTTCCCCATTGATACATGTGCCCGTCAGAAGTCGAATCTCAAACCTTCTACCCCACATACAAATGTTCTATCCGTTGAGCCACAACCGCTTTTGATCATTCATCTTCATTATGGCGTTGGCACATGCAAAAAGCGGCCCAATTTTATTTAGTTTAGTTCTATTGATAATTTGTTGAAAAAAAATTAAAGTAATATTATAATGAAAAAGTGCGACAAAATCCGTTTCTCTTATTTAGTATTATATTTTATTATTATTTCTCTTATTTTGCATTATTACTTATTTTTTAAAATGAATACTTTCTTTTAATCTTATTCTCATACACATTTTATTATTAAATATTTATCTTTACGCACACAATTCAATCTTTTCTTTTATTTATTATCAAATATCTATTTTTTCTTAAAACAAGTACCTCAATTAATCTTTAATACTACTAAATAAAATAAAAAAATGAAAAAGTATCAACTATATCAACACTTATTAAAATATATATTGTAATTAAAACTTACAATGATGTCTTGGTAAAAATCGATCATTATAATACTTTCAATAAAAATTGTGTCCAACTCATAATTGTTATTACGACTATTCAAAATAAATCCGAAGACACGAATTTACCCGACTTTGTAAACGAACCCGATTTGATACGACTTATAAAATAATTTACAATTATATAAAAAAAATATGACTACAAAATCTGATTTCAAATCGACCCGAAAAACCTAACTCGAAATCAACCTACTGACCTGAATAAACATCCCAAATTGTTACATCAAATAAGAAATATGTAACCCAGTACAATTTTGTCATGTACCAATGCAAGGGTCAAGTTCCATTTTTTAGGGCACACAAAAAATTAATGCCTTGTCTACTACCCATCTTTGTTACTCCCTTGAGAATAAGGTACTCTCTCTATCACTCTCATCTAGTAGTTATTGCTTTTTAAAAAAAAATTAATGAAAAAATAAATTAAAGGATAAGAAAAAAAGTAAAAGAGAAAGGAATGATTAAAATTGAGCAATAAAATAAGTTTGTGAATGAAATTAAAAGAAAAATAGAGGGACCGTAGTCTAAAAAGAAAATGATATAAAATTAGTGAAACAAACTAATATAAAAAGAAGTGCAAATTAACAGAGAAATAAAAAGTACTAGTTTAGTTGTCGGACATTCTATCTTTTGGACCAAAGGTTTTAAATTCAAGTCACATCCTTTGATACAAGTTACTCTTTTCCTTTCATGTAATTTGTGCTTATTGACAGGCGTGTAAACATTAATTAGATTGTATTCCTAGTTGGTAAATAAGACAATAAATAAATAAATATATAATAGAAATAAGTTTTTGAAAATAAAAGAAATTATAAAAACAATTTTAGTGAGAAAAGATTAATAAAAATCTTTTCAAATTATAATTAATAATCATAGGAAATTAAAAGTGATAAAATCACCAATATTCATTCATTCATGTACACAATTCTAAGGTATCAATTAGCCATGGAACAATATATAGCTAAAACTTCACCTTAGACATAGTTTTTCATGGCCTTTTCCTAAACTAGCCATTTTTTAAAACTAGATAAAAGCTTAAAAATACTAAAAAAAAATATAGATAGAGTAATTACATGATCACAAAGGAAGAAGATCGGGAACTTGACCAAAGTCACTAGTAGTAGTATCATAACCACAACTATCACTTTGGCTGAATTGATCTGAACTTATTATATACTCTTCCCTGCATAAATTCATATGAATAATATTAACATTATTATTAGTCGTATCAGTATTAATATTAGAATGTAACACGGTGCCACTAGTCTTGTACTGAGCCAATCGAGCTTGGGCAAGGGCAAGGTCGTGTTGAAGTTGAAACATTCGAGTTTGCAAGAATGCAATGGCACCAATGCACCCATAAACCGGGTCTTGCAGACGGGCCTCAGCCTCGTACGATAAGGAATTGACAGTTTCTTCACGTTGATCTTCAGGAACTTCATTGAGGATCTTGCTTACATTGCTTGCACCGAAAACCTTATGGACTTTTGCGAACTTTTTGGGCTCGTCCGCCCTGAAGTAAGGGGCGAAGATGCAGTTCGGACTGCATCTTCGCTTGAGCAGCTTGCAAGCTGCACAAGATGAGCTTGATCTAGGCTCATTATGCCCATTTTTCATGGTTAATTTAAGACTTAGATATTTGTTGTGTGTACCTTATGCGTGTATGTGTGTGTGATTAAATATGTTTTAAGAGTTTGGTCTTAGCTTGGCTTATCTTTCTTGGTGTAGTGCTTTATATATATGTGGTTGATATAAATAGCATTCCCATCATTATTTTCTTTTTTGGTGGGGTATGGGGGAGGCTAGGCAACAAAGTGATTGAGGACTTAGAGATTAGTGTCAGAACTAACTGAATCAAAGATTTAAGCTGATGATTGAGGTCTCAATAAATATTATAAACTCTAACATGTTCCCTCCCACGAGAGCCCTTTAGGTTATGTGGATGCGACACAAGCCCTCCTCATAGCTGGTGCTGAATATTGGTGGACGCTGGCTTATGATACATTGTCAAGAAACCAATTCAACAAAAAAATTAAGCTGATGATTGTTATATAGTCTAACTACTAGGGAGGTTATGGGTTTTAAGATGTATTGGATTGATCTGATACGTTTCAGATTCTTCTCGAATTTTAGGGTTTGATTGGGTTGTAGGGCTTCATCTTAGTGTTGGTGATGAAGAGTGAATTGATAGTACTGGTCCTTTGTGGATCGTTGATTTATCTATTATATCTATGGTCCGCCACATGATAATAAAAAGTATAAAAAATGATATTTCATAAAGTTTTGTAAGTTGTCATTCGTCATTTCACAATTATTTTTATTAAATTTTATAATATATATAGATAGATATATCATTACATCACTCATATAATAGTGGCATTTTAAGTGGTAATTTAAAATCCAGGTTAGTTTTATTTTTTTAAAAGAAAAAATCCAAGTTAATTAGTCCATACTATAATTGATTAATAGTACTTTAATTAATATATAAAAATAGGGAACACACATTATTTTTTATATTAACTCTACTACATTTACTGCTTTACATGAAGTACTACAATATTTAATATGAAGATGGGGTGCAATTTTTCTTTGGAAAAGAAGTTTCAACCAATTTTTGTACAAGGATACAAATATAACACATTTATTTGAAATGACAATTTAGATGGAGTAGCTTGAAAAATCTAATATAATCAATGTAGTTTAGTCAAAGCTCTCTACTCTAGTCAAACCCTATAAATTTGTGTGGCAAATCATCCCTTAAATTTCGTGAAAAACGGTATTAAAGTACACCCACATTCTTTATTTCCAACCAAAAATCTTTTAATTTTTTATTACAAGTTAGGCTGACAAAAAAGAAAATTATGTGACGATTAAACTCTCAAGTTTATCTCTCAAGTTTACCTTTTGTTAGGCGGAGAAATATCCATTAGTGATCGTATATGTCAAGGAATCATAAGCTGATGATTGAGGCTCTAGGATATGTTATATGCCTGGGGCTATATTCCACTTTAAATAAGGGGTGGTTGAGATTCGAACCTGTGATCTTTTGTCACACTGGCTTCTGATACCATATCAAGGAACCAACTCAACCAAAAGTTTAAGCTGATGATTGAAGCCCCAGGATATGTTATATAGTTTAACATTATACTTCTCTAATGTACCTATATATGTTGAACGAAGGTAACCTTGCTCTATCCCCGGTCCAAGTATTTTATAAATGTATAATATAAAGATTTGTTAAATATTCTAAAATAAAGTAAAGTTTAATGGTAAAAATAGTAAAGTTTAAAATTGATTTTTATGGTTCAAAATTCAAATCATTATACAAGCTACAAATTTAATAATGAGATCTATGGTTCAAATCTTTATAAACGCTGCAAATTTAATTTATATAATAACTTTCTTAAAACTAAGAAATTAACGTATCAACAATTTTGACTTATTATTATTGTTTATCAATTTTAATTATTTTGCTGGTATATCGACTTAACCTCTTATTTTAAATTTCTAACTGAGTCTCTGTCTTTATATAAGTCTAAGTCCCAACATGATATCTAACAATATTGATTGAAAATTGGATATTTTTTTGTTGTAGTTTTGAAGAGCAAGTTTAATTTTTGAAAAAGATTTTAAGTAATATTTTCATATCACTCACTTTCCTCTCTCAGTATCTGTAATTAAAAATAAAACTATCATTTATAGCATTAACAACATCAAGGCCCATTAGCTCAGTTGGTTAGAGCGTGGTGCTAATAACGCCAAGGTCGCAGGTTCGAGCCCTGCATGGGCCAATTTTTTTAAACTATTATTATTCATGTAGCTTACTGCCTAGGAAAGTAATATAGGACGTAACATAAATAGGATACACATTTGAACAATTGCATACTCTCTACGTACCCCTTATTTAGTACTCCCTTTGCGTAAATTTTGAGTCTTAACAACTCTAAATACGTATTATAAAAAATATATAATAAAAATATTTATTAAGACAAGTCTAGTGAAATTTCACATAAATTTATTTTATAATCTATATATGTTTTAAAAATCTTAATATATCAAATCTCTCTATCTAAACTAGAATATTCTCATCACCGGCATTATCAAACCCAATATCCCGCTCGAAAGCAGGCTCTAGGTGAGAAAAGTTGACGGACAATCCATACCCGTACTCCGTTTTTTTTGGATAACAACCACTTTTTTTAATATCATTCATACATTTTTACACTATTTACTCTCTTTTCAAATATCATCAAATATTAATTTCTCTTCTACTCATTCAAAAAAATCAGAGTAATACCTTGGTATAGGTGTTCAAAACAGATCTGACGACACGATATTCACCTGACCTTATAACTAAACCCGTCTTTACTCGGCTTCAAATTAAATTTAAAACTATAAAAAACCAATATAAACCACAAGATCCGATTTTAAATCAGCTGAAACACTTAACTTAAAATCTCCGACAACTCGAATGAACACCTCTACCTATCTTGGAAAAGATAGTTGATCAAGAAAGGAAGTGATAACACTCATTTGAATTGAAGAAAAGAAGTGACACACTGACACTACTTGAAAAGTGAATTAATTGTTTGGCCTCTTTGCTTTGATTTGAAACCTTGCACTATGTAAAAGCAAAGGTCTCTACTTACCTAGGCTTTTAGCTACTTACATTTCCTACTCCTACTTTTGTTCTTAGTTGCTCTATCTTGATCATGAATGTTGGATGTAATTAAAGATACTAAAGTAGATAACCTTTTGCATTCTCTATCCTCTGTAATAACTGGATACACTGGATACGATATCGATGTTTATAAAAACATAATTTATTATCGCCTTATTTTTTTCTAAATTTACGCTATATACACCCAAAAATATATAATCATTAATTTTTGAACTAATATCTTTTTAAAATTAAAATTGATTATAAAATTTATGATATTTTTTAAAAAAATTCGGTTTAACTTATAGGTTTATACCCTTTCAAAAATTCATTTTTCGGAAAATGAAATGTCATTGTTTTGGTGCTTTTGAAAATCACACGAATTATAAAAGAATCTCGTCTTTGAAGATGTGTACAAACTAAAGTATAGTGGTATTATCCAAAAATCGTATTGTGATTGGATGTGTTACAACGGATCAGACAGGACCAGACTCAAATAAAAATGGGCTAGATCGAGTTGGTTCTTGTAAAATAAAAATGAATGGAAAATGGATTAGGCTTTAAAATACAGACAAATCCAAACCGACCCATTTTAGATATGATATACGTTATCTATAAATGAATCGAGATTCAATAGATGAACTTTATCTGAGAAAACTAAATTTGTCAAAAAATTTCTATATAAAAAAGTCACGATCATTATAAAGAAGATCTAACACTGAATACAAATTTAGTGCTAATTTGACATTGTGATGGTAACTAACATTACATTGCATAATAATTATAATTAATTATCTTTCAAGACACAAACAAAAGAACCAAAAATTGATTAGATCTTGATATTGAAATAATCTGGATCAAAATGGTGTAACCTCACATAACCATCTTCACCTCCACTCGCAAAACTGTATCACAAATAAACAGTTTTTTTGAAAAAATGTTAAGCAAAAATAGATCAAAAACAATATATTTACAAAATTACGCGATAAAATTTGATTACCTTCTTCCGTCAGGATTAAAGGCCAAAGCATTAATAGGTCCAAAATGTCCCTTTACGCCTCCGATTTCTTCCGTGAGTATCTACAAACAAAATAAACGAACATATTACTTGCGACTCAACCACCGATCAATGTTGGTTTGATACAAGTACAAAGAATGATAGCTTAAACTGATGATATCCTATGTTACTCTGACTCTTCATTTTGCTTCACGTAACCCGTTTCCGATCCTTGATCCTTGGATGCTAATATGGGACTTAGACACTTCATTTTAGGCATAAAATTGAATATTTTAACGTATTCGACACTTGGACACGTACCAGCATCCAACATCAGTACCCGAGTCCAAGTCACATAGATGATAACGGGTAAAATATTGTAAACAAATATACATACTACAATTTACAAAGAGGAATTTGTAAATGCAACCAATGGCAAGAACAAAAGACAAACATGTTTTATGCTTTTTTATTTTTTTACCATTTATGTCTAAAATTATAAATGTATTGACATGGATGAACTTCTACAAGATCATGAACAAAAACTTCATTGAATCATATAGTTTAATCGAACCACAACTCAATAGAAAAACATGAGTGCTATTCGAGGATCAAAAAGCTGCTAGAAGGTTTCAGTCCCTTCTTGACCCATGAATGGACTATGAATAACAAAAGCAATGTTCATAAAATTGGAACAGCACCGTTTACCTTATCATAGAATTTCGCCTCAAACTTTCCAGCACGATGATCTGTAGTTGTCACTGCGGATGCGTCCTGACCACCTCCCAGCACAACCTGTACACAAACGCAGGTTACAGGATGTATAATGCTTTAGATGTAATAGCATAAATGGATGACAACAAAAAACACACTAATTCTCTATTGAGGCCGTCTCACCGTGAGCGTGAGACGACTTCGATTAAAGAAAAAAAAGTGCTACATCCTGTACAAGTGAAAATTTAGTGTTCAGTGTTTTTTAATGTTTTTGTACTAATGGACCTTTTGTATGGACCCGTCTCACGGTGAGACGGTCTCATACAAGACGGGTCGAACATCATAATCCAGATGCCAAAATAATAGTGAATTTGTTTACAAGTTTACAAATGTAGAAAATCAATCCCTTACGATCGACTCTGTGAAATGGTTTCTTAAGGAAAATATAGCATCAAACAATCACAATGGGTGATTTATACTTGATGTTTATGGAAAACTGCAATTCATACTTGATGTTTATGGAAAACTGCAATTCAATACTGACCAGAGAACAAAATGGATGGGAATCGAGTATGATGAAAGAAAGATACACAATCATTTATTGAGGCATCAAATTTTAACTTATTCTATAGTTATTACTAGACCTGTTAATATTATAACAAACAACCTAAAATCAGCCCAAACTGCTTTTTCTTTAATTTTTATACTATCAAAAAAACTGGAAAGAATGGGTCGATTTATGCAATTGTACCTCGTCCTAACCTAATTGACCCATTTTTCAAATTTGGTCAACTTCCCAAGTTTCACATTATTACTTTTCGTTTTTGAGTCGAGAGTCGAGACTATTTCCAACCAACATTTATGTTGAAGGAATTTCCGTATTGAACCCTTCGACTGTTATACATTGTATTTGATCATTATTATACTCCCTTTATCTCAAATTAGTTGCTACATATTCCTCTTTGGGTCGTACCAAAATAGTTGCCTGCATTTCTTTTTACAATAAGCTACTAACCTAATACTTCTATAGTTCATACAATCCTACTTTTACGCATTTATACCATACATTTGAGTCGAAAACCCTTATTCTAGTGTCCTTAAATTATCCAACTGTAAGTTTCTTTACTCATTCCTAAAATCCAAGATAGTAGCATTTTATAGCAACTAATTTGGGACAAACAAAGTAAAAAAATTAATAATATAACAAAAAGTCATATATGGTTTTTTTTTTTGGCACGATATAGGAAAAAAAATTGAAATCTTTGACCCATTGGGTAGACCAAACTCGGTCAATTTGGGAATGAAACTAAAAAAGACAACATAAAACCGACTGACCAGCACTTTCACGAATAAAAACAAGACTAGTTAAAACAAGTACATTAACACCAGAATTCCAGCCCACCTAATAAAATAATTAGTCATAGGCATATAGAAGCCAAACAAGACACAGCTCAATAGATTACGTGACGAATTAATACAACACTAAAATCAGAAAGCATAAAAATGGAGGTAACATACATGGTCTAGGAGGGGAGACATAGTAACAGCATTCACCGGCTGCTCCGTAGCATAGGTTTTAATGAGGGTTAAAGTTCTTGTGTCCCAGAGCTGAAAAAGAAGCAACCATGTTATATAGAAATCAGATAAAATCACCATGGTTACTTGTTCAGTAAAGAGTGAAAAGATATACTACCTTAGCTGATTTATCCAGCGAACCAGTAAGGAAATGTGACTTATCTGCAGATAGACAAAGCGACGTAATTGTCTTCTTGTGACCATTTTCATTGTCTTTTGTAGACATCACCTCTTGGCCGGTCTGCAATTTCAAGCACCATGTGTGAAATCACTAAATGTAAAATGATAAAGTCCTTAAAAGAGTCGACATAAACAGATACACATAACATCAAGGAGTTGAAAACTGTTTGTTAAACTTATAGACTGTGAATAACAGAAAGAAAAGATACAATCTTCATAGCTACATACCACAGGGTCCCATGCACGAATAATAGCATCCTCACCACAGCTGATTATAGTCTTGTTCAGAGGGCCCCATACAGCTCTGTTTATTCGTCCAGTTGGTCCCCTCATCACAAGAACAGATTCGTTGGTCTCTGCACATCAATATAAACAACATCAATTTCACCAATGGAAAAAACATGCAAAGAAAATTAATCATCCATTCATTACATGCTCACATAGAGAAAACTCTGATTAATACTTTAGTACTTACATAGTTGTTGCTTAACTAAGAGTGGATTGCTGTTATTTCTAAAATTAAACGAGGAAAAATGGCAGTTCAGACATAGAGCACAAACAATACAGCATTTTTTAGACAGATCATCATCAGTACGGAAAATATGAAAGCATGCAAGTGAAATTGAAGGTACTATGACACAGAAAAACAGGCAAACCCTAAGTGGAAATGTGATATTGAGAAAAATTCAGAAAAATATAGAGTTAGTCGTGCTTACGTTCTTCAACGTCTTCTGTAATGCGTTTCACATGAATTGCCGATGTCTTTGTCATGAATGGATCAGTAGTCATAACAGCAAGTTTATCACCCGTTGAAAAGTCAACAGACCTAGCAGGAGAGTCAAAGGTGAAGGTATACAATAGCTCTCCGCTTTTGACATCCCAAAGCTTTGCTGTCTGATCGGCACTACCGGTGAGAAGGCGAGAAGAATTCCCTAAAACATGAGCAAGTACCAAAAAGGGCACCAAAATAACAAGTCAAAACAATAAAAAGTCATGGTGCATCACAAGCAGTCAGGATGAAATCATATCTACCTCTGAAAAATGAAAAATGCAAATGAAGACAAATCAAAATTTAGAATTATTGCAAGAACTATTCAGAAAATCTTCTCAGTTTTAAAACTTCTTGAAGCAAGATGATAAAATATTTTCCAGAAAATAGATATGATGGTGCAACTTATAACTGCGATAGAACACCATTTATAAATATCAATTTATAAGTCCTTTACGACTAGCCCCTTCTTTAATAAACCGCACTAACCCGTCCCTTCCTATACACTTTTCTACCATCTCTTCATCTAACTTCAATATCGACATCCCTTCAATCTCCTCACTTCTTCAACCAAAAGGATAATCACAATGGCCAAACAACGTCAAAAACTCCCAAAAAAAGTTGCCCCATTGAGTTAAGATGAGAGCAAGAGCATCATAGGCATACTCATCTTCAAAATACAAAATTTTATGCTAAGTATCCAACCAAATCAAAAATATCAAAAACTTGATTTTCTTTTAAAAATCCTTCTTACAACTAAATGAATATATAAATGTGACCTTAGCCACACAAGCAGAAACAAGTCCAACAGATTACAGTTTCAGAGCCCATAGAATACTGTCTTTCTACCCTCAATTCCCAAACCTTCTCAGCTTCAAAGCACCCAAGACCCAACATTTCTCTAACAAAAATGTCTTGAGATCACTTGCATGATCACCAAGAACTTCTGCTTCTTAAAATAATACTCCATATGAAAATGAAAGGCCAACATAAAAAAATGGAAAATTTACCTAAATCATCCAACACACAATACATATAACTTCTTTTATGAATGTTATACATTAATTTGGAATCATGGACAATTGCAGACAGCAGAAACATATTATGGCATAGGAAATCAACAAAGAAGCAAAAAATCCAGAAAACCTACAACAACTAGTGATAGATACCCAAAACTCAATTTCTAAACAAAATTTGGAAACAAAAACTAAATATTCATTCAATTACGCTACAACCCTGAAACCAAAATCAATGATTCATGCTTTGTCCCAAAAGTAGGGTTTATTTAGCCAAGAGACAAAAATAAAAAAAAATCCCCATAAATTGCAACCAAAAACCCAGATTTTTATCATGAAGACTAACCGAACGTTGATTGAACCTCCTTAATCAAACTACACACATCCTTAATTCACTAAAACTAGAAACAACAACAAAAACCCTAAAAGATCTATATACAATTACACAATAGAAATCCAAGAGCGAAGGTAAGAGAACAATACAGGAGATGTCGCAGGACCAAACGGCACCGTTGTGACCACGATAAGTTCCAAGACGTTCACCATTATCAGCAAACCAAACAGTAGGATTATGGTCTTTAGCACACGAAAAGAGAAGATCGCCATCTCTGTTGTACTTCAAAAAGGTTAATGGCCTTTCATGGCCCTTCATCAAAATTGGCCTCATATTCGATTTAGGGATTCAAAATCGACGGATTGTTCTTCAGGTAATTGGAGACTCAAATCGGCGAAAGGAGCAGGGTGTTGAGCAAACTGAATATTTTCAGGGTGGCTCTACCTACGGTCTACGGATACCCTGCAAAAACATGGGCTTTGTCACTATACATCCAGCCCATATATTATTCAACTCTCAGCCCGTCTTGTATAAAATCATCTTACGGTGAGACGACCTCAAAACAAAAAGGCTATAAATTTTTTTTAAAAAAAAAACTATAAACTTAAAGTTTATATTATAGGGTTATTTATCAGTCAGTCTCCTAAGAGACCGTCTTTCGTATAGACGTCTCTCAGACCCAATCTACTAACAGTAAGTCTCATGGGAGACGGTCTATTTTATAGACGGAATCCATGAAGCACAGCCCAAAATATAACATAGTATATTTGGGGTTATAATAAATTATTTGGGGTTATAATAACTTATATTTGGGGTTATAGAATAGTATATTCGAGGTTATAATACCTTACATTTAGGATTATAACATAATATAATTGATATGATAATAAAAAAAATCAGTTAAGGGAAATGGGATGGCCCAATTTTGTGGTCTATCTTATAGACAGTCTCTTGTGAGATTTTGTGCACTTTATTTTACATGTTAAAATGTTCACCTTGTGAGATTTTGTGATCTACTAAAGCTTATTTTTTATATTTACTCTATATTTTCCCTAATGGGCCAACCCAATTAAAGACGTTCTCTCAAAAAGACCGCATCTCACAAGAATTTGTGATTATTTAACCAATTATAAGACATATCTCACAGTGAGACTGTCTCATATAAGAATTTGTGTTCTTTTATAAGTCATAATGCACCAACACTAATTCTTAAATCACGCGATCTAATGGTTGGACTATCTTTATGGTATTGGTCTAATGTATACTTATTGTCTTAAAGTTCACTTATAATCTTAAAATATTACCTACAATCTTAAAGTTATCAATTAGACAAATAGGCTAGTTATATGGATTCGTCTCATGGTGAGACCAAGGTTGTCAGGATTGAGTATGAAGTATCTACTTAGGATCGAAATCAACTGGTAGCATCGGATCGTAGGATAAAATGATTCTACATTTTTGCATAAATAACAAGTTGGATTATGACTATATTTATTATTTGATCATTTTCAATGTCATCATCATCATCATATCTAGTGTTCCTGCACATAGATAAATCTATGGTCAGGGTCCGGGGAAGGAAGGTCGACGGCGTCTCATACCCATAAGGAGAGGGCGGTCACAAGAGTCCCTCGACTCTAGAGAAGTCTTGAAGGATAGGACATCATTTTTAATGTCAAAAGGAACTAAAAACACAGACTTTCTTAAAATTTTGCTTAAATTATAAAAAATATACATCTTACTAGTTTAATGTTTACATATGAATGAGTACAGAAAGTAAGTTAGGTTCTAAAGGCTTTGTTCATATGGATGGTGATTTGGCTAAATGTGTGATTGATGACATGAGTGAACATGATTTAGTTAGAAATCATGAATATTTTGTGGCAATTAAACCTGGAAATTTATTTTGAAAATATGGGGACATAAGGGCGTATAAGAGATTATGAAATATAACGAAATAAAACAATATTCTTCTCATTTTCTAAATTTCTTTTCCTCCTTCCTCTCTTTCATATTCATATGGTTACTTGAGATTCAACAACCATAACACAGGAAGCCTGAAATAGAAGGATCTTGCGAGTTTT
Source organism: Amaranthus palmeri (assembly GCA_019776075.1). Classification (NCBI taxonomy): domain Eukaryota; kingdom Viridiplantae; phylum Streptophyta; class Magnoliopsida; order Caryophyllales; family Amaranthaceae; genus Amaranthus; species Amaranthus palmeri. Next base: position 345,080 of record JAAKBH010000329.1, read on the forward strand.
GGGGGAAAGAAGGAAGAAGGTTGATTGCTAATTAGGGGTTTTTAAGAATTTTTGGACTAAAGCAGGTTCATGCCCAATAATATGCATTACAAGGGCTTTCAATTGGCATTGCTAGGGTGGTTAGAGAATCGCGATTCTACATGATCCTAACCGATTCCTCCAACCACTACTCATTTGTGCAATGACGTCATAGATGAGACCGGTTAAGCCAATTTTTTTTTAAAATCATCCAAAAGCAAATCTTAGATTGTCCATTTTAAGTCGTAAAGTATCTATTTCAATACTTAAATTGCTTATTCCCTGCACCAACTTCAACAAAAGCCTAGCCTGTAATTTATATTTTTGATTTGTTCTTGTAAGAGATCGTCGCTCGTGAGACGAGTAAATCCTAATCTTGGAATTAGAACTTTTTAAAAAAAATTATAATACCAAATTTAAGAATAAAAACCAAATTGACAAGTTTCGGAATTGGTCTTTATATCTTAAATTTGGCCTTTAATGTCTTATATATGATCCAAGTTTCAAATTTGACATATAAGTATTAGAAAAATTCATAAAATAAAATTAGGTCATGGATTATTTGACCTCTTTATGAGTGGTACTCTGATAGCACCATACAACCGTTGCATACAAGATTTTGCGTTATATTTAAATTAAATCTCAATATAACATCAAATACTTTCCACAATTATTCCACACATTATAAATACACAAATTAATTACTATACTCTACTACGACCAAAAATAGTTCATCGAATATACAAAGTGGCTGAACGCATAAAATCCTTAAATCAAAGGCCTTAAATTATAATTTACATTACTTTTCTTTTGTTCAGAATTTTCACATCCAAAAATCATACACTTAGTCAACCACACCCATCACCACACCCACATCCCCCACCATCGCCACCTCCATCTCCACCATCATTGCCACCACAATCGACGGTGCTTTCGTAATCGACACCCGATAAGACAGCGGTAGAAGCTACAGCTCCACCAGCAACACCAACACCCATAAATATCATATCACCATCTCTTACATTACCTTTTTTTCTTATACTTGATTTTCCAATTTCAATATCATAGTATCTTTGCCTATACTCATTCCCAATTGGCCTTTGCAAAGTAGTACTAGTATTATTCCTTTGTTGTTGTGGTTGTTGCTTTTTTCCACACCCATTTAACAAGAATTGTAGCAAAAGTGCACCACCAATAACACCAATAACTATGATTACTATCACAAATATTTTCATTTTGTCTAAATTAATTCATAATCATACCGTATATTTCACTCATAAAAATTATGATTAAAGTGTTAAACTAGGGGAAAGACAATTAATACCCATAAAAGAGGATGCGACTGAAGATTTCCTCGACTGTGATCAGGGTCTAAAAATTGATGAAAGACAACAATTAATACTCATAAAAGAGGATGCAGCCAAAGATTCCTTCGACTATGATCAGAGTCTAAAAAGGAATGAGAGACGACAATTTATACCCAAAATAAAGAGGTTGCAGCCAAAGAGTCTCTCGATTCGAGAAAGACTTACAAAGGTAAGCAAAGACGATTAAGCAGAGTAGTTCAGAAGTGTAAGTTAGAGGATTAGAGAATGAAAAAGTAGACCCGAAAAAAGACGATTAAGAATTAGAGCCCAACGGAAAATTTGCGCATTAAGTCTATATTAAACTTTTTGATAACAAAATTAATTTTATGTTTATGAGAAGAGAACAAGAGTAGGAAACAAAGAAAGGTTCTAAAAATTAGTTATATGTAATAGATATTCCATATATAATGGAGTATAAGAAGAAATTAAAAGGATATATATCAAATGATTCTGATGCAAAGCAATACCGTGTTGACAATTTCTTTCTTCAATCAATTAACTTTCCACAAATTCTTGTTAGATGTCCTCTTTTGAGAGACCGTCTATAGTATAGACGTTTTTCAAGAGCCCAGACAATACATCCCTTTTAACTTACAAAGCCACCAATTAGTTTTTTTTTTTATTTATAAATTGGACCAGACCCAAAACTTGAGACGTCTATTGTATAGACGGTCTCAAGTAAGATTTTGTGTTCTTATTATAGACCCTCTATAGCATAAACGGATAAATATGGGTCAACCTATTTATTAAATGAGTAATTAATAGTGAATAGTTATATCAGCCATTGGACTGGACTATTGAGAGAGTCGTCTATGCTATAGACGGTCTCTCAGAAGACCTACTATTAACTTTCACATGTAACATGTTCTAGGAGTAGAATAATATGTCACGTAAGAATATTTCTAGCCCAAATAATTCTTTTTTACTTCTATTAAGTAGTTGGTTTCTAATTGAATTATTTTGTGAGAGATTGTCTTTTAATAAGATGATCTTAAACAAAGCGTTTATATTTTTCGTAATAACTATTAGATGGGGTATTTAACTATGTATAAAGTATATCTTTCAGTAAGATTATCTCATACAATAATTTATGCAATAAATTTTCTTACAACGTGCTATTGTTGATAGTATATATATTTATATAGACAAAAGGAATATACATATCCAAATAATAACATATACATCTAGATGGGGTTATTTAGAGTGTACAATAAGTAAATAAGTTGTAATATTTCATTTTTCTATTGGAATGTAGTGATATTTTTAATAGAGCTATTAAATTCAATATCGTGAAAAAGTTAAATTTGTTATAGTGGTTATGCTTTAATAGAACTACCGTTGTACCTATACTAATAATAATATATTACAATCCTAATAACACAGTTTCCCAAACTTAGATAATATTAATAATTTATTTCTCAAAAAAAAAGATAATAATAATTATGCAATTGCTTGATATTCAATCAAAATATATAGGGGGCTATTAAAATAATTAGTTGGTCAACAACTTGAGATGTCATAGTCGGTTCGTTATTTTACTTTGAATATTAATTTTGATAATAATGTCCATTTGGACTAAAAAATAAAATATTTATACTAATATATAAAATATTTGGATTTCGAGGTAAGATAAAATTAACTTCTTATAGATAAAAGGGAATACTACTGATTTTACTATAGGCGATAAAAATTGAATTTATATCACAAAAAAATCTTCTCTCAATCGACCAGTTTATGATTCTAAATTTCTAACTATTAAATTATTCTCTTAAATATGTTTTTGGTCTTTTCGACGCTATAATTAGATATAACGACGGGTCCAAATTGAAAACATAAACATATTTTGACTTTTCAATCCCTTCACCTAAAAGTAAACAAAATCAGTAAGTCTCATGGGAGACGGTCTATTCTATAGACGGAATCCATAAAGCCCAGCCCAAAATATAACATAGTATATTTGGGGTTATAATAAATTATTTGGGGTTATAATAACTTATATTTGGGGTTATAGAATAGTATATTCGAGGTTATAATACCTTACATTTAGGATTATAACATAATATAATTGATATTATAATAAAAAAATCAGTTAAGGGAAATGAGCTGGCTCAATTTTGTGGTCTATCCTATAGACCGTCTCTTGTGAGATTTTGTGAAACAAAATTGGAATATCAATTGATCAAGTTATATATGTCTTCTATTTAGTCAATATTTTTAGATCACAAAAGATTAAATATTTGAATCAATATTTGGATGGCATTAGCAATGATTTTTTTTTTAATAAAGAAGAATATTTGGAAACTTTTTATGGAGTTTTTATGATGGATGAATCCAACAAGGAAATACATTTTTTGCCCAAATGGGACTTTGGTTATGTTGATTCAGGGCCGGCTCTAAAATTAGGTAAGAATGGTTGTCGCCGATGTCTTATATCAAATAAGCAAAATTAATGGTTGTATAAAATCTATATAGATTATAAATTGCAAAAAAAAAAGATCCCTATATATTATTTCGCACAGGGCCCAAAAATATATAGGACCGATCCTGTGCTGAATAAATAAAGTCGATGTCAACTATAACATGTAAAACTATTGATATTATTAACACTTTACTTATTATAGATGAACATTATCGTATCATATCATACTCATAAAATATTATAAAAATATTGGAAAATCTTAAGTGTCATCTTTTCAAGAGACACGACAAATATAATTATTTTATTGCATAATAGTTGATTACATGATAATATTTGTCTCATTAGAATTTGACTATTTTTTAAATTAAAGTTAAATTCGGTATAACATGGAGTATAATTTATTATAACAATTCTATATAACTCACCTAAAGTTTATTAAATTTAATTAAAAGAAAAAGTGATGTATTTAACGAATAATTTTAAACAAATTAGTATTTAATTTTTGCTCAAAAAAGCCATGTCTTCGTAAAATTTAATCACGATAAATCAAGTAGTGCTTATTAAAATAATAAATGCTGTAAATTTAATGGGACGAAATTATTACTTCGTCCATGTTACTTTTTTCTAGAGGTGTTCATTCGGGTCATCGGGTTGATTTCGGGTTAGTTGTTTCGGGTCGGTTCAAAATCGAGTTTTATGTTCACATTAGTTTTCACATAATTGTAGATCCATTTTTAAGTCGGGTCAAATCGAGTTTAGTTATAAAGTCGAGTGTCTATCGGGTCATCGGTCATCGGTCATCGAGTCTGTTTTGAACACCTCCACTTTTTTGCAACTAGGTCAACTAGGTAGTATAAAGCGGGTAATTATGAGGTGGAGGAATTATTTTTCGCGGGTTTTTTTGTGAAATTCTGTGTCTTCCACCATACGATTCCAGACAAAACAATATTATGGAGGTTTTTGGGTGGAAGTGAGAGACAACTCCAAGAACTAGGGTTTTTCTCAATCTCCCCTAATTAGTTTTAGCATATGATTTTCATTCCTTTTCCATAAACAGTCCTCAGGTTTCCCCTAATTTCACTCCCAAATTGCTATTTGGTTTCGCTTCAGTGGAAAAATTCAATGGCCATGGCAGAGGAGAGGAGTCCAGTGACTCAAGGTTCATCAAGTGAGCCTAAAGATGATTCTTCTATGGTACCGAAAATCCCTGCATCTCCAATTGAAGCCATTAAGGCTGTCGCTGCGAAATTTGCTGCTCAGCCTCTCCCTAGCTCTGATCCCGATGTTTGGGGTGTTCTTACTGCTATTTCTAACAATGCTCGTAAGCGAAAGCAGGTAATTGATTTTTTATGCGAATGTTAGTTTTTTGTGAGTTTTAATTTTATTATTTTTAGGGTTTAGGGTTTTCTTCATCTTGTGGGTTTTGTAATTTTAGGGTTTAGTGTTTTGTTAATGTTGTGGGTTTTGTGATTTTAGGATATAATGTTACTTTGTTATTCTTGTAAATTCATCTATTGGGGCATTTCTTGTTGTACGTGTGGAATTTGGAGATAATGGTGATGAATTTTGAGTGTGATTTGATATTTAAATGCTTTTTAATTTTTATGTATTAGTTGTAAGTTACTGGTTACTGATTTGTGAAGATTTTTTGTTTTGGTTTTATGATGTTGATTTTGTGATTATTTGCATCAATGGAGCTCATTGATGAAAATTTTTGTTCTAAACATGGATTTGAAGATGCCTGTGTTAGTTTTGCCTGAAAAATGTATGCTATAAATTTATAATGCCTTTTCACTTGCAAATTAAATTATTAAAGTAAAGATGTGCTTGATTTTAAGCAACTTTTATCATCCAAGATACCTATGCTGATGTTTTATGGAAAACTATTTGGAAAGTTTATTACTTTAGCATCTCATACGGGTTGTAAGAGTAAAGCCCTGGTTTTGAGTTGTGTACAATGATGCGGACTAATGTTTTTGAAGAGGGTTGTGTTTTGGAGAACACTGGTGGCTTTAATATAAAGAAACTGAGTGTTCATAATGTTTGTAGAGGAAAGAAGAATCAGTTCGGCTTTTGAATTATGAAGGATATGAGAATTGATTTCGAAAACAATTTGTTTTGAAATATGTATAGTTTGTTAAAAGGAATTTGGGATATTGTTTTTTGGAAAATTTGCTCAAACTAATCCCAACTATCACCCATTGGCCAAAAATAATCCAAATATCAATTATTTTTTAATAATCCCAACTATTCTCATTATTTGTTGAAAACATACCCACCTCCCTTTTAACCAGCTGCAACAGATAACTTTTCCACTTTTTTCTTTCTTTTTTGATTAATAGATAAAGGGGAAGGGTTAAATTTTGAACAGTTTAGTAAAAAAAGGATAAACGTGAAAACTTACCTGTTCTAGCCGGAAACAAGGGGGTGGGTATGTTTTCAACAAATTATGTGAATAGTTAGGATTATTAAAAAATACTTGATAGTTGGATTATTTTTGTCCAACGGGTGATAGTTGGGATTATTTTGAGCAAATTTTCCTTGTTTTTTTTCATATGTGGATGTGTCATGTAGGAAAAGATCTTGTTGAGTAATTGAGGTTTTCTTGGGTTTCTATTTGTTGATGTTGGAGTCTTAGATGAAATGCTTATTGAATGTAAAATTTCGAGATGATAGAGGTTCCTAGTTTGGATAAAATTAAGTCTATGATAGAGGTGGATTTTCATGTATGTCCGATAAAGCCTTTTATGTACCCCCACCCCAACTCCAACCCCTTACCCTCGAGAAAGATTAGCCATTAGACCTATCTATTAGATGCCCTCTATGATTTTAGGGTAATAAGCATCCTACCTAATTACCTAAACCGAACAAGTGAGTGCAAACTTGGAGTGGATGAGAAAGAAAACGAATCCCAGAGTTTGGTAATTGCTTTTGACAATAAGGATGTTGTTGTTTAATCTAGATAGAAATGCTTGCTATCCATGCATTGCACACTTGTCCTTTAATGGAAAAAAGTAATTATTGATGATAAATTTCTTTGCATTCCATGGAAATGGAGTTGCAAATTTCACTTAGAGTACATCTCGTTCAGAATTATAGTTTACATCAGTTATTAGATGTTAATGATCTAAAAGTCATTTCTTGGTTGTGTTTGTTGATAAAATGCATTGTTGTAAGTTAGTGTTTGTTTGATGAATTTGAGTGTTGATTATGCAGGGAATCAATATTCTATTAACTTCTGATAGCCATTGCATTGGGCGAATCGTAGATGATGTGCGATTTCAGATAGACTCAGCTGCAGTGAGTCAACGCCATTGTGAAGTTTCTAGGAAAAGCGTTTCCAAGGAAGATGTTGAGAGTCCGTCCGGTTTCTGTAAATGTACCTTCCTAAAAGATACAAGGTTTTTTCTTAGAATCTTGCTTATACAAAATATATAGCTAGTGAACTGTGATAAACATTTGCTTCTTTACAATTTCAACATGATTACCTCCAAAATGATTATGATATTTGAGGGTTTGACATCTCTTGACTTGAAATTTTGATTTTTATCAGCACAAATGGAACTTATCTGAACTGGAAATTATTGAAACGTGGCAGCTCTAAGTTTGAGGCAAAGCTTTGTCATGGTGATATTATATCACTAGCAGCAACCCCTCAGCATGGTAATGCAATATGCTAATTTTAGACTACAAGCTTTCTGTTTAAATTTGGTCAATAATGCTTCATGTTCATGCTAATTTTGGTAATAACGCTTCTGGATCTGTCTAAGAAGAATTTTTGTTTGGACTTTGGAAATGTTAATAATTTTTCATATAAATTAGACTTAGGTTTGAACTTTGATTGTATGTTGTGCATGAATGATCAATCTAACATAAAGTAAATTTTTTCCTTTCTCTATGGTTTTTGTTTGTGGATATACAATGTTTCATGAGTATGTAATATGTTGAATAAAAATTATGTTCCAGCCTATGCATTCTTCATATACAATTAGAAATTTAGAATAGTGCTTCACTTTAGGAAACCTATGAACTATGAAGTGAAATGTTTTTTTTAAAAATGATCTCCCTTCGTCAAAATCAATCCATCTATAGTTCTTTACTGCTTAATCCATAGAAAATAATTCAGGTTTATTGATCTCCTATAAACACTTTCTGCTACTAGTTTAAAACTTGCAATTATTTGTAGTTGCTTTCACACATACACCGGCATGTTTCATCCAAAAGAAGATTCATAATGATAAATTCTTTCTCAAGAAAAAATTATCGTTATCATGAAACTCTAATTTAAGTAGCCATAGCTTTTCATGAAAAACTGCTATATGATGTGTTTTTTCTTTCTAATATGCAACCTTTGGATCCCTTCTGTCCTTTAGTACTGAAGGAATCAGATATTGTGTCGAAGTTCATACATTAAATGCCATGACGCATGGGTTTCATTAAAAATGCTTTGTTGATTTGCGGTTTTGACTGTAGAACAAGCATTTGCATTTGTCTATCGAGAAGTGCAATCATCCCTTCCATCTGAAGGTGCAGCGTTAAAGAGAAAAGCAGGTATAATTTATCTTGATTAATTGCTCTCTTGCTAGTGTCTTAGTGATTGGTCACCTAATTTCCAAATTCTAGATCTTATTTTTTCAGGATGTTATTTTTATTATCTCTAAAATTTTGAAGATGGTAAACTGTTTGAATTTGGAGCATGATAATCGTTGTCAATGTTCTATATTCAGAGGAGCTCGTTACTGATAACAAAAGACTGAAGGGCATTGGTATTGGTGCACCTGAAGGGCCTATTTCTCTTGATGACTTCCGAAGTCTTCAGCGCTCAAATACGGTATTATAGACAGAGTTTCCCTCCCTTACCTGATATAAATGCTCATTCTTTCTGCTGTGAAGATTTGTTGGGAGCATACTTTCACACTACCTGTATCATTGCATATTACTCATTACCTCTTTTTCCTTTGCCCGAAAGACTTTATTTATGTTTGTGGCTTTGCCCTCGCAGGATTTGAGGAAGCAATTGGAAAGTCAAGTACTTAAAATTGAAGCATTGCAAAATGAAAAGCGTGAAGCTCTTGAGTGTCATCAAAACGTATGGTTCTTGATTATGTTATCACATCTCTCTCTAATACTGAAACTTGTTGGGCTTTTGGAGTTGCATTTATCATAAATCAGGTTAAATATCCTTGTGTCTCCAATTAAATGGCAAGTAGGGTGTGTACAAGAAAATGGAAAAGTGTAGGCACAAGCTCACAAGGGGTGGCTATATGCATATTAATGCCTTTGAAAACATCTGTTTCTTCTGAACCTAAATTTGTTCCTTTTGGGAGTAGTTGGGGACTTGAAGTTTCTGAAGTTATATTCTCTTAAACTTGTCCTTAGAGGGATTTCTGCATGCTTCATGAGTTTGGTTCCTGCCAAACTTCTCCATTTCTGAATGAATTTTAACTATAAAATGTTAGAAAATAATCTGAAAATACATGTCATGTATTTTTTTTTGGTATAAACGCTGCTCAATTTGAATGTTAATCGATTTATGTGTGTCTCATCACTCATGCTTATCCCCATCGTAATTTTCTTGTTTAGTTTGTCCTTTGATGGCAAATTTTGTTAATGTTTCTCAAAGCATTATTGTTGTTTGTTCCTGTAGGAGATGAAAGAACTGAGAGAGTCAATCTCAAAGTCTTACAACGACCAATTGGATGTGTTGAATGATTTGCTGGAATCAACAAAGAAGGATTTGTCTGAGGCCAATAAAAGTTCATCTGAACAGAAGCATTCTATTGAAGATCTTAATGAAAGACTTTCTTCAGCTTTACAGTCATGTACTGAAGCAAATGAATTAGTAAAAAGGTATAGTTCTGATGATGGGGGTCAGGTTTGGAATAATTGACCAAAGTTTATTTTGTGCTATTTCCACCAAGCTGCTGTTAATTGCCAAAACTCATTTATTCTACAGTTGCTTTTCAATAACATCGTATCTTTCAAGTAGATTAATATAGTTCTAAAGATTTTGCAGTTTTTTGAACTGTAGTTGCCATTGCCCAAGCACTGGATGATTTCCGGAATTTTCTATCCTATGCCACAAGGCATAGGATAAGGATAAGGCTAACCGAGTTAAGAATTAAGATGCCATTAGAAAATTGTAATAGACTGGATTAGGGCTTTCAAAGAGAGAGCTTAGAAGAAAAAGCAATGAAAGAAAACATAGTTCCCAAAGAAATTATGATCAGGTGATTGAGAACTATTGTATTTATGAAAGCAGGGTTAGAGGAAGATCATAGGCCCGGCTAAGGCAGTTTTAGAATCTTCTAAAATCATACTCTCAGTTTCATGATTTATGGCTTAGCTCTTGTTCTTTTCACATATAATCTGTCTTAGATGGTGCTGTTTACTTTGTTAGCAATATATACCGGAAGGAACGAGATTAAGATGTCAGAAATGTATAAATGGGCATCGTATTCACTTTAAAGAGATGCAAGGACCACATTCAAAATTAAATATCGTGCTTTCAAAAGGTGGAAACACTACATTAATCAGCTGCAATCTTCTTTTCTTAGATGTTAAAGAATTTCAGTACCTTAGCGGAATGAAAATTGTTCTGGGATTGCTTATTGATTTAGCTTCTATGATAACATCCCTAGAAGTTGTTATAATATTGCAACTCGCACACTGCTTGTTTCAAAGGGAATTGTTAGTGGACCTTATTTGCTTGGTTTACAATTGGTGTGTTGTAACATGTATCTGATTTTTTAAGCTATTGTAGGCCGTCAAACAAATCGGGTCAGGTTAGGTTTGGATTTGGGCCATATTTAAACATGTCAGAAAGCCCTTGACTCAAACCTAATTCATTTAGTTAAGCGGGTCGAAAATCGTAAGATATTAAGTCAACCTAATTTGACCCACTTAACCCATTTAATGTTTTCCGATTTCATTTTGTTATTTTTAACATTGACTACATCTTTCGTATAAGCCTCAATTTTAAAATTTTAGCTTATGAGTTGTTTATTTGGTATTTACTAAGAAAAAAAGAAAAACACCAAACTAAATAAGTACAAGTTACACTAATTGATTTGACTCAAAATTAAATCGTGTAATTATATGGATTATACATATTTATTTCAAGCTAAAAATTTTGACCTTAACTTAACCCGTTTGATTAAATATTAGGTTGGATCGACCCATTATTGGGTCAAAAGTGTTAACCTAAATCCACTTGTTTTGTTTTAGGTTTGGTTTGGGTCAGCATTTCGACTGGCCTGAGCTGTTGCAATAAGTGTAAATTTTGTATATTATAAATCTAACAGTAAGGAATAAATGTAGCTTAAAAGAGGCTTAGCAATGCTCTAGTTGCCCACAAGACTAAGAGTAACCCTTTTGTGATTTGTTTCTTGCAGCCAAACATCCTCTATATCTGAATTGAAATCACAGTTAGATGAAGAGCGTGATCAGAGAAGAAAAGAACGAGAAAAGGCTTCAGCAGATTTGAAAGCTTCAATACAACGGATTCAATCTGAGGCTGAAGAAGAATTGAAAAGAGTATCAGATGCTGCTTTGAAGCGAGAAAAAGAGCAGCAAGAAGTTATTAGTAAACTTCAGGTTGTCAAGAATTATCGTATCATAGTCTCTCTCTATTTCATTTGTATTTTTGACTGGTAAGTGGCAAGTGATGACCTTGTGTTTTTTGTTATCAGGAATCAGAAAGGGAGAATCTATCATTAGTGGAGAGTCTGAGATCCAAATTGGTATGTATGTTTCTTTGAAGTCTTTGAGGAGAAACAAGCCATAAAGTTATTTACTTTAGGGTTGTGGCGGGAGGAGGTTTGGGTAATAGCAGACTTAATCATCAGTTACATGACTTACATCTTACATCACTTGCAACTTGGCATGTGACAGGAAGAAACTAGACAGAAATTGGTCTCTTCGGACAATAGAATTCGCCAGCTTGAGGCTCAACTATCACATGAGGAGCAGGCCTCTACTTTAAAACAAAGAGTACGCATTTTTTAATATTCTTTTGTTTTTATAATTAAAGAAATTGTATTGAGGATGATGACCATAAGCTGATTTGTCATTCTTCTGTTCTTATATCCAGAAAGTGGAAGATCTTGAGATCAAAATTACAAACATGTGGAGAGAACTTGACAAAGAAAAGGTACAAGGGAGCTACATTATCTGTTTGTCTTTTTTTCTTCGATAAATTGTGGAAGAAAAAGGAGGTGTGGTTGGATGATGCTAACTGTGTCATTACAATTTTGGTCTAAAGCTTAGCCATTGTGAATGTTGGTTTCTCAGGTTAAAGTAATTCTTTCATCATGTGTTTGTTTGCTCTTGTATTCTCATGTGAAAATTTGGCGTAACTGTAATAGAGCTTAAATTGCCGTGCTAATAGATTTGTTACTATTAGGCTATGTTATTCATACACGTCCTTGTCAAGAGAACTTGGACATAAAATCGGGATGCGGTTATGGATTGGGTTCTTCAACCAGTACATATACAAGAAATTTGGATATGATTCAAGATTGAGCTCTTAGACACGACACATATGGTTGAAGCACTATAGGCTGTGAGGCAATTTTTGCTTTGTTGGTTTGGACACCATTAGAGATGAGTTAGAGAATAAGGAAATGGAGAAAGAAAAAGATTGGAAGAAAGAGAGAGACATTGATTAGAGAATGGAAAATAAGGAGAGTCGAGAGCATAGTGCGAAAACAAGTACTGTTTCGGCGGTACTGTAAAGGTTTTCCAATTCACCAAATCGGCATTGTTCGCATTGTAATTGTGTGAAAAAACTACATTTTAGGCCGTTTCAAGTTATATTTTATGGTTTAGGCCGATATTTGGTGCACGACAACCAAGTCATTCCCATTCCCGCATCGCCATGCTTGTTACCACAACCGTGACTGACCACATTTTTGCACTATGATCAAGAGAAATATCATTTTATTTTTCTTTCTTTCTCTCATATCCCTTCCTAATGCAATTGGACAGTTTGTGTTTCTTATTTGTCTTTTTACCAATAATTTCTCAGGTGGCTTTGTTTTGGTTCATATCGTGGCCAAGATTTTTTGTTGAGATCAAGGATTTATAATAAACTTTGACTAAGACCTTATGTGTTGAGACTAAAGCTTTGACATTATGGTTTCTCTCACCCATGGTGCAAAAATACGATCGAGTTAACTCGCAACGCTGTTTTTGAACGGTTCTTTGTCTTACCAAACTATTTTTGCTGTTATGTAACGTTTTATTTTGTTAGAACGCATCTGTGGACGATTTGACTGGTTTAAGCCTATCAAACCTACTTGAGCTAGAATACTTGGAGACTGAAGATGACAAAAGTAGATAATTTATTTGGCTTGATGAACACCATTGATAGTGTTGTTTTAACTTTCCAGAACAATGGAGCAGGAAAAGATGCGATGACGAAGAAGAAAGATTTGAAAGGTCACTTAATTAAAACCCACGTGACATCTATTTATTTTCCCATCCGTTGACCCTTTATATAAATTCATAAAATAAACTCAAATTAAAACTTGTGGCATCTGCGACCTTTTCCATGACAACCACATCTGTACCATTCCCGTGACAGCGCGACCGTCACCAAATCTGCCACCGAAACCGTATTTATGCACCATGCTCTCACTTATGCTGAGGCCTGAGTTGCATTCTTTTTGTCTGGAAAGTCAAAACTCCCTTTATACTATTTTCAATTGTAAATGGACTTTCACTATGTTCTCTTGATGGCATGCTACTTCAGGATGTTTTCCTTCTGAATTTATATGTATTCTACTATGAGGCATGAGTTTTAACTTAATAAGTGTTCTTATGAGAGCAATTAAATGATAATTTAATCATTCATGTCATATTGCTTCAATTATAAGGTGTTAATTTGATGGTGGTAGCAGGCAGCTCGGGAAGAAGCATGGGCCAAGGTCTCAACACTTGAGCTAGAAATAAGTTCTGTTATGCGAGAACTTGAATTTGAGAAACGAAGGTTAAGAGGTGCTAGAGAGAGAATCATGTTGAGGTAATTTTTTTGATCTTAAGCTGTGTTTGGTAAAATGAACGAACTTCTCTGTGCGAGTAATGATTCCATGGGAGCTGACGAGCCTAACATCAACATTGGCTTGTGATTGTATGAATAGTTTATCTTGGTTCTTTTGGTTGCTCTTTGATGCGGTAGACTATTGTAAGGTTGGATACTTGTGTTATAACGTACCGCCCCCGCCCCCGCCCCCGCGATTTTGTTTTATTAATTTTTAGTTCTAGAATAAGACAAAAAGAAACAAGTACATGATAACAATGTAGGTGGGATAAAGAGAGAAAATAAATCTGTAGATGTGAGTGAGCACTGCTAAAAACAAAAATGAAACTAGCTAAAGGGACAACCTAAAATAGAAAGTGTAGCAAGATAAAAGGGACTAAGGACAAAGAGAGTAGATTTTAAGAACACGAAGAATGAGGACTCAATGACTAGAATTTATGTTGTGATGATTCGGTGTCAAAAGAATTTAGTGAGAATTTACCCCTTAGAGTTTAGAGTTCAAGTTTTACCGAACCACTTAACTGGCCGTTTAGTGTCTCTGTTATGGTCTGAAAAACACGTGTCTATTTAATTTACTATTCACATGCTTAATAGATTTTTGAAAAATATTCTCGATTGTTCCAACTGTGCATGTATGTCTCAGTGTCCGTAGTTGATGCATTGTATACTAGAATGATCAAGTAATCAAATATGCTGCATGTCTCGCAGTTTTAGAGTCATTCAGTAGGGAGGACCTCTTTTCATTTCAAATCAATGGGGCTTTATATCTTTTGTCTATGCAGCAGCTAGTAATTTAGAAATTCGGGTTTGACCATCTGATTCTATATATTCCTGTGTTTCCTTCCTATGTTTGCTTTGTTTTAGATTTAATTCTTGTAAAATATGTGTATTATCGTACATATATCCCATTAATGTCTCCGTGCAGGGAAACTCAGTTACGTGCTTTTTACTCCACAACGGAAGAGATCAAATTGTTGTTCACAAAACAGCAGGAGCAATTAAAGTCGATGCAGAGGGCTCTAGAAGACGAGGAGAATTATGATGATGCCTCTCTTGATGATTACATCAATAAAACAGGTGAAAATGTTGGCGGAATTGCAGCTTCAGGGATGGAAGCTACAGATCATACTGATGCTAAGGCTGGTCCTAGCACTTCAGCAAAGAAATTCGAACGGGGTGGAGTGACAGAGATTTCCAGTGAAGAAGACTGCAACACAGAGAAGCATGACTGTGATATTAGAAGCCAAGATGATGAGAACACCCAAGAAGCGGAATTCCCGAATGATGAAGTTACGGTAAAGGGTGGATTTGGTTCTGACATTGACGGTATCGGAACTTGTCCTGTTATGGAAGTAGATGCTGATGGAACAGAACAAGTTCTTGAAACTGAAAGCCCCGGCGTTGATACCGAAAGAAAAACACCTTTGAACAACACCGATAGTTTAGCTGGGGACACAATGCAGCTTGAGGATGATACAGCTGTGCAAGAAACCGAGCCACAAATTCCTTTGAAGTGTGAAGGCAGTCTTCATCACTTAGAGTCAAATCATATAGAAGAAGCTGCAAAAGCTACGGATGCTCGTGTACTAATCACAACCGAAGATCTTTTGGCGTCAGAAATTGCTGGAAGCTGGGCTTGTAGCACAGCACCTTCTGTTTATGGAGATAACGAATCTCCCCACAACGACATTAGAGAGAATCATGCCGGTATAATCGACTCCAATAATCAAGTGGGTGAATCTCAAACCACCTCGTCTACCGCTTTGGCCACTAAATTGCATCCCGACCATGAAATTCGAGCTCTAAGCAATATGATCGGAATCATGGCACCTGACGTAAAAGAGCAGTTTCAGAATTTTGCTAGTAATAACAATACACCAGAGAAAAAAGCCAATGTATTGGACTCTGACTCCGAAACCGATGAAGAGTGCGTGGAAGCTAGTAAAAATGTAGATGCTGGCTCAGAATCAGATGACGATACGCAGGCCGATATGAATGAAGATGATGAGGATGACATGGATGTAGCCAGTGATTCTACCGCAGAAGACTCTGTTGGATAGCTTAAAACGGGTGCATTTTTTCTTCCTTTTCTTGGTTTAGTTCGTTGGCACAAAGCTTTGGCATTGTTGTTTCTGATCAATCGTTATACGAAATTAATTCATACAAGTTTAATACTCCGAGCCCCTAGGGTATAAAATGTAAATGATTTAGGGGAAATAATGCCTCTAGTTCTTCCCTCCATCATGTTTAGGAGCTTGTTAACTTGATTTAGGAAGATTTTTTAGTTTATTGGCTATTGCTTGTGTATTATTGATCTTGTTTGATGAGGAAATGATGTAAATTAATTGGTTGAGCAGTTGGTTATGTATGCGGTTTTTTTTTTTTTTTTTTTTTTTTTTTTTTTTTGTCAAAATCATGCATACATGAATATCATTTGTTATTTGAATCAGAGGCGGACCCACCTTGAGACAAGGGGGTACAGCTGTACCCCCACTTTGAAAAAAAAAATCAGAAAAAAAAAAATAATAAAAAAAAAAATTTAAAAAATTAAGAAAACTTAGGGTCTTCGTCACATCTGGGTAATGGCGGTGCTACTGTTTTTGGGGTTTTTGATAGTTCTCTGGCGTTTTCGTTCTTCAAAATGGGGCTTTTCTGGTGACGATTTCGATTGGCTGGTGAAGTACGTTTCTGGTTTGTTGGGATGGGAAGGCTCCCTGCTCTTCTTTAAGGAGTTGCTGGAGTGTCCTTTTGAAGAAGGAGGAGTATCCAGATCTGGCTTGGTGTTGATGGGATTCGAAATTATGGTGGGCTGCGACCCTTTGGAGTTGGAGAAGTGTGTCTAGCGGTTTTTGTCCAGATTTGAAGGGCTGCGTAGTGGGTCGTGTCGAAGTTTTGGAGTGCTCGAAATCGTGGAGGTGCTGATTGGAGTTTTTAGAGCTTGGGCAGCCATTGTTAATGTTCATTTCAAGTAATTAATGTTAATGTTCTTATATTGACTAAACTTTTATCATGATTAAATTAAATATCTATTTTCATGACTATTTTCATTTCAAGTAATTAATGTTAATGTTCTTATATTGACTAAACTTTTATCATGATTAAATTAAATATCTAACTTAAACATTGATTGATTTCCCTAACTTATAATTTTTATTTTTGCATTGTTTTAAAAAAAAAAATTTGCTTTTCATAATGTGTTGATTTTGTGTTTGTTTGAGTAATTGTATGTATATTTGTTTAAAGCTAATATTTAATCAACTTTTTTATAGACTATTTTGTTATCAAATTTATGGGAGTCATTTTTGCTCAAAAAACTCCATTTAAAATTGTAAAAATACAATAAACATATACATCCGTCATCCTCTGTATATATATATTTGTTTGAAGCTTATATCTTTCATATCTTAAATGCTAGTAAATTCTTATAACTTCAATTGTGAGAAAGAAAAAGAAACAAAGATAGTATTTTGTAATTTATTCTAGTAAATTCTTAAAAGTCATGTTGAAAATTTATTGAACTCCCTTTGTCTCTTTTTGTTTGTGATATTTAATAAAAAAAAAATCTTGCAATTTTAATCAAAGTGTCGGTAAAAAATGGAACAATATGATAGCTATAAAAAAAATTCCGCGGCGCGGGATTATAGAAGATAAAATTAGGCAACCCTATCATTAAAATCCTAGGTCCGCCACTATGAGTTGGTCAGAATATTTGAAAAAATTTTCGTCCATCGTTTGTGATGCTAGAGACTTTGAGTTGATTAGGGTTCATTCCTTCAAGTGTCACATGACTGCCCAGCGCAAGTATTTTTATTTTTATTTTTATTTTTATTTTTAATATGGGGTAGGTTGATGGGAGGGGAGGGCTAGGTGAGATTCGATGGCAAGACCTCGTTTGGAATTCCTGGGTCCGTCACTGTATGACGTTCGTGTTTTGTACCCCCAGTTTGAAATTCCTGGGTCCGCCACTGTATTTGATTATGGGGAAAGCCAAAAAAAAAGTGAGGCTTATGTGAGAATTAAACTTAATTACTTATTTTGAGAAGGGTTTTGAATCAATTGAATTAACTCCGACATTAGTTGTTTTCAAACTCACGGATCAAAGAGAATTCTAACGTATTAGTAATATTCATACTTTAATAAAATAACTCTCACTAAGAAAAAACAAATTATTGTATGAGATATCATTGTGAGATGCATCACATATCTAAGTTTAGGGAAATTCTATATGGTAGCATTGTGGTTTGGCAAAATGTGAGTAGTAGCATTTTTTTAAGTTTTTTCCACGTGATAGCATCAAGGTTTTAACTTTTCAAATTCCGTAGCAAATTCCGTTAAAAAACATCAAATTCCGTTAGCTTTGTAATTTTCTTTATATTTTCCTTTTTTGTGTTTAATGGTATTATTTCATAATTCTAACCCAGCGTAATACCCAGAATTAAGTAACAAAAACTCATAAATTTCCAAAATTAAAAAAAATGCCCACATCAAAATGCAAAATCTGAGATGGGTTTGAATCTTTTGCTAATTTTTTCATTCTGAAATGGATTGTTGAACTGGAAAACTTTGGGTAGCAAAAACAATACTAGTTTGCTGTACTGATTTCTGTACTGGTGATGGAAGCTGAGAAGGTGAGGGTTGTAACCTATCTTCCGGAAGAGTTACTAGTTTGTTGTTGCAGAAACAATACTGAAGGTGAATATGCTGATGGTATATACACAGATGATTTTTTGTCACCTGCTCGTTCTTGAGGGAAATTCACTTGCGGGACCCATTCCTCCTAGTATAGGCCACCCATTCTTGCTAGTATAGGCCACCCATTCTTGCTAGTATAGGCCATTTGCTTTCTTCTCTTCAGATTTAGATGGGGATTGTGTTATTGAAAGAATTAAGCTTGTATATTATTCTTTTTTGGAAGAAAACTAATACCATTAAACACAAAAAAGGAAAATATAAAAAGAATTATTAAAACTAACGGAATTTATTGTTTTTTAACGGAATTAAAAAAATCAAAACCTTGATGCTACCATGTGGAAAAAATTTTAAAAAGTGCTGCCACTCACATTTTGCCAAACCACAATACTACCATATAGAATTTCCCCTAAGTTTATTGGCCCATTTAATATATATTATGAAAATATAGACTCTTTATTCAAGGTTGTTTCACCCAGAGATCACGAGAGTATGCCTAAGACAAGGAGTATGATATAATTAAGTATTTTCTTCAATGTGAAAGCCATTTTTAAGCATAAATTAACTTTTTAATCTCAAAAAATTTTAAAATTTAGCTTGTAAATAGATTTTAAAAAATTTTAAGTTATGTAATGACTAAAAATTTTCACTTTCAGTATATAAAAAGCATCTAAAATTATAATGTGAACAATCTGTAATTGAAAAATAAGAAAAAAAAATAAGTATAGGGTAAAAACTAAACGGTGGAAATGAATTAATGAAATTAGAAGAGTTGCATCTAAAAAAAATAAAAGGAAAGTGAGCAAATTGAGTGGTGCTTGTGAATTGTGATCGCCAAGTTTATAGGCCATACCGCCATAGCCATTTTCTTATTCTCCAATACCCAAAAGACAATTATCTTCGTAGTCTGTAGTCAATATTCAGCAAAGAGTGGTAGCAATCCTTTGTATTCAGATTATTGTAAGTTTTTGAATTCACTTTTCCATTTTCTTCTAATAAGGAAAAGGTACATAATTTTGTTCGTTTGAATTTTTTTTTTCTTTGCAATTCTTGTTTGCCTAATTTTCGTTTTAATTCTTTAGTAGTAAGCCGTAATTGAACCCTTTTTTTTCTGGTAAATTTCTGCAATCTTTAGAAAATTTGATGATTTAGGGTTTTAGGGTTTTTTTTACTTTTAATTTAATCATAGGTTGCTTAATTGTGAGGCACAGTAGTCACAAATACGGTGTACTTGGAGGAAATTCTAAGGTTTTTAGTCGATTATTCTATGATTTAGGGTTTGATCCTTTGAAAATTTTATGGGATTAGAAAATCATATAGCTTTAAGGAACTTTGAAGCATAGCGTTATATTGAGCTTGTTTGAGATATTAACATTGATCATATTCATATGAGTAAATTGGTAATCTATGTAATGAGGATATTTTTGAATTTGTTATGCTCTTTAGTGTTACATAAAGCTTAATTGTTTCTGAAATTGAAGTATTTGTGGATTATTTACTCTGAACATGAGAATGAATTCTTTTATATTTCCTTTAGAATGGAAGTTTGATGCTTTGAGAATTGATCTTGGAAACTAATTATGGAGTATATGAAATGGATAGATTGATAATAGCTATCTTCCTGCTGCTAATAGTACTACTAGACTCGCCTACGCCTAATTGATTATTATTTTATGCTTAAGGCGGCGCATACATAATTACACACTTCTATAAAACAAAGGAGTCTAAATTGCCTTCATTATTTCACCCCGTTTGATTTGCACATCTTTTATAGAGATGTTAATAGTAATTTTTAGAAATAATAAGTGGGGTAGTGAAATAACTGGATGAGATAAAAAAGAGAACGGATTTATGGAAGAGATTAAAAGAGAGCCAAAAGGGAAAAAGGTGCAAAGTAAGTGCAACAACCTAAATACAAATTGGTTTGAATTAAATGGGACATAGGGAGTATATTGGAAACATCGAGAGAAGTTTGTTGGAACACGAGAGATACTACTAAGGAAGTAAGGGATCTTCTAAAGTATTTTTTTGGGTCATTTTGCATTGTAAACAATGATAATTATTTTGAAATCTTAAGGTTCGGGACTGATACATGTTTAGATATGTTGGAAACATCTTCCTCTTGATTCTTTCTTTCATATTTCCTGTGGATGTAGTGGTTATACCTTGTTTTAGCCTTTAGGCTTTCAGCATGGTAATAAAGCTAAAATTTGAGGTCTAGTGAGTGAGGTGGATTCTTTCTTTCATATTTCTTATTTAGAGGGCTTCAGCATACTAATAAGAGAAAAAAAGGAGACTGGGAAAAGGTCGATTGCTTTTTTTCACATTTTCTATGAATGTAAAGGCTTTCAGCATATAAATACCAAAATCTGAGATTTGGTATGGGGGGTTGTGTGTGTGTGTGTGTGTGTGTGTGTTGTTTGGGGGGGGGGGGGGGGAGGGGGGGGGGAGTAAAATATATGGTGCTGTACAAAGTGCTAAAGTGATGTAGATTACAGAGAGACTTCACTCACAATTATGGTCTGGCTGGGTAAGGAATCAGACTACTCCTAGGTTGCGACATTGTATGGGTCAAGAGCAAAGTGCTGTGCCCATGTTCTTGGCTATTGTGGCTTGATACAACGGTGATGTATAAGAAAATTTCCTCAACTCGCTTTGATGTTCGGAGGCTTCAAAAATTAATACTTATTGCTGATTTGGGATTGTGTTGGAACTATGGAATATTAGAATGCTTTGCTATGATCACAAAAATTGTTTTATAGCATCAGAAATATGGCAGTACAGAACTTGGTTCAATGTGAATAATTTCCACTTGTTTTCCATATTATGTACTGATTATATCCATAAGGTTTAGTTTTTTTCTTCATATTCTGTAATGGTCTTCTGTCTTGCTTTGTTTATTTTCTATACCCTGCTCCTTTAGGAGTTAAACATTTAGGGTTGTACTTAATTGTTAGTTAAGCAAGCTGGCAGAGGAGGGAATGTACTCTATTGTTACCATGTGCCTAGTAACCTTGACTTAAAGGGTTTACCTTATGACTTGGAAGCCCAAGTGAAATTTGGTTCTTGATATACCGTTTGTTTCTCATTCCTAACATAAAGTATGTATATGTGGTGTGACATTATTTATTTCACAAATTCTTAAATGAAATGGACCATTTCTATTGGGCTGACCCATGTTTATTTAGCATGTGAAAGTGATAATTTAAAGTGATCAATAGAGAAATGAGCTAATTATATGGATCCATCTCACCATGATATGGTCTCATACAAGGCGAGCTGTTATTATTCTCTCCTTTGTTTTCATCAAAGATGTTGCAGCAGTTGGAAGTTCAATTGTAGACTATAGAAGAATGGGGGGATTTTTTGATCAATAGTTTTACGGGTCAAGAGCACACGGTTATGAGATGCTAGTTGATTTTTGGTCATAGATTATTGTAGAATCGTTGAAGCTGGGGTGTTCTAAAAGTTTCTGTTAGATGAGAAATAGATACATCCACGGAGAGAGTAAGGGAGGAAAAAAAAAGCAATGGCATCAAATTATTAAATGGGGATACCGGATAGTAAACTTAAGTAAACTTAATAAGTTACAAATTTTGGAGAATTTCAAAATGAGTTTTGCAAGTCTTGTTTAAATGAAGTCTGCTACACTCCTTTATAGTTCTGATGCGTGTAGTACTAGTTCCATGTCTGATTTCCAGAATATGTTGTGAAATTCAGTTTTTGGAGGAAAAAAGCGAATCCCTTTTATCGGGATTTTTTCATGGTGGGGTTGGGGGGTTTGTTTGGGGGCGGGGGAGGGTTGTAGTTTGGTACAGGGACATGCTCACATGCCATTGAAAGGTTAAATCCTAGGCGTTCACTGTTTGCTGTTCTTTCATTTTTTATATTGATTTTTCCCTGCTATCCCTCACGGAACTCTTCGAACCCTCCCTGTTTGCACAAGAACTTACTCAATTTATTCGTGTTTCTTTGACTATGTTTCTAATGGAAGGCAAAGTTCTTGCTTAGCAATTGACTTTGAATTTTTCTGTTTTATGTTTTTTCAGTGTTTCGTGCAAGATGCATCCTCCATTGACATTGCACCGGCACCCAATGTGCGCTGAGGTCAGTAAACCGTTCTTTTCATTTTATGATCACACATTTTTTACTAGATTGATGATTGATATTACCTTCGGTAAACAAATTGCTTGTTTTTGGTTATTCTACACATACTAGTGTTAGTGTCGAAACCCGAACAATGCACGATTTTTTTAGCATCGACATATATAAACGTATGATAAAAAATATATAGCCAGAGATATTATGCAGTAAAAGCACTAAGTTTTGAGCTGTATGTATTAATTAACTTTATAATTTTTAAAATTGTCAATAATTTATTCTCTAATATACTCAATCTAACTATAGATATATCCTAGTCAAAGATACTTTAATGGTAGAAATATTGGTCAAAATCAAATACCATGTCATTCTTCTTTAGCTGATAAATGAGTTCCATTTGGCAAACTCTCTTTAGTTGTGACACTTGGAATTTTCCAATCTTTTTAGTATAATATATGATACCTTGTAACCTAATATTTTGTGGGAAAGAAGTCGTTGATTGTGATATGTGATAGAGGAGTCACTGAGCTATACTAGTTGACGCGGTGTTATTTGTAATATCATCAAATAAATTGGTATTTCATCATGAGCTTGCTCAATATAGTGCAATTCTGGCTATCACTAATCATCTTTGCTAGGTATTACAAGGAAAATCTTTTCTTTGTTGGATTGTCATCTGTAATGAACTCTTTCTATCCCATTTAAACTTGCCTTTTCTTTTTCTTTGCAACATCCAAAATGTATTCCTTCGTGATCTAGTTTTCTTTTGCAAACTAATCCGTAAAATGAACATCTTGCTTTCTTCAATCGGTTACTTATATTCCCGTTGTATCTTGCAGATCATCGAGACATTCCAGAAATGTCATGAAGAACACCCTGTTGGGAAATTTTTTGGCAAGTGCACCGATCTTAAAATTAAACTTGATCAGTGCTTCAGGCAGGAGGTAATTCCTCTTCTTCTCTCATGAGTCTAAACTTTAAAACCTCTATTTGTGTGAATGAATACCAAACTTCTGTCGTATTTAACCCAGAAAGCCGTAAAACGGAAGGCAAACTTTGAAAAGAGCAAGAAACTCAAAGAAACGCTACAAGCGCAGAGAAAAGAAACTGCCGGACAAAGTTAACCACTGAGTTTAGTATGCTTTGCGGGAACCATTTATACGGCCAGCTCAAATCAGCATTTGATTTATTACGTAGCATTACGAAATGGGAAGTTTACTCTAGCAGTGCTGATGAATAGGAGTGACATTTACGATTTTTGATTTGAGCTGTACAGTGAATAGAAATCAGGGCCGTGTTATACTCATCGATTGCATGCCCGAGACACGAATTCAAGGGAACATATATGTTTTTTTTTCTATTACAAGGAAATGTTTTTGTAATCCTAGTAGTTTCAAAATAATTCAAGTAGGTTTTCCTTTGATGTCGTTCCTTGTTTGACGATTATGAATTTGTGAATTTCGGCTCATTCTTTGTTCGGCTTAAAAATTATTTTGGCTCATTATGAATGGTCTTGAAAGACATATATACTTCATATGGCCCCATGGAAGGTCAATTATCTTTCACAATTATGTTTTCTAGTTTGGGTAATCCACATAAACACACAGTTTCTGAGAAAATATGCAGAAACAGAAGAAATGCACCATTAAATACGTGTGCAGAAAGCTGAACATTAAAAGAATCGAGATCACCTGATACTGCATTGGTAGATACGTGAAATACATAGCTCGATAATAAAAATCATCCTCGATCATATCTGATGTAGAGAATGCTGGAACTTTTAAAGAACGAGGCACTGAAGATCTTGGAGGCTGATGATTTTTCTCAGGAAAACAGGAGCAACATACACCATTTCTTAGACGGTATCATAAAAAGGAAATATTCAGAATGCCAGATCAAAATCAAATGAAAGATAGCAGAGGGATAACTGGCACAATATAATATTACTTCATTATTGAACAAAATTTACAAATATTCATCATATTTTACATATCATGTACAGATAGATGCTACATTAAGGAAATAAAAGCGAAAAAGAAACGAATAACTACAAGCCTTTCCTAATCTCTTCTACAATACCTTATTAAAGAATGCCTTGTCAAGGTTAAACTTCTGTTCAACCAATCAGAGGAAAAATAGTAATATATCGATCATCCCGAGTTCTGTGAACAATTATTCACATCAGCTATAGAGATATATGCTATATGTGCTTTAAGATTCAACCATTTCCAACTTTATATGAGCTCCGTCCATCTTGTAAGTCCAAAACCAGCTTCCCGTATCTTTCTTTGCATCTTCGATGGGTTCTAATTGCACTGATACGCCTACAATTCAGCAAAATATCACATCATTTGTATTTTCAAGATACATACTAGTGAAGAAAATCAGCAGGAAGTTCGGGCATTATATAATAATCTTAATCTAATTCCATCATCGTTCTTTACAAAGCTGCATCGAGGAAGACCTTCATTTTCTATATCAATATAAACATTTCCTCAAGAAAATGAATGTGTTCTGAAATGTCATAAAAGCAATAACTTCATCTAAATATATGTAATTTTCTAAACGGATGTTCTATACAAACTTTCAAGTTTTACTATTCATCTTGAAGGAAGATGTTTTTTTTTAAAATGAATCTTGAAGAAAGATTTTAGATGAGCACATATATGCAAGCGTAACACAATTACACAACATTACTGTGTATCTTGATTCCTGGAATTAATTCCTTGTAATCCTAATGTCCGAAATAAAATACTACGTTCCTCATCAAATGAACCCATCTCTTGATATTACTTACATCCAAAAGTTACTTTAAAACTTAGTGCCAAAATCAATGAAGAAATTTTATTTTGGGATGGAATCACAGATTCACAGAGGGAGCCAGAGACATGCATCAATCAGCAATTATAAAAGTGTTTCCACAAACCTGGATTTGTTGAGGTAACCTTCAACCTACAGCCATCAGGAACCTCAAAAACATGATTCCCCTGCATCACAGACAATCACCTTATAAGAATACTCATAACAAACCCAGCAAGTAACCGTGTATAATGCAACTACAGGGTCTGCATCAGATGGACTTTGTAAGGTGTTATTTAAGGAAAAGCGAAGATCTATAAAATTAATGAAATACATTTGAATTTGTCATACTATCTGACGTTATTTAACTTCTTAATGTGATACAACTACAATACCAAATGCCAAATATTTTAGAAATTAGAAGCAATTGAGCCCAACTATTATCTCAAATATGAATCTAAGGCACTAAGACAATATCTTGAAGACTGACTGTTTCTCATCAGTTATTGATAGGATGCTTCCATAACTGATAAAAAAGGTCCACTGCATTAGCAAGTGGCTGTTAGCAATTAGCATCCAAGAGTTGGCAGAGTCTGACTAGAATAAGCATAGTTTCGGATATATGCAGTGATGATCAAGAATCTTCATCTGGTACTCCGCAAATTTAGTGTTAGGAGGTAATCTTTCTAGTGCTACCTTCAGTTGTCCAGCCTATTTCTTCATTAATTTTCTCAAACTTTATTTGGAAACAAATGCTTGAACTTTGTAATTTGTTTGCTTTTTTTTTTTTTTTTTAGTGAATTAGTGTATCACTAAATAGATTCTAAAACTAAAATACTAAGTTGTTAGCTAGTAAGCTAGGTCTATAAGAACCCCATGACAACCCTTGAGTTAAGACCGTCAGTGTATTCCGCTTGTTTGTGGTTATCGCACTTACAATCATGAGTTATGACAAAAGTAAGAATATTGTTCATGATAAGCACACATACTTTATGACAATTTTCATAAAAAATTGATCTCTAGTAATTCACCTCAAGAGTAACATCAGTGGCCTCAAATTCAGCATTTCCATGCAGCATAATCTTCAAACACTCATCTCTATGAACCTCATGCCTCCAGTAGATATTTCCTCTAGATTCCCAGTCAATTCCTTTGTTCAGTACCCTGACGTTCTGCAACTTACACCTTGCACATCTACAGAACATAAAATACTTGAGCAGAAGTTGTACCCTTATGTAATACGTAAGGCAATAGAAATGGGTTTGAAAATAACCTGTGACCATACTCTAATACAGGTTCCCCACTTTCATCAGTCCCCATAGCGCCCATCACATTTTCAGCAATAATGATCATGCTGCCATCAAGCTAAAAGAGGGCACCAAAGTCAGCTTCAAGAATAAAAAGTGCCCAAGACATTTTACTAGTTTCCTTTTACATTATTTACCTGAACGTCTTTCCAGAAGAATTCGGCAACCTCGATTTGCAACTCTGAGCCCTTGGAGATGGAACCTCCATGAAACTGAAAAGAGGTCAAAAGGTGGAGCCATAATTAGGAGTGAAGGATTTCTCGACTGGTGGATTTGTCCAACACTTTAAAACACTTTATTTTGGGGACAAAGATTGCAATTCAATTAATTATCTAACAAACAAATGAGATTGGCTACATGAACAAGACTTAAACACTTGCGATTATCTGTACATAATCCCCTATTTTATTCCAAAGAAAGAAGCAAACAATGAGTAAATATTTTCCAAGTTCCAAAATATGAAAACTTTTTCCAGTTTTGGACCGCTCCTTCCAAATTTATCCTTTGCATGTAGAAGTCTGAACCTTGTCTAGCACTCATTCCTAGTTACAGCTTTAATCTAAACTTCATATGACTTATGTCAGCATTGAATGAAGTGGGCATGTAAGAGACGGGGGAGATGTGACATGTGTATGTGCCTTTAAAAATATGTGCAATGTTCAATACAGCTCCTGAAGAGATGAGTTGTGTTGATCTAGAGAGTTTTTTTTTCTCTATATAAAAAAAAAGCAAGTCTAACCTTTTGTCTAGAAACCTCCCAAAGGGGACCCAAAGCAGGATGCAAAAAGATGAGATATGGCGGGCCAGACTCTATGTAGATATCATTCTTTTCCACCTGCAGGACACAAAGAATGAGTTCACCACTTGGCATAGATATGCGGCACATCAATCAATATTCAATACAACAAAATGAGTATTAAGGTATAGAATTCAGCATCGATTGTGCCTTTGGTAGTTTCCTATGCTTTCACAGTTGAGGGAAATTTCATTACCCCTTTTTAGTCGATACATCCCACGGTAAATATAAACTTGCAGGGGTCAAAGAAAATGAGTTCCAAGGAAAAAGAGGTTTTAACTTAGTAACAATATCTCCAAAGAAACTAACAAAAAAGGGCAGAAATTTTAGAGTTTGTATAGAAAAACAGAATTCAAGAACACTTGTCACTAATTGTACCTCATAAATGTAGGCTTCCATGACCAAAGGAAATTTGTCAGTCCCAAATGAATAGGCTCAAAGTACTTGGCTAAGTTTGTTGACAAACAGTTTAATGTGCAACCAGTTATAAATCTACAAGTTTGACCAATTTCTGACAAATAAAATTTCCTTGGGACAGTAACGTCTAACCAAATACACCATGATCAAAATGAACTATCATGAGAAGATACATGTTAAAGAGTCGAAGAAACAGCCAACATACTTCTGGAATCTTTATATCACAATAGGAAAGAAGATCATAGGCATTTCGCATAATATCCAGCAATGCCCCATCGGGTGTCTGCAAGCAACAACAAATATTATTATTTATTAGCTACTTCAAAACCAAGTAAATATTAAAGCATCCAAGGAGGCAATGCAATTTAATATTTACTTAACGAAAAGGAGTTGGTCTTGCTTTCTTTGCAGTTAAACATAGACGAACTCCCAACACAAGAATGCTAGATTCACATAACAAAAACTGACAGGAAAATACCAATTCAAAACAGCAAGTGCACACTAATTAATGAACTTTGAGTTCTAATGATAGAAACTTTAGCATATTCAGGTCTGGGCAGAATAGAATTTACTAAAAACTCTGGATAGGTAAGATGTATAACACAAGTGAACATGAGCACTTGACCCTTCATGATCCCCTAAGCCAGCCTTAGTGAGCTAGACCCTTTCAAATAGGGGGAAGGATAAGTGATAGGTGAATCATCACCTTCAAATGACTTATTAAATCAAGTGCCCTCCTTTTTTATGTGAAGTGAGGCGTGATGTTTGCTACCAAGAGTTAATTGAAAACAACCTCTATGTTAGAGTCATCACGAACAAGGGTAAGATTGTGTACATCCGACTGGTAAAATCCCACTCTAGGTGGGAGCCACTTAATGGGATTGGGGTATGTAATGTACGGTAAAAGGGCTCTAAATAAGGTATGATCCATTTCCTCAAAGTCATAACAAACCTTCATCACTAGCCCAAATTTAGTGTAGTGTCCAAACATAAGATCTATGCAAAGAAAAATTGATGGACCGGTGATTAGGCAACTTATTTGACTTCGGAATACAAGTATACAACCTTCTTTTTTTAGGTAAAATGAATGAACCATGGCCAAAGTAGAGTTCTCTTGAATGACAAAAACAAAGACCTAGATAATTCCCACCCTAAACATTGTAAATGTGGTTTGATCACATGGCCTCAAGGTAACAACGCCTAACTATTTCTAGGGAGTAAAAATTTGAGAATTATATAGAGAAAAATTGATAGTCCAATGACAGAACAACTAGTTTTGGCACATTGAATATGAGGATACTAGAGACAAGAAACATCCATTCTTCTAGATGGTAGATACTCCCCCTTTCACCTTGAGATCAAGCCAAATAGCAATTTAAATTGTTTCGATGAGTTTCCCCATTGTAAAAATGGAAAAATGGGACCATCTTTTTACTCTACTCACTACCCATTACCCACCTTTTCACCTTGAGATCGAGCCAAATATCTTTGTTTCAAATTCTATCCCTCAAGGTATGCCCACTCATCCGCTGAAGCATTCACATTTCTACTGCTCTCATCTTTCTAAAATGATCATTTCTAAAAGCCTAACATTCTAATTCATGTAGTAGTGCTGGTCTAATAGTCGTTCGATAAAACTTACCCTTTTACTCTGGTCAAGTACACCATTAATCTTTTGTTAGCATAAAGCTCCGACATTATACGTATTGATTAATTTCCAAACCAATGGTTCTATTTGGCATTTGCAATTTTTATCTATATACATCATCAACAAAATAAACGAGGCAGATAATAAAATTGTTCAACTTAAATCACAACCAACCTCTTTTTGGAAGAGAGGGTATAAATTACCTGGTGAAGAGGCTTTCCAACTTTTTTCTTCTTCTTGGCAGATGAGGTCACCCTTCGTCGCTCATTATACACCATAAATGTATCCAGAACGTCTGCCATTGTTAAATGATATTAGGAACATGGACAACAAACAAAAATATGAGTTTATGGGTGGGACTAAGCACAGAAATAAAAAGTATAAAAAGTAGACCTTCTTTCACTCCGTAAAACCGAGATGGATATTTATTGCAGAAGTTATCTGCAATATTTTGCATTGTGCATTCAAGCCTTCCACCAGAGACACTATAACATGCAGACAAGTAGTAAGACTAATGAAAGAAATAAGCTTCTGTTTACCCTCCCCATCTCATGGCAGCTATGTGTGTGTGCATAGATTAGGGGCACCCACAAGCTACAATGGTTTTATACCTGTGCTTGATGCCATAATAATCTTTGTATTCAATTTGCTTCTTGATGTTTAGAACCAATCCAGGTAAACTGCTCTCATCATTACGTGATCCGACTTCCTCCGCAGATTGTAAATCGACATATAAAATGTTTGTATTGGCTGGGAATTCAGCTAGCAAGCTGGAGAAGTTTAATGTAAGGGCAACGTAGTACACATATTTTTTATCGAGGCAGAATAACAAGCAATCACTTTGACAAATTGACAATATCGAAATGTAAATACTGCAATTCACATATAATTTTTTTTAATATATATTGGATAAAAACAAGAAACAACCATGAAACACGAATGGAAAAATACAGTACAGTACGTGGAAATGCCAATGTGATAACAATACAAATTCACAGCTTAAGAATCCAAGTTCCAACTTCATGCAAAACATCAGTTTTGTAGAAACCCTTGCCCCTTACAAAACAACATTCCATTAACCCAAAGCCAATGGCTTCAACCTAGGCAGGGTTCGGAAGGTTCAGCTGTACGTAACTTTACCCTTATAGTAACAAAAAGGTTGTTTCCAATTGACCATTGATGGCAAATGTTATCTGTAACTTAGCATAAATAAATACATATAATTTAATGTTATTTTACTATAGTCCACTATAATCATAAAGGAGAAACATGATTGATTAAAATAGGAGAATAACAAAGCGATAATCTAAAATCTGACATTACAATCTCTTTTAGAGATGGCATGAATTTGTCTCTCAGCCAATGGGAATTATACAATCAATTTGTATACATTTAAAAGATATAAAGACCAGATATTGAGCAGATTAAATGTGGCTGACATGGTTCTTACCTATTACATCTAATATCGTACAGCATAAACCACTATAAAGAAGGATCAATGACAATTATTATAATGTTCTTACCTTTTTGATATCCCAAATTTGTCAAACTCGGTGTACTCGATACATGAAAATCCGTAAGCCCACTTCCCACTTATTTCTTTCTTTTCAACAAGAACATTGATTCCTTCAGTAGCCCCAGGAGTTCTCTGACAAGATGCAAAGCCTAGTTTCTGCACAAATTGCACATGCATTGAATGTCGACATAAGTTGGACTAGCACACACAAAAAATACCACACCTTCAGTGAAAGAGCATACATTCTTTGATGAATCTCAAATCTTAATGTAACAAAAACTACCATGTAGGAAACAACTATCACCAAAGATTCAACAAAACACCAACTAGAAACCCGATCTTTCACTAATGTTTTGCATTTATTCATTTGAAGTCACCTCAAAAGAAAGCAAGACAACAGAAATCTGTTGGATATTTAGAGCATGTAGGACATTATCCAAGGCTTAGAACATGTATTACATAAACTAAGCAAGTACGTAACAACGGAACCAAAACAAGGCTTCACGAGCAAGTAGCACTATTATGCTCGTTCGAGCATGTGGCTCTGAGCAAGTCAGAATGCTTCTGAACATTCTGTTTGATGTTTTGGTGGTTTGCTCGTTCGAACACTTAGAGATTTTCGAGTCAGAAAGTTTCTGGAAGTTGTTTTGTGAAACAAAGTAATTGTTCATGAAACAAAGTAATTGTTCATGAAACAAAGTGATTGTTCATGAAACAAAGTTATGTTTCATGAACTAATGTGTTGTTATGTATCAATGTGTTACATCGTCAACCGATGTATGGATTGGATGAAACCATGTGACACTTCAACTCTATAAATAAGAGTGAGTGCATGGATATGAAATCACTTGTTGTTAGAATCTAAATTCTGTCATCTTTCTCTTATTCTCTTGAAACGTAAAGGAGAGTGATCAACTCCGTTATAGTTTTTCTGATTTCATTTTCTCTTATAAACTCTTTGTTGTTTAGATTAATCGGTGCGTACTCATCGGTTAATGTGGTTGATTGTATCTCGTTGTGAATATCCATTCTCATGACCCAAGTACCTTTGTGGGGGAAATATCACAAAAGGAAAGTATCGATGTCGCCTTCAATCTATATCAAGATTTCCGAGCGACGTTTATCGTCGCAAACTAATCTTCATTTCGGTGTTCATTTCATGGTTATTAAAAGCGAGGAGTCCATTGCCATATACAAAGGTTCGCTTATTATTTATAACAATCTTTTGTGATATCTTCTTTGATCATGGCAAGCGTTAAGGATCTCACGTTAAACTTCATGAAATTGGACAAGTATTTTGGTATGGAATTTTGATAAAGGCAAATGATATATTTATTCTCTTAATTATTTTTGATAAGAAGTATCATGGAAAACAAGTAAGTTTTCTTTCATGTAATTTATTTA
Source organism: Amaranthus palmeri (assembly GCA_019776075.1). Classification (NCBI taxonomy): domain Eukaryota; kingdom Viridiplantae; phylum Streptophyta; class Magnoliopsida; order Caryophyllales; family Amaranthaceae; genus Amaranthus; species Amaranthus palmeri. The sequence continues at coordinate 377,603 of JAAKBH010000329.1, forward strand.
TCATAAATTATGTTTGATGCTTTTGTGTTTAAAATTGTGAGAAAGTATTTACATACATTTAAATCTTCTTTTGGATGACCATATACATGTGTTCAAATTTATGTGAATTTGAAGTAAAGCATGTGGGTAATATTATTTACAAAGATGATCTAGAGAAGTGGGTATGTGTTATTTTGATGATGGAAATTTATGATGGAAATCATAAAGTGTTATTTTCTTAATAAGTTTGATTAAGAAAAGAGAATAGGAATCTATTCATGAAATCATCATGGTTAAAAGGGCAATGAAATTGTTAATATGGAATAAAATACTACAATGTTAAAAATTTATATATTATATATAAATTAAAATTGCCAAGTATACATAAAGTATGTGTTTAATCAAATTTATTTGATTAAAAGATGATTTTATTCATGTTGTGTTGATGGAATATTTTCATAGAAAATGTTCAAGGAATTGATTAACTATATGTTTAAAGTATGTAATTAATTTTATTTCGTTATTGATGATTTTTCGTGTAGCCTAAAAGTTGAGTGAATGGAATGTTTCATGCATAAATTGATTAATTAATCAATATTGGTGGTTAAGTTTTCGTGTACCATTGTTTTCTCTTTTGGATGATTTGTTTCATTATCTCTTAGCATGTAGTATTAACTATGATATGCTATTAAGATGCCTTATATGCTATGACATGTTGGATTATATTTTATATATATGATTGTTGATGATTTATTTTATGTAACCATAATTTTGGTTAGTTATGGTAGTTATTTTGTTATAACTACATATAAGTAATTGATGTTTTATTTGACTTATGTCAAGCATCTCATAAAATGAGATAAGAATTAAATTGACATATAATTTGTTTACCCAAGTTTATTACAAAATAATAATAAGGGGTAATGATTTATTTTGGCATACTCAAATGAGTTATGTTATTACCCAAGTTAATCTAGTTATATCATAACTTAGATAAAGGGGTAGGAATTTTATGTCATGTGGATATACACTTTTGTGTTTATGGAACATATTAAATTCAAGTTTAATATGGTTGGACCATTATTTATAATAATTAAGATTAATTATTATGTATAATTCAACAATGTTGAAATTATAATTAAATGGTTGCTTTTATCATTACTTATGAAATAGTTATAAATAAATTGTTATTCTAAATAAGAGAATAAATTAATTTGCATAGATTTTGCAAATTATGTTTTATGGTGATTAAAATTCCATAATGATTATAACTCAAATTATTATTACTAGTTTGTAATAATATTTTGGTATGTTTATTTAATCCATTTAAGGAAATGGATGGTATATAATTTATTCTTAAATTATATGTGACAAGTTGATTTATTTAATAACTAAAAGAGGCATTATAAGTATTTACTTATAAAGTTGTGTCCTTTAAGACATGAAATTATTATCAAGTAGTATGATAATGTATTTTATACTTCAAGTATAAAATGAAGATTATGGTAAATAGATTCTATAATATTTAATAATTGATTGATTATTACTAGTTTGTAATAATGTGAGTAAATTACTCAAGTTATGCATATTTTATGCATGAAATTCAATTTTGATTTGAATCACAAAGAATTGACATTTCTTTTAGTGATTGAATGTTTACAAATGGGGAGGAAATTTTGAAACTTCCAAGTGTAAATAAAGATAATAAAGATAATGTTTATCCATAAACATTTGTCTTAGTTTTAGACAAAGAAATTAAATTATCTCTAGTTTGAGATATTTAATAAAGTCTTTTTGAAGAAAATGTTCACTAAGTGAATAGTTTGATGAATTAATTTGTCCTTTGGATTCAAATTGATTCAAGACAATAAGTGCATTTATAGCATGTTTAATGGGCAAGGCAACGGAGTCATTATTTGTCTCAACGTTGATGATATGCTCATATTTGGTACTGATTTAGTACGGGTTCAAGAGACAAAAGACTTTTGTCAAGTTCATTTCAAATGAATGACATGGGGGAGGTCGAAGTGATCTTAGGGATAAAGATCATAAGAGACGGCAATGGAATCAAGTTAAGTTAATCTCATTATAATGAGAAAGTACTTAAAAGTTTTCAACATGTTTGATGGAATTCCAATGTCGACCCCTATGTATCAACATGTCAAATTCGTGACATGAAAAGGAACCAGTTGCGCAATTAGCGTATTCAAAAGTTATTAGATCGCTAATGTATGCGACGACTTGTACGAGACCGGATTCTGTCTTTGCGGTAGCAAAGTGGAGTAGGATTACTTGTATTTCAAGTTCGCATCATTGGAAAGCGATTAAGAGAGTATTAAAATACTTGAAGGGTACCATGGATTATGGTATTACTTATAGTGGAGAACCTCCAAGTTTGAGAGGGTTATTCCAATGCAAGTTAAATCACGAATGAAGAAGTTAATCTTCGACAAGTGGTTGGGTGTTTGTTTATGGGGGAGGAGCCATATCATGGTCTTCCAAGAAACGAACGTGCATTGTTGTTCCACTATGGCTTCCGAGTTTATAGCGCTAGCATATACAGGGAAGGAAGCGGAATGGTTAAGGAATCTCATGTTTGAGATGCTATACCAATATTACCAATGCCTATATCACCGGTGGCAATTCATACGGATTGCATGATGACATTGGCGAAAGGATTATAATCAAGTGCATAACGTTAAATTCCGTCATATTGCTCTTAGGCACAGCCTAGTGCAAGGATTTATCGTTAATGGGGTCATAACTCTTGATTATGTGAACACTAAAGTTCAATTTGGCTTTACTAAAGCCATGAGTAAGGATTCAATTGAACAAGCGTCAATTGCAATCGGTTTACGCTAATTAAAGTTCATCTAGAAAGCCCAATTCACACACAAGTAACATTGTGTCTGAATTTCAATGTGGTGAAATTCTTTATGGATTTTGTAAGCAACAAAGTTTAATGACCCATCGTTGCTTTGGACCGTGAGGAAGCGAGGTAGTCGTCCCTTGAAAGTTCTCAAGGCCAAGAGTAGAAGAGCTCTTGGTGATATCCATTCACGGGGATATTTTATACGTAATGAGAACCTACCTATATAAGTTTGAAGTGTGGCCGCTTCAAGTAGTCAAGATTAGCGTATCGACTATGATAAACTTATGAATAAGATATGGACACGGCCGTTATAATGTGTCAAGAAACGACAAAGCGTTCGTTGTTCTGTGTGTACTTCATCTTCAAATGGTCAGATGTGTTATGTGATTCAATCCGCAGGGACATCATCATTTCACGATCATTTGTCAAGTATGTCGTACTAGGTGTTAATTCAATCCGCAGGGACATTAGCATTGATGCATGGAATGTGATTTTGAAATCAGTTTTAGAGAAAGAGAAAGAATGTCCTAAAGGCTCTAAATGGGGGAGGATTGTTGGATATTTAGAGCATGTAGGACATTATCCAAGGCTTAGAACATGTATTACATAAACTAAGCAAGTACGTAACAACGGAACCAAAACAAGGCTTCACGAGCAAGTAGCACTATTATGCTCGTTCGAGCATGTGGCTCTGAGCAAGTCAGAATGCTTCTGAACATTCTGTTTGATGTTTTGGTGGTTTGCTCGTTCGAGCACTATGGTTGCTCGTTCGAACACTTAGAGATTTTCGAGTCAGAAAGTTTCTGGAAGTTGTTTTGTGAAACAAAGTAATTGTTCATGAAACAAAGTAATTGTTCATGAAACAAAGTGATTGTTCATGAAACAAAGTTATGTTTCATGAACTAATGTGTTGTTATGTATCAATGTGTTACATCGTCAACCGATGTATGGATTGGATGAAACCATGTGACACTTCAACTCTATAAATAAGAGTGAGTGCATGGATATGAAATCACTTGTTGTTAGAATCTAAATTCTGTCATCTTTCTCTTATTCTCTTGAAACGTAAAGGAGAGTGATCAACTCCGTTATAGTTTTTCTGATTTCATTTTCTCTTATAAACTCTTTGTTGTTTAGATTAATCGGTGCGTACTCATCGGTTAATGTGGTTGATTGTATCTCGTTGTGAATATCCATTCTCATAACCCAAGTACCTTTGTGGGGGAAATATCACAAAAGGAAAGTATCGATGTCGCCTTCAATCTATATCAAGATTTCCGAGCGACGTTTATCGTCGCAAACTAATCTTCATTTCGGTGTTCATTTCATGGTTATTAAAAGCGAGGAGTCCATTGCCATATACAAAGGTTCGCTTATTATTTCTAACAAAATCCAAACTAAGCACAAAGATTCACCAAATTGATTTTCAAGATACTTTCATTTCTTTAGTGAGATCTGAATGGTCATATAGGCAGACACAAAGTGTCTTTGAGAGTGTCCAAGGAGGCTTTGGATATATGGAACAAAAAAAACCCTCTAGAATTTAAACTTTTCCTAACAAGAAATATGCTGAAAATTTACACGTGATTGGATTCTATTTTCCCAATATAACTACTGATACCAACACTAAGAAACTGGACAAGGATTACCACACCCTAATTCATAAGATTTATTTTTGGTGTACTCAAGTCACACCACTTAAATCATAACATGTACACAGTGGGAAATTTTTTGATCGTTGGATAATTTCGAAACCAAGGTTGGAGAATTTTTTTGTTTTTCATAATTAGCACTCTTCTCATTGCATCTATTTACTATATAAAAAATATATATGTTTGTGTGTATGTATATATATGCATTTATGTATATAAATATAGATATGCGTGAGTTTGTTTATTAAACACATGTGTGTGCATCAATGCACATATTTATGTGTGTATATACATACATGCATATATTTTCAGTTATTATTAACTAACAGATGATGACGCTTAGAAGTTGGATAACATCTTCATAGAAGGCCAACCACCAGAAGCTATTGGTTGTAATACAATATATGCAATATCCAATGTCTATTATTCAGAGTTCAGACTTTGGCCTTATATGCTCCCAGGCAATGAGACTTCAGTAAGATTAGAAATTCCAAATCACAATCGAAAATTGGAGTTCACCAGAGTAGATGATACTCTTAGTAGAAAGCAACGAGCAATTCTACAATTAATTTCTGCACCTTGTTATGAGTGAGGTACAGAAAACCATAGTCCAACAGTGGGAGGGTCAAAATCAGTTGTGGAAGTAGGAAAACTAGTTTTCTAAAGAACAGCTGTTATTGGGCAGCGGTTGCACGCCCCACTACCAGACACAAAATCAGACATATGATGTCAGTATAAACCATATATTTTTATAAATTAAAAAAACTAACCTTTCCATGGTGTAAACCAACTCCTGCCAACGCCAGAAGGGTCAAATCTGTTGCAGCCACAACATTACTGCAAGTTCAACATTATCAGTAGACACCAAATGTAAGGCCATTTACATCAGACATGAACAAATTGCAGATAGGAAGCTAAGGATAGATTATAGAAGAAAGAACAAAGTCAATACTCATGTCATGAAGATAAAATTCCTAGCACACCTGACTTGCCGAACAGTTGCACCTCTCCGCCCATGCTTGTAAAACCATTGGAAGACTCCCTTGTCATAAGCAAGCTTCCATATCACCCCATGACCTCCAGGCTTGCAAACTGGCGTGAATGGTTCAGAAACTAGCCATTCACCATCTTCAGCACTGATGGCAGGAACAAGAGGCTGGCCATACGTACATCAAAATGCTTAATAAGAAAATCAAACAAAGCATCACAAGACTATAACAAACATATTTACAAATTAAACCTGTTCAAAAAGTTGAAATGTTGATCGACCTCTTCCAAACCATTGAAGTTTCTCACAAAGTGAACTGATACGTTCATGGTTGTTTTTAGCAGCACTTGTCATGATAGCAACAGGGGTGATGCATTGCTTTCCATATAGCTTGAAGTACAAGTATTCTCTAGCCTTCAAGTACATAAACATATTAAGAGAAACAATAGTTAAAGTGAATCACTAGAGAGATTTCTAACCAAGAATATGCTGAACCACATGATGGCAAAGTAATATGAAAACAGAATCTCTAATGTATGATAGAGCTGATACCTGGAGGTCCCTGATGAGTCCTTCCAGCAAAGTCCGTCCACAATAGGGGAGCATAGCCGCAGGAAGACATTCACCTGTGTCAGGATCAACAAACCCAAGCCTATCTGCAGAGCCACCCAGAGGATAAATTTCACCAAGGTATGGTAAACCCTGAAATTCATCAAGTGATAAATTCCCTAAAATGATTTCAAATTACAATTTTTAATAGAACGGAGAAAGAATCAGTAAAGCACAAACCTCAATTCCCCATATAGCTGCTTGTGATGCATACTCTGCATTTTTAGAAAGGTCAATACCCTCAGGGGCATGGATTTCCACAAATTGGCATTTCATCGACTCCTTCATGTGCTGAGAACTATTCATGTTTTGCCCATGAACTGACTCGGCCAGAAGCTCTAGCACTGTTATCTGGTACCTGCCAAACATTACTGATGAATACAGGCAGGACTCGCAGGGGAATAGCATTCTGACATTATAATGTAATTGATCACCAAACGATCCACTAAATAGGGTTTTAAATCTTCTTATTGCTTTTAACGTATAATCACCAACAAAAAGACTGATCTTAACAATGATACAAGAAATGACTTAACAAAGACTTACATACATAATCCATGTAAACCATGAAGGGTCTACAAGTGGAAGACTGTCATTTGAGACTCCAGCATACACCATAGATAAGGCCAATGCATATTACAGCGTACTGCAGTACATTTTCTACGGCTCAAGTTAAGCATTCATTGGAACTCTTCCTAGATCACCCATCCACGTGCCAATAAGGGGTTTACAAGTCAAAGAGTGTCGTCTATGACCCAAGCATACACCATAGATAAGGCCAAGCATACAACGTATTGTAGTACATTGTCTACAACTTAAGTATAACTGTATAAGCATACATTGGGAATCTTCCTATAGCACCCATACACATGCTAGTGTTTATATTTTCGGATTGCAGCGCCTTACAACCACTTAATTATCAGCTCATTGAACTCTCATGAACTAAATTATCAATCTATAGCAATCCTTAGATGACGCTACAGAAAAATCCCCAGAACATCCTAGCACATCCTCGTTAGCTCTCATATAATACCAGAGAACTTTTTCCTTTCTTATTTTAGAATTCAATAAGTTCTAATAAGTTTGCTTCAGATAAGTTCTAATTTATCGGTTCTAAAATCTAATAAATCAAGTGTATCTGAAATTAGCATTCATTTCACATTCTCCTACACAAAATAATGCGTAATTTACTTATGAGTTTTAGAGCGTTAAGATATGCAAAAGCATTCGATTTCAGAGTTTCACTACAAGACAGCGACAAAAAATGGTAGTCAAATTATTTAAATTATTATATGAATATTAACCATTATAATACAACCACAGCTAGCAATTGGATAACATACCATGCAAAAATGTTAAATAATCCATGATTGGTGTCTAAAGAGATGCAAGCTCAGGATCGGAACATTGAGGGCCAGGCCGAAACCTTGGCACCCCAAACCCCCTAAACTTTGGAATCTTTTAAAATGGAATATGAAAACCTGTACAATTTTATAATAAAAAAGGTCCAAATTTTCATTTGGTTTCTCTAATTTCTTGTAAAAACATATTTTGGTCCCTATTAAAATAATTTTATGATTCCGCCCTGGTGAAAGCAGCAACAACGATATATAAATAGAAAATAATTCCAAAAGATAATCTTACCCAATAATTCCACCAATGCAATTATAAAACCTTTCCAATTCAGCCAAAGTCTTGAGTAACTTCTTCAAAGCTTTCACTTCTTCCTCCATTAACTTACTCATCCCTATCTTAACATTCCCTGAACCAGCACTTGCCATATCCCAGCTCTCAATCATCTCCGCCAACGAAAACAGCGCACTCTTTAACGAACTCCTACTACTATTACTTCCCTCGTCCTCTACTCCATAGCTAATCACATGCTCTTGCCTGACCGCAACTACACATTTTATCAAATACATCTCAAACTCATCCAATTCCACCGATTCCAAAACCCTAGATAACTCATTTTTACTCGAATTAAAGAATCGCTTAACTCGCGAATCTCTATCAATAATACGATTCTTCAACTTCACACTTTCCGCTTTCGATAACTTCAACTTCAAACTTCTAAGCCTAGCAATTTCCTTATAAAAATCAAATTCCGGAGCTGGTGATGCAAACTCCACCGGCGCCGTAGAAACACGCGTAATTTGCGAATTCCAATTCGAATTCGAACAAGATACCGAACTCAAAGACGAAACAGAAACGAGATGTTTCCGAAAATGAAGAAAAGTAGAAGTATAATCAGTAAAAGTAAAAGAAGAAAGAGAAATTCGATTATTACTAGAATTAGCAGAACAATAGCTATGCTGAAGCGAAGAATGTGTAGTTGCCGCCATTGTTGAAGATGAAAGTAGAGAGAGAAGTAATGGAGGTCGAAAATGGAAGACGCTTTAAAAGGAGGGATAATTGAGGAGATGCTAGAAGTATATACCGTTAAAGAGAAGGAAGTTTTGAAGAGGGAGAAATATTTGAAGGTGGAAAATGAGTGTTATATATATCATTATCTGCTTTACGTTATCTCATTGGTTGTTTTGGTTTTGTTTTTGGGGGTTTGTCTATGTATCTGTATTCTGTTGTTTATTTTTTTTTTTTTTTTTTTTTTAATTTCTGGCGGTTGGATAATGGATATTCGGGTATCTTCGTGCTACTACGATGGTTAAATTGGTCAATTGAGTCAATTTTAGATCAGTGGCGGAGCTACGTTGGAGTACACGGGGTCACGTGATGGACCCTAGACATTTTTAAAAAAAAAATTCAAAGTAAATTTTTTTATTAGTAAAAGTAAAAGTATAAAATTAATATTGAAGTCTTTTGATGATAAATACTCACTCATTTTGTTCCATTTTCTTCTATGGTATGTCGTATTTAAAATTTTAGCAAGTAAGGGTAAAATAGTTGTTAATTTTTCAAATGAAACTCTACCGAAATTTCATCTATTAATTGGTACATCCTAGAATTACGAACCCTAAATCTGCCACTGTTTTAGATCAACATGAGAAAAAAATTAGTAAGTAAAACAAATATTAGATATTCACGGTGAAATAAGGGCAAAACTTAAGAACATATAAAAAAATAAGGATTATGTTAGAATAATCTAACATTTGTCCGTATACAACTAGTAAAGTAAGACAAATATTGGATTATTTATAGCGAACTAAGGCGAGTGTAGATTATTAAAAAAATAACTTAAAAATGAAATTATGTACATCAAATGAGTATACGGTTGGATTATTAATGTTAATTTTTCCAAACATCGGATATGTATAATAAAGTATACATTGAGGCTATACGGGATATCAGGATATGTATGACAGAGTATCGACTATCATTCAAATACTAGTGGGGATACAAAGTCTTTTCCAGTTAAAGTAGGTCTACATCAGGGATCGGCACAAAACCCTTTCATCTTTACGTTCATTATGAAAGAGATTTCTAAATCGATTTAAGAAACCATACCGTGTTGGATGTTATTTCCTGATGACATAGTGTTGGTAGCGGAAACTAAGGAGGAAGTTAATAATAAATTGGAAGATTGAAGGACAGTTTAAGAGGTAGAGGTTGCACATAAGTCGTACAAAGACAGAATATTTACATTGTGTCTTTAGTGGGAAATTGTTGAAAGGGGAGCCAAAGGTGACCATTGGTGAAAAAGTTGTTAGATGTATGCAAGTATTTGAGATCGATTATTTAGAGTAATGGGGAGATTGATAGAGATGTTACTCATCGAATACAAGCGGGTTGACTCAAGTAGCGAGCAACCACCTGGGTACTTTGCGATAAGAAGTTTCCAAGTAAGTTATTAAAAGGTAAATTTATTTTACCGAATTACAACCAAGCTTACTTTGTTGTATGCAACAGAATGTTGGCCCTTAAAGAAGACTTTTGAATATAAGATGAAAGTTACAAAAATGCGTTATTGAGGTGAATGTGCAGTAACACAATAATGGATAATATCAGAAACCGAGAGTTTAGAGAGAAACCAAGAGTTGCCTTTATTTCTACAAATATGTGAGAAATAGATTGAGATAGAAAGTGGATGTTCTTAAATTTAATTTGAAATGATGTTTTAGATAGAAAGCAAAATTAATTTAGGAACCGATAGTTATATCTATACATGCCCACAAACAAGGTGAACATTTTAGATAGAAAGTGGATGTTCTTAAATTTAATTTGACTATCTCAATTATATTTATCTCACAACGAATTCATCTCATAAAATTTGCGAAAATTCACCAAATTTTATAAAAAAAAAAGAGAAAATTCACCAAAGTTAGCTTATCTAACTCGAACTCGAAGTCATTAGATTAGAGTGCACTTGTCATATCCACGGCCCATTTTACTTTTTGGCCCAATAGCTAGCTTTTTTTTTTTTAAGCATCCAAATAAAATAATTTTCAAAATAAGATTTTTGTCAAACATGAGAAAAAGCTTTGCATGTCGTTAGTAACAGCGGATCATCATCATCATCCTTCTATCTAGTGTATTCTACTCATAGAAAACTATGGGTAGGGTCTGGGAAAGAAAGGACGGCGACGACAACTCATACCCCTAAGGAGAGCGCGGCCAAAAACGAGTCCCTCGGCTACAACAAATAAACATGTTTTTCATTTTTATTTTGTTCTCTTCCAAGTTCGAACGCTCTCACGCCGTTTCTCTTTAATATGTTGTTAATAACAACAAATAAACCTGACCTTTGGCTCTGACATAAAGAGGGCTTTGCCAAAGCTTATTCTGAAATTTTTTTATAATAGGCTTATTCTTTTCATTTTTCCCACCTTGAATAGGGTTGAACCATAAGCTCCGATCCATTCCCAACTTATCCAAAAATATTAAAATAATGCAATATAAGTGGGACGAAAAAAATCAGCAATAATGCTAAATATGTTGAACGAATGGAGTACTAACTAAGGCTCTATTTGAAAAATGAATATTTATCTTGTATTTATTGGTTAATTTGACCAACGAAAGTATTGATGGATATTGGGTAGGATAGGCCACTTGTTTAAATCAGTTCTTATGGAAATATTGTCGAATGTTGCTGTTTATTAGAACAAAAATGGATAAAAATCCAAATGCTCATTAAAATTAATTCCATGTAACTTTGTGGTTTTAAATTACAAGCCGATTTTAAAATGATTTAAAAGTTATTTACCGAAAAAATCACTGTGTAATCAATCGACATGACAAAAGTTAAAAAAGAGAATTAAAAACTATTTGCCAAATAGATCACCCTACTACACAAATTAATGCATACAAAATACAAAACTGTTAGTACGTCCAACTTTTTACCATTGAACGAGAATACAATTTATTATTATATTATAACATATAAGTATACCTATATTCTATATTTTAATGTAATAAATAAACTAATAATAAGTCAATTAAATGTCAGTATTAGGTATTATGATTAAGTTACAAAGCGAAGCTAGGAGGGGGGCCGGCGGAGGCCCGGCCCCCCCGGCTTAAATATATGTTTCTTTGTAATTTTGGTTCGGCCCCCTTTAATATTTTATAGTATATGTATAAAATAGTCTAATAACTATCAAGGAAATTAGAGTGCTTTAGTGGATAGAATGCTTAACTCCTAACCTTAGGTGCACGGGTTCGATTCCAAGGAGCAGCAACTTTCTTTATTTTTTTTAAGTAAATGAAGGCTGGCACTGCTGTACTACAGCCTATTGTATAGGCATATCATTGGGCCTAATTAGCTAATTATCAATCCTCCGGTACTATACTAATTACCCAATTTACATCCAATTTATTCAAATTCTTTTTTTTTAGAAACCAAACAAAATTACCTTTAATTACTCCTTTTCTTATTGCTCAAGGAATTATTCCAAAATCAAAATTTTAGTAGTATTGCACTTTAATTCTTAGTTGGATTATTACTCAAGAAGTTTCTCAAAGCCTTAAAGGTAAATTATTTCTAATTTTTATTCATTACTTATAATAATTCATTTTTGTTTGAATAATTTATTGGTTTATAATTTGTAAATCAATGGATCATTGTTGTTTTTATTTCTAATAAACAAACAAAAATTGTGAAATTTTATAATTGAGAATTTTGTGTTTTTTTTATTTGTAATTGATAATTTTGTGTTTTTTATTTGTAATTGAAAATTTTGTGTTTTTTATTTGTAAATGGAAAAATTTGTGTTTTATTTGTGTAATTGACTGATTTGTATTCATGACTTAATAAATTATATCATTGTGTTTCTTTATTTTAAAGTTGGAAAATTGTGATTCAATTATATATCCATGTAAGAACTTTAACTTAATTTAATATATTTATAAGTATTGTATTATTATTGGCCCCCCCTATTATAAAATCCTGGCTTCGCCACTGGTTAAGACAAAGTCATGACCTAGTTGATAAAAATATTCTTCAAGTGGTCCAAATTAAAATTTATTTCTTAAATATTTTATCAAATTTACAACATTTACAAAACAAATAATTCTTGTATGAGATGAATGGTCTTACTACAAAAATTAATTCTTGTATGAAATAAATAGTCTTACTGTAAAATCTCTGGATCGACCCTGTCTGATACCATAAATTTCAATAATAATTCATCGTATTTATATCTTTTGGCTTCTTGAGTGTGGACTTGTCTGAAAGCTTTGGACATGAAATGAGATGATTACATTAACAAATTAGAGCGTGATTCTGGACTAAATCTAGTGTTGGTGGTTGTCTTTATAATTTTCCCTAAATATATGAGAGCGTTGATGAATAGTCGGTGAATTAAACGTTAAAATTGTGAATTAAACATATAAGCGCATAAAAATGGTTTTGGGCGAATTATAAAGACAACAAATAATCCTTAATAAAAGTAAAAACGTCAAAATGGTGAATCAAACGAAAATTAACAAGAATTTAACGAAAAATGCTACGACAGTTAGATAAGGTATAAATTGGATGTTACCATGTGAAAAAAAATCACAAAAATATTACCACTGGTATTTCATAAAAGTTCAATGCTATAATGTGGAATTTTCTTATAATATTTAACCGTTCTTAGCCTTAACTCCTAATTTCCGCACTTAGATTATAACATTATTACATTAACCTTGTGCTTTATTTGCACACCAAAATCTCTCTCAACATCTTGGCTCGTTCGGGCTCTTGGGTAGCTCGGACGAGCTAGCGCTTGCTAGCTCGTCCGAACTCTTGGTAGCTCGTCCAAACCCCAAGTAAAGTTACGTAGCCAAGCTTATCACACCAAGGTATGATCAAATGATACAATTTTTCATATAAAGTATACAATAGAATTATTCTAGGCAATTTTTCATAAAAATAAGACAAATTTAGAAAAAAAGTAAAAACACTTAATTTCTTAATTCATCATCTTGCTGATACTTTGAATTACTTCTTAATTTTAATAAAACTGCTACATTTTGCTAAAAAAACACTAGTAAGTAGTAAAACAAGATAAAATACAACAACTATATTACAATTTACAACGAAAAAATATTTAGGCGAAGTTATTTTCCTTAAAAAGATATGAGAGGATTATATATTTAATTTGAAGCTTAAGAGCAAGAAAGAGCATAATATTGCTCAATTTTATGAATTTTACTTAATTTAATTTGAGTGTCACAAATTCTTGTGAGAGATCATCTTTAATTGGGTTGGCCCATTAAGAAAAATAATATAGAATAAATATAGGCAATAAACTTTAATGAATTGGGCCTGAGAGACGTCTCTTAAAAATACGGTCTCTCAGGCGACCGGCTATTTGAGTATAGATCCAATTTCATGATGTGTGCAATCCTCCATCCCACAGCATATGACATTCTATATGAAAATAGGAAAATAATTCAAACATTTTTGACAATCGTGCTAGCTAGCTAGCTAACTGCCATGCAACAATTCACGTATTCCTAGATTCTAATTTTGCACACAATTACTTATTATTTTTACATCACAATAAATTTAACCTTTTTTGAAATTGAATTTAGTAGTATTTAAAAAATGCCACTAATTTATATTTTCAGTGTATAAATTATTGGTTTTTATTTAAAGTTTAGTGACATTTTATTTGGTCTTTAGTGGCATTTGTATTTGTTACTATAGTCTATTATGGCATTTGTGAGAAATGTCACTAGATTCTATGTCGCAAAAAACATTAATAGTTTAATGTGATTTTTTATTATGCTGCTAAATGGTCTAATAAATGTCACCAAATCATCTATTTATACTAGTAGAAGTTTGAAGTAGCGACATTTAAATTAAATGCCGCTAAATATATATATCCCATTAAAAACAAATTATGTTGTAGTCTCACGAGACATGAAATTGTTAATATTGTGAAAGTGACTCATATATTTATTTTATTTTTGAGGATGTATGGTAAATGGTTGATAGCTGGTAGCTGATAGCTGAATATAGTGGTTGATTTGATCGGCTGATTTTATTAACTGGTTTAACCGGTTGATTTTGGACCCGCTACTTTAAGCAATTTGTTCAAAAACAGCTTACAATAAGCTGTTTCAACCAGCTAATTCACCAAACACTACCATTAGCTGGTTTGACCACTTAATCCTCTATTTATATCAAAATAAATTAAAATTGCTCAATAAGTTAATTTGCCAAACACCCCATTTGTAATTTAGCATTTGAAAATTATAAGTGACTGATCACTTTAACACATTAAATATACATCAATTCCAACATATAAAAATGACCTCATTACAAGACACTCTCATTCAAAAATTTGTGAATATTCTATTTGTTACTCTCACAATATTACATAGTTGTATTTTGGGTGCATAAATTATGAGTGAAATTATATTAAAAAATAAGAATAAAAACAAATGAATGAAGATTTAAGACAACAATGATACTAGATAAAATATTCATAAAAAATTTAAATATTAAAAGATGATATTGTTGAATAAATAAATATACTATAATTAATTAAATATTTAGTATAAAGTACATTTCTATGCAAGCAAGAATTTGATGGCAAATTTGTCTGCATTGAGATTTAAGACAACAATGATTCTCGGTAGTGAAGGTCTTCGAGAAAATCACTAAAACCCAAATTATGTGATTAATTTAATTAATCAATCAATTAGATTAATTAATCAGCAGGGCCGGTCCTAAGGGTGGGCAAGAGGGGCCGTCGCCCAGGGTCCCATGTCAAAAAAGCAAAATTAATGGTCGTAAAAGGTTCATATAAGCTATAAATTCTAAAGGAAAAGAGCCCTAATGTGCTATTTCGCCCAGGGTCCCCAAATACTAAGGTCGATAATCAGCTAACCCTTTCTTAAGCAATTACTTCTAGTTAATAATTATAATTAATAATTAATAATTAATTACTAAAAGAATAATAAATTCAATTTCCTAGACACAGAATATTAGAGTCACAAGAATGCAACCAAAATATTGATTATATAACATATAACAACAAAAAAGGTGAGAGCTAAGAAACAAGTAATTTTGGCATTACCTTTATTATTAATAATTATATATGCATTAGATATAATATTCCTCGGTTTTCTTGTAATACTTGCGACGTTTTAACTTTTACATGCATTATTACATACTCATTTTTGACCACATATTCTAACACATCCTCAGTTTAATCATATTTAGTAAATTTCAAATATTAACTACAAGATAAAGCTGAATTCCGACTAACAGAATCAATCGAAATACAGGCAGTATACTCTAAATGTTAGTCGGAATTAAGATTTTTTTGTAGTGTTAAAGTTAAAACGTTGCAAGTATTAAGAATCGAGAAAGATGAATATACCTTGTGCAATACAACAAGTTATATCATTCAGCAATTGTCTTCGTTCATAAAGTCAGATCCAAACACGTCTTTGTTTGTTCAGTATCCCCACAACTTGTACGATCTTTTTCCTTCAAGAACTTAAAATTATCTGTATGCCCTGTACTCGTTTTCTTTGATCGACCGTATATTTCATCATTTGAAGCTAGGGTTAGAGAAAGATCCAAATCCATGGCTTTTCTTTTCTTTCCAAATTCATGGTTATTTTCCCCTAGGGTTACTATTTTTGGAAAGGGACTAGTTGCTAGGTTAAACTCCATACTTTCCCTAATTGGCCTAATACTTGTGAATTGACATGATAATAAGGATGCATTGGTTTGTATTATTGGATCTTGTTTGTGGGCTTGTTGGGTTATCCGATTCGACCCGATTCGAGACATATCGGATCCGGTTGATGTACCAATTGTATATGGAGCGTAGATGTGGTTGGATTGATATGGTCTCCATGAAGAATCATCATATCTTGTTGCAAAAAAATAAATAATTAGTTTAAAATATTAAATAAAAAAAATCAAAATTTCTAATAGAAATCTCACATTTTGATTAGTATATAATAAGTATTCATCTAATTATATATCTTTCGATTATTTTATCTGTTAATACTGGTACTTGTGAGTTATGACCATCTATATTGATGTAGATTTGTCATCCATTAAAAAAAGTTTGAGTGCAGTTATATAATCTTAAAGATGAAACAAATTTATAAGCGTAACTTACATAAATATGGTATGATTTAAAGGTGGGATTTTTATATAATAATTAAAAGATAAAAGTTTTATTATAAAACTATGTAAATTAATGTAGGAGTTTTAAATTTTAATTTTCCTAAATAAAAATAACATTTTCATTGACCAAATGATTCCAAAAATCAAATTATTTATTTTATCTATAACCTATAGGGTTTTGTTTTTTTTTTACCTTAGACTAAAATTTGATGATCTTTGATTATTGTAGCCTTGTAACATAGGTAGTTGGCTGAGATCATAGATATTATCTCTTCCATCAATGAATATCCCTTGATTGTTCATAGCTATTGTAAAAATAATCAATAAGCAACAATTAAGATCAAAATTAGAAAAATAATAAGATTGCAGTGTTAGAGTATATAACATATTATGGGGCCTCAACCATCACCTTAAGCTGATGGTTGAGGCCCCAGAATATATTATACACTCTAACATATACCACCCTAATTAAATTTTTTTTTTCAAAAAATTAAATAATTAATAACAATAAGTACTAGATAATTAATTACCTTGATTTGATTCATCAATCTTTTTGCTTCTGTACATCTAATAATAACAATACAATTTTAAAGAATTAATCATTTAAACAAGAATTCTTTTTTTTTTTTTTTGTTTAATTAGGTTAAATTTTTAGATTGCTCATAAATCATTATCATCATATATATATATATATATATATATATATATATATATATATATATATATATATATATATATATATATATATATATATATATATATATATATATATATATATATATATATATATATATATATATATATATATATATATATATATATATATATATATATATATATATATATTGTTGACTTAATTAATATGAACTAATTTTAGTTACCTGAAGATGACTCTTGACATGAGCAATACTTAGACCTTTGACATTCATCAATTGAAGAACCAACTTAGGGGTTGCTCCTACACAAATTTATCAATTTTCATATCACAAAAACCATTCAAAAAATTCCCTTAAATTAATTTACTTAAAAAACTATATCATGGTTAGTCTAGCAATTAAATCTTTTTTCGTTTTCATCATCATCATCATCCTATCCAGTGTGGACAGGGTCTAGGGAGAGAAGTACGGCGACAACTCATACCCAATTAAATTTTTTTCGTTTCGATCCTTATATACTAGAAGTTTGATTCTCACTACCTACAGGAAAGATGAATAACCCTTCTCTATTTGGGATTTTTCTCTCTAGAATCAAATATTCAAAGACTGACAAATAAAAGAAGATAAAATATAGCTAATTTATTGTATTAGTCTAATTAAAATCAAAAAATTATACTTACTTTCTTGCCCTCCTAGCCTCTCAACGGCTTGTACAAAGCAAAGGTGGAGATCCGGTGTCCACCGGAGTCGAGGCGTCTTCGAACGGTTGTACGGTCGAACAGATCCCGAGGAGGTGGGCCCCTTTTTGTCGCCCACCTCCACAGTGCTCGAACTTGAGCTCGAACCATTTAATTTGCTATCGCTATTGTTATTGCTATTGCTGTTGTTATTGTTGTTACTATTATTATCATCGACTTCTCCTTTAGCTTCTTCATCTTCATCTTCTTCTTCTTTTTCATCCTCATACATACAATCAAGTTTATATTCATTAGAAAGGCTAGATTTGTACCCTTGTGTAGTACCATTTTTTGCCCTAATCATACCTAATAAATTTCTCTCTAATTTTATTTTTGGATTCACCTATATGTTTTTTTCTCAAAATAATTATATGATTAAGGACATTTAAAAAGGGTTGATTAGTATAAGACCAAAAGTAATAGGTAGGTCTTTTTAGGTGGGTATTATTATTATTGGAGGAAAAATAAATTAATTTAAGAGAGAGGATAGGGAAAATTCTAGCATGTGAGGTATGGCAGAATTTGAAGAAATTCTTAACCATATTCTCTTCTAATAATATATATTATTATAATTAATTAAATTATTAATTATTAATACAGGAGTATATAAATCAAACAATTCTTTGATCATATTTTTTTAAAATTTTCTTTCTTTTTCTTTGTATGATGATCTGTGATGACTTGCAGTGCTGATGCTTTGATTAGATATAGCTAGGGCAACAAGCAAGGTTTCGAAATCGGGATTCTATTTAAGATTGATACGGAATGGATTAAAATCGGTATAATCGAATCGTAAAATCCTGTAAATTTAGCTTTGATATGTTATAGAATGACCTGCACCTTTTTGAGGACCTGATTAGGAATAGGGGTAGTTAGAGGCGCTTTATTATGTTTTAGACTACTGATATCCTCTTGCTTACCAGTGGATGTTCTTGTTTTTGCCTTTGTCTTTTACATATCGTTCTTAAACTCGTTTTTTACCAGTTTATTTTATTTTATTTCTATGTATTCGATTTATTTCTAATTTTATAATTAAGGGCCAAGCTTGTATAGTAAAAGCTGGTTGATTTAGTTTCACTCACTCTTTTTCGTCATAGGAGCCTATCATACTTAGGATCAATCTCAAGCTGGTGGATTCAGTTTCACTCACTCTTTTTCGTCATTATTTTATGGGTATGAGTTGTCGCCTTTCGTCCCTTCTAAAACCCTGATTATAATTTTTTATGGGTGCGATACACTTGATATGACGATGATGATCAATATCTTTTTTAAGTTTTGAGCTACACGTAAATAAAGATTATCTTTTATTCGATGAAAATGAGTATTTTTAATAATTATTTAGAACTATGCATCAGTAATAAGTACGTGAATTTTCATATCTCGATAGTATTTTTAACTTATACTTATATTTATGTGTAAAAGCTAATATATAAGTTTTTTTTTTTTTTTTGATAATTGAGCTATATATCCTGGTACAATTGGATCGTTCTATTGTATAATTATATTATGATTTTATGACCCATATATTAATCTTAGTAGGATTGTACAATTCTACCATTATTAAAATCCTACTTAAAATCTGGGTGGTTCAGCTATTCTAATATTGTAGAGTCATATCGTAAATCGAAAGCAGAATTCGCAAACAAAAAAATGTACTTCCTCTGTTTTGAAATACTTGCTACATTTTGTTTTTGAGCACTATTCATCGTTTAAGCTTATTTATATATTGCGGCTAATATGTAAGTAATAATATAGTCAAATGGGATCTTGTTTGAATTGTCTAATCGCATACTTAAATAATATAAATTTTTTATAATTTTTAAATGTGTAAAATTCGACATATAAATGAACAAAATAGTACATTGAATTGCGTAAACAAGTTAAATGTAGCAATTACTATGTAACCGAGGAAGTATGTCACAAGTAGAGGTGTTCAATGGGGCGGGTCGACCCAACGGGTCAACGGTCGGGTCACATTTTAACGGGTCGTTAGCGGGGCGGGTCATTAACGGGCCTTGGTGTAAAGGGTCGGGTCGGATAATTATAAATATTAATTGCGGAAAAAAAATTACCAATTTTTTTTTTATTTTTTTAAATGATATTATTATATATATAAGTGGGTCGACCCAACTGGCCATAAAGTATAATAAAAGAAAACCTATTCTATGAACTTTTTAAAAAAGGGTCAAAGTGGGTCGAATTTAAATGGGCTTGACCCGCCCCGTCCCGACCCATTTAAATTTTGACCCAACCCGGCCCGTTGAATAACACCTCTGGTCACAAGCAATTGCCTTGCATACAACTTCTTTGTTTTAGTTTTTTATTTATAGATTTATAGATTAGGGTAGTGTTGGTTGTAACTTGTAAAAAAAAAGTCAAAGTTGAATTTAGAAAAAACTAAATACTTTTTTTAGTGTACCAAAAATTATTTTATGTCGATTGTTTTTTATACTTAACACCGTAATGAACATTTAAATGACAAAATATTTTGTTATATATATAGAATTATGAAAAGCTAATTCTTTTGGTATAAATTCGGCTGAGAGAAGTGAACTAGAAAATTAAAAAAGGAATAATAAAAGCGACAAGCGTATCACTCTACTCAATAACTTAACTTTATTAATACAATATGGTATACTAAGAGAAGGAGAAAGTTATATGAGAATTGAACTCAAGACCTTACCTGAGATAAACAATATTTGCTCCAAATAATTATAAATAGTGATATAAAAACAATAACTAATTATGAAAAATTCAATTAGATAATATTCATAATTTCAAAAAATATACTCCATATTGATTATTGAGTATTGACTCTATGTCTCATTGCTTCTACAAAACTTAAAAAAAAAAAAAATCAATGTCTTTATTACAATTTCCTAGGCTGAATTATGGCAAGCAAAATTAAAGAAAGACACAAGGATTATTCTTTCAGTGGATGTAGTCAACACAAGACAAGTGATCTACAGAAATAAAAATATAATATGTCTTCTTTTTTAAAAAAAATATGTATAATTATTAATATGTCTTCTTTTCAATATATATATATATATATATATATATATATATATATATATATATATATATATATATATATATATATATATATATATATATATATATATATATATATATATATATATATATATATATATATATATATATATATATATATATATATATATATATATATATATATATATATATATATATATATATATATATATATATATATATATATATATATATATATATATATATATATATATATATATATATATATATATATATATATATATATATATATAATTAATATTATGTCTTGCATATATACAGCATGTGAGTGATGTATCAATAATTATAATTGTGGACTAAATTATACACATAGAGAATTATTAGCTAGGCAAATTATTTTTCATTTATATTATCAAGTACAAAATGAGAATCATATACTAATAATTATGTCTCTAATGTAAGTTTATTTGATTATATTTATGCCTCCATATAATTATTTTTAATAACAAGTTTTGTATGAGACTATTTCACCATATGCCATACAATCAGTAATACATCAAATACATTTTACCGAGGAATAACCTACTATTAACGAATATACTGTCTAGAGTTGTTTAAAATAGACTCGAGTCTCGACGATTGATAATTCGCGTCCTTACAATTGAACCCAACTTTCATCCGACTTTAACATGAATATATTCAAAATTATGTAAGACTAATGTGATTTAACTGTGACTAAAAGTCCTGAGTTTAAACATCTTAACAAAATTGACTTGCTCTATCCCAATAAATTTGCAGTATTTTTTATTTTTATTTGTTTGGATGGATTTTATTCAGCTCACTACTAATAGGACTAATGTATTGGAAGAAAAGAATATACACATAGATGGATGGATGAAGATTAGTAGCCAGTGTCAGTTGAGATAACATCCCATGTGCTGTTGACTCTTGTTGTTGTAAACTTGTAGGACTAGTATGAAGTAACTATTATTTCGTCCGTTCTATAATAGTTGCAACATTTGACAAAATGATACTATTTATTGATCACTCATAATATGTGATTAGTTTTTAATCAATAAATTAAAACATAGCAGTGCCGTTTCTAACAATTTTTGGCCCTAGGCGAAAAATTAAAAAAAGGGCCCTTAGTCATGCACTTAACTAAGAATTCTAATGCTGCAAGTTCGATTCATGATAGATGCTATTTATGCAAATACTAATTTAATTATAAGAATTAACTCAATTTGGGCCCCTACATGAGTTGGGCCCTGGGCGGTTGCACCTCAAAACTACCCTCAGGAACGGCCCTGAAACATAGTCAAGTGAGATCTTGTTTGATTCGTCTTATTGTAAATATTATTAATATTAAATTTTTATAATTTTTTATCATATATAAAAAGAAATATTAAGGATTAAATTAATGTAATAGACTGCGTAAAAAAAGCAAATGTTGCAAGTAAACTGAAATGGAGTAGGTACGTGGTTATGGGATGGACGAATAAGAATGAAATTATATACGCCCCATCTCTCTATCCTTGACCCTTGTTTTCTTTGTCCAATTATTTTGGCCTTCCTCGATTTTTAGTAGAAAAACATGTCAAAAATATTTTAATTTATTTGCTGCGAATAATTTAATTTTTGATTTTATTTATTTTATTATTACTTTTTGTTGTATTTTTATGGTGATATACAAATTACGGTTATTGATTAAAAATTTTTGTAAATCTATTTCACACCCCCTAAAACAAATTTAGTGGCAATTTAATGTCTCCTAAATAGTATAAATAAGATTGATGGCATTATGAATATTTTAATGGTAGAACCCTGTTCATATAAGAAACTCACTCAAAAAAAGATCGTATTTTAACAATATTTAATTGTTAATTTTAATATTCACAATAATTTGTAATTTAACAATTAAAAATGAGTATTTTTACTATAGGAAAGCAAATATTTTAATATAATAAAACTATCTCACCATGAGATAGAGTTAAATGAGACTTTGTGTAAATATTATTGCAAAATTGTTAACGTAAAAATTTACTAAATACCAAATAAAAATGATTATTGCATTTTTTACGAGAAAACGAAGCTAAATATACTCTCTGATCGTTTCTTTAAATTTGTTATTATTAAACACAAAATCTCACAAGAGACGGTCTATAGGATAGACCACAAAATTGGGCCAGCCCATTTCCCTTAACTGATTTTTTTTATTATCATAATAATTATATTATGTTACAATCCTAAATGTAAGGTATTATAACCTCGAATATACTATTCTATAACCCCAAATATAAGTTATTATAACCCAAATACTTTATTATAACCCCAAATATACTATGTTATATTTTGGACTGGGCTTCATGAATTCCGTCTATAGAATAGACCGTCTCCTATGAGACTTACTAATTATTAAAAGGGTACATTACGAGAAAAAAAATATCATTTTTAATAGTAAATTTAAATAGTAAATTTAGAAGGATAAATATTAATACTAAGGTGTAAAGTCAACTTCCAACAGTTCTATTGTCATTTTCTTCCGAGTTGATTTTTTTTTGAATGGTCACTAAGATCACCAACTCCAATTTTTATTTAATTTTACAAATTTCAAGTAGTTTTTAAAAATATGAGACCCTAATTATGCGGATCTCGTATCTCTTTACTATGAGGATGTCTGTCTTTTAGTCCCTTTTAATTAGGGCTATTAGGGGTTCACATCAGCTATCTTCAGCCGAGGAACTCTTTAACCGCACTTTTTTTATTATGGGTATGAGTTGTCGTCTTTCTTTCCTCTTCACATTCTGATCACAGTTTTCCAATGAATGAGATACACTGCGTATGATGATGATGAGGGATGCTCACCATGAAAATTCGAATAAGTGGATGTTCTATTATATTTTTTATTCGATATCCAACTATTAAAAAATTAAAAGTTATTCTTGTGAGAAATTGTTTTTCTATAAGACGACCTCAAAACAAGTACTTTATATGTTAATAATTTTATTAGTTGGAGTTGGGTTATTCAGCCCATGTATTGAGAATATCCGTCTCACAAAAAAATTGTAAAAATGAAATATTTGGCTTTAATTCGATTGTTATACATATATAACAATTGAATTAAATTTTTGTTCAAATCTATAACTATTACTAAAACAAAACACTGCTAATATCATCACTATTTAAAATTGCTTACGTGTTATTTCAATATAAAATTTTCCTCCAACACTCAATGATGATGTCTTTCGTATTTTGAGTTGGTTAAAACATAATGTACTTTTATTAGGATTTTTTTTTGTTATTTATACAATTGTTTACTTAAATGCAATGCTTAATTCTAGCCCAGAGTCCTTTGGCCAAGATGTGGCACAAACCATCCTCATCCTTGACGAGAAACATTTCACTTGAATTTGCAGTACGGTTGAGATTTGAATGCATAAGACCGTAACCTTTTTGTATATTGACTTTGATACCATATCAAGAAGTCAACTCAACCAAAAGCATAAACTGATGGTTAAGACCTAAAATATACTCCCCATATACTCTCTAATACTCCCTCCGAATCAATTTAGATGTCCCATTTGGGATTTCACGGATTTTAATGGTTGAGTGGGATCCATTCTAAAGGTGGTAGTTGGGTATTTTAATTGATTAAATTAATTGTAAAAATGGTAGTTGGATATTGGAAATTGGAAAAGTGGGGGTATTTAGGTAAAAAAAAAGATAGACAAAATAAGAAATGAAACAATTGATATGGTTTTGCCAAATAAGGAAATGAGACATCTAAACTGATTCGAAGGGACTATATATTAATACATCAAACATAAAATTTTGAGTCCAACTTAATCTACAATTTTAAATATTTCAAAAAACAATTATAAACTAGAATAAATCTAAGTAAATGTATATATTTGGTGTGAACATAAGTTATATTAAGACAAAGTCTTGCGTTAAGTTGATAGTAATATTCTACTTATGATTCAAATATCTTTTAGAAGTTTGAGTCAAAATATATGCGTTTACATAGTAAGATAGAATATTTTACTTGTGTAGACGGGAATATTATCAAACCCTAAAATATTATTAGCTCATAATAATAATAATTGCATGTATCCAACTCATCTTATGTACGTTCTAACCTTTTTTTTAAAAAAAAAGAAAAAAGAACTTTCAAGTGGTTAGGTATTTTCAATCAACATAATTAGTTGATGAAATTGTTACTCCCTACGTTTTTTTATTGTCCTATTTGAAGATTACACAAATTAAGAAAGGTGGAGCAGAAGCGCTTGTGGCTCAATGGATAGAGCATCTGCATGTCTCGCAGAAGGTTTAGGTTTCGACCCCTACTGGACGCAGGTATCAATTAGGGGGTTTATTGACTGCGCGCATCTCTCTTTACTCCCTCCTTAGGGGTACGGGTATGATTTGTCCGCATCTTTCAAGAAAAAAGAAAATCCCCCACTCGGACCTTGCCTTGTGCGGGATACCGGGATGGTCCCTTACCCTTACCCTTAAGAAAGGTGGAAACTTTGTAGATAGTGGATATTATTTTATTAGAATAGTGGTGTGAACTAATGATTGTATTTGTATAATCAGAGAGAAAATAAGGGTTGAATAAGAGATAAAGAGAGTATATGGAAGATAAAAACTTTCTAAAATAGAAAAATATTCTAAATAGGACACTTTTGAAACTGTTCGTTATAGTAATGTGGACAATCTTAAAAGAACAGAGAGAGTATATTCATCTCAATTAACATCATATGTTTCTTTTGGTTAAGATGGAAAGAGAAAATAAATTTTCGAAAGAGATCAAAGAAAAAGAGTGCAATCGTTCTTTTAAATTTGAGGAGTATTATAATAAAATATTTAAGGAGTTTGACTGTTTGAGTTAGAAAATGTAATCAAGGGGAGTGGGAAAGTAAAAACTAAAGAGTATGGATTTGTAAATGGAATATTAAGAAAGGGTGTCATGAAAATATCATAAATAAAGTCCATTTTAAGTTTACACGCAAAAAATCATTATCAACAAAATAATTTGAAATAATGTGTAAGACACACCAAAATAAAAATTATTGCTAATTTAGAGGAAGTATTGCTGTTTAATACGTCCTCTATTCCTTAAAAAAGTTCTCATTTGGGGTATATTATTTATTTCCATAAAAAAATCTTTTCATTTATGTCACAAATTTTGGACAAAAATAACCTTAGTCATACTCACTTTCATATTTTAATAATGCTTATGTACCCTACATATTCTCGACTAACTTCAATTTAACATTTTAATATTCCTTATTGTACCCACATGTTTCGCACTAACTTCATAAAACTAAATTTTTATTAGTTGAAGTACCTATATTTTCTCCACTAACTTTCTTTTAATATTTTTTTAATGTTTATAGTCTCTACTTTAAATTTGCTATTCAATTAAATAATGTATTCACTATCTAAAATATTCTATTTTTCTTAATTCTCGTAAACATTTCTTTTAGAAACTTTATTAAACAACGAAAGATGTACATATGTATAGTCCATTCATTAAGTTCAATAGATGATAGCTAGCTTTTGAGGTTTTGACGAACTTTAATTTACTCAATTTTAGTTTACTCAATTATTTTGAAAGTTCATAGATCTACTACATTATTTCTCATTTGATTAAACACACTTGTCGATATATTATTTTAAATCTAAATATCTCTAATTGTGTTGATTAAAAACTATAAAATTCATATTAATAACTTACATTGAAACGAATCAAATAAAATTCTACTTAATTATGTTTTAATTTTAAATTAGAAATAAAATATAAACTAGGAGAAATTAGTAAATAATGCTAAAAATAAATAAGACATATAATCAGAATAAAAGTGAATACTAACTTTGTGGATAGCATTCAACTTAATTGATAGTCACTTATGGTAGCTAGTACATTGATATTTATAGCACCCATGATCTAAAATAAAATTTTATCTATTGTTATATGTGGTGACTCAATAGCAATCCAATGCTTGGTATTTTCATGGTTGTTACATGGGTTGAAATGTTGAACAAGTGTTGAATGATAATATGAACAAGCAAGAGTTGGTCAGAAAGCTGCTGGAGCTCGCTCGACCATGTTGCTCGACCATGGGCCTTGGCTCGACCCAGTCGAGCAGGAGATCAGAATGGAGTCAGTAGCTTCTGATCTCCTCGCTCGACCCTCTGCTCGACCCCCTCTGGTTTGCTCGACCCGGTCGAGCGAAGACACGGGTTTATTCTGTTTTAAGCGGCTGTTTTATAACGGTTCAAGAATGGGTTCAATTACTTCTTGTTTTGTTCAAAGCCTATATAAGGCTTGTGTAATCACTTGTAAACATAATGTAAGATCATTTGCTTGTACAATTGGGTTTGAGTGGAGTGCCACAAAATACTTAGGTTTTAGTGAGAAGTTTTGGGGTCTTTTGATCAATTCTCTCTAAGTTGATCATCCTAAGGGATTCTTGTGTACAAACATCAAGTGAAGCAATAATACTCATTCAATTGTTGACAAGGGTGGAGTTTTTTATCACATTATCACATTGATATTGTGGTTTTCTCCACCTCCCAAAATTTGTGTGTCTTCTCTATTGTTTTTTTGTGTTCTTTATCTTTATTATTGGACTTTCTTGATTGTGTTTTGGTACTCTAATCCTAACAAATTGGTATCAGAGCTTGGGTTGCATTTTTAAAGAGGCTAGAGTGCTTAGGATACAAGGTTCTTGAAGGTTCTTGAAAGGGTAAAGTATAGCCATGGGTGTAACAAGGTTTGAGATTGAGAAATTTGATAGAAATGTCAACTTTGGGTTATGGAAACTCAAGATGAGAGCAATCTTGGTACAAAATGGTTTAGAGAAGGCAATGTTGGGGAAAGCAAAGAGGCCTTCAACTATGTCCATAGAGGAGTTTGAAGAATTGGACATCAAGGCTCTTACATTGATACAATTGAGTCTTTCTAATGAGGTGCTTAGGGAGGTGGCAAAGGAGGAGACAACGGTGGGGCTTTGGCTTAGGCTAGAATCCTTGTACATGACGAAGTCGGTGACGAATCGTTTGTTGTTAAAGAGCAAGTTGCACGATCTTAGACTTGAGGAAGGGAGTTCACTCAAGTCACATCTTGATGAGTTTGACTCCATAGTCATGGACTTGAGCAATCTTGATGTTTCTTTGGATGATGAAGATCTTGCCATCAAGTTGCTATGTTCTTTGCCCAAGGAATATAAGCATTTTAGAGAGACGGTCTTGTATGGGAAGGAAGTCATTACTCTTGAAGAGGTCAAGGGAGCCTTATTGCAAAGGGAGTTGATTGACAAACAATTGACCAAGGGTGATGATGGATCACAAGGGGAAGGACTTGTGGTGAGAGGAAGGTTCAAGGGCAGCTTTGGGGAAAATAAACCCAAACATGGCAAGTCTAGATCAAAGTCTAGACAAAGAAGCGTAGTATGTTACAATTGCAAGAAGAAGGGTCACTTCAAGCGATTTTGTCCGGAGTTGAATAAGGGCAAAGGGAAGTGGAATGGGAATGGATCTACTTCTCATGAGACGGCGGCCGTGGTTCATAGGAGCGACGATGGGGATTATAGTGATGATAGTCCAATCCTTCTTGCGGTGGAGTCGGGGGACAAGTCTAGGGATCAATGGATCCTTGACTCGGGGTGTTCTTACCATATCACCCCTAATAGACATTGGTTCACTACATATGAGGGAGTGAACGGGGGTGTAGTACTCATGGGGAACAATGCCTCATGCAAGGTGGTGGGCATTGGTTCCGTTAGGGTGAGGATGTTTGATGGTATAGTACGCACGTTGAGCAATGTGAGACATGTACCCGATATGAAGAAGAACTTGATCTCCTTGGGTGCCTTAGATAGTAATGGGTGTAGGTGCATTCTTGAGAGGGGTGTACTTAGGGTTACCTTGGGGGCACAAGTGGTCATGAAAGGCAAGAAAGTTGGGTCGTTATATGAGCTTAGTGGGTCGACGATTGAAGGAGCCGTGTGTGTTGGGTCTTCCATCAAAGAAGCGGATCATACCCGATTGTGGCATCTACGTTTGGGGCACATGAGTGAGAGAGGTTTGTTGGAGCTGTCCAAGAAAGGACTTCTTGGAAAGCAAGCTATAGGTGCCATGGATTTTTGTGAGCACTGTGTTCTTGGGAAGCAACGGAGAGTGAGCTTCAAAGCGGCCACTCATAGGACAAAGTCAACCCTTGACTATGTCCATTCGGATTTATGGGGTCCATCGAGGGTGCCATCCTTAGGCGGGTCTAGGTATATGCTTACTATTATTGATGATTACTCTAGGAAGGTGTGGGTGTACTTCTTGAAGAGTAAGGAAGGAGTCTTTGATGAGTTCAAGGCGTGGAAAGTCATGATAGAGAAGCAAACCGGGAGGCAAGTGAAACGACTTAGAACGGACAATGGGCTGGAATTTGTGAAAGAAGAATTCACAAGGTTTTGCAAGAAAGCGGGAATTGTTCGACATAGGACTTGCGCCGGTAGACCGCAACAAAATGGGGTGGCGGAACGGATGAATAGGACACTCCTTGAGAAGGCTCGGTGTATGTTGTTTCATGCCAACATGAGTAAGGGATTTTGGACCGAAGCGGTCAAAATGGCGGCATTCTTGGCAAATAGATCACCTAATACCGCTCTTGAGTTGAAGACGGCGGAGGAAGTGTGGTCGGGATCACCGGTGGACTATTCCGGTATTAGAATTTTTGGATGCCCCGCTTATGCGCATGTGAATGAAGGGAAGTTGGAGCCTAGAGCCAAGAAATGTATTTTCTTGGGGTACACGGATGGCGTCAAGGGTTATAGGCTATGGGATCCTAGCACATCAAAGATTATCACAAGCCGGGATGTCACTTTTAATGAATCGGTATTTCTTCATGTGGAAAGTGCAAAGAAAACGCCCAAAGAAAGTTTGAAAGAAAATTGTGATGATCAAGAAAAGGGTGTTGATGAGGTTCTTGATGATAGTGTTGATGAGATGACACCTCAAGCGGGTGGAGATGCTCCTTCCACAAACTCAAGGAGGGAGCCATCGCCAATTGTGCAAACCACTAGCATTGCACAAAGACGTCCTAGGAGGGAAATAAAAGCACCCTCTAGGTTGGGATATGAGGAAGGAGATTTTGATTGGGTGAAGAAGAGATTGAAAGGCCCGGTGGAGACTCCAAAGAATATGGATTTTGAGGATATGGCTGCCTATGCTCTTTTGGTGGCTAATGAGGTGATTGATTTGGAGCCTTCCTCATATGAGGAAGCCATGGAGTGCAAGGACTCCGGAAAGTGGCTTGGGGCGATGGAAGAGGAGATGCAATCTTTATTGAAAAATCAAACATGGGTGCTTGTGGAAAAACCAAAGGGTAAGAAGCTTGTTGATTGCAAATGGATATACAAATATAAAGAAGGTATTCCGGGGGTTGAAGAAGCAAGGTGCAAAGCAAGATTGGTAGCACGTGGCTTTAGTCAAGTACCGGGAGTGGACTACAATGAAATTTTCTCACCGGTGGTAAGACACACATCTATACGTATCCTTTTATCTCTTGTTGCTTTGTTTTATTATGAGCTAGAGCAAATGGATGTAAAAACAGCGTTTTTACATGGAGAGTTAGATGAGGAGATATACATGAGGCAACCGGATGGATATATTGTGGAGGGGAAAGAAGACCATGTGTGTTTATTAAAGAAGTCTTTATATGGGTTAAAACAGTCCCCTAGACAATGGTATAGACGGTTTGATAAATGTATGCTTGATCATGGGTTTATTAGAAGTGAATACGATAGTTGTGTGTACATAAAAGATGTGGGAAAAGGGTCTTTGTTATATCTTTTGCTTTATGTAGATGACATGCTTATTGTGGCAAAAGACATGTTTGAAATCAAGAAGATTAAAGAAATGTTAAAGGGTGAGTTTGAAATGAAAGATTTGGGAGCGGCAAAGAAAATTCTTGGTATGGAAATTAGTAGAGATCGTGATAAAGGGAAATTGTTCTTGTCTCAAGAAACATATGTGAAGAAGATCTTGGAAAGGTTCCATATGGAAGATGCCAAACCAATGTCCACACCTT
The DNA here is from genome assembly GCA_019776075.1 of Amaranthus palmeri. Classification (NCBI taxonomy): domain Eukaryota; kingdom Viridiplantae; phylum Streptophyta; class Magnoliopsida; order Caryophyllales; family Amaranthaceae; genus Amaranthus; species Amaranthus palmeri. Next base: position 408,735 of record JAAKBH010000329.1, read on the forward strand.
TGACATTGCAAACCAAGGTGTCTAAGGAAGATTGTCCTAAGACCAAAGAAGACAAGGAATTTATGTCTTCCGTGCCATATTCTAGTGTAGTTGGGAGTATCATGTATGCCATGGTGTGTACTAGACCGGACATTGCTCAAGCCGTAGGTCTAGTAAGTAGATACATGGCAAATCCGGGGAAAGCTCATTGGCTCGCTGTCAAAGGGATTCTTAGATACTTATGTGGAACTACTAGTGTTGGTATTGAATATGGGAGGAGTAGTGAGGGCCTTCAAGGGTATGTAGATGCTGATTTTGGTGGAGATCTTGACCATAGGAAATCTACATCCGGGTATGTGTTTTGTCTTGGAGGAGCGGCTATTAGTTGGAGGTCTAGTTTGCAAGGTGTAGTGGCTCAATCCACTACGGAAGCTGAATATATATCGGTTTCGGAAGGCTTCAAGGAAGCTCAATGGCTTAAGGGTTTTGTAAGTGAACTAATGATGGAAGAATGTGTGCCTACGGTATATTGTGATAGCCAAAGTGCAATTGACTTGGCATCACATCAAAATTGCTACTATAGGAGAACAAAACACATTGAAATTAAGTACCATTACATAAGAGACATCATAGAGAAAGGTAAGGTACTCTTAGACAAAGTTCACACGGAGGATAACCCGGCGGATATGCTTACTAAACCGGTTCCTACTCCAAAGTTTGAGCATTGCTCAAACTTGATTGGTTGCGTTTGATTTTTTGCGCAAATCTCCCCTTGGGAGGGAGATTCACCTCTTTGAAGAGGTGGAGACTCATCTTGGTTGAAAAGATGAGGGTCAACATGAATGAGTATTAAATCTTGATTGTTGTTGTGATGAAGATTGGATTTATGTTCGTCACGGTGGAGAATTGTTATATGTGGTGACTCAATAGCAATCCAATGCTTGGTATTTTCATGGTTGTTACATGGGTTGAAATGTTGAACAAGTGTTGAATGATAATATGAACAAGCAAGAGTTGGTCAGAAAGCTGCTGGAGCTCGCTCGACCATGTTGCTCGACCATGGGCCTTGGCTCGACCCAGTCGAGCAGGAGATCAGAATGGAGTCAGTAGCTTCTGATCTCCTCGCTCGACCCTCTGCTCGACCCCCTCTGGTTTGCTCGACCCGGTCGAGCGAAGACACGGGTTTATTCTGTTTTAAGCGGCTGTTTTATAACGGTTCAAGAATGGGTTCAATTACTTCTTGTTTTGTTCAAAGCCTATATAAGGCTTGTGTAATCACTTGTAAACATAATGTAAGATCATTTGCTTGTACAATTGGGTTTGAGTGGAGTGCCACAAAATACTTAGGTTTTAGTGAGAGGTTTTGGGGTCTTTTGATCAATTCTCTCTAAGTTGATCATCCTAAGGGATTCTTGTGTACAAACATCAAGTGAAGCAATAATACTCATTCAATTGTTGACAAGGGTGGAGTTTTTTATCACATTATCACATTGATATTGTGGTTTTCTCCACCTCCCAAAATTTGTGTGTCTTCTCTATTGTTTTTTTGTGTTCTTTATCTTTATTATTGGACTTTCTTGATTGTGTTTTGGTACTCTAATCCTAACATCTATGCTGTGACTATTTTAAGTTGCCAAACACGACATCTTGCTATAGACCGTCTATAAAATAGACAAGTGTAAATGAACCAGTCCACAACTCAAAACAAATATCTGAATGGTCAATTGGTTATGGGCTGGGCTGCTGAGAGTGTCGTCTATGCCATAGACGGTCTCTCAGGAGACCTTTCTGAATATCAAAAACATGTTTTCTTATATCACAAACTATAAAATTAAATTAAACTACATAAAATTATATTAAAGTGAGTAGTATGTGAGTTTATTTCAATCAAACAAAGATAAACTACTTAATAATAGTTGAGAAATATATGCCCAATTGCATACTACACTGAGCATTAGCCTACATTTTCTCTATTCATCTCATCTACAAATACAAATAAAAATACAAACTCATTTGATCTCATCCACACTTCTTTCGTCTATTTGTTTTTGACTTCTGTTTCATTTACTCCCAACATCTTTCTTGTAGTGACACCCAAAGTATATTCATGACTCGTGAGTGTCCAACTCCGAGTCATGAGTGTCCAACTCCGAGATCAACTACTTGAGGCGAATGTTGTGTTTGGATGGAAGAAACCGAGGAAAAGAAAAGAGAATGAAATAAAGGGAAAATAATCGGAGGGAAAATCTTATTTACATTTCGAACGGAAAGCGTTTGTAGAAATAAGTGCTACACAATGATAGTGCCATAATTGTACACCCCCCACATTTAAAGGTACCCTTCTAGCAAACCCTCTGATGAAAGCAACAAATTGTATGTAACCTGACACGACTCTTATAATCAGCAAACTGTAAAGATTTCCTTCTTACCTTTTCTCATCTGCTCGTAAATCACGAGAATCCATTGATAAACCCTTTATACGTAGGAACAAAAGAATAAAAGCTGCAGCAGAAACTAGACAAGAGTATTGAATTACAAGTAGATCCCTGAGCAATCAAGAACCCAGAACACTTCCTTATTTGAAAATTATTTTTTAGATAAAATAAATCGCTTCTTTCATGCTTCGCTGATCGGAGAAAACACTTTAAAGCATTTTCGATCAGATGTCCTGCTCTTCAGTGACAAGATCACATAGCAAAAATAGAAGTTGGGAATACAAAACTGAAATTTATAAGAAAATCAATGCCTTTTCAATGTTCAAAATGGAGAAGAAAAGCCGAACTGCACACCAGTTTTTCCATGATCATGCTCTAATCGCTTAACTATGTGGCAGTAGTTGACCTATACAATGAGAAGCAAGAAAATAAAGATCATTATTAACTATAAGGCGTGCAAAATCTGAGGATAAAGAAAATATACTAACCTCTAGCCGGAATAGTTTAGTGGGAATAATAATTCCACAACCAACAGTAGTTCGAAAAGATTGCATGAAATTTTGCATGGAGAATTTCTGCCATTCATTCTCTGTTAATTTAACAAGATTTCCAGAGGCAGCAAAGATATGACCATGGATCCCAGCATCCTTGAGAACTTTCAGCGGAAGATCAAATGAAAGGTCAGCAAATGCAGAGACAGCAAGATCTCCTCCTAGAGCATCCCTCTCAACAGCAGCACCGGAATCATTATCGGGTTTGTCTCTGGTTGATCTACGTGGTTCTGTAGGTCCAAGTCCTCTACACTTAAAACCCAACAAAGAATTTGGCCCTGACAAAGAGCAAACTGGTGAAGTATTGCCTCCCATGAAGAACCTATCGGGCAGGGATGATGGTCTGTTCAAATATCCCCTTCCCCATGGAAAGATAGCACCGGCTGAGAGCCCAATATTAAGTGCCGTGTGATTAAATCCCAACGGTAGTGCATAACGGAAATCAAACTCCTGAAAGTAAAATAGATGTCTTAGTTTAGTCTAGAATTGCAGATCTGCAGATAATCATGATTGACATGGACCAATCACATCTGTCAAAAAAGCTTATAGCATAGACGAAAACATGAACAAAACTTTCGTACCTTGATTGTCTAAATTCTTATAATGACAGTAATTTACTCATATAAGTCTATCATTGTTGCTGGAAATTAGCAGAAACATCATTACCTCATAGTCAGCAAACAAAGGGAAAATAAATCATAGTTTTGAGTGTCGAAGTCATATATCAGGGGCATACAACCAAAAATCTTCTAAAAAGGAGCTAAATATACCAATTATAAGGGTAAATTTATGATTTGCATGTCAAGGCACAGGAAACCTACAAACCATACAAGCTTGGATAACCATAGCAACACTTAACATAAAGTTTCAGGAAAATATTGGGTGCATATGTCACTATCTCACTTAAAACTACCATGACATTCTACAAAGCAAGTCCTTAAAAAACAACAAAGTTAATTGACAATCACCAATCAACACTCAATTATATTTCATAGCATTGCTAAAAGCTCATTCCTGCTATTATCATCCAAAAAATTTTAGCTTCTCCCTTTCAATAAATACAATATCACAAAGCCACAGGTCCATGAATGTAAGAAAGCCTGAAACATAACGAGCGGGCTCCTAGTGAGGACCTAGATTAAATGATATGACTACAGAGAAGCAAAAGCTCAGAGGCACATAAAAAACTAATCATAATTTGAAATTTCAAATCAATTCAAGCACCATACAAACAGTTCCAAGTTTCAATATAAGAATAACACCATACCTGCCGCAGGAAACGTGCACTCCGACTATCAGGACTCAGACCAGTTAAAAAGGTAGTAAAACTATAAGCATGTCCGCTAGTAGGCCTCAAAACAGAATCCCTCTTATCAACTTTAAATGTGTACTTCAACGAAGACAACAAACTGTGCCCTAGTTGTCTCCTTACTGATTCACCAGCCAATTGTGATGGATCTGTTAAGGTGCGCCAAGTCAAGTTGTATACCAACTCGTGATTCCTTGTTGATAGTAGACCAAGACCAAAGCCTAGTCCTTGTTCTTTGTAAGAGGAAAACTTAATCCAGTCTTGGGAAAATAGAGATGCTCGAGCAAAAACTGGTGACGGCCAATGTCTGATTCTGGGCAGTGAAACCCCAGCACTCACATCTGTTGTCTGATCCCATCCATAAGAAACAGATCCATCCCAAATATCAGCATGACCAAGCAGATTCTTCAGCTTCAAGGTTCCGTCGATAGACCAAGATCTAGCCTATTAAAGAAAATGTCAGGATCAGTAACAGCATAACACAATCGCACAAGCAGCAGGAATCAAACACCGCAGGAAAGCGGATCATTATGGAAGAAATGAATAGTGTGTCAAAGCCATACACACATAATTAATGCTATGAATCTTCTCAAATCATACACCATTATTTTTCAAAGCCTTTCTATCTGGAAAATACCAGGTAGAAAGGTCACAGGACCTCATTTTTATGACATTTGGAAAGTATCATATACATAATATAATCCATCCAGGAAAATTTATGAGTCTTATGACCATGACATTAAAAAAAATGATGTGTCTTGTACTCTTGTGTGTCTTCTAAATCATGTGTTTCTTGTTTATGACCATGAAGTTAATTTAGAGTAAAGGGTTCCCAAATCATACAATAGGGTCCTTTTTAAAAATCTAAAAATGTCATGGTCATAACTCAAGATATTTATGTGGTAAAGTTGAAAGCATCATTTAACAAGGATTTAAAACAGAATTAGCAACACCTCTAATTGGAACATAAGTCATAACCCACGTATAAAGTATGCAACTTTATCTTCTATACTTTAGCACAATTCAAAACGGCTGTCATATTTAAGCTCACAAATAAACCCAATTGCTCCATCTAAATCCTCCTGATCAACCATTCATGTCAAAGAAACTAGAGCACTAGTAGAATATATATCAACTCTAGAGTCTTAATAACACTATAGAATGACTATGTCTCGCCTTCATCAAATGCACAAATGTATTATCCTATAGTCCCAGGAAATTGCAATTAGTTCAACCTAGCTCGTTACACCTGAATTCAAACCAAAAGGACCTAGTTTCTAGCCATCATTTATTACGTTGGTTTTTTTGGAAAAGATTTTGGCATTATTGTTGTTAATGTATTAATTATTAGAAAAGGGGAACAGACTATTTGCCAGATCCCAGTCCCATAATAGCCTGTTAAATATCTAAATAATCGAAAAGAGCACTCCATGTAACTTACATAGGAAATTCTGACTTTTTCTTCCTGCCTTGAATCTCGACCAAAAAAACTGTAGAAGTCTAAGCACTAACTAGTAAAGCTTTTAAATCCTTTATGTATTATACTCTTATACTTCAATATGCTAACCACAACAGAGTAAGCTACAATGCAGCCAGAAAATAACTCTGTCATAGTACTAGAAAATAACAATACTGAAGCAATGGATTTCTTTCCAAAGTGTAAGAGTTTAAGTAATCTTTTTACTCAATAGTTTACACTGTATTAAAAACTGTTCACTATATTTGGTCAGCTATATTCCAGTTACTACAGCAGGATAAGCCACTAACCACAACAGAGTAAGCTACATTGCAGCCAGAAAACGCAAAAGGAAAGCAGGCTCATTGCAACTCTTTATAGTGTTTCATGAAGGGCATTTACAGGATATGGTTGGATAGAAATAACAGAAAATTAATAAGTAAAAATCCAGAAAATTTTCAGAGATATATTGTTTTAAGGTATTAAGTCGATGCCTGAAATAGTGAGACCAGATTTGATGTTTCAGCAATGAGCCAGTGACACCAGCTTTAATTTTTCAGCAGTGAGATTCTTTTTGTTACATTTTACTTATAAATTTTTTGTTACCTACGAACAAGACGGATATCAAACACATCCCTTCCTAAAAATGTGGTTTCCTGGTTATTGGCATTGCTGCTATTTTGGAGGGTTCTAAGATTGTAGAGTGTTGCTATAGACTACAGTGTAAGCTTTTAAATTATTGATATTGATAAAATTTAAATTAACCAAAAAAAAATACCCACATTAATCCAAGTGACTATATTAGTTATCAAATTGGCAATTAATTTTAAAAATGTGTCTAAACATAAATGTTCATTCTTGAATGTTTAGGAGATAGGTCCACTAATACAAAAAGTATATGCCATCACCATTTCCAAATAAATACCTCTAACTCTAGTTTCTCAAAGTCCACAGCTTGTAACTTTCAGGTTTTTAAACAAGCCAAAACTCTACTATGGTCAAAAACAACATTAGGTTAGACAGTTTAAGGTAGCTTTAAATGGTAGGACAGTGACTATATTTTTAGAGAAATTAGTAGATGTTATTTAAGAGGTAACTATAAGAGCTAGTTTTACAAAACCGTAATTTCTAAATGACAACAGCAACAATGCAAAGATTGGGGTCGGCTACTACATGAATCAATATAGTAGTTTCATTGGTTGTCCATATGAATTCTTGTTTTCCATTCATTTCAATTTTCTACCATCTCAATTTATAAGTCTCAATCCTTCATAACTCTTTCTACTCTTGTCCTCAAGGACATCTTCGCTCTTGCCCTCTTTTTAAGTCCCCCAAGTTTTAATTTTCTTACCTTCCTTACTGGTTCACTAATACCCTGCCTTTGCACATACTCAAACAATCTAAAACGATTCTCTTACATTTATTCCTCAAAATTTGCAACTTCAATATCATTTCTTATATTTTCGTTTGGAATCCCTAAAAATATGCCTACGCATACGTCGAAGTATTTGCATTTCCGCTGCTACCATCTTCCCACTTCAATCCTTTACGTCAAAGTTGTACTTTATACACTCCATCTAACTCCGACCTAATTCAAAATCTCGTGATTCCAACTCTTCTCTCCATTGTTCTAACTTAGCATTTACCGTCCCATCCCCTAAAACAATATCGTTAGTATACAAACGTATGTCTCCTAGTAACAATTGAGTTATCTCATCTAAGCTGCAAAAACAAGGACTTAGGGACGAGCCTTTGTGAAGGCCAATTGTGATTGGGAAATCACAGTTGCCCCTTCACATGTCTGGAACATTTAACTTCACTTCTCGAAACATATCTTGCACTATATTAACTTATATTTTGGGAATACCCTTCTTTGTCATTGTCCACCAAAATACTTATCTTGGTACCTTGTCATAATCTTTTTCCCAGTCAATAAAAATATGTGCGAGTCTCTTTTTCTAGACCTACAGTATTCCATTATTTGTCTCATAAGATGTATGTGTCTATTGTAGATCTTCTTGGCATAAATCCACAAAGATTTTTATCTCTATCACTCTTTCCCATAACTTAGATTTGAAACAACGATTAAAGTTAACTACAATAGTCGAACATCTACAAGGATACAACAACTAAAAACTACTTCAATCAAAAAAGGCTAAATAATTATCATGACCATTCCAATTTAGACAACACCAAACTTTCTTACATATGTACATTATTTCGACGGGACCAAAAATTTATAATTCTTTGATTTCGGATTATAATGGACAAAGGTAAAGTAGCTCATTAAATCATGTGCACTTCTTATTTACATGAAATTGCACATGACGTTTACTACCAAGGATCAATTAGAAACAACCTCTTTGTTAGTTTAATTATTAAAGGTGAGGTTACGTACATATGACCCTTCCAAACTCCACCCTAGCCCCTAGGTGGAAGCAACTTAATAGCATTTCGATAATGGAATATATACTATGCTTCCTTACTTCTTTTACACAATCACCACGAAGGCAATTATGTCCTAACATAACAATCTTACAATCAAAACCTTGAGCCATAGACCCATAACCATACAAATATTTTCAACCACAAAGTCTTAACTCTTAAGCAAATCAACATTCCAAGTTCTAACAAACACATTGTTCAGGGTTTAGTCATGTCTTACACAAGTCATAACTCAATTCCACACCCCACATTTCACATTGAATTACTAATCTCCTTGTGAATAGCAAAGCAAAAAGTGGAATCATGGTTAGCGTGGACTATTTTTGGGCATTTTGAGCAAATATTTGGGTCACTAGGAGCAAATGCCGAGTAAAAAAATGACTTAGCTTGCATATTATGTCACACTTAGCATATAAGTATATTGCCACTGCCTCCGAACTGAGTAAGCTTGACATAAATAGTATTACATTCAATAACATTCACATCAAACAACAAAAATAACAATTCAAAGGCATCTAAATAATACTTCACAAAATAACATAATCAAATTCTCAAATATCAAATCGAAGTAAGAAAGCTATACCCCAGGCTTAGTGTAAACACCAATTTCACCAGTAACCGGACGCGTAGTCTCCAAAACCTCAACAATAACATTAGCAGTGCCAGGCAACTCTTTAGGTCCAGAATCAATGGTGAAATTAACCGAATCAAAAATATCCAACTGCCGAAGCTTTAAATTCGCAATTGCAGCAGCTTGAAAGATCTCTTGCAAAGTAGAAGCTTGTTTCAATTCATCTAAAATCTCTGCTTCAATTACAGAATCTTTAGTCTTCAAATTCCCCTTAATAACCACATCATGAACTCTTAGGGCAATCGGTTCCGACCTCACTCGGTTGACAAGCTTTGTCATTTTATCCTTAATTAATGCATCATTTGGTTTCATCTTCGATGAAAAAGACCCTTTTTCTTCATCATCGTCTTCATCAATGGCGTCGTCGTCTTCTTCCTCTTCTTCTTCGTCGTTTTCTTCTGGCTCCTCGTCAATATCGCCATTGTTGATATGAGTAGCTTGGGGAATCGGGGGTTGATTGTCGAGGTCTTCGGTTTCAACCGCCATTGTTGTGGATAGAGGAAGAAAAGAGATTGAAATGGTGGTGGCGTGAGAGTTCAAAACTGGGAAAGACGGAGAGATTCTGGGTTTACAGGTTTACACAAACAAGTACCACTTTTACTAAAATAATTTTTAGAAAAATTTGTTGTAAATAATCTAATCTATTTTTTATTACTTGTCACTAAATTTTGTATTTTTTTTTTTTTAAAAATTATCTAGATTAATTTAAATTATTCACGATTTTCTTACTATAATTCCACCTATTGATTAACCATGAATAATCCCGATTTTGAGGTTTTTCGGCGACCGGATGACTTAAGAAGGCAAGTTTTATTTTAAAAAAAATAAATTAAAATAAAATGTTAAAAAAATATTCATAAAAATTTATGATTTTTTTATTATTTGAATTTTTATGTAAATTTTCGAAAATATTTTCTAATTTTAAATTAATATTTGATATATTTATTTGGTGAATTACGTACTATAACAGGTTATCGGGTTACCCAAGTTTACTCTAGGAAAATACCCATCAAAAATGGGATTATTCATAATAGGTGGGATTATTGTAGGAAAATCATGAATAGTTTGGATTATTAATTTTTCTTTTTTTTGTGTTAATTTTGTAAAAATTCAACCTTTGTTTTCAATTTGTTGCTAATAGACCCTTCGAAATATAACATGCTATATTAGGTAACTCTCATCTTCTTTCTATTATAATAATCCAACCTATTTCACCTTACATGCCAATAATTCTACCTTTTGAATTTTTTTTAATAATCCAGCCTTTGTATGCATTTTGTTGCCACCGGACCCTTCAAGAAGCTAAAATACTCAAAATCTCCTTGCCACTAATTTATAATAATCCAACATATATCATCAATACATATTGAGTCTCTTTTAATATCTTTAACACATCCTCTTCAATTATTTCCAAAAATCCACAATTTTTAAAATACTTACGGCCCGTTTGGTTAGTGGTACTAAATGGTGGTAATAGGAATGAATTATAGTGTAAATTTTCATCAAAACTTTCATGTCATTCCCATGGTAATGAAACTTTGATCACAAAATAATTTTTTTATTAACAAATTTCCATTACCATCTAATACCACCTCTCCCAATGGTAATGCATTGGAATGAATTTTATGAACAAAATGAGATGATTGAAGGTTGCCAAGCATGGCCATCAAGGTAGTCATGAGATTTTTCAACCAAAATTACACTAGTATTTCATTCCCATTACCACTGTTTATTGCCACTTATCAAACGGGCCGTTAATGTTCTTTGGCACTAATTAAAAGAGGTATTTTACTTTCAAGGGAAGTGAAATACATAACACTATTATTAATTTTTTATAATATTTTAACGTGTTAAATTGAACTTGAGAAAAATAATATATAACGGGTTGGGTGTGGGTCAGCGAGTCGGGTTAAGCGTGTCGGATTTTTGAACGCCCTATTTGATGGTATATGTATGTATAGACAATTCACTAGTGCAAAAATGACTTTATGTAACACATAATTGTAACACATTTTGATATCAAACTTCTTAAGAATATTATGTAACACTTTTGTAACACTTTATCTTTAAGTAACATAATCATGTAACACTTTTAAAATTAGTAACACTTATATGTAACACTTTCAAATGTGGTAGCACTAATATGTAACACTTTAAAATTGGTAACACTTGTATGTAACACTTTAATAATTGGTAACACTTATATGTAACACTTTAAAAATTGGTAACACTAACATGTAACACTTTATAAATTGGTAACACTTGTAAGTAACACTTTAATAATTGGGCACACTTATATGTAACACTTTAAGAATTGGTAACACTAACATGTAACACTTTAAAAATTGGTAACAATAACTAATATGTAACACTTTTTACATTACTAACCCATTTGTAACATTGTTTTACTTATTTATTATATTTTTTATTTGGAAAATTTGCTCAAAATAATCCCAACTATTACCCGTTGGCCAAAAATAATCCCAACTATCGTTTATTTTTTAATAATCCCAACTATTCACTTAATTTGTTGAAAACTTACCCACCTCCTTTTTAATGGGCTATAACATGTAACTTTTCCGCCTTTTTCTTTCTTTTTTGATTAATAGATGAAGGGAAAGAGTTATTTTGAATAGTTAAGTAAAAAAGAAAAGAAAAATAAGTGAAAAAGTTACTTGTTCCGGCCGGTAAAAAGGGGTGGGCATGTTTTCAACAAATTATGAAAATAGTTGGGATTATTAAAAAATAATTGATATTTGGGATTATTTTTGGCCAACGGGTGATAGTTGGGATTATTTTGAGCAAATTTTCCTTTTTATTTTTGAAATAAAATTGGCAAAATAAATTTTGAATTTTAATTAACATAATATTTTTAAAATATTGATATCAGTCCCAAACTATTTTTGAATATACTATATTATTCAAGCTATGGCAAATTAATTTTTCAAAATTTAAAATTATTAATTAATTATCCAAGTTAACTTTTAATGATGTAGATTAAGATTATATACTATGGTATGTGTTTATAGTTATTTGCAAATGGGAATATATCCATTTGATTTCATAACAAATCACTAATATCATGCATCTCAGTTGGCAGTGGATGCAAATCAATTTCAGAGGCACTGGGGCACACAGACTGCGTGCTCGATTCCTATAAGCAGCAATTAATTGCAAAATTTTAGTTTTTTTAAAGTGTTACATTAGTTTAATTGATTTGAAAAGTGTTACCTAAAATGAAAAATATGTTACCTAATTCTCAGCAAAGTGTTACATAAAGTAGTTCAAAGTGATACATTATTGAAAAGTGTTACAATAGCTTAATTGATGGGGTGAAAAAGTGATACCTAATTAGAAAAAAGTGTTACAAAAGAAATGATAAGTAACACTATGAAAATGATATATATGCAAAAAAAGTGTTACCTAAAGTTATTTAATATAACACTTTTAAAAGTGTTACTATATGCATGTAAAAGTGTTACCTAAGAGAATAGGTAACACCGCCAGATGTAGCATCCAAAAATGTGTTACCTTAGGTCTATAGTAACACTTTTAGCACTTTAGGTTACACTTTAAGGGTGTTACCTAAAACCAATTATGTAGTAGTGATTACTATTTACTTTATGCAATGATCAACTTCATAAGCTTGAAAATCAATAGCAATTTCATTTAGTTCCATGAAAAGGTTCATTGGCAACAAACAAAAAATAAAGGTTAGATTATTGAACAAAATTTTAAAGGTGAGATTATTGGTAGGTAATGAAAAATAGATTGGATCACTAGAAGGAAGAATATCAGAGGTAATCTGATATAATAGGTCCTTTCTTTGAGGGTCCATTGACAATAAATTGAAATCAAAGGTTGGATTATTAAAAAAATTTCAAAAGGTTGGATTATTGGCAAGTAATTTTAAATAGATTGGATATTTCACAACAATTTTTCCAATTTCTTACAAACTTAAGTTTTTTAAAAATTCACGTGGTAACTCTAATGTTTACTTAATTCGACTTCCGTGACCTTTTTACCCAAAATTGTTTGAAAATGTTAGTTTAGTAAGAACGCTTGTTTAACCCTTTTATTATATCTTTTTGCAACTTATATCTTTGTCAAAAATCTTAACTTTTCCTATCTTCCCCTAAATCACATTATTTCTTAAAATTCAAACCCTATAATCTAAAAAAAATATTACAAGCGTAATAGGCATGTTAGGGTTTATGTTTTGATGGAAATATAAGTTTTTGATGCAATTTGATTTAGTAAAAAGGTTAAATAGGCGTACATAAAACGTTATCCTTACTAAACTATTTTCAAACTGTTTTGGTTTGGTAAAAGGTCTCGAAAGATGAATTGGATAAACCTCCGGGTTACTACATGTATTTTTTGAAAAGCTTTAGTTACCACGTGGAAAAACCCAATAACTCATTGGTTACTTTTATTGACTTTTTTTTCTTGTTACGCATTTTTTTAGTTAATAATTATGAATTACCTAATTTTACATAACATCTTCATAGTTACATGACTTATTTACCTGATTCAAATAAAACTTATACAAACAACATACACTTTGAACTCATGAGATCAAACAAGTCGACTACAAAAAGCTAACAACAACGGTCATTAACTTAAAATATTTAGGAAAGTTTCACATTGTAACATAGAGATTTCGATTTTTCCATGTGGTAGAAACATAATTTTCTCGATCTACATGGTGATCCTTAACTTTCAATTTTTCTATATGATTAACAAAATTAAATACTTATTTCTAACATCATCATCATCAACCTAATATCCCGCTCGAAAATAGGGTTTAGATAAGGAAATGTGACGGTCAATCCATACTCGTATTCTCTCGAGAGGAAATACTAGAGAAATCATCATCATCATCATCATCATCATCATCATATCCAGTATTCCCGCTCATAGATATCTATGATCAGGGTCTGGGGAAAGAGGCTCGACGGCGTCTCATACCCATAAGAAAATAATACAGAAAAACGGTTCTTATTTCTAACAAATTGTCGAGTGTATATAGAAGTCTCACTCATCTTGTTCACTTCCCCTAATTTCAGTGAAGTTCTAAAAATGCGAGAAACAAATTTCCTCAAATCGAGTCTGATCATCGTACTCGTTCCTGCTACGATAATCGAAACATTCGCATTTAGTTGCAATTGGTGAATTTTATACCTTTCTTACAATTTTATCTTTTTGCTTTTGGATTTTAATTGATTTTAGGGTTTTTTTTGTTGAGTAGATGGATTATGCGAAGAATCGAGGTCTCAAGGGCTATGTTGCGGAATTTGGAGATAAAAAATTTGGATTGAAGTCTTGGAAGTTCGTTTTACCAAGCTTATGCCCTTTTGTATGAGAAGATGAAGACGTCTGAAGCTTTTGATAAAATGTATCGTTTGGGGATTAAAAGTAAGCGACACTATGATTTAACTATATGCAATTTCAATTAATAAAGTATAGAAAACATTTGTTGTATATACTAGATGCTAATTTTAGCTTAAGAGTTGCTTACTTGATTACTAATTTTTGATAAATAAGCTTTTGAGTCTTGAGATGAACATCAAAAATGGTAACTAACCAACAATGTTAAAAGCCATAATCCCAAAAGACGAGGGAGATGGTTCAGAACAATCATCCCTTCTGTTGTGGAATGGAGCTCAGTGAGCAAAGAAGAAATGCACTTAAGATTAAACCAAACAAGAACACAGACAAACAAATACAAACACACACAACACAATTGTTTAGTGTGATTTTTAATAAACAAATTGCTTTGTATCATTTTATGTTAACAAGTTATAATTATAACTCAATACAATCTCTTACAAACTCAAAGCATTTATTCACAAACTCAAACACCTTGAATGGTGTTTGTTCACACATTGCTCTTATTCTCTTTTGGTTATATAAATCCTAGAGTGAAGCTGTATTACTCATCCTCGCGTTTTCATGAGCTTTATACTTAATTTGGATAACAATGTAGGAGTGAAAGGAAAGGAAGAGAAGGGGAGGGCAACGGAAGGGGATATAAGAAAAAGTTTCCTTGTTTGATCCGGAGGGAAGAGAAATGAAAGGAAGAGAAAACTCCTTCCATATTTTTCCACTATTGAAGAGATTTGTTTGTTAATAACTTAATATAACTAAAGAATTAAATCCCTTTAAATTCCTTCCTTCTAAATCCTTCACCTTTAGAATTACTATTCAAACAAAGAAAAAAATACCTTTAAATTCCTCCCCTCTAAAATTGTTATTCAAACAAAGAAAAATATGTCCTTCAAAATTCCTCCCTTTTTGTTCCTTCAATCCAAACATAAGTGTTAGAGCCCTTCTTATAGTCCCTAATATTTGGAGGAATCAAGCCTCGAAAATAATGAACTTCGTGCGGGCTTGGTGCACAACACAAATTCTGATGCAATTTGCTCACTCGAACACAATGTTTCGTGTCCGAGCGCATGAGCAGCTTAACTGAGCAACCTTCTTCAAGGTTTCTGACCTTTTTCATGCCAGAAACAAGCTTGCTTGTCACTTTGTGAAGCTAGTCGCCTATCTCGCTCGTCCAAGCACAAACCTAACTCTTGTCTTTCTTTCTCTTACCTCTTTTGAGCTCTATATTGATCTTCAAAGTTCCACCATTAGCTTTAAAAGAACACCCTTTTGCCACTACTCTTTCTAGAGATATGAGGTTCCTACTAAACATGAGTACATACCTTATATCTTTGAACTTTCTCTTGTCTTCATCATGTGTTACAAGTTAGATTTGTTTGTTTAGCCATTTTTGATTAAACGAGGTGGTAAGTATCTGTCACCATGGTCAAGTGGATCCAACTGTTAATCTTAAAGGTTATGAAAGATATTAACCACTTATTTGGGAAGCCAACAGATTTTTTTCTGGACTGTCAGAAGGAAAAGGCAGGAAAAAATCAGCTGCCTCTGGTGAAAATGATATGGTGGGTATGTTACTTTCTGATGAAGCATTCATTACTCTGGAAGAGATTTGTTTATATATCATCGATCTCCGAAAACTGTTAATCTAAAATCAAAGGAACTCTACTTCTTTTTCAAACTGTCTTTGCTAAAGAAGCAATGGATGATATATAAACAAATTTCTTCAATATACCTCATTATTTTTAAACTACACAAGATCAAAAAGTTCTTGTATGTGGTCGATCTCCGTAAACTGTTAATCTAAAATCAATTGTTATTGTTCAGTTCGTGTATACTTTATATTTACAATTACAACTTTGATTGTATATATTTATCTTGAGTTATTGCGGATGATTTTTTCTATCAAGGGTCAATCAACAACAAACTCTTAGTTATCACTAGCAAGGGTAAGGTTGCGTGCATCCAACTCTCAAACCGCCCATAGATGGATTCATTTAATGGCATTAGGGAAGTGAAATGTTGTATTTATATGCATCCTTTTGACCAAATTTCTGCTTTCTCCTGTTTTTTTCAGAGCATAAGAAAACTAAAGAAAACAAGAATTGTTCATCATTAGCTGAGTTCATTGAAGAGTAGAAAAATGGTTCTCATGTTTCACAAGAACCAACAAGTTAAATGCATGAATACATAGAGGAATTTCATTCTACAACAAATTACACTCCAGGAGGTTCTGAGCATGTGCAACATGCCCGACCGCTCAAGGCCCTTGAAAAAAGCAGCCTCAAATGTTAAACAACACATAATACACTCAAGTATTACAATACAAGTAGGTGTTAGATTGTTCACAGGGTCTTAAAATTATACGTCAATTTTCGCTCCGCTTCTGATTACACTCAGTATAGGTTTGGCATACAGTACTCAGGACGGAAAGCCAAGGGACCTGCAGCATAGATCACAGCCTCATAACCCTTATTCATAATCTTCTTCTTCTCATACCGAAGTGCAGCTCCATTAACACCATAATTAATGTTAGTAAAAACATCACACTCATCAATGGGGGAAGAAACCAGCTTCACAACACAAGCTTGCAGGGGATGATCAAGAAGCTGATGTCTCATCGTGAATCCATCAAGTTTCGCGTAAAAGTAGCCTCCACTGTCAGTACTGTAAGTCTTGTAGTAGCTGATTCTGTCCTTATAGTTCCTGCAAAGGACCCCAATTTTAGCACCCTCGATGGGTTTAGCCTCATCAAGTGACCACGAACCCGAGTGCTTGCAGCTTTGACAGTAAACTATCCCTTCAACGACAACATTTGCTGTCGTTTTTGGTGGTGTATGGACCATATGGTGTGGTTTAGGATATGGTTTTGTTGGTGATTCATATTCATTTGCTGTTGAATAAGGAATGGATATAGCTATCAGAAGAACTGATAATAGAAATAAATTTTGAGCTCTTTTCATTTTTTTTTTTTTTTTGTTGTTTTTTTTGACAGGATTTTGGTGAATTTTGGTGGGTTTTTTTTTTTTTTTGCTTTTTTGGGGTTATTAAGAGGATTATTTAGGGGTATTTATTTATATTAGAAGAATTGGAATTATTTTTGTAAAATTATACGTGGGTGTCACACAGGTGAAAGTCAACTGTGTTATTAAAATTCAGAAAATGATTGTGGACATGCAGGCAACTACTGCAGTTAGCCGGCAGCAGGATTGTAAGAGAGGAGATCGGCTAAAAATTTATGTAATAATGGTTCTCGTTAGACCTGTCAAATTTTGATTCGACTTGAAAACCTGATTGAATTTAACTTAATCAATACCTAATCGACCTGAGCCGATTACAAAAAAAATTAGTGAATTTTAAGTTTTGAATCAATATTTTCGAGTTATAACCATTTATTTTGTTCGTCAATTATTATTTCTTTAAGTTGGTACTTCACAATTATAATGTTTTAAGTTATTTTTGGGGCAATACATATGGAAAACCTATTTTGATTCGGCTTAAAACTTGATTGAATCTAGTCTAATCAATACCTAAACTATCCGAGCTATTTTTCAAATAAATTAGTGAATTTTAATTTTTGAATCAATGTTTATATGTTATAGCCATTTGCTTTTTCGTCAATTATTTTATTTAAGTCAATACTTTATAATTATAACATGCAAAGCTAATTTGGGGCAATATATATAAAAAACTAATTTGTTAGAAAAAAAATTACATACTAACAATTAGACAGTGTATTAAATTAATCATTAATCATCACTCGTATATTTTTTTTATCTTTCTACTTGGATTGTGAATTATACTTGTTAAATGAAGCTACTTGTAGACTATATAGAGTGGTCTTATCTTCAAGTTAAATATATAAATTTTTGATAATGAAACACAATTTAAATTTAAAGAGAATTGATTTCTTTATATATATTTGAATTTCCTAGATATTGGTCTATAAAGAAGAAGAGCTCTTCATAAGAGCAACATGAGATTATCAGCTAGGGACGAATCTGGAATACTAGTATAATTTAGGTCAAGAATACTCATCGCTACATATGAATAAAACCAACTCGATTGGTTATATGCTACATAATTCAATATTAATATGGGTTTTAATCAAATGACTTGAGATATGACCTAAGCAGACCCAAACCTAAATTTCACCGACCAGGCTTCAACTATTCAATTCTTTTTTGAACCACCAAATGTACGGCATCGAGATTTATGAACCTTGCAAACTTTAACATGCTAAATTTGTACAATAACAAGTGAGAAAATCATATGTTGCCAATTTACATTCCCAAGCCAGGCTTGAATTGTATCATCTAGGCTCCGTTCATCGAACGAACATCAAGCTCGGCCCACCAAAGGGAGGAAAATCGTGGGGCGGCTTTATCTTGAGTAATCCCGGTTACTTCCTTCAGTTTCACCGTAACATCTCTCATTGTTGGTCGATTTTGTTCTGAATGAAGACACTTTCGGATAATATCACCAAGTTTATCGAGTTGTTCGGTACTAAAATGTAACATAGGATCAACCAAGTCTTGAAGAGATTTCTGCCCACTCATGTACTCCGACACCCAATCATCGAGTGAGTTTTTATCTAACGACTGAGGAATCCGTCCTGTCATCATCTCGAGAAGAACCAAGCCAAAGCTATAAACATTGCTCTCGGGACTGATTGATGTCGTATTCAAAGTGCTTACACAGTTTGTCATAGGCTGAAGCCGCGGAGCAACCACTTCATTCCAGATACAAAAATCGGACAATTGTGTAGCGTAATCTTCGGAGAGGCTCACAGCCGATGATTTAAGATTTGGATGAGTTACAGGTGGTGTTAATTGGTGCATATACTCGAGGCAGTATGCCAATCCCATTGCAACTCGTAGTCTCATACGCCAATCTAAGTGCTCGGCTTCTTTAACTGCAAGAGCCCTTTGGGGTTAGAAATGTGAATGCAACACAAATCTTTCACATAATTATAAATGTACAATCGTTCTTCGTTTCCCTTCACTAACCTATTATTTCCTTTACATTATGAAAGATTGGTAACATATTGTATTTCTCTATATTTTTAAATAAGAGAAGAAACATATTTAGCGCGCATTACTCGATTAGTGGCTTATTTGGCATAAGATAGTCCCTGTTAGTTGTTTAAGTAGTTGTAAATGTAGATAGTTGTAGTTATACAATTGTAACGATTAGATTTAGTTGTCTAATTGAGTGTGTAAATTAATATTGTTCGATAAAAGCAGCGATTATGGTAGTCATTGGAATAGTTTTTATAAAGTCTAGAAAATTTAAATCTCTACTTTTGATTTTGGAATGTTACAAGGTGTAACGGGCTTGTATACAACAAACCCGAATAAGAGGAGAGTTGACTGCACAGATTCCCAATAAGGACATGAGGTTCCATCTTAAAACCAATTGGTAGTAAAGAGGTAGCCCTTCAAGTATATATGTTAGTTAATCTCTAATTTTCCGATGTGGGATCACATATGAGTATTTTCCAACATCCTCACGTAAAACAGTATGAATAAAGTGTCGCTTTCGGAACTTATATCATGGTCTAATACATAGAAACGAGAGCAAGTCTATAAGGTACTCACTGTGCAAATGCTCAAAGAGCGAGCCATTCGGAGCATATTCAAAAACCATCAATCTGGTGAACGGTTGTTCTTCCTCGCAATAACCTATAAGGTTTACAAAGTTTTTGTGGTTCACCTTGGATAAAATCTCGACCTGAAAAGCACAAAATAAGAAGCTAAAGACGTATGAAAAATTATCGTCGAAAATTCACTTCATGATACGGGGCAATGTAACATAATTCGCTAGCTAATTCGCTTTTTGAATTCGCGATTTGCTCAATATAGCCCAAAATTGACCATAATTCACTTTTTTGGATTCGCGATTTGTGAGGAGATTAGCGAATCATGTAAACACTAATACAGGGTAAAACCTGTCGCGTTTACAATCAATGTACCTTCTTCCTGAACTGAGTCTCCAAATTTCTTGACCAGTCCCTGGCCGAAGTTATAGCCAGGGATATAACGGCTATTTCAACGCCGTTTGAAAGTGTCCCTTTGTATATGGTACCGATGGATGACGTTCCGATGACGTTGCTGAAATCTTCACAAGCCGTTACAAGTTCAGATCTCTTCAGATTTGGTAGCCCTACACACATTACACATTTTTACTAATCATGCTTTTGTACATGGAACATGTCAAAATATCATTATCGTCATCATCATCATAATGGGTCCCACCCAAGGCAGGGTCTGAAGAGGGCGGGAAAAAGGCAGACCAATACCCTCATCATGAGGAGGTCGAGATCGAAGGGAGCCCTTTAACTCGAGTATTGTCAGACATATGAGGTAAACATGATAAAATATATACATTGAACAAAAGGAAAAAAAAACAAGAAAGAAAAGGTTCTTAACTAATCAAAAAACATGTTAGGACTTAGAATCATATTGACTTGGTTTTGTATTGTAGAGACCTAAATTTTTTAGTTGAGTTCGTTTATTGACACGGTTCCAGATACCAATATGACAGAGAGCCATGGGTTCAAATCTCATCCACCCATCATTTCAAAATGGTATATTTAGAGTTATGTATCAGAAGAACATGTGCTATATCCCCACTTTATAGCCCAAAAGTTTTCCATGTGAAGGGCATGATAGAGTATATAACATATCATGAGGCTTTAACCATCAGCTAAGCTTTTGGTTAAGTTGGTTGCTTTACCTAATAAACTATATATATATCATATCCTAGGGTTTCAACCAAAAGCCACAGTTGATTGAAGCCCCATGATATATCTTATATACTGTATTTAGTATTGAGATCAGTCGATACAAATAAAGCCTTATCTTTGGCTATTCGAGACTAGGAAGAACACGAGTTTCTTTTTTTCTTCCATGCATGTAAAAGGAGTCAAGAAACAAAAGTAGAAAATTTTTGTTCTTGTGAATATTTCTGTGAAGTGATCAACAAAATGACATATAATTCATGATCCAAGTTGGGTAAATTGTGCGGGAGTATAAAAGGTAAGGTAACAAATATTCTAACCTTCGACAAAGCTTGGTTTATCGCTGCTGAGTCCATCTGATCTATCGTCTCCTAACATTTGTTCCGATTTCAAAATGTGAGCACGACTATGATTCTTCGAAACATCATCAAGCTCCGAAAGAAAAGAAAAAAAACAAGAGTTACTATAAGAAGGCATTACCCGTCACAAATGCTCTCTGAAGTTGTCCGCTTAATCCTGTTGGCTTTCGGGTCTTGTTTCCCCTCAAAAGGTACAATAATAAACTGACTAAAACCAAACCAATGAATCCACCCATGGCTCCAACCACAATTCCAATGGTTTTTATTTGTGATGTTGAGGGAGACGGAGAGGAGGTAGACTTCGAAGATGGAGAAGACAAATTAACATTAGAAGATCGAAGCATTGGTGGTGTAGAATCTCGAGGATTTGGAGGAGAAAGGGGTTGTGATATATCGGGTGGAAAAAATGGGGGAGATGGGATTGAATCATTCGGGATTCTGTGTGTTGGTGGTGGTGGTGGTGGTTGGGGGCGACTTGGCTTTTCAAATGAAGGTTTAACAACATCATTATTATGAGAACGTGTATTGTTACGTGTCTTGCTCGGTGTAGAGGGTTGTCCCCGGTGGTCTTTGGTGTTCGGTGAAGAGGGTTGTTTCGAAGAACCTTTTGTGGTCGTGTTGATCCGATCAAGTAACATCCTCCTTTGTCCTACATCTTGTCCATGGTCACATTGCCTGAATTGTAGATAACCTTATCATTAGCAATATGTGCCAAACAAAACAATATTTGAACTTGAGACATTCACGACATTCCATTACCCCAATGCCATTGAAATACTCCTACCTAGGCGGAAGTTGAGGGTTGGAACAATATTTAACTCGAGACATTCACAACATTCCATTACCCAATGCACTAAGCGGCTCCCACCTAGACTGGGTTTAAGGGGTCGAATCTACGCAACTTCCCTTTGTTACTGATAACAAAGAGGTTGTTTTCAATAACCCTTATAGCAAATATCATTCGCAAAATCACATAAATAAAAGCGTACATGATTTAGTGAGATGTTTCAATACTAACTCATTAATCTTTTTGAAACATTCTTCAATATTTTTTGTTACAGTCAGGTAGATTGTTCTACATTACCTGGATATGTGGCAGGACAATCCATTGTTGTCTAATAATCTGCAAATTATACAGGGAAAGAACATCATGACTTGGGATATATAAAGAACAATAAATTAATGAAATAATTTACAATATGTCAAGCAACGAACTTAACCAAAATTTTGGTTATGATTGTAGCCCGAATATATGTTATATACTTTATCACACCCCCTCATACGAGAACTCTTTAGGTTAGAAGTGCGGATGTGATACAGACCCTCCTCATACCTAACGCTAGATATTCCACTTTAAATGAGGAGCGGATAAGTTTAAATTTGTGACCTTATGTCAGGTTGTCAAGTTGGCTTCTGATACATATCAAAGAATCAGCTCAACCAAATGTATAAACCGATAGTTAAGGCTTCAAAATATGTTATATAACCTATAATAAGGATATTCGTAAAAGTTGTAGCGACTTACATAATTGTAATGTTGGATTCGGATTCAAGTGGGATCGGTTCATAAAAATGATTGTAACCCAAGTCTAGCAACTCCAATTCTTTCAAGTTTATAAGCTCGTCGGGAATGGTTCCGGAAAAGGAATTGTTTCGAAGTACGCTGCAATAGACTTTCGGCTTGAGAATGACATATATAGCAAGAGGAACAAAAAAGAGACAATGAAATTACAAGTAATTACACAAACTAATGAGAAAACAATGTTTCCCTTGACATGATCTAATGTACTTCCTCTGTTCTTAAATACTCGTTATATTAGATTTAGTGGTACTATCCTTCTTTCAAGTTCATTTTATATACATCAGCTAGTGTATAAAAAGAAAAATAGTCAAGTAGGATCTTGTTTCAATCGTCTAATTGCATACTTTTATAATATCAAACTTTTATAATTTTAGTTAAACATAGTTTAAGATATAAATAAGGAAAGATTGATATTAATAATCCAACCTTTCACCCATCCGTTGTTAATATTTAATAATCCCACATTTCAATTATTTTTTAATTGTCTAACATTTGCCTTTGTTATGCTAGCAACACACCCTTTTATTTAATTTGTAATAATCAAACATTTGCCCTTAGTTTGTTATCAGCATACCTTATTAGCATGCTGACAGCAAACTAAAAATGAAGGTTGGATTATTAAAAAATAATCCAAAGTAGGGATTATTCTCAACGAATGGATGAAATGTTAGATTATTAATTTCAATTTTTCCTATAAATAATCAAAATTACACACTGAATTGCGTAAAAAGTAAAATGCAGCAAATATAATGGAACAGTGAATGTATTCTTACATGGACTTTATGTGCAATAAATGATGAAGTTCTGGTGCTAGTGTTCCCTCAAGACAAAGGTTAGTCAAGTTCCTGAAAAGTTTTGTATAAAGATTAATTTCACAATTGATTACTAAACATCTCTTTTTTGACATAATAATCACAATTCAAAAAAAAGTAGAGACAAGAAAGTGAATACAAGCAAAAAAATCAATTTTTGTCAAAAAAAAGTTATTGGTGTCATGACTTGATAGAAAATGGAGATATTGACAAAAATAATCATAAAATAATGACATTTAATATTCTATGTTTTGGACGATACTTTCATTACCATATACATCTCGGTTATTTTGAATTTGCTACAGTATAACTGAAAAGTTCTGATTTCATTTTGATTTAATTTGCGTAAGATATCATATTCAAAAGGACGGAGGAGGATTAAAGGAAAAAAATAAGAATGCCAATTAATTCTAAAAAGTTAAGTTGAATTTACACTAATCCTATTAAAAATAAAATAAGAGGTCCTAAATTAACCAAAAAAATTTAGAAGATTAGCTTCCAAATTATAGAATGTTAGCTATTATTTTGGGATGGTTCAAAATAGAGATATAGTATAATATGTAGAAACTTAAAGAGTGTTTGAAACATATAGATGCTTTTGTTCTTAGCAATCAACTAGATAATGCCCCGTGCGATGCACGATTTTATTAAACTTTTGATATATTTATTATTTGAATAAAAATTAAAAATTGATAGTTTTATGTCTTAACCATCTCAAAATATCCTATTACATTATAAAGACTTTATAAATAATTGAAAGAAAATATAATTCTATATATGATTTTATCATATATTAAATGATATGACCTAAAAAGTAAAAATAAATCAATATTGATAATATTAGTCATAATTAGAAAACAAAAAAGTCAAAGCTATAAATATCAGTAATAAATACAATGACATCATCATTTTGTTTTGGAGGGAAAACTTTTATTGAGAAAGTGACACGTAAGCAATTTCAAAAAATAATGACATCAGCTATGTTTTGTTTTAGTATTAGTTATAGATAGATAGATTATAGATTGCTCCTATGTTCCTATTAGACCAATGCAATGGGTCGAATAAGGGTCAGATCTGTTCAGGCTTAAATAAAAATGGGTCGAGCCGAATGCAAATAAAAATAAAATGGGCTCAAATGGTTCAGGCTGCCTGACTCATTTATAAATTTGTTCTTAAAAATTTTCATTGAAATAAGCATATCAAATTGAGTAAAATGTCTTATAACTTAATTACTTAATTTTGTCAATTATAAATAGACTATTTATGATTATAAATCTATATAGTACTGTATCATAATTCAAGCAAAAAATAACAATAAAGGCCCATTTAAGACTCTTATAGAGCTCGTTTTATTTTTTAAAAGGGTTCGTTCAATTACCGACTCATTTAAAGCCCGCATACTTAAGAACTGGTTCTGGCCCCTAATGGACTCCGGCCCAATTCACAGCTCTAGTCCCAATCAAATTGTTGCAGCTAATCTTAAAAACTCCGGGCCAAAACCTCAAATGTAGCAATTTCAACATGACATATATAGGACTATATTTCATATTTTTTTTAAAAAAATATATGTTCATAAATTATTTTCCTAGAAACCGAAGATAACTATATTAACAGCAAAATTTTACAATATTAAGAACACAAATTCTTACTTGAGACCGTCTTTTGTAAAGACGGCTCTCAAGAGCCCAGTCCAATTCTAAATATACATTGTTAAAACTCAAAATATAAATTTGGACTGGACTTTTGAGAGTCGTCTATACAAAAGACAGTCTCTTCACAGAGAAATAAAGAAATTATGAATGACTCACAGGGAAATTACAAGCCCATTAGAACACCCAATTCCAAACCATGAACAGGGATTATCTTCACCATTTTGCTTGTTCCAACTTGACAAACCTCCAAATGGATCATTCACTACTCCATCTCTAAACTTCAACAAAGCCATTCCTGTTTATTACCCCCAAAAGAATTTCCACATTAATCAAAATTTCTAAAGGATTAAAGGTAAAGGTAAATGACATTTTCAGTATCCCGCACAAGGTAGGGTCCGGATGAGGGTTTTCTTTTCGGACAAATCATACTCATTTCCCCAAGAAGGGAGTAAAGAGAGATGTACACAGTCAAGAAACACTCCAACAGATACCTGCGTCCAGTAGGGATCGAATCCTAAAACAAAATTTCTAAAGGATTATCCTATTTTATTCTAATTTTGCATAAAAAAATAATTTTTTTGATAATTAAATTCCAAAAATAGCAATATCTTTCTAAACTACTCTTGTGAGATGCCGTCTCTCGTTATGACAACCTTAGGACTCTAAATTATGTATTAAATGGGCTAGTTAACCCATATATTATTTCGGCCCTAGTTTTGGCTAATATTGTTTCAACAAGTAGTTTTGCTTTTTGAGCTACGTTGTCGGACTTTTTTCTCTCTAGGCAGGGCTCTTACCTTTTGGTAGAATTGATGGCATTCTTCTAACACTCTCACCCAAATCTTGTTTTCGTTGTTTTCGAGCGGATATTGGATTATTGACGATGATTTAAACATATATAAAGGCATCTTTCGATAAAACCGTCTTATACAAGAATTTATGTATCTTTTAGTCAGGGACGGAGCAAAAATTGACAATTTCTACGATAGCCCTGTGCAATTTTAAAAATTATGATATTTTTTCTAATAATTTTGTATCTTTAAACAACCAACATATACTAAGTAATTTAATATTAGACCTCTAATTTAACGGGGCTGTGGTCGAACATGTTGAACATGCTCAGATTCTATGAACATATAGAACTATAAATGTATAATAAAAAGAAAAAAGCTAAAAAAATTTGAAATAATTTAGTACCTTCATGGTTGAGAGACAAACAAAAGATGAAATTTAGCTGAATTACCCATATCCAAACCAGAATTATCCATGGAAAAAACCCATTTGTGCACCAAAAATTGTTCATCTTTTTTAGTTATTCATCAAACACCAAACTACCCATAAAACATTAAGAACTAGAATTTGATTTTGGGTTTGGACCCACTATTTATATTAGCTCCAATTGCATAAATTTTTAAAAACCCAACAAAAATAATGTTTATTGAAGAAGAATTTAGAAAACCCAAGTGTAAAAGATTCAAAATTTAGGCTTAATTTGAGCTAATAAACTAAACCCAAAAAGGGTTATGAAGTAGAGTGATAAAGGTGTGTTTGGAGATAGAATGTTAGTACTTGGTAAAGAGTAGATTGTATAATCAAATGAAATGGCACTAGAGGAAGACTTTTGAATAGAAGTTGACTTCAATATAGAATTTGTGGTAAAACAAAGTGGTACTAATCTGTACTGTTTGATTTGCATCAAAGAGAAATTGAGTTACTTTTATAATAACAATAAAAAAAGAGAATGAATAAATTGTGTGGATAAAATTAAAAGAAAATGTTAAAATATACGGATGAGATTAAAAAATGATGGGTTATATACCAAAAATAAAATTAAAATAAATTAATTGAAATGATTTAAATAGAAAATAATGCAAAGGTGAGGAAAGGTTGAAGGAAGTTGCACTTGTAATTTTCTAATGGAGAAAGGAGACAAATGTGCACAAATTGGAATTAATTGAAATAGTGATGTGGAATACTCCGCTCCTTACAATTAGAAGCAAGGAGAAATAATTTTAAAAAATGAATATTGTCGTAATTTTTTTGAATTTGTATCATAAAATTTCAAAATATGAGAGTTTTCAGTTCTTTAGTATAAATATAAAGGGACATAAAATATTTTTTATCAGATATCTCTGAAACGATATAGATTTTATTTGATAATGAATGAAGAGAATAGGTGATAAAATTAATAAATCAAATTAAAAATTAGTAAATTATTTTCAAAATAAAAATAATATAAAATAAATATAATATATACCAAACATAAATAATGTTAAATAGGTGAGACCGTGGACGGTTCTACCGAAATTATTGAGAAACAACGACCGGGTAAAAGGAAGTAAGACACCATAATTTCAAATGTTGACTGACTTCTCATCACAATTTGGTCTTTGAAGTTGCTATCCCATGATTTTCTTTAAATTATTTACGGCCCGTTTGGTTAGTGACATTAAATGGTGATAATAGGGATGAATTATAGTGTAAAATTTCATCAAAACTTTCATGTCATTCCCATGGTAATGAAACTTTGATCAAAAAAAATTTTTTTGTTCACAAATTTCCATTACCACCTAATACCACGTCTCCCAATGGTAATGCATTGGAATGAATTTATGAACAAAATGAGATGATTGAAGGTTGTCAAGCATGCATGGCCATCAAGTTAGTCATGAGATTGTTCTACCAAATTAATATTACACTAGTATTTCATTCCCATTACCGCTGTTGATTACCACTTACCAAACAGACCGTTATAATTATTTGTTAATTTTTCTCAATATATCATTCACATACTGTTTCGGTTATGAAACGAGGGAGTGCAAAAGACATTTAAAATATTTGGAGATAGGTGTAATTAGGGTGTAACACCCTTAAATTTTTGACCCCTTGCACGAAACCAGAATCGTAAAGGACGGGAGAAAATTCGGGTGTTACATAAAAGAAAAGGAAAAGAATTTTGATAAACGCTAAAGATTAGTTTTAAAAAGGTGAGTGGAAATTTCGACAGCATCTACCCTAAAACTGTGCGCCTTTTGTGGAAAAACAAAAGTTATTAAAATATTAAATAATTACGTCATCAAAATATCGGGGTGTTACACGGGGACGATTGTTAGTATGTTGAAAGTGCTAATGATCCTTTCGCTGATGAGACCTCAAATCCTGCAATACAACGTTAGCCTTGTCAGAGGTGCTTTGCCGGAAAACCCCTCTGATGCTCAAGTCAGATAAAAAAAACAAAAGTAATGAATATATGATATTTAATGAATACAAGATAACGGACTGTAGAATGAGTTCAGAACAATTGAAGGATATTTGATTAAAGTATAAATTGTAAGTAAGAGGGCGGATATTTTTGGGGAGTAACAGTAGCAATATAAAAGCTTAATCCGGTAAATGAATGAAGCAAAACGTATTTATAATGGTAGAATGGAGGTTAGATGGTGAATTAATGTGAGAATCAAGGACATGATGGGTGATAGTGGTAGGTTATGGTAAGTAATAGGTAGTTATTTTAGGAAGTTATTGGACTAAGGTGGTCGGTTTATGGTTTGATCAAATAAATTACGGGTTTGTTTATCTAACCTCATAACACATACGATTGATATGTGACTCATTTTTTATTATTTTTATTTTTCAAGTAGAATTTGTTAGTATGATTATATTTGGTGCGATAAGTAGAAGCATAGAATTTTAAACAACAATTATCTACACAATAATAGACAAGCATAATAATAATACGATTTACTTCTAAGTAGTGATTGAATTACAACCTTGGATGAGTGATTTGATTGATGGACAGGGATAGATACTTAAAGTATCATTCGGTCTAACGATCTCTTCACGTATCACCAATTATGACTTCAATTGAAATCCCTCTAATAAATCCTCGTATACTAAATTGATTTCGCAAACGCTAGTAAAAGATTTAAATTTCATGAGAGACTAAATATGGAGCAATAGATTAGGGTTTTTTCAACACACTACATTAATTCGGCAGCTAACTCTCTCTATATAAGAAAGGTGATAGAAACTTGTCTATAAAAGGAATTGTAGCGAAGTACAAATAGATGGACTAAAAAGAAAAGTGTGCAACCTTTTAGAGATTGAGGGAGTATGTGTTGATCACATATAGTAAAAGTTCACAAGTCACTCCAATGAGTCTCAACAAGTCTTGTATGAGACCGTGTAACCATGAATTAGGCCTATGTAATTAGCTCATTGAGCTAATTGATAACTTTAAGCTTGTCACGAAATCTCGTGTGAGACGATCTCACCATGAGACGCTTCTCATACTTGAGTTGGATAGACAACCTCTTTGTTTCGATGTCATCTCACCGAGAGACAACCTCTCACACTAGCTTTAAGCTTGTTAGTGGTCGATTTAAGGTTACAAGTGACATAAATTATTGTATGAGACGGTTTCAATGTGAGACGCACCTTATGCATGGATCCAATAGCCCAACTAACACATATTATGAGAATATAAATATCTTATGTTAGGGTCGTCTCATCGAGAGAACACAAGAGCTGAGTAGCTATATAAGTGATCACTCTATAACCATAAAAAAAATATCAGTTTAAAACTGTAAGTGATCACTTCAAAATTATAAATTATTGCTTTAAGCCATTAACTATTGTTTAGATCATCCCTTTAAAAAGACTATCACAAATTCTTACTTGAGACTGTCTTTTATAAAGACTGCTGTCAAATACAATATACCGTGAGATTATCTAAGCTCTCTTCCAACATCTAATTTGGGCCTAACAAGCTATGTTTAGGGGATGCATGGTCTTATTGTTTACAACATCCATATTCATATAGTGATTAGTGAATAGTTAAAGCCCAACCACTTTATATATTACTCTTTTTGTTTTTAAGTAGTTTTTATTGGTTATCTTAAGCGGCAAGTCTCTTGAGAGACCGCCTTTTTGATAGACGCCTCTCAGACCCAATCCATTAGAATTTAATTCTTACTTTTATTCTATATTTTTATTTATCGGCCAACCCAATTAGAATTGGTCTCTCAAATAGATTGTCTCTCACAATAATTTGTGTATCTTAAGTTATTTTATTTTGTTGTTTTTATTAAAAAAATTGTATTTATATCATATTTTTTGTTTTAGATAAATGTATCATAAATTTTAAACAAAATTTAACAGTGTACATTGATCCTCATTTGATATTTATAATATTTATGATCTCTACGTATCTTTCATTAACTTTATTTTCAAAATTTTATACTGCTTATAATCTACACACGTTTTTCACTAATTTTATAAAATTAATTTTTAAATTGTTGTGGTTCTACAATTTTCCACTAACTTTCTTTTAATATTTTTTTAATGCTTATGGTCCCCATTTTTCTTCTTTACGGTGTACATTAAAATATTATAAAATCATTCATCCATATTATATTATTATAAAAAAAGTTGGATGAAATAAATGCGATGTAGTTGTGTTAGAGAATTTAGCTGACATCATCACGTGATTAGTGCCTGAGTAATGACTTAATGAGTAATTAAGAAAAGAAGAACAACTCATTTTTACTGCCACCGACCTGCGCTCTTACTTTTTATGTTCCCTACTACAATTACGGCCGGTTTGGTTAGAGGTACTAAATGGTGGTAATGGAAATGATTTATAGTGTAAACTGTAAAATTTCTTCAAAACTTTCATGTCATTCCCATGGTAATGAAACTTTGATCAAAAAAAGTTTTTGTTCACAAATTTCCATTACCACCTAATACCACTTCTCCCATTGGTAATGCATTGGAATGAATTTTATGAACAAAATGAGATGATTGAAGGTTATCAAGCATAACCATCAAGACAGTCAAAAGATTTTTCAACCAAAATTACACTAGTTTTTCATTTCCATTGCCGCGATTTATTACCACCTACCGAACGGGCCGTTAGTTTATTAAATTAATAAAACTTTCTAATTAATCACTGTAATTTATAAATTAAAAAAATAAAACAAATAAATAAATAAAACAAAAGAAACTCTCACCTTATCAAATCTTATCACATAAGGGTGATTGTTGACCTCACAAATAACCGTTGTTTACTAAGACTTTCTATTAAATTATTAAAAATTTCTAATCAATCACCGTGATTTGTAAATCACCACACAGAATAAATAATAATAAAATAAACAAAACTAAAAAAGATAAATTAAAATAACATACTTTCACCCTATCAAATCTTACCACATAAGAGTGATTTATCAACCTCGCAAATAATCGTTATTTACTAAGACTTTCTCATTAAATTAAAGATAGTAAAAGACTAAAATAGTACTCCATGTTCCAAAATAACTATACCAAACACATTTTTACGTAATTTAATGCGTTTGTCGAATCGTTTATATCTAGAGTTATATATAACTAAAAATTATAAAAATTTAATTAATGGAAAATATACGATGAGACGAATTAAAAAAGATCCCACATGACTATTTTTTTCTTGTATTATCCGAAATATGTAAGTTACCATGGAATGTTAAATAGTGCAAAAAATGGTTTAGTGCAAGTAATATGGAATGGAGAAAGTGTTTTTTTTTTTCAAAATTACTTGATTTTCAAGTGAAATTAAATAAAATTGGAATCAGAAATTAGAATTTCTTAGAGAGAATTAAGAAAAGATTATTTAATAGGACTAAATCTAATTTACGTAGACTGATATTTATTGGAGAATGGACTTGATTACTCCCTTTATTTTTTCTTTCTTTCCATTTACTTTTTTACAATTTTCAATGCAAATTTTAAAACTTAATATTTCTAAATACACATAATAAAAAATTTAAAAAAATACATAATAAAAAAGTATACATTGAGACGAATTTAACGAGATCTCAGATAGATATATTTTATCTTCTAAATATGTGTCAAAAACATTAATTAAATTTTTCTCTCTTTAGAATGAAATATTTCAAGTGGAAAAACATTTAAGAAGGGAGGGAGTATTTCATACACTATCATTGACTTTGGCTTTACTATGCTATGGACCGTTTTTGACTCCAAGTATCGATTAAAATTAAGGTTTTGAACCCAACACAATATTAAAGTATTATCACTTCTATTTTTTTTTTTTTTTGAGAAAATTAACATATTAATCTATAAATTAATAATGAATCATTTCGTTAGTTTTCATAATTAATACGGAGTATAAAATTTTGAAAAAATTACCGTGAATAATACAACATTTAATTAATTTCCCTACAATAACATCAACTATATATTGATTACATGAATAATACCAATTAAAAGGAGTGTTTTTTTTAGAAAATACCTAACATGTATAAAATCAGACGATAGGTGATTATAAGACAAAAAATTTGGTAAATAAGTTAATAAACTAAAGTTGGTATTATTCTAGAAAAATATGCCCCTAAGTTGGTATTATTTATAGTTAAATCAATATTTGTTTATTGTTAGGAAATTAACAAAGGGTTATATTATTCACGGTAATTTTTTCTAATTTTTTTTAAGACGCATAAGTGTGTTTTATTTTAGTGTTAATTTTAATATTAGGTCAATTACTTATTTATAATTTATAAAATTATAGAAGTATTTTTTTTTCAAAAAAATATGATTATTTTAGATAAGAACTAAGTGTGTCACCAACTCATCACAAGTTGTACTCAAATAATCAAAAATCTTCACAATAGTACATACTTATTATTATATATGGAAACAATTAATTTTATTTAACATCTATGGTAATATATTTTTGAAATTTAATATTTGGATATAAATATTGTGCAATATGATACACTCAACCATTCTTCCAATTTTACTTGACAAATAATATATAAATTTAAAAAGCTATTCTGATGAAATATCGTCTCTTGGTAAAACGATTTCAAATAATTAGCATTATTTCTTATGATATTCTTATGATATACTCCCTCCTATTCATAGAAATTGAAACATTTATTTTTTCACACTATTTTATTTAATGCTTAATATCTCTTACTACACATAACGAAACATTATAAAAAGTGAATATTAATAATCTTTGCATTGAGACGAATCAAACAAGATATCACTTGACTATATTCTAATGATCTATAGATTAAAAATAAAATACAAATTAAGAATAATAAGTGAATAGTGTCAAAAAACAAATATTCCATTCTCTATGAATAGAAGGTAGTATATAAAATGAGCTATTTAATTCATATTAAAAAATACATTTTTCGAAGAGGCGGTTTCATATAATTATTTGTGTAAAATCAAAACACAAAAATGTTTATGTGACTAAAAAAATAACAAGATGTGTATCTTCAAGATGGATTAGCGGGTGTCACCAACTCATCATTCACGAGTTGTACACAACCTATCCAAAAAAACTTTACCTATTGTGTATGTTACTAATTAATTATTTTTTAATACTTTTCTTTTTAGTCTATTTTTTATTTTGATATAATTTTATTTAAGGAAAATTTTATTTAAAAATCTCACTTTTTACTTGTTCTTTTAAAAATTTCGCCTTTTAATTATTTTTTAAAAAAATTTGACCTTTATAATGTGTTTTCTTTAAAGTACTAACTTCATTAAGTTACTTGCAAATCAGTAGTAAAAGAATTAAGAACCAAAAGGTCGGATTTTTAAAAGAAAATACAGTATAAAGATCGTATTTTAAAAATAATCAAAAGGTGAAATTTTTAAAAGACGATGAGCAAAAAGTGGGATTTTTAAAATTAAATTTTCCTTTATTTAATGAGATTGGTCTCAGTACTATATTTTAAATTTATCCATATATTATAGTTTTCTTTTAAGATCATGCACACAATTTAAATAGTAGTGTTACTATTTCTTAATCTTAATGCAAAGTTTCTTTGTTGCAATTTAGATTGAGGGAGCATTATTATGGAAATAATCATTTTGTTTAACGTTCAAGAAAATGATAATAATGGTACGTGAAACGACAAATCACAAATAATTATTATCAATTAATTTCGGGACAGATACGCTAAAATTTACTCTCTTACTATTATTGAAAAACTTTTACATAAATTTACATAATGTTACAATATTAATAGAATAGAAAACCAATAACTATTATAGTATATGATTAAATCACAAAATCAAATCATGATCATATATACAACTCATGTGAAACTAACACCAATTCAAATATAACATGAAGCACTCAATTCCAACCTCCATCATAGTAATAATCTATTACAACATTATCAAGAATCAATAAAAAAAATAAACCAATCAATTTTTTTTAAAAAAAGACAATTATATTGTATTTAGATTTAAATTTCATGTTCACAATTTTTACTTACAAAATTTGCAACACTATTTGTCACAAACATGAAAATGTGTATTACACTATTACTATTTAACTAATGACTAAAATCAAACTCCATGAAAATCTATTAAATTCTCTATAATCTCCATATATCATCTTCTTAATTCCTTCCTCTTCTACGATTTCAGTACTAAAACTACCAATTATATCCCATCCCCAAAAAATGCACGGGAATGTAGCAAACTCAAAAGGACAGATAGTACATACTCCTCCATCATCCACTAAAACACAATATCTTCATCATCCAAATTTCAATCGCCCATTACAACACAAACATAATTTTCTATCGTCTCCCAATGGGTCCCGCCTAACGCTTAGAATACAACGGAAGTACAAAAATTGCATTGAATCAACCCATTAACATTACAAACATTACAATTCTTAAAATCCCCAATTTTATCAACATACACACGATGACTTCCATCACACCATTCACAAACACAAAACCTAAACCCACCACAAATAGTACATACTCCTCCATCGGCCAATGGTAGCCCTTGGATCAACCTTTTCAATTCACCATTCTCGTGCAACCGTTTGATCTCCTCGACCCCACCCAAATATTTCCCATTAACATACACCCTCGGTACACCCCAATTTTCCTTCTTCACACCTGGCATAATCCTCTGCAACTCATCCACATATTTCCCATCCATGGATAAATCTCGTTCGTCCATTTTCACACGGTACCCTTTCAAAATCGATCTAACGGCTCTGCAATCTTCATAAGTCCTCCTTACTACGTGAAGACTAGTGAAGTAAACCACTACTTTGTTGTCCGAATCGGGTGGTGGGTCGGTTTGGGTTTGGTGTCGGGTAGCCCAAGTTTTGACCCGATGGAAAATGGAGTTTCTCCGGGTTCGGGTCTGGGTTTCATCATAGAGGAGAGATTCAATGTCTTTGAAGGAGACGGATTGATGGGCCGGGCTTCGGGCCGGGGTTGAAAGGGAATGTTTGTGGATAGGAGTGAAAGGAGAAGGATGGTTGAAAAGGGTTTCAATGTCTTTTAATGAAGGTGAATGTTGATGATGAATGGGTGATAATGGAGGATGATCATCAAAAGAAAAAGAGGATGATTTGATATTGGTGTGGGTGTGTGTAGAGGATTTCTTCCTCCATGGAACCCACATAAACTTTGATTTGGTTTCTAGAATTTTGAAGAGAGAGAAAGGATGGAAATTTGAGTTGTGAAAAATGGGTTTTAGAGAGAGAGTAAAAGGGTAGAGCTAGGTATTTATAGGAGAAGGCAAAAGGTAGATAGAAATAAAAAAAAATCCTAATTAATATTTCTTCCGTATTTACTTGCTACCATTGCATGGGCACAAAGATGAAAAAATTATTGAGCAATGATGAGTAATAGGTGAAAAGTTGCTTTTTTTTGAATTTTTTAATATTATTTCTTGAAAAATGAAAAAGAAAAATAGGAGTAATGAGATATAGAGTAGGATAAAAATAAGAATAGATATAACTTTAAATGATTGATTTTTTACTAAAAAGGAAATGTAACAAGTAATATGAAATTTCCCAAAATGAAAAATATAGCAAGTATTATGGAACGGAGAAAGTAACAGCGTAACCCAAAAATTATTGGATTTTCTTTTTTTTATTTATAGAGAAAGTTAAGAAAAAAGGTTAAAATTCAAAATTTTGTATGAAAAATAGCATATTTAGATTATTTACTATTTAGTGTCATTAATTTAGTGTTTTCTGATTTGAGTATTCTTGGCTTTCCTCGTGACTTTGGCACCACTCTGCTTCTGTGCTGGCATTAAATATTTATTTTTATGTAAATTTATTATTTTATTTTTTTTGAAAAATACATGTACTAAATTATTATTTTTTGTTGCAATTTAATGTGAAAGTACTTGGGTTAGCGGGAAAGATTGCGCCATAGGAGACCGGAGTATGCGACTCATGTGTTCATTCACATTGACTATATTAAATATATAAGCATAAAAATATTATTCCCTCTAATTCACCACTAAAGTCTCATTTGTTTTAGCACTCTATTTAATATATTTATTCAATCGTTAATATCTCTAATTGTGTATAATTAAAAATTATGGAAAGTTGATATAAATAATCTTTGCATTGAGACGAATCAAACAAGATCCCCCCTTGACTATGTTTTAACTTATAGATTAATAATAATATACAAATTAAGGGTAAGATATGAATAGTGTCAAAAAAACAAATGGGAACTTAGTGGTGAATTGGATGGAGTCCTTTCTCCTATTCTTTTTATTAGTCCCATCTACTTTTAAATTACTATTCATTTATTGCTCTTAATACGTATTTTATTCTTAATTTATAAGTTCAAATATAGTCAAGTGGGATCTTGTTTGATTCGTGTCAATGTAAAGATTATTAATATTATATTTTCATAATTTTTAATAAAGCAAAATTAAAGATATTAATGGTTAAAATGTTATCTCTGAAATGTGCAAAAAGTAAATGGGATTAATATGTTGAATAGGGTGTAAATTGATCCATCTCTTGAAAATATACCCAGTTATTAATTATTTTCAAGTAATTAAAATCACCTATTCTATATAAATAATAAAAATAAATCTAACACCTAATTTAATAAAAATAAGGTTTGAATATTATTATAAAAATATGTGGGTTTGTTTTTAGCAAATATATCTTGTAGATGGATATATTTGAAAATAAATAATCGATTGATTTATCTTTGACGAATCAAGCAAAAGTTGATTTATTATTAACGATTTACCCTATTGAATATTATTTTATCTACTTGCGGGATAGATAATTTGTTACTGATAGTAATATATAATGGAATCCTACTCATCAATAATAAGAAGTATTTTTATTATTTATTTCATTATTTGATAATAAATAATATATCCACCTTATTAATTAACTAAGTTTTTTTCGGATTATATTTTGTCTTATGGGTTCAATGAACAATGTCACTTATACTGTCCTATATCTATTTAATTACTAGCCTCGAAATATGCGTCAAAAGAAGGATGCAAGCAAAATATTAACATTATTTAACAGATTAAAAATAAAAATGTAGCAAAATCCGTAGAATGTAGATATAGAGGTGTTCAAAATAGACTCGATGACCTGATAGAAACCCAACTTTATAACCGAATTTGATTTGACCCGACTTAAAAATGGATCTACAATTATGTAAAAACCAACGTGAACACAAAACCCGATTTTGAACTGACCTAAAACACATGACCCAAAATTAACCCGATGACCCGAATAAACACCTCTATAGATAGGAGTATCGTTTTGATCATTATGTTAACTTTTATGGTACAATTTGAATAGTTGTTTCTTTAAAAAATTTATTCGATACAAATATTATTTCTTAATTAATATTTTAGGAAGAATATGATAATTTGCTAGCCCTAATGTGAGATTTAGCTGTATACTTCTAATAACCAATAAAGTAAATAGTATTTAGACTCAAATGAGAGAGCCTTAATAATGAAAATGAATAAAATAGTGAATTGATAATTAAACTAAAGATTATGGTGTATATGATAAAATTAGAAAGCTGATTATTTACCAAAACAAAAATATTGCTATCTAGAATAACTTAACCATTTGAATAATTTACTTTTTATTCAAAATTATATTAAAAAAAGAGGGAAAAAGAAGATAACAAACCTTATTAACCATGTCCAAAAAAGTTGGTATCATTAAATATTATAATAATATGCTCCTAATATTTAATAATATTATTTTTTTTTTTTTGAAGATTTAATAATATTATTTTAATAATATATTATATATTTAGACAATTTAAAAAACACTATGAGTTCTCTAACACTAGGTGTTTTTTTATTCTTTCGGGATCCCCTTTTTCTCTCGTATTTTTTAATATAACTAGGATAGAAGTTCGTGCAATGCATGAATTCTTAAATACGCTAATATTTTTATTGAAATTTTAGATTGCAAATCATATTTTACATTTTTCCTAAAAGTCAAAATTGTAATTATGGTAGTATAACAATATAAACCATTAATTTTAATGATCAAATAATTGAACTTTATGTCATTTTAGTTAAAAAGAACAATTGATATAATTCTATACACAGTGTAATTTTGCAGTATAATTTTCTAAATTGTATAATTGCAATATTACACTTGGAATAAATGTAAATTATCCTATAGCATAATTTTCTACGCGGTGTAATTCCAGAATTTTATCAGACAATATATGATGTTCTAAACAGTACATTATATATTTCGCATTATAATTTTATAAACAATGCATTTATATATAACTGTGTAATTGGAATAATTGTGATTTATTACATCCATCAATGTAAGAGTTTTTTAAAAATATAAATTTGTAAATATGATAAGGGTAAACAATGCAAATCACTCAAATTCCATTAAGACTAACCAATGAAAAAAAGACAAATGACATGCTCACAATCAAACTTCTTTTTTGCTATTATACAATAAAATTAATAGATAGTATAATTAAACTAATTCTTATTGTTCAATTTTTTTGTATTTCATTCATTATAACAACATGGTCATTTTGCAATTTTAGAGAATATTATAAATAATATTTTTAACAATTTAAATATTTTTGTAAACCAACCCTATGTACCTGGTCTATAGATTTAAAAAATCATATAAGAAAAATCTGTTACCGTAATTAATATTTTTAATAGATTAACTTGAATGCGTATTTTAAAAATGGTAAATATTTTACCGTTTACTGATATGTAATTAATTTTTTTAATAATTATAAATCTAAATCTTAAAAATGAAACTTTTAATTAATTAATTCTTTACCTTTTCATTTAAACTCAAAGTAATTTCTATTTTCCAAAATTTAATGCAAAATAATTATAATATAAATGCAAAATATTTCTATTTTTCAAAATTTTGCAATGCAGAATTAAATCGTGTCTTAATTGCAGAATAAATATTGTTTTTCAGAAACAATCTTAGGTTAATTATCTTCGTTTTTCTCGGTCTACCTTATAATTAATTAAAAAAATAATTATTGTGTCATTGTACTTTATTGCAACTAAAAGGTGGTGAAAGTATTTATAATTTTTGGTAAGGATAGGGTTCAAATCTACTCATCTATGCATTATATACCAAGTAGATGACTCAATTTCCTAGTAAGTATAATAGATTGATGATGTTAAGGTACCAATTAAATTAAAAGTTTAAATTGATATAGTTGCTGCTTCAGATATGTTTCATACTCTATCACACTCTTACAGTAGTGAAGTTGTAACACTTCAAATAATGAAAGTTGAATTAGAATCTCTAACCTTCTGTCATATTGATTTTTAATACAATGTAAAAAAATTAATTCAACCAAAAGCTAAAGTTCATAATATAATGTAACACTTCAAATTTACTGTGATTACCCTCTCAGAATTTTAAATTCTGACATGAAATTTAGAATAAAGGTTCAATTCATTTTTAATGGATCGAGTAACGGATTTCGTAGGATCATATCGAATTGGAAATCATGATATTTATAAGCTTAATTATTGGTCATTAACTCAAAATACATCAAACTATTAATTATTAGGGCATTGACTTTGAATACATCTAATTATCTTACATAAATGTATTTTAACTTTCAATTAGGGTATGGGTTGCTATCTCCTTTCTCTCCTCACACCCTGATCGTAATTTCCTTTGAGTGGAATATATACTAAGTACAAAAATGATAATGATATCCATGAAATTCACACATAAATTTCTCTTCTCTCAAATAGAATATACTAGTGTAGAACCATGTGCATAACACAGTTTTTTAACATCGACATATATAAACATATAATACTAAAAAAACTATAATATTAAAACCGCAACAAATAAGGTTTTTACATCTGCTGCTATTACTAATGCTGCGGTTCAAAACCGCAGCCTATATTGGCAAAAAAATCACAGTCTATCTTGTTTTTTCCACTAGTGAGATATTATGCAGTAGAAAACTCAATTTTGACAGTTATATGTGTAAATTAATCTTGTAAATTTGGAAATTTCCAATAATATATTAAGCACATTTGCTCAAGATCAATTACCATGTCATTTTCTAACCAATAAGTGGGAATTTATTTGGCAAGTTCTCTTAAATTGTGACATTTGAAATTTTTCCAAGGTTTTTCTGGAATGTCAACTAGTAACAGAGCGAGTAATAATTAAGTCATTAACGCAATGTAGGTGTGATTGTGTGAGTGTGAAAATATTTTTTAATAAATAAAATGTGAAGATATTAAATTGGAAAAATTGTTTAGAATAATCCAACTTTTTCATGATTTTTCTATAATAATCTCATCTATTGATTAATCATGAATAATCCTAACTTTAGAAGATATTTTCCTGATGTAAACAAGATAACCCGATAACTTGTTATAGCAATTTGTATTTTTAAAAAGAAAAAATAAATTAAAATAAAATGCTGAAATAAATATGAAAAAATATAAAAACTTTCTGATTTTTTAAATTATTATTAATGTGAATTTTTAAAATTTTTCTCTAAAATTTTTAGTTTTCAATTTACTTTTTTGGTGAATTACCTACTATAACATGTAATCAGATAACCCAAGCTTACTTTAGGCAAATAGCCCTAAAATTAAAATTATTTATGATTAATTAATAGATTAGTTTTTTGCAGAAAAATCATATAAAAATGGGAAAATTACCTAGAATAATCCAACATTTTTACGATTTTTCTACAATAATCCCACCTATTGATTTATCCATGAATAATCCCAACTTTAAGGGGTATTTGCTTAGAGTAAACTTGGGTAACCCTATGACCTGCTTTAGTAGGTATTTCAAATGTAAACTGAAAATTAATTTAAAATTGGAGAAAGATTTTGAAAATTTACATAAAAAATTCTTAATAATTAAAAAAATCATAAATTTTTTTTGAAGATTTTTTTTACATTATATTTAAATTTTTCTTTTTTTTAAAAAAAACTTGTTATAGCAAGTCATCTGGCCATAATATGTAATTTTCAATAGCCTTAAAGTTGGAATTATTTAAGGTTAATCAATAGGTCAGATTATCGTAGAAAAATCACGAATAAGTCGAATTATTATATGTAATTTTTCTAAAAAAAATTAAATTATTGTAAATAATTTTCAATTAAATACCATGCTCACATACTGAATTAAAAAACAGGAAGAAATGGAGATTGGCAGACGACTAAAACAGGTGGCCATAATATGTTGCATTAAGTTAGGCAGTATGAGTTGTTCAAAATTGTGTTAGCTACACGCGTATCTTTCACTTTTATTTCCAGTTCAGCGTATCCATTTTTTTAAAGGTTGGCAAACGAATTGGATTGGATCGCGCTCGTATTCCGGTTAAGGTTCAAAATGAACGCAAATTCTTACTTGACACCGGTTTTTTTAAAGACGACTCTTAAAAGCCCAATCTAATTCTAAATATATATCAACTCTAAATATAGATTTGGGTTGAACTTTTAAAAGTCGTCTTTACAAAAGACGGTCTCTCAAGAGAGCACCTGTAATAATTTTACTTTAGTTAAAAATAATTTATCAAATTAATTTGAAATATTGTGTCGTTAAATTGAATATTCATGTTATATTTTTATAAAACTTGTTTCTGTGTAGAAAACGAGTCAAGATGATCTTCCTGACCGAAAGAGGTTGTTTGTAGGATTGAATGCTACTCAAGTTCAAATAATGGATTTAGATTCGGCTAGATACCTGTAAAACGAACAAAGTTACTTGTCCAGGGGCGGTCTCCCTGAAATCCCCTCCGACGACGCTCAAGTTAGTGGTTGGTACTACGAAATGAGAGTGGAATGCAATGCAAGTAAGTAGTTAGAGAAACGGAGAGAGAGAGCATACCAGAAATTGTAAGAAATGTGAGTATTTATAGGTAATTAATGATCTGGTTGGCTGTTTCAGAGATATTTTAGTAATTTCACTTTTAAAGTGGGTTTAGCTGAGATGTTGATTGACTCTGTTGGGCATTTTGACCTAGCCCATGAAATTAGGGCTGGTTGACCCAATAACAAAATTGATTTTTATCAGATGATGACCGAATATCAGGTTATTACTTGTTAACGTGGATATATAAGAGAGCTTTCACGTAGTTGTACACAACGGTTTTATACGTAACATATCTTTTGTTTATTTTTTATTTTATTTAGATTTTATAAATTTTTTTTTTTCCAATTTTAAATTTTTGTCTAAATTGATTTTAATTTGGACGTTTTTTTTACATAGATGAGTATAATAAGTTGGTGATATTTAGGTTGAAACTTTGAATACTACCCAAAGCCATTTATTTTGTTAAAATAAATATAGGTGAAGACGTGAAGTACTCAATCAACTCGGTTTAGTTAATTGAATTAAAAAACTCAATATAAAACCGCTAGTAATCCTATAAAGTCAAAGTTTGCTAACCCAAGATTTTTGTGAGAAGAAATGGAATATTTTAGGAGTAGAAATTATGTAAAGTAATACTTTAGAAACAGAAACTATACCAATGGTTGGAATCATTATTATAATTTATAACACGTTCACCACGAGATAATGTAGATAAAGGTAATATTCCGTAAAATTTTTTTAGTTGTTTTATTTTTTTGTTTAGGTAATTTAATTCATCTTTGTTGTCCCATTTTTATTTTTAGACCTATATTTATAGAAGTTTCCCTTGTTTTCTTAATATTATCCTATAAATTACACTAGTTTTAGATTTATAACATTCTGATTGAATAATAATATGAGCGTAAATGTAAAAGAATGGACGGGGAAGGAAGGCGAGAGTTTGATGAAGAAAATTTCCCTTGTTTGTTTAAGAGGGAAGAAAGAAAGAGGAAAAGAAATCTCAGTTTTCTTCTAAATTAATTCCACTTTTAGAGAGATTTATTCATTACAAAATTAAAAACCAAAATTCCTTCAAATGCCTTTTTTTGGTTATCCTTCAATTCTTTCAATCCGAACAACTATAAATTTGTGTTATTGTGCAAATCAGACTTTAATAGAAATGTGAAAATTTGAGGTTAGTTTAGTATGGTATATATATATTTTTAAGTAAAATTATATGGCAATAGGCAATAAATAAAACAAGTGAAACCACCAAAAATAGATTATGACAAACATACAAAGTATATATATTAAAATTTGTCTTCCTAAGTCTCCTTATATGATGCAACAAAAATAGGGAGAAAATTGAAGATATATACTTGGAGTCTATGACAAACATTTCATTATACAATGGTATTGACAATAATCATTAAGGAAGAATTTGACATTATGTAACCTATCCAACATGAGTTCAGACCATAACCATTTTTCTATATTCTATTTTTTATATTCTATAAGATAATATTCATAATAGTTATGCAATAAAAATAAAATTATCTCCTATTAAAGCTTAATTGTTCTTGAAAGTTGTGTACACTAAAGACTCTGTATTGTTGTTGTATGGTGAGTGAATTAATGATCTCTGTGTGAAGTTAGGAAGTCTGTCCTCTATTACATACCGTTTTCACATCTTAGCTCCTCTAGAAATTGTAATGTCTCCATATGCTGATATCTGCTGCACTTTCAAGATATCACGCGTAGCTAGAACTGTAAACAATCAAATTTTGCATGTTAATAATGTTATAACGAAATTATTATTGGTAAAATTTGAAATTCAGCATCTTACACGTGCTTAAACGAGCTAGAGTGGCTCAAACGAGCTACTTTGTGCTCATACGACACGGGTGTGATGCTTTTATATGTTCCTGCCAACGCTATGTGCTAATTTGCTCGGATGAGTGATATCATAGCTTGAAGTGATGGACACATGAAGGGGCTTAAAAATTGAGTCACATCTAATTTCTTAAGAAAAATTGTAAAAAGTTTTAAAAAATATCGTGGCCCGTCCATCTATGATGAATTTTGAGGACCTCATAATTAAAATTATGGGTCCGCCACTGAAATTTAAATCATTAATCATACATGAATCCAACAAAACTCAAACTGATCAATTGTAGTTTATGAGAGTAAGCTGATTGAATTTTACCACAGGTCTGATAGAAAAGCTGTGCAGCTTGTTTTCTGTTCATTCCATACGCTAGTTGGTTCAATGATTCTGACTGAGGTGCACCTAGACCTTCAAAATATGTCTTCAGATGCCTGAACAGTTTCAGATCAAGAAT
The DNA here is from genome assembly GCA_019776075.1 of Amaranthus palmeri. Lineage (NCBI taxonomy): Eukaryota > Viridiplantae > Streptophyta > Magnoliopsida > Caryophyllales > Amaranthaceae > Amaranthus > Amaranthus palmeri. The sequence goes on from JAAKBH010000329.1 coordinate 453,555, forward strand.
TAAATAGATGGAGAATATTATGCCAAAATATATTTTGATTTGTGTTATGTACTAATAAATATGAAATGATCAAGGTTAAACATTACATTGAGATATTGTAAGCCATCCTGTCAGCCTCCTCATCTATTGCAGGTAGCCGATTTTGTGTAGGTCCTGTTTCTACGAGCAATTCTGCAAAGTTAAGAAACAATAAGACTCTTAGATGTTTCCTCACACAAACACTATATTATACGGATTTTATGCCCATACCCGACATGAATACATGTGTAAGTGCCATTTTATCAAAAAAAGGCCACAATTTTGAACCAAACTGTAGTATCGGAGTGTCCGACTTTGTTATTTTATGAAAAAATATGCAATAATTTGAACCGAATTGAAGAGCCCTACCCATGACATTGTAAAGGGCCCGACACAGATACTGGTACTTGAGGTGAATTGAAGAGTACGAGCAACAAAGAGGGGTGTACCACTACTGCACGAACAAGGGAGTTCAAGTCCAATATGACGTGTAATTACCTTGATCAGGGGGGGTTAGACCTTTTCTAGATCGTTTAGGCAATTTAAAGCGTGATTGAAGTAATTCACTGAATTCTGGAATATTGTGTTCTCCCATTTCATGCATCCATTGGTTCTCTTCATCCAGTGATTCCAAACCAGCATTGTTCAATTGACTAGAAGATCTTTTCCTTCTTAACCTGGAATGTTGTTACTTTTAGAGGCACTCATAAATATCAAGGTATTAATCTAGTTCCTGCTGGATAGTGAACAGGTCACATTATATAAAACAATTGAGCTGAAGTTTTAAATGTATACTAACCGATTAGAATAGCTGTCTGAAGTGTTTGATAAGAAATCAAGTCCAGGACCTGGGCTTGGAACTGACATTGATCTAACAGATGCTCCTGTAATGACACATTCACATAAAAATCTCAAAAAGTTTCCACTTGATTCTCTTGTAAAAACAGGTAAATTATCTTTAGAACTTAAGTAGCAGAATTGGTTTACCAGAGTTAGGGGCTGAAGCATTTGGATTTGTTTTACCCAGACTATTGGGCATGAGGTTGAACTCTTGTATAGGTACCTCGGTTCCTGTTCCAAGATTCCGTAGAATTCCTCTTATTTCTTCTGCGGCTAATCTCTCAGATGTAGTTCCACGGCTAAAACCTCCAATAGGCTTCAAAAACATTAAGTCAGTTCGAACACTCAAGCGTAATGTTCACGAAAGGCCAGATGAAAAAATCTTACTACTTCTGATGGAATTCGATAATCTTGTCCATTGGGAGGTGACGATGATGATCTTTCGGGTTCTGGTGGACGGGGTGATGAAGTTCTTGCTGTAACAAAAGTTTCATATAATGGTGACATTTTTTACATCCAATAAAACTCTGGTTTGAGGGTGAGTCAAGACTAACCGGAAGGTGAATCATGCATAGGCTGCATAGTTGTCATCCATAAGTCTAGTAGCGCTTGTGGATAATGAACATCATTGTACTTTCCTACTAACCCGCAAGATAGTGCTACTGGTGGCAAATCTAGTAGTTTGACTAACTTCACAGTTGATTTCTCTTTGACTACCTGCAGAACACATAATTTCTAATTAGCCTTGATATTGGTTCGTGTTATCTGATTGAGAATATAACATATCTCAGGTGTTAACCATTTGTTTAAGTGGTGGTTGAATTCTAAGATATGTTATATGCACTATCGAATATCATTATCATCTGTGTGTAGGAAGGCTAGATTAACTGGAGAATAAAAGAAAAACCTTGACAATTTCTGGCCTTTTGATCACAATGTCAGTTGAATCTTGGAGCCAAGTTTGATACATATTGCTCGGAATCATGGTATTTTCGATATCCATCTTCACGGGAGATTGCCTTGCCTTCTTTCTTGTTGGCCTTTGCTTCTGTAAGTGTTAGTTCACAAATGATTAGCAATCCTTTTCTAGAAAATCCTAGAAAGGACCACAGACAAAAGATAGCTCATACAAGTTACCTGCCGAACCTCCCTGAGTTTAGGTGTAGATGAATTAGCCTGGTCCACTGGATTTTGTTCAGGAATGACATCCTCCATGAAAAAAGTTCGGATATTATCTTCTGCATTCAGTATAGATTTTCAGCACCCTTTTGTTAACTCACAACATAACAAACATGTAAAATTTTCCTTACAATCTAGAACAAACTCCAGCTGTCCAGCTTATATTGTACATGATTGTGCTTGAGCACAAGCATGTAGACCTTGTTTTTTCCATTCAAATGTATTGATGTACATGAGAATGTTCCTTGTTTCTTGTTGTGCATTCATCATTGTTACAACAAGTTGTTTTTATGAATGGAGACTAATAAGATCTTTGGCTAGACATGCAACATTCTTAGAAGCATGGATTAAGGTCTATATGCTTTTGGAAATGTATATGATCATAATACTAATGAACCTCACAACAAAATCACTTTGCATTAGTTGTATTATAACCTCTCTCTATCTCCATTTCTTGAGGTGGAGAGTGTACACTAGGAGGCGGCATTTCTGTGTGGCCTTGAGAAGGGAAGTTGTTTTGCGTTTCTTCATCTCCTTCGATATCGAACCTGCACGGACAAGATTGTGTATTGATCAACATAGAACTCATAGAAGATTCAGCAAGGAGATAAATCATTTAATGCAAAAAGGATTTAGTTCCAGCAGTACTTTTGAATTTACCGTTCATAACGATTATAAAAACTTGGTTCAGCACGAAGTGAATCAAAGGGGTCATTTAAGGTAATATTAGCAGGATCCGCTGAGGAAAAAATAAGCAGAATATTAAGTCATTACCAGTAAAGATGGAAATATAAAAATCATTCTACACACTTGACTAGATGGCAATAAAACTTAAGATACTAGTGTTTGGAATAGAACCTTGATGCTGGTGTCCATTTAAGTCTGCTTCCATGAAACTCTCGTTAAAATCATCTATGGTATCAAGTCTCTGGATTGTTCACATACACTTTTGTTTATCAGCTAAATGGCAAGAAATACATTCACAAACACCAGAGATAATATCAAGATTACATAGAATGTGTAGTTCTATAGTTAGTTACATAAGTCTTATTGCATACTACATGTAATTATGATTTAGCACAATTTCAACCATCTTTTCATTATCCTTGTTTGATATTGATATCAAATTATTCAATGAATTGCAACTGAACATTTCCAATGATTATTGAATAATTCACTCAACTAATGACACAGAAATTTGGTAAGTGGTAACCAATGAGAAGTTTTAATTAACTGCATTTAAAAAACTAGGTCACAGAACTAAGGGATAATAGTCATATAGCAGATAAAACACTGCCATAACAAATTAATCACAAAAAAGTTTCAGCTACTAGTGTAATGCTTGAATGTACCATGGCAACATAAGCTGTTCGCTGAAAAGTTGCACTGCTGGTATATCTGTTAGAGTAGTCAATTGACGGTTCAACATCTCCAAAATTTACTTCTTGGTTCTCAGGTATTGTCACAGATTCAAACCTGAAAAACACAAACATCCACATTCAACCAAAACCCCTATTGAAAGTTCAATCAAATAAAGAGAAGTGGTGCTAGCAATGGACCGACTTGGCTTTATTCTTTCTCTTTGGGAGAACTGTAGGGTCCACAGCAGGTTTCACCTTCCATGCAGTGTTGATTTCAACCTGGAAAATTGATGGCACGCAATTGTAACCAATTTTAAACCATCGGAAACAACATTTTGAAGGGTTTAGACTGAACTTGAAATTACTTACCAGAAGACGATTGACATCATCTGTTAATATATAAAATTTACAATTAGAAATCCCCTAAATATGTTTAGATTAAAAAACCATATTCAAGTCACAAGATCAGAAAATCTCACCATATAGGAGTCTAACTTTGCGCTCATAAACGATTACAACACCACCTAATTGATTTCAGAAAAAGCCAACACAAAAATTTAACTTCCATTGGAAATAGAATGAAAGCAGAAGGTTATTTATTGCCTAAGTATGCTATAAAATAATGTTATACCCATAAGAATTCCAGAAAGTCTGAGCGCCATCGGTACTGAAGGATTCAAAATTTCTTCACTGTAATAGCCACAAATATTCAATATAAAATTGAAATTTACTTAAAGCTGAAAGAAGAGAGTAAGAGAGATGAACCAAATTCGAATGAGGTCGATTTGATCGAGTTTTCTCCGGTTAATTTTGGCGTGCATTGTAGCTGCCATCCTTGCATACGGAAAGAAAAGTTTGTAAAATGTGCGATAATCTCCATTAATTGACCACACATCAAGTTTCACGCTATTCGAATATGGTCATTTTAACCAAATGCAGGTTTTAGTTCGCATAATAAGCCGTAAAAGCTTACTCAAAAACTAAAACAATTCAGAAATGGAAATTAATCAATTATTACTGGAAAACTCTCACTCAACAAAATTTGAGAAAATTCAAGTTCAATCGACCTCCACACCTAGACCAAGTAATTGGCACACTCAACTTCATAATGTAAAATATTAAAAGAATACAAACTACTTAACAGAGTCAACGCAATCTTAGTTGAATGAAACCGTTTCTAAGCCGAAATTGAAAACTCAAAGAAATTTTGAAGCAGAGGATTGAACAAATCAACTCGTAGTGATAATGGAATATAGTCATAAACAACGCAGATATAAGCTCCGTAGAAAAGATGAACTGAATATTAATTCGAAAAATGAAAATTAATTACAAACCAGGAAAATCTCACATAGCAGAGGTTGAGAATTTTAAGTTTAATAGGAAGAAGTGTTATCTCATTACATCACTCATTTTCCAAATTTTACATACTAAGAGTGTAAAAATTCAAAATATCTTGAAATTAAACAAAACATTGCACTAAACTTGAAGATCAATTACTATTACAAGTGAGAAATCGATTTAACGTAGATATCAAAAAACAGAGGATTAACTACATTAACATGATGCAGGAAATGTAAACTTTAATTAAGCAACGAAAACAAAACCGATGAAACGAAACTGAAATCAAAAGCTAAATGAAGTTACAGAGAAAAGAAATAGTTACCATATTTGACCTAGCGGAGCTTTCCTAGCTAGAAGCTGGTGAGAGTAGAACATTGTTGCAGAATTTCAGCAGAAGTTCGAATTTCAGAGAGAGAAAGAGGAAGAATAAGAAGAAGAAAAAAGGCAGTTTCAGAAGAGCGCAAATAAAGTGTAACAATGGCGGAGAAGAGAGAAAGAAGGAAGAGAGTGACATTGTACTTATAGAGAGGAGTGTTGTTCGTGTGTGTTTGAAGAGGGAGATTGTCAGAATTGGTTATGTAACAGAATGCCCGCCAAAGGCATGCAAATCAAGAGCCACCAAGGTTTGAAGACTTGGTGGGAAAGGTTCCATACAAATCTTTTCCCTAGCATCCTCGGTATCCCACCGGGCGATCATATGGACTGCGGTGTTGCCATTTCGGCGTACAAAACTACATTTAAACATCGAGAAAACTAAACTTAGCTCAACAATATTTTTATTCAAATACAAAATTGTAGCAAATCTTTAGTTTTTGCAGTAAAGAATATTTTTATTTTTTTTTTGAATCCGAATATTTTGATTATTATTATTTATTAGTACAATATTACTCCCATTATTTTTATTTTGTAGGCAAGTTTTTATGTTTATGGGTTAGTTCAAATAGAGATGGTCTTTCATAAAGATCGTCTCTCACAAGAATTTGTGTATTATTATTAGTGAAATTTTGTAGGCAAGTTTTGCCTCGTTTTAATGTGCAAAAATTATATTTCAACAAAAAATTACTCTCTTCGTTCCTTTGTATTTGTTCACTTTAAGTTTTTTTCACTATGCGAGAGAGAGAAAAATTTTAATTTGATTTTTAATTATATATTCAAGATAATGTGAAATCTTGTTAGATTTGTCTTAATGCAAAGAATTTTAATATATAATTTTTACAATTTTTCAAGGCTTAAAATTTGCGTTTAAATATATAAAAGTAAAGTGGACAAACAAAATGACTCGGAGGAAATAATTATAATTCAAATAAATAAAATTGCAACTTGAAGAATTAAATCTTAAATTGCACCTTGCTGACAAAAAAAAGTGAGTAGATAAAAAGTTTAAATGAGATAATCCGAAAAATAAATTTGAAGATGTGATTATATTCAAATTCATGATCGATATATATTTGAAAAATATAGCAAAAACTATTGGGAATTTAGGGCATACACAAATAGTATAATAAATATAATTGAGTACATAAAAAATAACATATGAATAAACTTAATTTTACTAAGCTATACTTTTACGGTTTAATGTTAGTTTTTTTTGTTATGCTCTAAAAATCAATTCACGAAAAATAAGTTGGATGTTTACATATTCTTTACCTTTTTTTAAAATAACAAATAACAAATATATTGTTAGATGATACATTAAGAATCATCATTAATTGTTTGGATATTTTAAAATTTTTTTGACTATGAGGACAAGAATTTTTGTTGCATTAACCAAAGAAGTAAGAATCATAGGATAGCTTATTGTAAATATAAATATTTTCTTTTATTAGGTTTGCAAGTTGCAACATTACAAAATAAACTTGAAAAAATTATAAATTTTAAAAATGAAATTTGTAAGTATTTTCAAGCATGTTGTGTAAGTCACCTACTATGCTTGCGGCTAGTTTTTTTTTCTATGCTTGGCTAACGTGTGTATAAGATGCAGGAGTTCGGATATTTGCAGGTTCTTGAGCCGAATGACTCTTTTGACCACCCTCTCCTTATGGGTATGGGACGCCGTCGAGCCCCCTTCCCCAGACCCTGACCATAGATATATCTATATGTGGAAATACTGGGTATGATGATGATGATGATTTCAAGCATGTCTTCATATATACTTCTAAATGAAATAGAGGTGAGAGATGAAAAGGATAGCCAAGATTAGAATTTAGAAGAGTAAAGCAAACACTTTAATTTATGGTAGTCTTATCGATCTTTTTAAATCTATTTTCTGGTAGCGTAATTGGTGTGCGTTTTAAAAACTTCTCGATAGTTCATCAGTTAAAGATTACTTTATACCAAGTACAATTAATTGTGGTGTTTTATAGCAAATTAATTTCCTTGAGAAGAACATGCTTTTCCGATTGATATTGATATCAATCCTTTTAAATCTCTTTCCTGTTCAGTCAAAAATGCAGTTCAAGTTGATTATAAAATTATGTTAAATTAGATCTTTGGTCACTATAATATGATTTTGTCAATTTCATATCTAGTTAAAATCAGAGTTGGATCAATAAAATCTTTGGTGTAGGTTGAGTTTAATCATCCACATAATTTGTATTAATTAGTATATAATTCTCAGGTCAAGAACAATCCAAACTCAAGATAATTGGATATTTATGTTAGAATATATAACATATCCCGGGGCCTCAACCATTAACTTAAGCTTTTGGTTGAGTTGGCTCCTTGACATGGTATCAGAAGCCAGGGTGACAAGAGGTTACTTGTTCGAATCTCAACCACCCATCATCTAAAGTGAAAAATTTAGCGCCATGTATGAGTTATGAGGAGGGCAGTGGCGGACCTGGGATTTGAAATACGGGGTTACGAGTTTAATAAACGCGTCTTGTATTCATTAACAAGTAAAACATAACTTAAAAAACTACAACAAAAATAAAGAAACCCAACACAAATCTGATACTTTATAAGTTATTTAAAATGATAATTTTTATGTTATTTATGAATAACAATCAATGAAATCACAAATACAAATACAAATTCTAATTCTGAATTGAAATTATCTAACTTAAAGCAAATTAAACATATGATTTATAAACGTTTTGCAAAAATTATGATTTACAAACAAATACTACCTAAATCATACACAAATAAAATTAATTTTATCATAATTTAAAGCAAATTAAAACAAACCAATTAATAAATTCTAAAAAGATAGAGTATAATTCTAATTCAATTTTAGTAATTGACCCAATATAATTATGGAGGATTGGATTGTGGGGCTGTGGATTGTGAGCAACAACAGTGCAGTGGCGGCGATAGTATCGGCAGCAGTGGCTGTGGGCCGGCTACGAGCAAGCGACAAGCCGGCAACAATAGTGCTTGATAGCTTGAGAATTTTGAAACAAAGATTGGGAGGAAGAAGAGTTTAAAATTGGGGAATTATGGAAACTAATAGTCATTTGAATATAGAAACTAATAGTCATTAATTGCTCTTATAAAGTATTAATTATGTTAAAGTTTTAAATTAACAAATGTGAATGTTGTAGCCTAGTGGTAAGGAAGTGGGATTAATTTTCTATATTTGGCAATAGGTTATGAGTTCAAAGACATACATGTTACTTAGTTAATTTTTTTTGATGGAGTTGCATATTTGGCAATAGGTCATGGGTTCAAGACATACATATTACTTTCTTGATTTTTTTTAATGGGGTTGCATATGTAACCCCATCACCTAAGCTAGGTCCCCCACTGGAGGAGGGTATGTGCTGCATCCACACTTCTAGCCAAAGGGCTTCGTATGAGGGGGCGTGTTAGAGTATATAACATATCCTGGAGCCTCAACCATCAGCTTAAGCTTTTGGTTGAGTTGCCACACCTCGCCAACCTTTGGGTTGTGTGCTAGTCGATGTTTAAGTTGTAGCAATATAGCTTTGATTACTCCATTGTTTCATGTTGGTTCAACAATTTAGGTTGCGTAGCCCTAGTTGGATCAGCTTTAAATAATCTTAAGTTTGATTTTACGTTGAGTTAATATCAAGTTGGGTATGCTTTTCAGTAAACCTAAAAATTATTGTGAAATTTCACATGATATTCCTATATTATAGCTTTTCCACATAATGCTATTAAATTCGCGTGCTGACCTTAAGTTTTTAAATTTCGACTCAATCTTTGAAATAACTAGTCAATTAGGGTGATTAAGACATTTGTTTTTTTAAAAAATGTCATTGTATAGGATAAAAATAGCGTAAACTTAACAAAAAACTTTTCTTTTGTCTATTAGTAAGAAAAATTGTAACATCAATACCACCAAATAGATAAAAAAAAATTATTTATTTATTACAAAAAAACCAAAATTTCTTATTACCGCACATAATTTTCCAAAGGAAAAATTGTTGAAAAATACCTAGAAAAACATCATTTTTGTGAAAAACAAAACCTAAAACATTGCTTTTTTTAATTTAAAATACCTAGAATATTTTATTTGTTTGTCAAATAGTACCTACTAACAGATTTAAAAATGTTTTCTAATTCTGTTTTTTCTTTTTTTTTTAATTTAAAATCTAACGGAAGTTTAAGATTCTGTTAGTAGGTACTGTTTGACAAACAAACAAAATTTTTTAGGTATTTTTTGACAAAAAATATGTTCTAGATAATTCTTCGCAAAAGTAATATTTTTCTAGGTAGTTTTCAATATTTTTTCCTTTTTCAAAATAATTTATCAAACAATTTTTTTTTTGAATAAATTTATCAAACAATTTCTTTCCATCTATCCGAAGAAAAAAAAAAAAAAAAAAAAAATAACAGCTAAAAACCAAAAATCGTTAAGGCCACAAATTGAGAAAATTGTGGGAAAAGAGTTTTGGAGATTATATTGCTATTAAATTTGCAATCTTCCGCATATTTCAATTCAAAGTTTGAAGATCACATTAATGGCGAAAAACGCACCAGATGCATCCAGTAATACGGTGGCCGTTCAAGCTACCAACGATGACGCTTCTGCGAGCAAATTGTAAGTTATGTCCGCCTAGCTTTTTTCTCTATGATTCGCCTTTATGTTTTTTGTTTGTATTATTCTCCATTATTCTTCAGAAAACTAGATTTTGAAAACGAATTATTGATTAAGCACTTCTTTATGTTTTGATTTGAGCTATTTGATTTGATTTCTGAAACAATTGTTTACGCACTTCGTTCACGATGTAAAATTTGTGAGTATTTGTTGAGCGGACAGCAGAAACAATTACCAAATCATTAAAAGAAGCAAAGAACAATTCTAGAACATCAAGATAACACACTAAGAAATAACGTGGTTCAATGCAATAGCTACATCCACATGCACCGGAAACTTTTGATTCACCATTAAACAGGAAGATTACAAAGATAAATCTTAAACAACTCTAATGGCAGCTCACTTTTCTCTGTTATGTTTCTATGAACACTCTAACCCTAATTAGAGAGGAGTTTTCATTAGTAAGCCTCTCTTGAAAAGAAATTAGGTTACGCCGAGTCGGCTTTTTCCCTATTGCAAGTAAAGCTGACTCGATGTTAAATTGTGGAACAAACATCTCAAGATTAGCACATAATGCGGAGTCAGCTTTTTCCCTATTGCCAGTAAAGCCGACTTGGCGTTGGGCTCTGGAAAAATGCCTTCAATCCTGCAGCTAATGCCGACTCGTCTTGAGTCCTTCCCCCACAAATGCTAGCTCGACGTTTGACCTTTGAACACACCTATCTTTGATTCATATTCATAATGCCTTAGACTCAGTTCGAGTCACCAAAACACTAACAATATTTTTCAATTACTGTTTGTATTCGTTATAATTCTAGGTTTTGTTATGCATGATGGAATCGAAAACACCAAATTAGTTTTTTCTTCATATTTTTACAAAACTACACTTTTTCTATTTTTGATTTGTGATATGTTTGGTACATTGGAAAATGACAAGGTTTCAACTCAATTAAATAGTTAAGCTGGGGCTCCTAGCCTCATATGTTTTATACTTTATTACGATCCTTACACAAGAGACTTTGGCAACACATGCTCTCTTCATAAATGGTTCTAAATATTCTACTTGAAATAATGAGCGTAGATGTGATTCAAAACCTGTGACCGTTGTGTCTTATTAGTATATAATGCCATGTCAAAGAACCAACTTAACCAAAAGCTTATGCTCATTGTTGTTGCCCATACATGTTTTGTATAAATTTTTTAAATGTTAGAAAGGTTTTGTTCAAATTGTACATTGGAAAACGAGGAAAAGTTAGTTGAAATTTTCCTTCATAGCAAATACAGTTTTAAGGGGTTGGTATTTTGGTTAGTAGGAGGGATTTGGAAAATGAAATAAAAGAAGACAATTGTGAGTGTTGATATGATGATGGAAATTTCCTATTGAGGAGTAGGCGATTGTTTGTGTGGGAAAATCAAAAAAAGAAAGACCACGTTGGAGCCTTGGAGTGATCATGTCGTTGGGTTGAACACTAAAAGGCATTACACAATGTCTACTCCCCTAGATAGGCGGATATGCTATTTAATCAAACTCTAAGCCCCTAATTGCGAAGTTCTCCTTTTATATTTTCAAAATTATGGACTAACTTTTTACTGTGGAACTTCGCATATAGTAGTTTGATTATATAACATATTTGGGGGAGTGCAAATTGCGTAATGTGCATTTTTGAGATCAATATTGGTTATGACTTGTGAGTGAGTGTGATGACCCACATACATTGACTAATGGTTGTCAAATTTTTAGTTTGTCATTGATGGTTGTAGATGTCATTTTACTGTAAATTGTAAGGAGAAGAAAAAGAGAAGAATGTAAAGAGAAGCTATGTGGAGTCCTTCATTGTGAAGCTACTTAACAATAGCATATAGGCTTTCCATTCGTTGGAAAATTCGAGATAGTTACGGTTTGACGCAAAGCAAACAATAGGTGATAATGGTTCTTAACCTTTTCCTTATCTAATTTCTTACCCAAAGCGACACATGTGGAAGCCCTTTTTATGATCTTCACCTTATTTTTGAGACATGATTTGTCGTCATTGAAAGATGGGGGTTCCTAATTCTATGTTTGATACTCCCTTGCGGTAGAGAAAAATAAATTTTTGTGATAGTGGCACTGTGGTTCGAATTACTGGAATAAAGAGGGATACTGGAATAGGACAATGATTTATTGTTATCACGTGAATAATTAAAAGAGTATTGTGATATTAGTTGCTTTGAAATGGTCAGTTTTTGGATTGGATAGATTGCCTATCAATGAAGGGGGAGGGTGGAAAAAAAAGACCATATTAGCTGCAGTGTCTGATAGGATTGATTACCAGCGAGGCTTAAGGACTATGATATGCACTCGGTTGTTAGATAAGGCTAAGATAAAGTAACAGAAAGTTCTCTAGAATTCACATACAAATTTTGTATTGTCTACTGTTTCTGAAAGTCCTTTAGCAACATAATCTTAATTTCTCTAAAGATGGCATCAATCTTTGTGAATTTCATCTATGGTAAAACATACTTTCTAATCTCCATTCTTACTTGAAAATTGTTACCATTTTTTTTATTATGTTTTTTGCGTTTGTGTTTGCATCTAGAAATGATATATGAAATTGGACTTTTTAAATTATGGATTGTTAACATGCCTCTATAAAAACCTGATTCCTCCAATCTCTGCTGATTATTATAGGTCCTGTGTGAAAAAAGGATATATGAAAGATGATTACATCCATTTTTTCGTGAGAAAGCCTGTAAGGAGATCTCCAATAATTAATCGTGGTAGGCCAGCTATAAAAAGCTTTTGTATTTTGTATTTAATTGTATGTTTTTCAACTAATCTATTTGATTATGTGCCTCCTTTCTTAAAGGTTATTTTGCCCGTTTTGCTGCTCTTCGAAAGCTTCTTTCTCAGTTTCTTCATTCTGATGATCATACAAAGAAGCAAGTGTTGTCACTTGGAGCTGGCTTTGATACAACATATTTTCAGTTGCAGGTATAACCTTGTTATGACAATATTACATGGACACTGATTAGAAAAATTTCCTCTTTATGCTTTCTCTTATCGGAAGTCTAAACATTTTGGGTTGCACATATTTAATTGTAGCGGATTTGTTCTTTGAGAAATAGGGCCCTTTTCAAAGTTAAATTTTTTTACTGTTCCCATATGAACTTGTTGGTTTTGTTTCTTGTAAATTTAATTGGCCATTAACTCATTGCTGGAAATTCGAAAGAATTGTAAACATAAACGTAAATGCATATGCTGTTTAAAGTTACCATTTCTGTATTGTTGGAGCAACTGCCAATTCTCGTAGTATGAGGGATGAATTCGATCATCTCATTGCCCACTCCATGGCTTGCACACTAGAGAATGATGTTGGGTGTGCAATGGGACATGAGTGGTTGAGGTTTGGATCACTCCATGAAATGATTAAGGGAGAGGAAATGGAGATGCCTTGAACTAGGCATGAAGGTGCTCAAAGAGAGCCTTGGTTCATGCTTTGAACGAGGCAAGGATGGTGAAGGAAGGTGCCTTGAATGAGGCACAAGTGATCAAGAAGTTTTATTGATGTGGTGCTTGTTTGAGCCATATAGTGCTCATCCAAGCACCCTGCCGCAGGGCCAAATCCGTCTTTCTGTTTTGGTCGATACCTGGGGCAAAATAGTTAATTTGTCCTAGGGTTTGTTCCACTGATTTAGAGGGCCTATATAAGGGCCTAAATCATCATTGGAATGTAAGGGGAGGCTTATACATAAATAACAACTAGGGTTGAGTGTCATTAGGGTTTCTTTGTATTAGAGTGAGGTTTTTTTAAACTTGGAAACTTTGTGCTTGAGAGATTGTTCTCAAGGTGTGTGTGGGTTGAATCATCAATGTATTGTTGATTGATTAATGATATACAACTTTGTTTGAGGGGGAGGTTTAGGTATTTAAGATAGCTAATTAATCTCGTTGTGTGTGTTTTTATTGCCTGCTTAGATTGTGCTTTGTTTTTGTTTTTCTTCTTGTTCTTTACTTGTTAAAGTCCTAAAGGCTTTCATTTCATGTATTAATTGATTTCTAACAATCTGAATTTATTGTTTACGGATGAAAACCCCTCATGATTCAAAGGTCTCACATATGTCTCTAACTTCCAAACTCAACATAAGACTCTTTGTGGCATTTGGCAACTTTAAACATTTGATGCGTTGCTTTTAGTTGTTAGTTGGTACAATTTAAGCTTTATTTATAATATTCTATGGGATTATTACTTATCTACATCTTGTGCTGCAACATTCCATACCCTTGTTGTTATTAAGTGGCTTCCACCTAGGAGTTTGGGGGTTTGATGTACACAACCTTACCCTTGTAATAATTAAGAGGTTGTTTATGATTGTCCCTTGATAGTAATCATCATTAACTTAACATAAATAAGTGTGGATGATTTACATCAACTACAATCCATACCTATTGCCATTTTAGTGGCTTCCACGTTCCACCTAGGCGAAGTTTAGGAGGTTCAGATGTACGCAACCTTACGCTTGTTAGTGATAACAAAAATGTTATTTTGATTGCCTAGGTGGTACCGATTCATATGAACAAGTAGATCACAAGATTTAATGAGTTATTTTTTTATATAATTGGTTATAATTAGGAACCAAAGAACTATAAATCTTTGGTCCTATCGGTAAAAGGTAAAAGGGACATGAGTCATTTTACTATGGTCCTTTTTAATCCAAACTAAAGAACTGTAAATCTTTGGACCTATTTAGAATGGACAAAACTTATCTACACCTTATGAATTATATTTTCGAAGATGTTTCCTTATTATATGTTACGCTAAATTGCTTATGAATTTGGTTTCATTTGTAGGCAATATTCACCAATAGAATTGTGATGGTTGTCTTTGACAGGGTGAAGGAAAAGCACCATATTTGTATGTGGAGCTGGATTTTAAGGAGGTACAGTTAAAGAATTTAGTGCTTTGCTTTGGCATGTAATTGTTGGCAGTTGGTATGGGCAAGCTATTTCTGCAGATCAGGAAGATAATGAAGGTCACAGGAATTTATGGAGTTTTTAAATTGGTGTGAACGACTTAGTTGATGGACCATGTCACATCTTTAGGACTTATGTACAGTGAACTGTTGAAGTATCCTTTGTTAAAAATTGTATTTTCTCTCTATCTAATTTTGGAGTCAATGTGAAATCATATTGTATTTTGGCTGTAGGTGACTAGTAAGAAGGCTGCATTAATCGATGTACACAATGAATTGAGGGAAAAAGTTGGTGCAACTGCTTCTATTTCACGAGGTAAAACTTCCATAACTGTTAGTTTTGATTATGTCTAGATGCCTTAACACTTAAATCTTTTGATTCGGAATGCTTCTCTTAGTCACAATGAGCATTTATTTTTGGATGAGTTTTGTGCTTTTATTGCTTGTAATTAAATGGCTTTTCCCAAAAATTCTCACATGGTTTTGAGATAATTTATGTAGTTTGGGTAAAAGTGGGTTACTATTTTCATCCTGAATCAAGTGTCCCATATTCCATTTTTAGACATGTTCTACTGACAAAGAACAAGGTATCAATTATCCCATTTCTGGACCCCACTTTAGATACATATGTAACACAAACTTTATTGAAAAATTATCTTTTTATTAGCCTTATCTATAATTGTTTCATCTTATACACTTGGTACATCACTTGGTCTTTGTATCCTACAGAAATGTGACCCTATTTTGGAATGGGGGCATTTTGTCGAAGCAAACTGAAACTACACTCTGGAATTTACTAAAAAAACAAGAAACAGCATTCGGTCTATTTTGCCTGAGTTAGTTGTGCTAATGAAACTACATTTTCGAAACCTGAAGGTCTAACTTCTCTAACAACTTTTAGGGACATTTTTAGGTCAAAAACACTTTACGCTATGTTCTTTTGTCTATTTTAGACTATAGTTTTTTAAATAACACTCTGTGCATTCAGCGTTTCTTTACCATTGACCAATCTTAATGTAGCTATAGGGTTTTCCCTCATGCGCTTTCTATATTGGGAAGGATGAATGTCTATCGAGCAATTTTTTTCAAGTGTTTGCTTTGTTTCTGCAGCAAGGTAATAGGTCTATTTGTTGGTAACATCAGTGTCATTGTGAAGATAAACTGCCTTGATGTATTATTGTTCAATCTACTGATTGTAGAATGGCATCAATAAATTAGTGTTGCTGTTGCTAGTTTGATTTTTCTGTTATTGGCTTACTGTATCATGGCCTGACTGCTTCACTTGACTTCAGTTAACATGAAACTTTATGGTCTGTGCAGAAAATGGGGTAGTGCTTGGAGATCATTACAAATTGCTCCCTGTTGATTTGAGGGACATTCCAGAGTTAAATAATATGATAACTTTAGCAAACCTTGATCCCAGGTATGCATGGAATTTCTGTTTCATGTTAGCTAATTGTATTGCTGTACTGGGTTCCCATTCGACGTACCCCAAATCAAGAACACTGGAATCACAGTAATGGTTTGCAAGAAAACAAAAAAAAGTAACGAAAAAGAGAATATAAAAACAAAGAAATATGTGTGTATGTTATATGTTTTCCATTGATTAGTTCTCATTCCATGTTGCAAACAACTTGTCTATTTTTGCCTGCTCTTTCTGACTTCAAAGTCTAACTTCCCATGGAATCCCTTTTTGGATCTTCATTTTTGTACTATGGATCAGATGTACGCAACTTTACCCTTGTTAATGATACAATTAACATAGAAGTTGTTTCCGATGACCTTTGATAGCAAACGTTATGTGCAACTTCACATTGACCGAAAGTGTACATGATTAATATCTTTGGTTGTGCATAATTAAAAATTATAAAAGGTTGATATATGAAAATGTGCATTGAGACAATTCAAACAAGATTCACTTGTCTGTTTTTTCTTACACATAAGAAACATTATATAAGACAATATTGCTTGATGAATAGGGCTACTAAACAAATGCAAGTATGCAACTAGTAACATTAAAACCATACTTAGTATCGATTTCACTGCTTATATCTACTGTTTGATGCAAGGATGTGACAGGATTATTAATGCTTTATTCTGATGACATCATCAGCCTGCCAACATTCGTTATTGCAGAGTGCGTTTTGATATACTTGGATCCAGAGTCAAGCCGTTCTATAGTTGGTTGGGCTGCGAGAACATTTTCTACAGCTGTCTTTTTCTTGTATGAGCAGGTTGTAAATCCTTTATGGTGCACAACTTTGTTTTCAGGAACTTGCTCCTTGTACTGCACACTTAGTTATGCATTTCTCTTTACAGATTCATCCAGATGATGCTTTTGGGGAGCAAATGATTCGTAACTTGGAGGTGTGTTTTACTTTTCTTGTTTGTAGTACTAAATTACTTGGAGTCTTTCTATTCTACGATGGGTTTGCAACAATAAACTTCCCCATGTGCATTCACTATAGCTAGTTAGTCAAAATTGCTCATATAATATTATTCATTCACGACTGGCTAAAATCTATTTTAGGAATTTGTAAGTCATTATTTTAAGTTTTACAAAAGTCTAAAATTCTGAAGCTTCTGATATTATTATAATTTGCTGTTACATCTATTTGGAATTATTATGTCTCTATAACGGCCCGAGGCCTGGTGTTTGGATAACTTGTTTAATTAAGAATTCAAGCAGAGGGTACATATTGAAGCAAAAGCACTTATTCTTGTGTGATTTTTGTGTATTTTTTCACTGTAATTTTTGTGGGAAATGAAAAGCTTTTTTGTGTGTTTTTTTATCTTATTACTAGGTCTATAATCTTTCATTTTATGTCCTTTTATCTGCATGTTATCTAATTTGGGATCGATTTTTGGTTGACTTGGAAATCCTTTAGACTTTTGTTTATACCCTAGCTTATCTCTTCTACATATTAATACTCTATCTCCTTTTTTCTACTTAGTTCCGTGGCTGTGGGCTCTTAGGTATTCATGCTACTCCAACTCTGGAGGCTAAAGAAAGGCTTTTCCTTGATCAGGGATGGCAGGTACTGCTATATTGTATTTTATCTATAATTTCTGTTTGGCGTTTTTACTCCTTATTTTGGGGCAGTTATCTTGATTCTTGACTCTTGAGTTTTAACTCCTAAATTTCTGTTTCACATTTTAATTCTGAAACTGAATTACTTATATCTTACTGAGGTCATATCAATTCTCAAGCTAACAATTTCGCTTCGACAAACAAGTTAGCCAAGAAGAGTAAAATGTAGAGGGCAATTATCTGATATACTTAAATTGTCATGTGCGCTTTTGAAATTTCAATTTTTAAGTCGACGGGAATGGACATTAATTTTCTTATCACAAGTTGCTTTCTTACCTCTTTATTTCAAAATTTTGGTTGTTAATGGACTATGCAAATCAATTATTGTTTTTACTCTCAATTTCTGGTTGATCATACATGAATTACATGATCCATATATGTTAACACTCTGCTTTTAAGGGTTATTCGTGTACTATATTCCTCTTTCATCTCATTTTGAACTCTATTTTGTACATGTAAAAATTGTGCGAGGTTTCAGAGAGCTGTTGCTTGGAACATGCTCAGAGTTTACAGTGAATTTATTGATTCTCAAGAAAGACGCAGGTAGATGTTTTGTTAGCTAAAGTTTCTGATTTTTTCTGGTGGTGGTTATTGTTAAGCTGGGTGGTTCAGAAGATATTATTCGGTATTCATACATAAACTACGCTTGAAATGTTTGTAATATTCTGTTGGTATCTTGGTACTCATTCTCCTGCAGTGGCGGACCCAGAATTTTAGAAATGGGGTTGCACAATATTTTTAAATATATTTTTTAAAGCATGTTCAAATCAAAAATAACTTTTTGTATTTTATCGATAGAATGATGCATATAAAACGCACAAAAATGTAAAATGTCACTAACTCGTTAGTCGTTAAAGTATATAAATATAAAAATAAAAAAGCATATTGACTCTAGCAAAATGTAAAAGGTAAAAGAGGGAAGAATGTACAGTATAAAAATTAATTAAATTAATGGGGATAATTTTGTCAATGAAAAATTAGCAAAGTAAGTAGGACATATAAAAATAAAAATTATTACAAACTCGGTGGAACGAATGTGTAATAATAATATATGTATTGACGCCTTAACGATTGTTTTACACACCAAAAAAAATCATATTTTAATATCATATAGATACTTTTCATTTTCCTATCATTAAAGTATTTTAAAAATGATCATTATTTAAAAAAAACATGTTAAAAAAAATATAGTACATACTCCATCATTAACTCTCTCTCTATATATATAAAATGTTACATTCCTATATACTTATAATACTCATAAATCATAATACATAAGTGAAAATATTATAAATATAATACACATGTAAGAAAATGAATATAATGCAGTATAACTTTATAGAGTCACTTTGTGATATTCATTTGGCCGCGACTAATTTCATGATAAGCATGTTCGTCACAGTGGTCATCAGGAAATAGTGTATGTATGTATTGTCGCGGGTTCAAGCCTCGGCAGGAGCAAAATTTTTTTGGTTTTTTAATGGGGTTGCCTGGGCTACCCCAGGCACCTACCTAGGTCCGCCCCTGTTCTCCTGTGTTACGTGCATGCATCTTGACATGTACACACAACTGGGGACATGGTTATTTTTAACTGACTTCACAGATCAGAAGGTACAGTGGGTGGAGTAGATTGTTTGATATTACTATGATGCAAAGAACTGTTTACCACTTTATGAATTATAGTTTATGAAATTTCAGAAATTTTGATACAATGAATATGGAACAATTTCTTTCCTTGCATTACACGTTTTAAATTTCAAAATTTACCCAAGTTTGCCCCTTTATATTCATTGTAATTGGAGGTTATTTGGAGTTGCATGTTGATTTTGTGTAGGTTTGATATAGGTTTATGTAAAATAAACTTATATTTTTGGCACATTTAGAAGGATTTATAGCCTTCTACTGATGATAATCTAATAAGTAAAAATTCTTGAAGCTCCGAAGCCCATGTAAGATGGAAGAAAAATGAATGCTCTTGAATCTGCATTGACGATTTCTTTATGTCTCTGTAAATGTTTGTTAATGTGTTATTTACTGAGTAAGGGGATAAAGAAAGGAAGATAATTGAGGTATATCTTAAAAAATGAAGTGAAATATTGCAGTGTTGCAAATTATTAAAAATCTTGATTGGAGGGAGGTTTTCCCAAATGCACTTAGAGAACGCACACTAGTGGTAAAAACATTTTGAATGCAAATAAAATTTGTTGGGGTTAGAACTAGTTCATTTGCAATCCTATCCACTGTTTCACTTAGTAGACCCTTGTGGTTTTTATTAATCATCTTCTTCTAGGAAATATTGGCATGTGCGGAGTTTTATTGGCATGTCTTGTGCCTGGATTCTCTTTTTATCATGACATATTGTTATCATGTCTTGGGTTCTTAATCGTTCGTTCATTGTTTTGCTTTCTTCCAGTGTAAAGATGGCTTTCAAGTTTTTATGATTGAGAGAACGAGTAAGCTATTCTATTTAAGCAGCTTCCATATAAGGAAGTTGGAGAATTAGGAATATTGGGATCTCAAAGGCACTTGAGGGAGGCTAAACATGACTTGGATGCAATGTTTAAAAATGATATGAAGCAAATGGCTTTGGTTGCCATCAATAGATCAAAATAAGGAACAAGATTTTTGTGGATGAATAAATGAGATAGATCTATAGTTCATGGCTTTTTGCAGTGGTAGCAAATGATGGGATTGAGGCTTTTTGATCTTGATTTAAGAAAAGCAAATGATGGGACAAAAGTGGTAGCTCTATTTTTAGTAACTACACTTCACAGTACCTACACTTCACTTTATGGAGGAGCACCTAAAGATTTTCCAATCATGACTAGTCTTAATCAAGGATCTATTCTAAGACTAGTTCAATTAGATTATACATGAAAGTTCTCCTTTTCAAGTGAGTGTTACAAGTAATTGGCTTATGTTTTAACAATAAGAATGGATGAGTAAAGCATAGGATTCTCAAATGGAGAGCTCCTATTAGAAATTCAGAATATTATGTAAAGTTCACGCTGCTATGAGTCATAAATTAGAATGTTTCTTTCAGAAAAGATCATCATAGAAAGATAAAATAGACAAGAAATGAGTCGACATATTACATAAAGATATTTTTAAAATGAAGACATAAGATAGGTTCTTGGCGTCACAGATATTGAAGACAAAATGAGATAAAAAATGCTAACGTTAGTTATGTCATGTTCAAATGAGATAAAAAATGAAATTTGAGGAGCTCAAAAGAGGAAAGACCAAAAATTTAGAGGACCATATGACAATATTCATGAATGAATAAAGGAGGATAATAATGGTGGATGACTGCTAGCGTTGGAATTCTTAGTTGTAGGTTTTGTTAGTGATGCTATTCGGATTAAAGGACATTATTGTTGTGCAAATTATAGTGCATAGTTTATCCTTTTAAATTAAGGTTCTAAGTTCGATGAATCTAACAAAATTTTTTCTTTGCAATTGTATGGGTAAGGGTGTTAATTTTTGAGTTTTAAACCTCAACTCACCAGTGGAATTTTAGTGGGTTGTTTTTGTAATCAGTGTTATAAAATAAATGAAAAAATATTATAATTAAGCCTAACAGTTTTACAACTGACTTTTATGCAATCTTTTACTTCTTGCAAATATAACAGAATCTTTAATGTCATTTGCTATTTTTTTTTTACTTTGTTCATAATATTTCTAATCAGAAAAACAAGTTTAACTTTCATTTTAGAATGATAAGACATTTTATATTTGTTATTGTAGTGGCTGACACTATATAATTCTCCCCATAGATAGGTGTTTGTTCAGAAGCCTTGGTCTATGATTCTCCCTATAGGTAGGTGTCTGATTTGAGGCCTTGGTATTATCTAAGTCTCCCTTGATAGGTGTTTGATTAGAGGCCCTGGTAAAGAGTCATGATCAAACTTACTGTTTTTTTTGTTAATGCAACATTCTTATCTTCTAGAACCTCTTGGTTGTTAGTGTGTGCATACATGTGTTCTTTTATCATGCATTTTTTTGCATTGTGTGTTTCATGTGTTATGCATCTCATTATTGCTCTTTCATTATATGTAAAAACAACAATAAAATTCCATTACCCTAATGTCATTAAGTGGCTCCCTCCTTGGGTAGGGTGTTTGGGAGGCTCATGTTTATGCAACCTCACCCATGTTAATGATAAAACCAACAAAGAGGTTGTTTCTTAGCAAATGTCATGTGCAACTTAACATAAATAAGAAGTGCACATGATGTAATGAGTCATTTTACTTTGTCCATTATAATCCGAAACCAAAGAACTATGGAGCTTGTGCCCTATCAAAATAATGGCCATTTTTTTATGAAATGTAAATTTATCTTAAATACCTAAATGAACTTCTCTTCAAACCCATCAGATTATCCATGTGCTGCTCATTATGTTTCATTTGAAAATTTTTTCTTTTGATTTTTTTGTCGCTCTTCTCTGGTATATCCTCTAAAAGTTCTTTCATTAAAATGTGATCAGGATTGAGCGGCTG
Organism: Amaranthus palmeri; assembly: GCA_019776075.1. Taxonomy (NCBI): domain Eukaryota; kingdom Viridiplantae; phylum Streptophyta; class Magnoliopsida; order Caryophyllales; family Amaranthaceae; genus Amaranthus; species Amaranthus palmeri. Next base: position 475,836 of record JAAKBH010000329.1, read on the forward strand.
GAGCTGTTTGATGAGTTTGAGGAGTGGCACATGATGCAGGCAAGTTTTGTTTGAGCATTTCATTATGACAGGTTTGGATTAAAGTATTAAACATAGACTCAAGGTACAACCATGGAACCAGATCTCACTAATTGAATACCTTCTTTGTTATGCCATCCTTTGTCCTAGCATTGGAAATGCTATGACAGTATTACTGGCTGTTTCACTTACAGCAACTCCCATCACCAGGCACCTACATTATACAAACGCATGCCACCAGAAGGGCTTGCATAACGCAGTATTCACTGAGTTTTTTACCTGAGTTTTAACATAGCTCACACCTTGTTAAGTAGTACAATTGCAGTCATTAACTTTTCAAATAGAAGTATAAACAAGCATATGACTACTGCGTCAGCTTTGTCTTTCACTATTATGATCCTGTGAATATATGTAGCCCATCAACCACCAATTCTCATTCACCCTTACTTTTTTCATGGTCATGCCTTGGCTTCTGATGAGCAATTGAATCCCTCTTATTTCAAATAGCCACTACTTTGTGCAGCTTGTGGTAGTGATAATGACACATTGGCATGACTCGTGATGTTGACTGTTTTCATGGCAGTGAAGGGTGCTGGATTGGGTAGTTCTAGGAACAAATGTGTGGTGATCTTTGGAGTTGCAAATTGATCTAGGTGGTGAGACAGCATTATTTTGGTGAGGGATACTGTGTTGGGGTTCAGGGACGAGTCATCATGTCTGTGTTCGGGTAGGAGAAATGCTGTTGGGGTATGATATGATTGAATTTCCTATAGGTCTTGATGTAATGCAATGTATTTAGATGGACTAGTATTGAAACCCTTTAAATGGTAACCTCCTTAGCTTGGGTTCTTTTCAAACTGGATGATTCGGTAACGTGAATTTTGATTACACTAGAAGCTTATGTTATATCTATCTATTTTGTGATTTTTCCTTATATACTCATTTATAGAACAGAGTGGAAAAAAAGTTGGAGTGATCCTATTGTTGGGACATGGTTGGATTGGGGAGTAATGTATTCAAGGGATAATAAAAGTGGAATGAAAGAAATTGAAGGTTAGTAGTTGCTGTAAGGGAAATATAAGTGGGTAGTGGTAGCCAAGGAAATGGGTTGGTGGCATAATGCCAAATCAAGTTCGTATTCTTATCGAAGCATTACATATCCGCGCTATAAAGCTGTAAAAAAACGTGTTTCAGGCATGTTTAAAAAATATCTCATTGTTTCAGTTGACATTTATCGGTGTGAGACTGCATCACTACCATTACCACATTACCATGTCCATGAGTCCATGACCTTCACATCAACTGTGACCAAAATTGCAATTTGACACTATGGGTGGTGGTGATGTGCTGAGAAAGAAGGGAGGGATTATCTAGTGAGATGTGGTAATTATTACCTCCTATAAGAGGGTATTAGTTTCCCTTCCCCTATTCCTCCTCGTATAGTCGTACGTCATATTATTTTTACCTTATTTAGCAATTAGCACAATCTCATCCCGTTATCTCCGAAATGTAATGAACTGCATTGAAGTGTTTGGCCTGTTAATTACGCTTAAATATACCCCATTTATATGTTTGTCCTGTTGATCTTCAAAAGTATGTGATGGTTAAGGTCAAAATGAAGGTATTAGTTCGTTTATGGAAAACAAAAGGCTGTTCTTATGCTATTATTTTGATAAATTGAAAGCATATCCATGATCTACGTGGTTATGAATTCACGGTAGAATATTGTAGTCTGAATATATATTCGGCAGTCTGTATCAAGCAAATCCCTGAATTTGCTATTTTTTCTGTTGCCGAGTCCTTATGTATAGAAATTTCCAATAACATTATTTTTCGTGCTCTGCAGGAACACTATTGTGTCGCTCTTGCTATCAATGATGCTATGGTATGTGTTTGCATCACCTATCTCCTGATTATATTATCTGTTATCAGTTGAATACGTTACGTCCACTCCGATTACCTAGTACTAATTTGGGTTTCTGCTATTAATATTTAATATCAATGGATTATGCCATTACATAGCGCGTATTTAAACAAAACCATGAAAGTTGTCGGCTTTCAAATATTGTTTTCTCATAGTTGTAGAACCTGGAAAAATGGAAGTGCATGAGGATATAGCCGATAGCATCACCCATTCTCATCAGATTTTCTTTCTCCAAAAAATTTCCGATACACCTGCATTTTTCTAAAATACCTGCAAAAATACTACACATTGAGAATTGAATGTTACTATATTCTGTGCTATCTTTAAATCTGACTAGTTCGCCCACTCAAAATTATCCTTCAGGGGATATTTCAGAATTTCGGCTTTTACAAGGATGAGCAAAAGACCAACATGGATGGATCATGATCAAAGAAAAACACCAACCAAGCTCATAAGTCTATACTGTAAGTTTGGCAAAATGAAGTTCTTGTAATGTGCTTGTCGATGTTAATTATCGTCTCTACTCCTCTGAGTTTGCAATTCCCCCGCCCCCCCCCCCCCCCCCAAAAAAACTCGCATATTAAACCAAGTCTTGCAAACTCAAAGGGACGAACAAATTATCTCCCAAAGTATAGTACACTAACACCGATTTCGTGAACTAAAATGCCAAGAATAAAATTTTCAAAAAAACAGTTTGTTGCTCACTGCACTAGTCTCCAAAAGAATGATACACCTTCTATTATTTTGTTAGCTGTTTGGCAAAGGAACGTGGTAGAGAGTAAGAGACCTTTGTGGAGACTTTTTGTTTTTGTTGGGTTGTCCTTATTGCATTAATCTTTTATAGTTATATTTTTTTAAGTTCAAAGAGTGTTTTGGTTTTGGATCATTTGGATGACGAGAATGCCAATAATTTTGGTTTGGTTGATTTCAGTACCCTTGTTTTGTCTTCGTTGTTTGCTTTATTAAAATCGATTGGACATGATTTCGAATTTGTTAGAAGTATGTTCCTAAACCGAGGCCAATTTGCCCCTTTTGTCTTGTTGAGTCGCTATGTTTATCTTTGTGAGTTTGCCCCTTAATGTAGCAATAGAAGTTTATTGCCTAATAGATTTGAAAATTTTAGTGGGCATATATGGGTAAACCTAATAAGAATCGGCCTGTCCTATTTTGAAAATTTGAAATAAATAAAATTATTTATCAAAAAAAAGCATACAATAAGATCAAAATCAAACTTATTTCAAAACTAAGCGTGTAAGCCGAAAACCTTAGGTTCGGACTGTTCGCACTTACTAAGTGCGAACAGACTGAAAAACACAAATAGTTTGTTTGCTGTTAGTAACAGCGAACAGACTGTTTGTGCTTTTCAGTCTGTTCCCACTTAGTAAGTGGGAACAACTCTTGTCTTAAAATCATTATTTTAACCATGTTTGACATGTTCGCAGTTACTAAGTGCGAATAGACACTTGATTTTTTTGAACAGTTTATTATTGTTTGCACTTAGTAAGTGCGAACAGACCCGAACATGTGCTTTGGGGTATCAAACGCTTATATTTAGAATAAATTTAATTTTGATCTTATTGCATGCTTTTTTTTAATTTAAGCTCTTATCTATTTTAAATTTTCTCCTACTTTAGTTATAGTCATCAATCGAATATTTATGCATAATCATAATAATACTCGATTCAAAAAGGTAAACTCACATATGTTTGGGTAGCCTTAAGAGGCCAAGAAATGCCGGCAATTACTAGTAAGCCAACAAATTATATTTGTTTATTCTTGAAACTTGAAAGAATCAACATGCATAAATAATTACTCTAAATTTGTCCTCCTCTTATTAGTTTGTCTCTTTAAATTTGTCATATTTTTATTTGTAGTCATGATTTAAATTTTTAAATTTTTATTCATATTTTAAAGTTACATTTTCGTGTCATCTACATATTACTTTTACTTTTCGTAAAATACCAATTTATTAATTTTTTTTGTAGAATTGCCATTGAGACGAATATGGTGGAACGAGAGAGTAAAACTAAAGTTTATCTTTCACATTTGACAATTGACGACTATACAACAGGATACACACGCACTATAGAAGTAATACGCTACATCCATTTTACTATATTTATACTAATATTTAAAAAAAAATATATTTATACTGACATTTTCGCATATTATGTTATTATTAATTGCAAGTGTTTTAAAGCGGATGTAATACTTAATAATGCGAGGTAACATTCAAATGTATTACAACATCTATAAGTATACAAACGCAGATTACCATCTTCAAAAATACTCCCTACTCATCAATTAAATTTTGCGCCATTGGCAGAAAATTAAGAAAAGAAGGTAAATAATATTTATGAAAAAGTGGTAGATATTAAAGAAATTATGTAGACTAGTAAATGAAAATATATTATATATATATATATATTCCTAAAAAAATATAGAGTACTCTATTCCTATTCTATAAAATTTTACCTTCTTTTAAGGCCGTAACATTAACTACAAATTAGAATTCTTGTAAAAGTTGTCGACTTGTCAAACGAATTCAAATAGTGGCTTCATTTAACTCATTACTATACTAATTTGCCAAAGTTTGGTTTTGCCTTCTAGTAATTACAAAGTCATTTTTAAAATCATTATTTTATTTAATAATAAATATTTAAACAATTATCGAACTAAATTTTTAGTAATTCAAGAAAAAAGTAATGGGCTACCCTTTAGAAATTATCATTAAAATCACTTCGTCAAATTTAATTTCTTACCTCTAAAATCAATTCTCAAAAGCTTTATTTCACATTAATCCGACTATTATTATGTACAACCAACGGACGAATCATTTTTAATACCATTTTCCACTATTCATCTAATTTTATTCAATCTAATAATTTAACTTTCTAATTTTTTTAGGTGAATTTTAAATATTTAGTCAGGAAAAATACATCAAATATATAAAAAAATCAATCAAGACAAGGAAAATCGACAAATTCTCAAATAAATCAATCTTACGATGTGACAATCATACAAACACTAATGCAACGGATCTCATCAGAACTCCGCAATTATTTGATTTTTTATGAGCGAGATACACTAGGTAGCATGATAATGTGACAATCCCTTTTAAGCTGATTCAATATACGTTTGAACAATTACGATCTAAAAATGATGAGTTTATGATTATTTAAATGTAAATCTAAATCCAAATTTAATTTTAAATCAAAAGAATTGTCAACCCTAATCTACATCCCTCATCTTTATAACACCCTCTTTTGGTCCCACAACTAAAAAAAGCCCTTTTTGATTCAAACAAAACAAAAATATGAACAAACTTCTTAATTACTCTTCCTTCCTCTTAATCATCATCTTAACTTCAATTTCTCCCACTTTTTCTCAACCTAATCATCGTCTCCTTAAACCCCCATCATCTCCACCATTACCACCACCTCCACCATTACCTCCTCTTACTCCAAAGGAAGCCATTGAAATAACTCCACCAATTCCAACAACAAATCTCCCAATTCCTTCTCCACAATGTACTCTTCATCTCTTCAACCATTCATTTGCCAATACTTCTTCACAACCTCCTTTGACCCTCATTTATTCTCCCCCGTTGAATTGTTCTCCTCCATGGAATCACGCTGTTCTTCAGTTTTCCGGAGAGGTTTCTGGGAAACAATCTAGTCGAATTGCCGGGGTTTGGCTTTCTGGGGCTGAAATTCTTCGTACGAGTACCCCTGAATCGGGATCAAATGGGAGTTTCTGGAGTTTTAGTAAGGATATTACCAGGTATTCTTCTGTTCTTCAACAGTCTGATATTTCTCTTTCGATGATGCTTGAGAATGTTGTTGATGCTGAATTTAATGGGATTATTGATGTTAGTTTGAGTATTTTGTTTTATAAAAATGGGGATGGTCTAAATTTTGGGAATCGGAAATTAGGGTTAGGGTTTCAAAAATTGGGTGTTGGTGATGGGGTTTATGATGAACCAGCTGATTTGGTGATTCCGATTGCCAATGAAGGGAATAATGGGTATTGGTTTCGGATTGAAAAGGAATCTGAAGTGGGTTTGAAAAGAATTCAGATTCCAATCAATACTAAGAGAATTGTGCTTGAATTATATGTTTCATTTCATGGAAATGATGAGATTTGGTATACTAATCCACCAAATGAATACATTGAAATGAACCATTTGAACATAACTAGAAGAAATGGTGCATCTAGGGAAATTTATGTGAAAATTGATGGGCAATTAGTGGGTTATGAGGTTCCATTTCCGATCATTTCTACCGGAGCGATTAATCCGTTTTCATGGGATCCCATTGTTGGAATTGGGGCATTTGATTTGCCTTCTTATGATTATGAATTGACTCCATTTTTGAGTCTTGTTTTGGATGGTGAAAGTCATAGTTTCGAGTTTGGGGTTACGGATGCCATTGATTTTTGGTTGGTTGATGCAAATTTGCATCTTTGGTTGGATAAGGAATCGATCAAAGTCGAGGCGGGTATTGGTGTTAGCAAGGCGCCTGAATTTGAAATCGAGCGGAAGTATAAGTTTAAGCAATTGGATGGATCATTTGAGATTGAGATGGAGAGAATGTGTCATTTTTCGGGATGGGTTAGTTCTAGTTTAGGCAATTTCACTACGAATGTTGATCGAGAATTGAAATTCAAGAACTCGATTAAGTTTGAACAAAATGGATCACAAAAGACTGTCGAGCAAGAAGTGAAGGTGAAAACCGAAGTTAGGGTGGTATCCGATGCAGGGTTATTGGTGTCGTTAAGAACTTTTGAAGGCGAATATCCACTTAATGTCGAGATTTTGACAGTTCCTGGATTGGAGAATGAAATAAGTGTGATGAGTACAAACATAAAGGTCGAATCGAAGGAGAAATCGTGTGGTGGGAACTCGGAGACATCGCTTGAGAATGTTCAAGAGTCGAGTGGTTCGATGATTGTAAAGGATGACTCGGTTGTTTCTGGTACGGCTCAAACTCGTCAGCAACTGAAGTACAAGGGTCCGTCTGGCTGCTTTTCGAGGACTGCAGAGGCAAATGGTGGAAAGCTTCTTGTCGATTCGAGTTCTGTGTGCTCGTCTCGGTTTAACAATGACCATGAGAAGATGCTGAGTGCTTTGTAAACTAACTTGTGAATTTGTGATTTTACTTGTGAATTGGTTTCAGATTGTAAAATGAGTGTAGTGTGAAGTCGAAAATTGTTTCTTTGTTACGTTACCAATAACAACAATATCAGAGTCTGAATCGAAATTGTTTTTGTTATGTAATAATTGTATTTTTGTGGAGTTTTGAGGGATGATACAATTTAGGTGTTTTATTTAGCACCTATGTTTTTTTTATGTTGTGATATACTTTGCTTTGAACTCGACTCTTTCTCATGAACACATGTTTAGATTCGGGTAAAGCTCGGGAATTTCATATGAGAGATGAAATTAATATTTGTTGCAAGTGGTGATTATTGAACCTTGGTAAAGTATTTAAACACTAGGTCAGCTTTATCCTTATCAAAAAGAACTTAAATCTCAAATTCGCGACATTTTATTATCCCAATGTATTAAGTAGCAACTACTTAACTTTCCAATTAGGCGAAATTTGAAGGAGTTGAATTTACATAACTTTACTTTGTTTTTGATCGACATTTAATAAACTATTCTAATTCTAAATTTTAATCTAGAAGACAGTACTTACAATTACAATTAAGCTCAACTTAAAATGAATAATTTAAAATCTCAAATATAATTGATTAATGTGGCTCATATAAAAAGCCTAAGCATATTCATATTTAGCATGTAAAACAAGCCAAAACATTTTCACCAATTCTCATTTACATCAATCTCTTCGTAAGACAATTTTAATATAATCTCAAAAAAATGACAATTTTAAATTGAATGATACAGTCCTATTAATTAAAACATTAAGTTTGGTTTTTAAAATGGAAAATTTGATTTCAAACATATGAACTTTGCCTCATTTGTTTTTAAACGTTCGAACTTTCGATTAATATTTAGAGGCATGATTTTCAAAAAAAAAAAAATATTTAGAGGCATGAACTTTGGGGGTCATCCGCCAAAAAAGATACGGATGACCTATAACCGGTTGAAAAGGTTACTTCTTCATCTTCACCTTTTCATCTTCACCAAAAAATATGGTTCTCTTCTCCTTCTCGATTTTCTACAAATTCCACCAATTACAAAAATCTTTGTAGTTAAATGAAATTCTTCATTTGGGTAGAAATTTGTGGGTTGATTTTGGTACTAATTTTCTGGATTTTTTTTGGATTGATTTGTGGGTTGATTTTCTGGGTTCTTCATTTGGGTTGATTTGTGGGTTTTTTTTTGTACTAATTTTCTGGGTTCTTCATTTGGGTTGATTTGTGGGTAGAAATTTGTGGGTTGATTTGTGGTTGATTTTGGTACTCATTTGGGTAGAAATTCTTCAAGCTCCCATCAATGGCTTCTCATCTTCATCTTCATCTTCATTTGGGTAGAAATTCTTCATCCGCTGATTAGATTATTTGCAACATTTCTGAGTTTTTCTTTGAATTTGTTCTTCAATTTGAAGTCATGATGTAGTTGATTGAAATGGGTATAATTTTGTTCTTGTTCTTCAATTTAACATCTTCATTTGTTCTTCAAAAATTTGTTTCTTTTTCTTCAATTTGTTCTTACTTTGAGTTTGTATAAATTTGAAGTAAGAACAATTTCAACCCCAATCCTCCAAAAATTTTTGCCATGATTGAAGACCTAATTTTTGTAGTTGAAAAAATGTCGAAAAAAACCAGTCCATTTTTGCCATGATTGAAGACCTAATTTCTGGGTTTTTTTTGCCAATCCTCCAAAAACGAATCAGAATTTTAACCCAATGCACCGGAATTTGATTATTTATTCAAATTGTTGATGATTGGAGATTCCGGTATTGGAAAGAGTAGTTTTTTATTGAAGATGAAGATGAAGATGAAGATGAGAAGTCATTGATGGAAGCTTGAAGAAGATGAAGAAGATGGTAACCTGGAACAACAGGTTATCAAAACCGGCTGTATCTTTTTTGGCGGACACCCCTCAAAGTTCATGCCTCTAAATATTAATCAAAAATTCAAATGTTTGAAAGCAAATGAGGAAAAGTTCATATGTTTGAAATCAAATTTTCATTTTAAAATACTTGGTTCTAACTTCTAAGTACAATCCTTTTGGCTTTCACTAAGACCAACGACGCAACTAGAGATGATCGGATGATCCTGAACGTCATGCATTTATCTTTCCTTGGAAGACAAAATTTCCTTTTTCATTGCTTTTTTTCATCTTACAAATAAATCTATCGGCATTTCACTCTTAAATTACGAATGCAAACAGAACATTCATGAACATCCCTATACACTCATTTTCTGCCGTGGAATCAAAAGAATAGTAATATAGATGTTTGAAAATTATACTCAACTAGAATGCCGTAATTTGCTCTTTCGCTGTGTAGTTCATCTTTGCACCTTTTCATCATCTGGGCGCCAAAAACTCTTTTGGCCAACAAGGTATTTATCATTGTACAAATTTAACGACCAATGAAGAGAACGAAAAATTGCTCCTAAACTGTTGATCATCTTTTTGTTTTCTTGAATCAGTATCCACCCACCTGGTCTAACAATACGATCAATCTCCACAGCCAAATCGATAATGTCACATCTGGATATCACGAATTATCAGGTCATTAATGGCTGAAGGAAACGTGTGACTGAACTGACTCACTGAATTCAGTAAATCACTTCAATCGGAAGAAAAACAGACAATTGTATGAAATTGAAAATTAGCAAGTAGCAAGTTTTACTTGTTTGGGAGATTGCTGAAGAGGAAAGTCGAATGCAGGAGATCATATGTTCTCGGATAAGTATTGAAGGATTCACACCAGTCATGATAAACTCCAATTAACCCTCGATCAAAAATTAAGGGGAGTGTATCTGGGTCTTGGACTGGAACAACGTTCATCACCCACACCGGCATATCAACAAGTGCTGCAGCAAAACTGTTGAAGGCGGGATTAATTTTTCAAAAAAGTAAAAGATAGTCGAATGAGATTGACGCAGATATAATTGATGTAAGCAATAACCAAATAAAGATTGAAGCGAAGAACACGGTACACCATAGCTAATAGTCGTGGGCAAAATTTGAAAAAGCAGACGATGGGAACTGGGAAGGGTAATGGTGTTCTGCTGTTGAAACATGATAAATAAGAGTTGGCAGAAAAGGGGGTGGGACGCAAAAGGCAATCGGACTTGGTAAATAATTCTCACCCTCCGTGACCAGCAGTCATGTCCATCACGTTACGCACTTTTGACCAGTCAATTCCAAGGCTACGTATATAAACGTTTGTTACCAAAGCATGCCAATCACGAGTGTCATTATGAAACATTTGCTCCACAGGTAGCGCGGAAGGGAGGCTTAGAGGTTTCGCCGTAAGCCTTTGGGGCCAAAGAGGAGGCCAACTTGAGGCTTCAGGTGGAAGCTGTGAGAGACATCTTTGAAGAGGTGTGTACCTGTTCAATAAACAAAAAGAACAATTCTCATATATTGATTAAATTTCTGATAATTAGTATCTAGGACAATGTAACATGATTCGCCAGCAAATTTTCTTTTTGAAATTGCGATTCGCTTAAAATTGCCTCAGAATAGCCAAATCCAACCATCATTTGTTTTTTCAATTCGCTATTTGCAAGAAAATTAACGAATCATGTGACACTATTCTAGGATCATCAACCACTACAAACAGTACCATGACATCTTTCTCTCCACATCACACATTGGCGGAGCATTCTTTTTGAGTTCCTTGTAGCAGGATGGCGAGACAGGCTTTTGATACACCACAAGTCCGACTCCTCTCGATACCATGGTTTTAGACACTACTTTCCAGCACATTGATTTTGTTAAGGCTACCATGGCTGCAGAAAAATCATACAAAGAAATCACAGGACTGAATTGGTCAACATTTCTACACATCAAAACTCTTTCATAGGGAGTTGACATACAGTTCCATATGTTCACTTCCTTTTCCTCCTTGCGGTAGACTGGTGTAGCAGACCATATGAAGAATCCTCCCGGCCTGAGAATCCTGTTGAGCTCCAGCAAAGGTTTACCACCTGAAATGAATAAGTAAAAAGTGGCGATCCAAATAGAGTCTTAGATTAGGAAGCTAAATGTAGAAATGTAATTTATTCATCACACAAAATCCAGTAAGGTAAAAAGCTACACAAGCTGGACAAATAAGTCCAACAGTGAAATGACGAAGAATAATGCAGAACAGCCTAATCACATATATTTCAAACTAATGTAAAAGTGTAATATGAAGGAAATGCAAACACCTAATGGAAAAATAAATATCTAGAGACTCAGTTATAACAGTATATACACTGTTTTTAACATAACTAAGCTTGTTACCACCAAATTGCATTACAGCAAGCATTGGTGTGTACAAAAAATTACTCTAGGAGCGTTGGTGGAATATCGGAAAGAAGAATTAAGTAAAACGACTGCACTAGAGTATAATGCCCCATTCATCAACTCATATGTGTCTGTCAAAAGACTTCCATCCTTAAAATGCAGATAGATAAACAAGACTCTAAAACTTTAAGATACAAAGTTATTCAGCAACGCTATCTTCTACAAGGTGGATGACATATAAAGGAGATGGTTTAAGTGCAAAATAACATGGATGTTTTTTTAGAGCCAAGGTTAACCACAGCAAGCATGTGCTTTGAAATAATCCCTCTGTTTTCCAGCTAAACAAAACTATAATTTTTGTGATGTTGTGGAGAATGGGAAACATATCAGTGAAAGACATAGTAGAACTTAAAATAAAAATTTAGGGTGTTTATCAGGAAGTACCATCTGCATCCCAATGAACCCTGCACCTTGCGCAATGAATGAGATCATAAACATTATCTGGAAATGTAAGCTGTTGAGTTCCAATAACTGAAAGAAATGCAGGTATTCCACGTTCTAGAGCAAATTGTATTTGAGCTTCATGCTCGTCCTTAGGAGCTAATGACATTGTGAGAACATTTCTATCCAACAAATGTCCTCCAAAGCTGGCGACACCACAACCAACATCCAGAACAACCCTAATGTTCTGGCCCCATTTAATTGCAGGTATAGCCTACAGCAAAATGAAATAAGAGTCATCAAGAAGTCCTCTAAAGCCAGATTAAACCTACAAGAAGACGACTAAATATGTAGAAGTTCTGTTAATGGATTGTCAGTTTCCACTACTTTTGATCATAATAGTTTTGTATCAACCATCCAATTCCAATCCTAATGCACATACATAGTAGCAATAGCAAGTAGTTGATGAATCTCTATAATAAAGTGCTTTAGTGCACCATTTTTAGTCCTATTGTTTTTAAAAGGCAGATTTAAAGCGTGTTCTCTGCAATTATTAACAATTGAACCGAACTGAACCCAATGCAGCTGAATGCTGATTGAACCGAACTCAATTTAGTGACATGCGAGTAAAAATGAGGTGGTGAACTGAACTTAGGTTATGATTAGTCCTCATGAACAGATCCTCAATGTACCTCAAATTAAGCCAATCAGAAACCCGATACACTATGTATATACAAATTTCATCTCATCCCAGGAGATCAGCACAATTCACAAATCCAAGTGAAACCTGTAAATGCCAAAATAAAAGATGTACCTTCTCAATAAATTGGATGTATTGTCCAACACCGTCCTTGAACTGAGTTCCACCTCCAGGAAAAATAAAATGAGCACCTGATCTGATTACCCAATGCTGGTCTTTCTTGTAGTCCACTAGCTTGGGATGAGGGACATTATCATACCAGATCTGTGTTGGAAAAAAAAATTATACAGATTAAACTAAGATATCATATAGGAGTGCTCTACATGACATCACTAGAATGAGAGATGGAATGAAAGAGTCCAAGAAAAAGCTGAAAGGGGATAGTGCAGTGGCGGGACATGAAAAGAAGCAACATTATCTCAATGAGACAATGACATTAATAAGAGGTTTGATTACAAAGAACATCCTGAAGCCAAATTATGGGGGACCAATTGAAAAGGTATAAAATATAAATGTTGCATTGCAGTGCCTATTAAAGATTATTCAAGGTCTAACCAGACATACATGTAACAGTGACAGAAGAAGTAAGACCTATACAATTCAGAACTGCAAATCATCAAAATATCATGCAATGTTTCGCCAACCTAACAAGGACGTTGAGTAAGATTACTTAACCACGTAAATGCCATAAAATGCACATGATATATGTTAGTTGAATACTTGAATTTCATTTCTCTCGAGACCAGTGTTGGAACGTCAATATTCCAACATCGCTGTAGACACTTGATGACTTTGATATGCACCTCGCCACCTCCGGCATTTGGATAGTACTCACGTCTAAGATAAGCCTACAACCACAACCTATGTCCTGATATTCATTAACCTACATAATCTCAAAGTTACACTTTCTAATAAAAATTACAATAGTTTGGTATGAGTTTATAACCTCTTCCATTAACTTCACAATCACATCCTCAATGAAAATGGGATTTGCCTTCAACTTTAACCAACAGTAACAATCATGAATCATAGTTATTTGCAATTACAAACCATACCAAATACATCCAACACTACAACTATAATTCCAGTCTTATTCAGCACACCTACATTACATGACTACAATTCATACACATTGCACTTCACCAAACTACTACTAAACAAATGATATCTCTACGCCAAAACCACAATTTATAATAAATTAATACCTCAGTCAAACTCAAATCACACTTATAATACAATAAATCTGCACTTTGACCAAAATTCAGCATTAGTCATATAATTATATATCATCATACTAACTGGAAAAGGACAAATCATGTCAGATCATCATCAGATAATGGCAGAACTAATAATAGTTGAAAATCTACTTAACTCTAGCAATTTTAAAACTATATCTTACCAATAAGCAACTAACAATCTCACCATGTCCCTACTCTTAGGCCAAAGGATTGGAATCTTATAACCTCTCGGCAATGCAACCAAACACCGAGGGTTAGGAATAGGACAATGCCTCTCTCTATGCTCCATATGCTTCCTCGATAGAAGCGCTTTTATTGCTGTCCAATTATCAAGACAAGGTATATAATCCACCGACGACGATCCTTTCACCATACAAATCTCCCATTTCAAATTCAACAGATCACTATCAAACTGTATAGCCCCTTCCGTAATCATCGGTGGAGACGGTACAGCCAATTCTGGCGGTGGTGGTAAACCATCATCGGAGATTTTTAAAGGTTCTGGAGCACCGCCTTGAGCAATTGTCGCCAAATCTTGAGCTACATCTTTAGAATGCCTTGGCGAACGTTGAATGAAATCATCAGAGATTTTCGAAGGTTCTGGAGTACCTCCATCAGCAATATTCGCCGGATTTTGAGTGATGTCATCGGAAACCATCGGCAAATGCGGAGTGACATCATCGGAGATTTTCGGTGGATCTTGAGTGACGAAAATTGAGGCATTCGGCGATTGTGAAGGTGTGAGAACCTCGGTATGAAGCAGAGGTTGAGGGAAGGAGAAAAGAGAGGAGTGAGAATTGGAGACGAGGAGGAGAGTGAAAGAAAGGAAAAGCAAAGAGAGCATGAAGATGAAGGGATACTTCTTTTCATGGAGGAAGGATGAAATCGCCATTGATGATGAAGATGGAGAAAAACAGAGGATAAATGATATGAGAGAGATGAAGAAGGGAAGATAGAAGAAACAGTTTGTTGGGTGAAAATATTCAGTTATAACGTGCGTGTGGGTGTGTCAGAAATTAGGAGGGTGGAGTAATTAAATTCAATGAGATGAAATAAGAAGCTAGTTATATTCAAAAAAAAAACAAAAAAAAAAAACTTGTTATTTTAGTATTTTTTTGGGTGATTTTAATTTTGAATAATTTGCAAATTACAGTTTTAAAGTTTAGCATTTTTGTAAATTAAGGTTTTAATGTTTAATTTTTTGGGGCATGGTTATCAGAATCGCGATCCTGATCAACGATTCTACGATCCTACGATCCAAAATTAGGTGACCGATCCGGATCGTAGGTAGGATCTTAATGTCGGTAGAATCGAACGATCCTACATAGCTCCAAGATTGAAGTAGTAGGATCATAACACGATTCTACGATCCTACGATCTTGCGATCCGATCCTATAAGGGTAGTTTCAATCATAAAAAATATATAATCCAGATTTTACTTATGTATATATGTATATATCTAAACAATTATATTAATTAATATAACTAAAATTCAAGTTTTTCTTGATTCGCATCTTAAAAATGATTATTAAAGGTATTCTTCTACAAAACCTATTAATTGAAGTCAAATAAGTATAAATATAAACCTTAAAACTAAAAAAACGAACAAATACAATTGAAAATCCGTTATCTAAAGCATATTAATGCGTATTTGTAGGATCACACGATCCTACGATCCGATTCTACCGATTTCGATCCTACCCCCTCAACGATCCTACGTAGAATCCCGATCCTGACAACCTTGTTTTGGGGAATTTCATCCATCAAAGTATCTAAACTTACATGTTCAGGCTAAAAGCACATATTTTCGACCACTTAACTTAAAATTCAGACTACCAAAATGGTCGTTTTTTGTGTTTTGGCCTGAAACTGCAAATCTTGATGGTTTGGTGGTTGTAATTCGCAAAAAATAAGCATTGAGACTCTAATTCGCAAAAGCATCAAAATTTAAGACTGTAATTATTCATTTTTTCATAGGATAATTGTGATCTCTCTCTTTCTACTCTCTTCATTCCGGCAAAATCGAAAATATTTTCAAAAAATAATATTTGTAAAGTGATATAAAAATTAATATATATAATTTTAGTATTTTGTTTAATAATAAATTAATTTATATGAAGGAATAAAATATAATTCTAATGTTTGAAGACCGAAGCAACTTAACAAGTACTATCTTCATTAGATAAGATTTTGAATTTAATTTTTATCTAACTTTTATTTCTCTCAACTAATCTTGTACTTCAATTAAAATGATTTCAAGCTAATTTAAGCTATTATTTTTTTTTTCTAATTGATATAGTCATATTTTTTTATTTATATATAAGTATGAATTTAAGGATGGATAAAATCTATCATTAAAATTTATATATTAGCTTGTTTAACAATAAAATAGGTAAATAGGTAAATTGTAAAAGAAATAGATCTTATATAATTTTTTTTGAATTAGGATGTTAAGGGTGTAATTTAATGAAGTAGAAAATAAAAATTATGACCTTGTAAAAAAATTATAAAAACTGCACAATAAAAATAATATAAACGAAATTCATGTTGACATGTAGGGTCTTTGATCTTTGTTGTTTACCGTCCGATTGTAATCGGTTCTAAATGGTGGAAATGATAAGGATAAATTGGTGTGATTTTAGTAGAAATATATCTTAACAAGTTTAACGATCATGTTTATTCTCCTTCAACAATCTCATTTATTCACATAATTCATTCTAATGTATTATCATTTGAATATATAATATATGTGATAATGGAAACTTGTGAACGAAATAACTATTATGATTAAACTTTCATTACTATAAGAATGATATATGAGATTATAAAGTTTAACACTATTAATCATTTAGATTTTCATCATTTAATTCCGATTTTCAAATAAACGGATATTCAAATAGTGCTCTTTAGTCTTTATTTAGTACTCTTTCTGTTTCTTTTTGTTCTTCTCAATTACTTTTTGTCCCGTTTTCACTTTTCAATGCAATTTTAAAACCTTTATATCTCTAAATACATACTCCCTCCGTTCCCTATTGATGTACCCATAGGGAATGTTCACGAGAATTAAGAAAAGTGGAATCTTTTAGATAGTGAAAATATTATTTTATTGAATAATAAATTTGATGGAGGAAAAATAGGGACCACAATATTAAAAAAGTATTTAAAAAAAGTTAGTGGAAAAAATATGAGGACCACAACTAATTAAAAAATGTTTTTATGAAGTTAGTGGAAAACATGTAGGGACCATAAGGAATATAAAAATGTTAAAATGGAGTTAGTGGAAGATATGTGGGCCCATAATCAATATTAAAATATTAAAATTAGGATGATTGAGGTTATTTTTGTCCAAAATTTGTGATATAAATGGAAAGATTCCTTATGGGAACAACAATTGGAACACCCCAAAATGGAAAGTCGAAACTTCTTTAAGGAACGGAGGGAGTATTATAAAAAATTTTGAAACATTCATTGTAAAAAAAATATAAAGGCAGATCTAACAAGATCTTACACGGGTATAATTTATTTTTAATATATATGTTAAAAATATTAAACAAATTTCTTGAAATATTTCAATAAGAACAACATTACATACCCATGGAGGAATAACTACTCTTTATCAGAAACTCAGAAAGTAGTTGACCGCCATTTCATTTATTGCTTAAAAGTTAAACCTAAGTAAAAATAAAATATTTTTCCTCTATCCTTTTTACTTAACAAATCAATTTATGCATTTTTATATTATTATTTTACTATATTTTATATATTATAATTACGAGGTGTATCTAAAAATATATAATTATATAAATTTTTATTTATTTGTTTCATTCCATATTTCATAATATTAAATTTTTTTATTTTATGTCTTTACAAATTTATCTTTTCATTAAACATTAATTAATTTAAAAAATAAAAATTTAAACATAGTTTTTCAGGGTTATACATAAGTCGAAAACCTATTCTGATCTTTCACTTATGCATAAAAGCAAAATTCAAACTAATCGTCTTATTTATACTTTCTTTTGTTTCTATTTACTTTCTCTTTTTTTTTCTTCCTATTTACTTTTTTACAATTTTCAAAGCAAATTTTAAACTTTAATATTTTTTTTTTGAAAATTAATTTTAAACTTTAATATCTCTAAATACATATAATAAAAAATTATGAAAAATACATAATAAAAAATTAATTTAAAATTTTAATTTCCTTTTTTGTCTATCTTTTTTTACCTAAATATCCCCATTTATACAATTCCCAATACCCAACTACCACCTTTACAATTAATTTAATCAATTAAAATATTCAACTACCACCTTTTTAATGGACCACATCTCACTCTTAATATTCGTGCCCAACTCAAATGAGACAATTGAATTGAGTTGAAGGGAGTATTAATTAATTTCAAATCATTTTAAATTTGTATCGAGTCGAGTTTATTTACAAGATCGGATAAATATAAAAAAACAAAAATCTTGTGTTAGAAATTAGCATGGTGTTTAAGAATTTTCCGTCTCATATTATTTATGACATGAATTCGATTCTCAGTATTTATAGGAAGAATTAGTTTTTACTCCAAAACTAATTTTGTGTTGGAAGACTCTTTGCTTGACCTTTACTCAGCTCAAACAGGCAAGAAATTTTTTTTTTTTATATTCAAAAAAAATTTTTTTTTTGAGAGGAGGCAAGAAAAAACATAATTAGAACATCTAATTAATTCAATCTTTTTTTTTGGTCAACAAATTGCTTGCTTTGTGTGTAATATTTGTTTATTTTCTTCAAGGAGTATCTGAATCAGGTAGCCCAATTTTCCATGCTATTTTGTTTCTTAGGTAACATGCAATTCTTAGAAATCATGAATGAAAAATAATTATGAAAAAATAAATTAATAGGGAGCTATAATAATTTCATAAAATAAATTTGAAATTTCAACGTCATTAATTGTAACTACTCCATTCATTTATTTTGTGGATTAATTTTTTAAATATAGTCTGAGTTACTACTAAATCCATATAATGATCAATTCAAAAAAAATTTAAAAATAAGATTCCAGGTGAATATTTTTTATCTCATAATTGTTTTCATTTTCATTTTTAATTGTTTTTATTTTTACTTTATTATTTTAACCTTATATGCATTCTATTTATATTTATCTTATGTCTAAGGGTCATATACTTGTGTGTGATTAAATGCAGACTTGCAGAGTTAGCTTCAGCTGCATTCGACCTATTAGTTACAGAAACTTTTCTTATTCTTTTTCGAGTCGGGGGTATGAATTGTCATCGTCCTTCTTTCCCCAAACCCTGACCAATATAGTTTTCTATGGCCTATGGGCGTTATACATTGGGTATGATGATGATAATATTTATACCGTATGTAATTGCGTCGTTGATGAAGAGAAATACTTCATGCGATCTGTCCAACCCTTTGAATTTGTACCATATAGCTTAAAAACACTTACATATTCAAATTTTATAACATAAATTTAAAGTTACAGAAGGGATACATCAAACTATTTACATATGGTATTAAAATTAGGGCAATTATTAGGATTGTGATTAGCAAGGCCGGTTCGTGGCATATACGGGGTAGCCAATGGCTTATAATTTGTATCTATACCTTATATGTCTATATACAAACTATAAAATTTTATAAAATTACTGATTTTTAGGTGTAAAAAATACATAAAAAATTAAACATAATTCTACATTCAAACTATAAAATTTTAAAATAATAATGATTTTTAGGGGTGAAAAAAGGCTTAAAAAAATTAATATTTAAACACTTAGGAAAAAATTTAAACGCCCACCGTGGGGCTCGAACCCACGACCACAAGGTTAAGAGCCTTGCGCTCTACCAACTGAGCTAGACGGGCTTGATTGATCAAATGTTTGCAAAATTATTATTCATTTTAATATAGCTGTCATTTTATAAACATTTTTTTCGTCGTCGTCATTATCATGTATCCGCTCATAGAAACTATGTGTAGGGTCTGGAGAGGAAAGAACGACGACAACTCATACCCATATAGGAGAGTGTGAACTGTGCGGTTAAAGATTCCTCAGGCTCAAAAAAGATCTTTAAAGAGCGCGAAATCTGCAACTTAAAAATATATTATAGAAATTATTGTAGTGTTATTCTTTTGGAAAAATTATTTTGTTATAGACAACAGTTTTGTTTTTTTTAGGACATATATATAATTTTTATGCACACGCATAGTAGTATATAACTAGTATATAAATTTAAATTTGTGTTCAGCAGCTAGTCTTTTGAGAGACTGTCTTTTTGAGAAAAGTATTTCAAGGCCAGCCCATTAAAGAGTAATGTCTATTTACCGTATTTTTAATTTCTATTTACATTATCTTTAATGCTTACTTCTATATCGTTAAGGCCTACTTTCAATATCTTAATGTCTACTTACATATTTTAACGCCTACTTATAATATTTTAAAAAGTATATATAATGAGCCAACCCAATTAGAGATGGCTCTCACAAGAATTTGTGTTCAGAGAATAATGCAAATACTATCGTTATCCAATAAAATGTTATACTCGAAATAAACTGATTATAACATTGTCATGGTTGTAATTTCTATTATTGAGCTATTCAACCTAAATATGAGGTATGTCTCATCACGATGAGATCGTCTCATACAAGAATTTGTTTAAAAATTATTGCATGTATATATATATGATATTTATTTTTATATGCAATAGAAAATAAATAAATATCAATGAGTAATAAAGATGCTTCAAAAATTAAAAAAAAAAAAACTTTAATGTGAAATATCAATTTAGATGTTTTGAAAACCCTTTTTATATACCACATTTTTAGTGCGAATTAAGATGTATTGTAATATTACTTTTTGGATCATCATTATCATACCCAATATACTCCTTTCATAGAAAACTATGATCAGGGTTTGGGGGGAAGAACGATGGCAAGCTCATAACCATAAAGGAGAGTGCGATGATCAAAGAGTCCCTCGACTCGAGAACGGTCTTCTAGAGAGAAACCTGCAGTTGACAAAATGATAAAAGCATACGCACAAATACAAATATAAAATCAAAGACAAAGGTAAAATGCGACAAAAAGGCAGAAAACATTAACGAAGAAGAGTAAAAGGGACAGGTTTAGTAATCTAAGACGTAGATAAGGCGCCGCCAACTGGCTCTATCCATGGTAAGGTCCTTGGAGAAGTGAAGCTTATACATGTCACTTTGGATCAAAAAATAAAAATTGAAGTCTTATTAAAACAATTTTAATGTCAAATCATTTATCTAATTCTACTTTTGCTATTAATTATGGGTTTTTACGTTTTCAAGCTAGGCAACAAAAAAAAATCAAATTACTGATCCTTTCGGTTTATTTAAAAATTATATAGTTTGGTCATTAAAAATCATAATTTAAACCCTGTAACTTTAAAAATAATTAGAGCTCTATAAACATTAAGAAAAACAATATAATAAAAACATTGAAACTCCATAAACATTAAACATGCATAGTTTGGTAAATGACTTTTTAGTCGGTCGAAAAACAAATTTCTAATTCAAAATAAAAATAATATTTCAAATGAAAAGATCAAACTAAGAGAGTTTATTTTAGTTATACTTTTATGTATCTTAATTATTTATATATTTTTGGCTGCTAAGGTTTTCTCTCAGGATTCTTTATGTCGATCTTTCTTGATGTGACAAGCGCATTCTCTTTTATGGGTGTGAGTTATCGTTTTACTTCCTTCCCCAAATCATATTCATAGTTCTTATATGTGAGATACACTGATTCAAGTAAAGATTAATAAACTATGTATAATACTAGATGACAACAGCGTTTGTAGTCCAACGGTTAGGATAATTGCCTTCCAAGCAATAGACCCGGGTTCGACTCCCGGCAAACGCATTGTATTGTTTTTGAAGTATGATTGTTTTTAGTCGATTTGGTATTGGCTTTTGGGCTAAATTACAAATAATAATTTTACACGTTCTTTTATTCTGATTAAATGTCTTACTATTTTTTGAACTATTCACTAACGAGATAATCATGTTTAGTTTGTATTTTGTTTTCAATCTATAAGCAAAAACATATGACATATTAAGTTCTCGACCTGAATTTTGTTTGTATCAAATTTTTTAATTATCTTTAACCAACCACAATTAGAAATATTTAAATTTAAATAATGCATCAATAAAAGTGCGTTGCAAATGTTATATTTGATTATAATAGTACATCAACAAGCCTGCAAATCAATTCATATAGGTTTTTGAAAAGTATTATTCTAATCGCTTTGTTAACGACTTTTGAGTTAAATCACAAGTCAATAATTTTACATACTTCCCTCATTTGATGAATTATCTCATTTATTTTTAGACCTATTCACTAATCAAACAATAATTTTTTGTTTTTATTTTTGTTCTCAATTTATAACTAAAATAAATCATGTTTCGTTTCAAAAAAAAAAATCCTGAATTCATATCGATGTAGATTTTATTGATGTCAAGTTTTTTATTATATTTAACAAAGATCAATTGAAAATATTTAAAATTGTATAATAGTGTATCAATAAGTGTACTAATAAAATGTAACATTTAATTAAAATAGGGGATAATGTAATATAACAACCAGCTAGTCTCTTGAGAGACCGTCTCTTATGCCCAATTTATTAAAGCTCATTACCTATATTTATACTACTTTTTTCTAATGTGCCAACTGAATTAAAGATGGTCTCTCAAAAAGACCGATCTTACAAGAATTTGTGTTTAACCAATCATCGTCACATCGTTGAATTCAATTATAATCTTCTCAATACTTTTTCTATTTTTATGGGTACGTGACAGTTTTGTATATATAGCGATGGTCTTAACGATCAATGAAAGCGTTTGTAGTCCAACGGTTAGGATAATTGCCTTCCAAGCAATAGACCCGGGTTCGACTCCCGGCAAACGCATTTTGTTTTTTGAATATATTATTATAGCAATTTCACCTGATTCTATATGGTTAATTTTTTTAATAGACGGTCTTGAATGAGACGCCCTCATAATGAGACCGTTAATTTAGGCGGTTCAAATTGCACGTGTAACAACATGTGCATTTTTTCATTTTATGTGCATTTTTCAATTTTGATATTAATGAAGATATCAATTTTGATATTAAAGGTATCAATTTTCAAAATTGATATCTTCAAAATCAGAATTGTTAAATGCCCATAAAATTAAAATGTTGTTACACGCGTGTGAAATGGGCCGATCCACACTTCATCCTAACTTCCGACTGTCTCATCCAAATTTTTGTATTTTTTTATACACAAATTCTTGTAAGAGTTGGGCTTTTTATGAGACTACCTCTAATTGGGTCAACTCAGAATCGAAAATGTAGAATAAGAGTATGCATTAAGCTTATTGAGCAGGCCTGAAAGATGGTCTCTCAGGAAAATGACTGTTTTTTAATATTATTTTTTTATTGTGGAGTTCTGAAAGAGCCAAGAGTTGGTGCAAAATAGTTAACATTATCAATGTGTTGATAAGCTTCTTAATTTCTACATTCAAAATTCAAAATTAGGGTAAATGTTGAGTTACTAATGAAGATCTTTGTGGCGTCAAGGGATATATCAATTCAAAAGACTCATTGAAAATTATATCAAATAACAATGTGAAAGAGATTATGCAAAAATGTTAAATATCATCCACAATTATATTTAGAATATTTAAAACAATGAGAACAGAAACTAAACATCATACAACAAGAAGATAACATGGATATGAAAAGTTAGGAAAAACAAAATTGAAGCTATAAACCCGAAGTAAAGGCAAAAGTGAATAACTATAGTCTCTAATATATTCTCGAATTTAAAAAAAATTTGTGACCTTAAACATTATATATAAAAAGGTAAAAACGCGTACCCTAGAAAAAAACTAATAATGGAGTAATATATAAGAAAACTAAATGACAACAAAGTACAAACACTTTGATGAAGGAAAATATAACTCGTCGTCTCTAATCCTTATAGGGAAGCCGAGTCAGCTTTTAATGCGTTCTAGACACCTATGACTAGCTTCAACGCCAACTCGAGTTTTAGGCAATATAAATCACCCCGTAAAGTAGTGTTGACTTTTTCTACTAGAAAATTTTAAGATGGACATTTTCAACTTTTTCTGTTGGGGATATTTTAAGGTGTTATGTTTTAAGTAGTTGAATTTGAATAATTAGTAGTGTTAAAAACTAAATATGGTATAGGAGTTTAGGTATATCTCAGGGAGATATTTTTTAAAAGATAAGTTGGAAATTCGTAAGAAATTGAATTTTTGTTTGAGCGTCAAAATGAGAGAGAAATTTTGTGTTTTGTGTTTTTCAAGAATATATTTTCCTTATCTTGCAAGTACTCTTTATTTTAATTTTGTATAAGTTGTTTGATCTAAAAATAAACAATAAGCATTTATCCATGCATTTTTCTTGTGTATCTACTCCATTACATACGTTGGAGTATTTATAGTCTATTTAATTTTTGATAAAATAACTATTTGTATATTGTGTTTAACACGAGTAATCAACTAATATTACATACATACATTCAATATATAGTGGTTATTAAATAGCTTGTGCTCAGCACGAGTAGTCAACAATTATGTTCTAATAATGTGTAGATATTGTTATTTAGTATTCAATTTTCTCTGTTGTGATTTTTTAAAAATTACTATTCATAATTCTCTTTCTTTAAATTTAATTTAATCAGTTTGTAACGACTATATTATTTATGCATAATAATTTCTAAATGTCTCGTGCTTTAGCACAGGTGATCATCTAATCTAAATACTTTCTCCGTTCCATAATACTTGCTACATTTCACTTTTCTACGCAATCCAATGCACAATTTTGATTATTAATATCTTAAACTACACTTATCTAAAAATTATAAAAATTTAATATTATTAAAGTATACGATTAGACGATTCAAATAAGATCTCAATTGACTATCTTTTTACTTACACATTAGTCGCAATATGTAAAATAAGCTTTAACAATGAATAATGCACAAAATCAAAATATAACGAGTGTTTCAAAATGAAGGAAGTATAAGACACGCTTCTCAGTGAACCGAGAGATAGTAGTACATAGTACTACTCATGTGAAGTAATAATGAAACAAAGAAAAAACGTAGAAAATTCCCAATTTGTAATGTTGCTATTAATTTTGACTTAAATCTCACACGTTCATCAATTTGTCAATTACTACAGCAAATCTTCCTTTTTTCGCACAAAATTAAGAATAAATATACAATTTTATTTTTAATTTTTTATGGGTTCTTCCACTGGATCTTCCTAAAACCCGGAGATCAGATCACACCATTAGAAACATCAAGAACAATTTTCACTATATTCTGCTCTGAACAATTCATTACTTCACTCTTTCTTCATTACCCAACTGTTTTCTCCTTCTTTCACACTATCAGCATTGCAAAACCCAAATTCTCAACACTTTTATCGGTTTGATCTGGTTATGATTTGCGAAATTCTGCTGTTTTTGGAGGTGGGTTTTAAATAATTTTGAATTTTGGTTTTGGGTTTTTGAATTAATTAATGCCCAGTTTGATTTTTTGGTGAAATTTTGTGTATTTTTCTGTGGGTATTTCTTGGTTTTTGCATTGTTTAATGGGTTGCTTGTAATTTGATTTTTCTTTATGTATATTGATTTTGATGAGTATTTTGATTTGAGGAGTTGTTGCTTAGAGATGCCGACAAAAAAATGGGTTAGAATTAATTTTGTGTTATTGCTTAATCCTTTTTTCATTGTTTTTTAAGAAAAAAAATTAGGATCTTGATTTGAGTATATGTGAAATGCGCTTGCTACTAATATGTATTGTTTATGGATGAAGAATTGAAGATTCATATATCATTACATTTTAAAATTAACCCATTTTGCAATTTTATATACTAGGATGTTGTTGAAGATTAGGGGAGAGGTTTCGAGCATGTATAGTATGTTCGACTACACGGTAGTCATCCGAAATATTAGATTAGGTAGTATATGTTAAGCGTTTAAAGATACAAATTTGTTCGGTAGGTACTTACTGTTACTCTCACTTCTTTTTTTTATGCTTCTTCGTTGGTCTACTTGTTCTGCTCGTTGGTGGTAGGTACTTAGAGTAGTCGGTTAAAATGTGTGACGGGGTGCTTTTAGCAACAATTGTATGAAGGTTGGAGTATTTAGAAATAATCAATAGTAGGGATTGTTCACAACAAATGAGCAATAGGTGGGATTATTCCGGACAATTGTTCCTTAGAAAAATATAATTTTTGAAATTGTACAGGGTCTTCAAAGAATTTGACGATTTTTGCTCCACCACAGTGAAGATTTTAAGTGTTGTTTGGTGTATTATAATTTGATGGTGTTATTGATGTAATAGCTTGGTATCTTTTCAAGCTGCATATTTTGGTATGTATTACAATGTACATAGCAAGGTGGTTATATATTAGGGGTTACCTGTGATATGTGCTAGGATTGATCGTTACGATGCAAATTTAATATCAATAATGTTGATTTTGCTTCACTTGTAGGAATGTGTGTTCTATTTAGGGCTTATGAAATAACTGAAGAGAGATTAGGGACAGTATTTAAGTGCTAAGGTGCGAACTCGATCTCAATATTGTTGAGTATTCCTTACCTGTCGGAATGTGAAAGTATTCATTTGTTACGAAATAACTAACGAGAGTTTAGTGACTGTAATTAAGTGCTAAGGCACAAATTCGATTTTATTAGTGTTGAGTATTCTTCACCTTGTCGGAATGTGAGGTTATTCGGCTGTGATGAATTAAATGAAGTGAGATTAGGAACTGTGATTTGATGCTATGATGCAAAACTGCTTTGTTATTACGAGGGTACCGTTGCTTACATCCGACCTTCCTAACCCCACTTAGGTGGGAGCCACTTAGTGGCATTGAGTGATGCAATATTCTTTGCTATAAGTTCCATAGACAACACCAACAATTGTATTTCACACACACCGAGTGAATGTAGCTAAGCTCGCAAGCCACACTAAATATCTCCATGTCACATAATCTTATGTTTTAACAGAAGGCAACATGGTATCTTTCCTTTTTCAAGCTCTTTGGTTGAGTGTTTTTAAATGATAGTATAAGGTTATGCATTTCCATGTGGAAACAAAAAAAGAGATTTTTCCGAGTTTGAATCCAAATAATTCGGGATTTTTCCCCACTGAGCTAAATATTTGTTTTCCTGCTGGTTAATCCGGAGTCATTTTCTGACACATGATTTTGATGTCTTCTTATTGCAGGATTTTCGAATTCTCTATGCTCATGCTGGGTCTAAATCAGTGATCCCTACTATTATACTTTGACATTATTGTTCTTTGGCATCGTCACATGATTTATATGTTGTTAGGAGAGACAGATGAAGTGTTCTATATTGTTAATAAATAATGGTCTTTGGTAAAATCTCAGAAGTAATATCGTCTGCAACAAATCGTTCATCGATGAGGCACTCATCCTCCATTCCATATATTCAAGCAGGATTATCTCCTCCAAAAGGTTCTAGCAATGGCTTTGGGTTTAGCAGCACCGGGCAGATGAACAACATGAGGTTGTCTTCATCATTACAAGATTTTTCTCAATTTCGTCGAAGCGATGCTGAGGTTGGTGAGTCAAATGGTGGGTTTGATCTTATTAAAGAAAAACCTCCTCATACTTTTCGTAAAGACATATCTAGTCCCAGTTTCTCGAAAGATAAAGTGCCTCAAAGCAATCCGTTTACTCGTAAGAAATGGGTTAGAATATTAACAACCCTTCTTTACCTGCTTTTTTTTGGTATCCTTGTGTTTATACTTGGTCGGTTTCTTTATTCTTTGTGGTCTGAAGGAGCTTCCAAGTATTACGTTGTGCTCGATAGCGGGAGCACTGGAACTCGAGTATACATATATCAAGCATCTGTCGCAAACAAGAAAAACGGGAATCTTCCCATTGTTTTGGCATCATATTCCGGGGGATATAGAAAGCCAAAAGGACAGAGTGGTCGTGCTTATAATCGTATGGAGACTGAGCCCGGGCTTGACAAATTGGTGCGCAACGCTACTGGTTTGAAGACTGCATTAAGGCCACTTTTACGGTGGGCAGAGAAGCAAATTCCCGAGAAGTCGCATAAGTCTACTTCTCTTTTCCTTTATGCTACTGCTGGTGTTCGAAGATTGCGAACACCCGACTCTGATTGGCTTCTTAATCATGCCTGGTCTATACTAAAACACTCTCGTTTCTCGTGTCAAAGGGATTGGGTCAAGATTATTAGCGGCATGGAGGAAGCATATTACGGATGGATAGCACTAAACTATGAAACAGGTGTCTTGGGGTCCATTCCGAAAAAGCCTACTTTTGGTGCCCTTGATTTGGGTGGTTCGTCGTTGCAAGTAACATTTGAGAGTAAGGAACCTGTTCTTAACAAAACTAACTTAAACCTTAGCATTGGACCGGTGAAACATCACCTTAGCGCCTATTCTCTATCTGGGTATGGATTAAATGATGCCTTCGACAAATCCGTTGTTCATCTGCTCAAAAGGATGCCAAAACCGAGCAAGGATGATTTAGCTCGGGGGAACTTAGAAATTAAGCATCCTTGCTTACATTCCGGATATAAAAGTGAATACTCTTGTTCACAGTGTGCTTCCGTAAATCAAGAAGCCGGGAGTCCTCGTTATGGAGAGAAGGATATTGACAAAGGAGGCAAACCGGGAGTCCCGGTTCAGCTCATTGGCTCTCCAAATTGGGCTGATTGTAGTGCAGTTGCTAAGGCTGCTGTAAATCTATCAGAATGGTCAGATCTTAGTCCTGGATTTGACTGTGATGTGCAACCGTGTGCTCTTTCGGAAGACCTTCCCCATCCTCGTGGGCAATTTTTCGCTATGTCGGGGTTCTTTGTCGTCTATCGGTTTTTCAACTTGAGTTCCGAAGCAACCCTTGATGATGTTCTAGAGAAGGGGCATCAATTTTGCGGTAAAGATTGGGAAGTTGCTTATAAAAGCGTTCCTCCGCAGCCTTTTATTGAGCAGTACTGCTTTAGAGCACCCTACATAGTTTCATTGTTGCGGGAAGGCCTGCATATAACGGATGGTCAGATCATGATTGGTTCGGGTGGTACCACTTGGACACAAGGCGTTGCGCTCGTTGAAGCTGGCAAGGCGTTTGCAACTAGAACCGAACTTCACACACTTCAGCTCTTTGATATGAAGTTAGATCCTGTTGTTCTTTTTGTGATTCTGTTGCTATCCTCAATTTTGTTGGTTTGTGCATTGTCGTGCGCTGGCAATTGCATGCCTAGATTTTTCCGCAGAACCCATCTTCCTATTTTCCGGCATAATAGTGCACCCGCAGCAGTTATCAATAAGGCGTCCCCTTTCCGGTTTCAGCGTTGGAGCCCCATAACTTCAGGTAAGGTCTTACATCCTCCTTCTTGGATGACAATTTTATTGTTTGATACTGTTTTAACTAGCTTGAGGATGTTTATGGATGATATCCTTTGTTTGGATATGATCACTTGATTCTGCTCAGTGTAACATGATTCGCTAGTTAATTCTTTTTTTGATTCATGATTCGCTCAAAATGACCTAAAATAGTTCAAAACCGACTATGATTCGCAAGGAGATTAGTGAATCATTTCGCAGTGATTGTGCTGATAGTCCCTCATTTCAGCTTAGGTGTTCCATTTAGTTTTGCACACCAGCTAACGCAATAATTCAATTCTAATTATCTGTATTTTTGCATGATTAAAAATTATAAATTTAAGACGAATCAAACAAGTTTCCACGTGATTATGTTTTGATTTGTACTCTATAGATTAAGAATAAAATACAAATTAAGAATAATTGATGAATATCATTAACTAAATGGGACACCCAAGCTGAATTAGAGGGAGTAAAGATAACAATAGTGTGACAGACAGGATTGATTGGATACCCTTGTTTGCATCAGAGGTGCTCAAAACAAACGTGACGATCCGATATTTACCTGACGTTGTAACCGAATCCGACTTTACCCTACTACCAAATGAATTTAAATTATATAAAAACCAATGTGAACGGAAGACCCAATTTTAAACCGACTCAAAACACCTGACCCAAAATCTACTCGATGACCTGAATGAACACCTTTAGTATGCATACACCTTTTGGTCTGTAGTTTTCAATGTTCTCTCATTATACTTCTGAATACATTTCATGTTACCAAATGACGAAAAATCTCTGCCGTTCTCCAGGTGATTCGAGAGTGAAAATGCCACTAAGTCCAACGGCCATTGGCGATCAAGAAAGGTCATTTGGCATCGGTCATTCGTTTGGAAGCAACATTCAGCTCACTGATTCTCCTCTATATTCAGCAGTCAGTGGTGTCTCACATAGTCCTTCCTCTGGTAACTTAGGGCAAATTCAATTCGACAACAACGGTATGGGTGCTATGTGGAGCCCTCATAGAAGCCAGATGCGTCTCCAAAGTAGACGATCAGCGTCTCGAGAAGATCTGATTTCCTCTCTATCGGATCACTGACGAATGTTCAGATCTCCAAAAACGCGGTATTTACTTCGGCTACAGCCTGAAATTTTAGGGTAAGCTAGGTTTCTTGCTCTTTCTCCAATTTTGGCCCTCTTTAGTATATAATTCTTTGTTGAAGCTTTACTGTAAAGATATAAATCTTTAAAGCAATCTAGAGGAACTAGTATAGTCTGTCTCAACCAGTGTAACATAATTCGCTAGCTAATTTGCGTTTTGGATTTGCGATTTGCTCGAAGTTGCCCGCGAATAGCCTAAAACTGATCATAATTCGATTTTTTCGATTCGCAATTCACGAAGAGATTAGCGAATCATGTGACACTGGTCTCAACTCTCACCTAGTCACCTCATTGTTCTGTTATATGTATTTGATTCTATTTTATGTACCTTATACATCTTATACATATTCATATATACATGTTTTTTTTCTTCGAGTTGATGCTGTAAGCTTGTATTCGAGGTGTTGGAGAACTCTTCTTTTGAGTTCGTTGTCGTGTTATGAGTAACCAAGTTCTAGAAACCTTGCAGCACCGTAAAATCTCCGTTCATGATCAAGAGTTCTCGAAATTGTTATGTCGTCAACAATTGATTGTTTTGATCTACAAGTTACCCTTTGTCTAGATTTCTGATGTAACAGAACAAAATCCTCTTCATTTCCTGGCGAGTTCATGAAGGGAATACAAGGAACACCTAAAATGTAGAGGATTCTAATTCTTATGTAACTTCGTCCTAGAACAATTCATTATCTCCGAAAAGAACACGAGGAAATCGTAAATATTTGAATCGTAAATGTTTGAGCTCAGGCAAGGACCGTCCGCTTCAAAACGCTTTCTGGCTCATGTCGGAAGCCACTTTCTAAAATTTGAAACGTCGGGCCGAGTCGGGTTGATTTGTGTCTAGGCACTAATGAGCTAGCTTGTTTATACTGATAAGTCTTGACTAGCTTGTCTATATCATCTCTTTTGGCTAGGAAGATAACTAAAGTTTTTCAATGTGACATCATCACATTCATCTCAAGTAGTTGGAGCAATTTAATTACATATAATTTTTTCAAAAAAAAAAATTCAATGTTCATTTATCTTCTTAAATAAACTAGGAGTATTATATTTTAATTGAATATAAAAGCAAATTCATCTAAATAAATTTTAAGTTTAAATTTCTATATAAAAAACAAAATAAAATATATCATTATAAATATATTACATTAGCACGAGTTTAACACTTTTTACCATATTTTTAATATTTTTGTATGAAACTATCACCATAAAACAAAGTATTAACTTTTAACACATTATATGTAAATAGTCCATCTCAATAGAAATGATCTCACCATAAAACCGTCCTATTTAAGAATTTTAAAAAACTAAAATAAAATATGGATTATGCAAATCATGCTCTCAATTCAATAGAAGAAAATTTCTTTACAGCATGACTTATGACTTCCAAAGGAACAGTATTATTCTGCTCCTCATCCAGATTCCAGATTTACCAAACAATTTTTTGCAATAAATTGAAACAAACTTATTTTGAAAATAAAAAGTTCAAGTTTTTGCCAGAAAAAACAATCCATCTAACTAAAACAATAAAAACCTCAAGTACATGAAAAAAACAAAGCTTCAAGCTTTTTTTTCGTCATTATTTCTCCCGGGATGAAGCGAGACGCACAATTTTATACTCGATAGTGGTTCGAGCTTAATGATTGGCGTCTTCTTCTTCACAAAATTTGCCGTATTTGTCGGCATCCATCAATTTGTCGAGCTCACCCGAATCGCCTATTTGCACTTTCATCATCCATCCCTTCTCATACGGGCTAGAGTTTACTAATCCGGGGGAGTTATTGAGCTCTTCATTGATTTCGGTTACTTTACCGGATATAGGAGAGTTAACATCACTAGTTGCCTTGACACTCTCTACTGCACCGAACGACTCGCCCTGAGTGACAGAAGCTCCCTCGTCGGGCAACTCGACATATACGACATCACCCAAATGACTTTGAGCGTGATCAGTTATTCCGACTGTGGCAGAATTGCCCTCGACTTTCACCCACTCATGCGAGTCGGTGTATTTCAAATCCGATATAACTGCATGAGGAAAATTAGAATGTCAGTTCGATATATAATCGAAAAGATACTTGGAAAATAATTCTTGAGATACACTAATTGATCTCATTCGTGTGTCAAACGAGCAACTAGCCTACATTTGATGAAGATCGCCATTAAAACAAGTATCTACTAGCCTATACATCAAGGCAATATCCCGAAACATAACCTCAATATGACTTTATAACCGAATCCGACTTTACCCAACTTCAAAATGAATTTAAAATTATGTAAAAATTAATATGAACACAAGACCCGATTTTAAACCGACCCAAAACATCTGACCAAAATCAAGCCGATTACAGATTACCAAACTCATAGAAAAAGACATGAAATGATGAAAATAACCAAAATATTTCAATCTGTATTGCACTACCCACCAGAAGGTATATGAACAAACAAATGTCCCTTTCAATTCCAAATTAAGAGAACCGACACTTCCTTATTGATTATTCCACAACATTTATTGAAGAAAAAGACAAATTTTGGGCAAAATCACCTGAAATTTTATTTTATGTAATTGAATTCTATAACATCACAAATGGCGCAACCAAATGTAACCATTTTGATACATTCCATTACCCCAATATCATAAACGGCCCGCTTGATAGCAAGGACATGCTTATTCTACTCCGACCATCTCATATTCTTAATAAAATTCGTTTTAATCTCTTATCATTTGGAAATAGACGTGTTCATTCGGGTCATCGGGTGGATTTCAGGTTCAGGTATTTCAAGTCAGTTTAAAATCGGGTTTTGTATTCACATTGGTTTTTACATAAGTGTGGATCCATTTTAAGTCTGGTCAAATCAGTTTCGGTTATAATGTTGGGTGTCTATCGGGTCATCGAGTCTATTTTGAACACCTCTATTTGAAAATATGACATTAGATAGTCATAAAAAATTATGAAAAAAATTACTATCATCATCATAGTCTTACCCAATATATCCTACTCATAGAAACTATGATCAGGGTCTGAAGAAGGAAGAAAGACGGCAACACATTATACATTATACATTTCATGAAAATTTACACCACAAATTATTCTGAGTCATAAGTGTTTACTTTCTACCTAGGGTGGGGTTTGGGGTGAAATATACAAAACCTAGTTTGTTAGTGACAGCCAAATCTAACCAAAGCGCTCAAAATTCAAACCCCATTTATTTCATAGACAATGACATATTTGAAATTTTTTGAAGTATACATCATATTAAGGTGCTAGATCTCTAATTTTTTTTAAGCAGAAACCTGGGATCATATGGGTATAAATATATAATTCATATTACCATGATCAATAATAAAAGAGATTTTATTAATCATAATCAAAAACACTTTCAATCAATATCAATGAAGAACAATATCCATTGCATTTACAAAAAAAACCCAAAAAAATTTTAAAAAAATTAATCATCAGTAAAAAAAAATACAATCAAAGAATCTAGCCTTAGCCGAAAAAAAATAAATATATAAAATAATAAATATGAAAGTAAATAGCATTTCTGAAAAACCCATAAAAATCAAAAAAAATACGGAAGTACAGAGCATATCTGAAAAACACATTTAAGATCTCATTCAAAAAATGCATAAATCAGTCATTTAAATTCATAAAATTACAAAGAGAAAAAATGATCTGGGAAATTTGTTAAAGAAAAGAAAAAAAAAATTACCAGTAGCATATCCTCTGGGAAGGACAGAGATCCCAAATCTGGAAGTGAACCTAGAAGCGAACAATCGTAAAGCCATTAATTATGAATATGCTTTGATCTGTTGTTTGATTTTCTACGTTTTCTAGTGTGATTAACCCTAACCCTAGTACTATAGTAGTACTAGTATAGTGTATTTTTGTAGGCGAATCTAATGGAAAAATTGATTAATTGGGGAAAAAGTAATAAACAACTAAAAATAAATAAAAGGTGGAAGAAATGGTAGAGTTTTGAATCTTAAATTATTATTATTCTTCTTAACTTATAAAAATGGAAATGTGGCTGCTTTGATGTGTCAACAAACCCACTAACCCAACAAAGATGGTGTTGGTGAGAGCCCACTCACCTCTTTTTAGGTAAATAATAACACAAATTTTTACTTGATACTGTCTATATAATCACAAAATTTCACGAGAGACGGTCTATAGGATAGACCACAAAATTGGGCTAGTCCATTTCCCTTAATTGATTTTTTTAATATAATATCAATTATATTATGTTATAATCTTAAATGTAAGGTATTATAACCTCGAATATACTATTCTATAACCCCAAATATAAGTTATTATAACCCCAAATAATTTATTATAACCCCAAATATACTATGTTATATTTTGGGCTGGGTTTTATGTATTCCGTCTATAGAATAGACCGTCTCCCATGAGACTTAATAGACGCCTCATGAGACTTAATAGACTTAATAGACGCCCAATTTATAAATTAAAAAAAATTGATTGGTGGTTTTGTGAAAATTTGAAACAAATAAGATTATTAAACAAAAAAAGTAATGGAATAAGATTGAAATCAAACTTTTTCAAAAAATAAGCGTCAAATGCCCAGGCCTCAGGTTTGGAGCTGTTCGCAGTTACTAAATGCGAACATAGGAAGAATTTTCAAAAAAATAAGCCAGAGCTGTTCGCACTTAGTAACTGCGAACAACCCTGTTGACTGTTTTGACCTGTTCGCAGTTAGTAACTGCGAACAGCCCTGACTTATTTTTTTTGAAAATTCTTCCTCTGTTCGCACTTAGTAATTGCGAACAGCTCCAAACGGAACCTTTACCCAAAGCTAACAGACGCTTAGTTTTTGGAATAATTTGATTTGGGTCTTGTTTTGTTATTTTTTTTAATTCATAATCTTATCTAATTCAAAATTTCTGATTTTGTAAGTTGAAAGGGAGATATGAACTGGGCTTTTGAAAGACGTGTATACTGTAGACAGTTTCTCAAAAGAGGACCTGAAATAATAATAAATGACCAATTATTGTGAGTAATGGTTTTTTTAGAGACGTATTAAATATATGGGCTAAATAGCACTATTAATACTATAAATTAAAGAGAAAATAAGGATATATGAGTGTTGTTTTGAGGTCTTCTCTTTTAAGAACCGTCTTTCACAAGAGTAGTTGATAATAAATTAACTTTTTCATCTGCGCAAAATAAATTTATTTATTATTGATTTTTAAATAATTTTACGTATTTTTGCTTAAAATAAGTTCACCCATTGTTTATAATTTTTTTTAGTTCTTTGTGATAAAGCAATTATGAATAAACAATAGTTAAATTTATTTTCAACAATTATACCAAATAGATGTTTTTTTTTTTTTGAAAGCAGATGCTTATTTGTAATTAATTAATATTTAAATTTTTAGCGAGCAAATATTGGTATTTGTTTGACAGCTTACTCTTTTTTTTATTAATGGTTAGGTCACCATTTAGTTTAACCTTTTTTTTTTTTTGAAGTAAGTTTTAACCTATTTTCAACAATAAGTAATTTTGCGTTTATTTACATTTACATATTTAATTTTCTATTTTTTATTACATTACTTTATTCTCATAAAAAATCTTTTACATTATATCAATTGACTTAGAAATAAATGAACATTATATCAAAAATCTTTTACATTATATCAATTGAATTAGAGTTTGTTTAAATGAGAGAAGTGTAATCCAAATTTTTTTTGAAAAGTGATATTAAATCTCCGACCGAAACAAAACTTGAATCTCATCATTTCGTACTACATATGTTAACATAAGGAATTTGATGAACGAGTATTCATATCCTTTGAGTTTGCTATTGAAAATGATTATAAAGAGAAATGTCACTTTCAGTAGCAAACTCAAAAAGACAGACAGAAATGTGTCTTATAAATTAACAAACTCTTGCTCATAAAAATACAAAGACTAATCTAATACATATCCCAATTCTTCAATTAGAATACTAAATTAAAGGTTAGCAAAAACTAACACTAGCTATACACAACATACATATAGAGAATATATCAGCCAAAACCCAACACAAGACTGGCTATATGCTGTAAAACTGATAGATTGATCCAAATTTCCAAATGGTAAGCAACCATTTTGTGTATTTCTGGAAATGAAAAACTGATAGTCAGATCGGAGGAGTGTCGATAGTCGAAAAACCGAAACAAATCAGGATCTAGAAGTATGTTTACACACATCTAGAAGGAGAAGTATATTAGGAAGACGATACATAAAAACACGAGGTTTTACCTGTTAGTATGGACATGAGGGAATCACTTTTGCTTAGCTGCGACGTTTCTTTGAACAGTTGAAACTCCATCAACGAATTTGGTGCGAAATAGGACATTTGCATTGTTGAACATTCCTTCTTTGAGGGACACAACAATGAACTAGCAAAACCGAAAAGAAGAGACGATCAGAAATAATGAACTATATACTCCGGATAGGGCTTTTAAACGATTTTGCAGTAAATTTGTGTTTGACTACTCCATCTACTTTAAGAATCAGATGAATTTCAACTCTGTCGAATGGTGGTGTATCGAATAAGTACCTTCCACAAGCTGCTACAACATAAAGAAAATGATCCAGAACTTATTGACTATGAAACTATACTACAGCTTATGAGAGGCTACTAGACCACTTCAAGACAGGGTAAGACTCTGCATTTCACGTCAAGTACCTATGTCCATATCCAGCTCTCCGAGAAGCTAAGACTATTCAACACTTCATTTAGAACCAAAAACTCAAAAGTATTTGAGAAAGCACGAAACTAAGCTCCTTTAGCAAAACGTAAAAAATTTAGCGAGTAGGCAACACATACGAACAGTGTGACTTGTCCTCCTCGTGTACTACAAACCTCAACCAAGGTAAGCAAAGAATAAGCACGTAGCTGACGAGAGAATGTTATACCTGAGAGTGAGGGAAGTGTGCTTTGATCATCCTTCCAATATTTTGTGTGTGGCTCAGATCAAGAGCAGCATCAACCTTGAAAATTCCATTGAAATCATAAACAAAATCAAAATTGAGGCAATAATAAAAATTCTGAGCAACCATATGCAATCAACAAGAGGCTGACAAACCCAACATGAACCGAAAAATGACACCACTAAATTGGCCAAGAACAACAACGTCAAGCCTTATACCAACCAAATTGGCGATTTTCAAAACTTTTATTAGACCTCTGCTGAAGCAGGATATATTGAGTGCAAAATCATTTCCTTGCCTTACCAACCAAAACCCCTCTCTGTCCCACTAAATTTTCCCCACTTTCTTTCTTAGCTCATCCCACCAAATTTGCCAATTTCTAGTGTTGGCTATGACCAACATTCTTTCTTTAATTCATCCACACATTTCTCTCACTAACCCTTTTCTTGGTTCCCCTCAAAAGGCCTATGGAGTTAATTTGGTGGGAGAGATGGAGTGTGTTTGACTATCTTTAACAGGATTCACAAACAAGGAACACTTTTGCTATCTACTAGGAAAAAAATATCTCTCTTACTAAATAATTGAAATCTGAGAACATAGTTGCAAATATGTTTTAATGGATTGAAAATGACACAATAAATTGAAATACATTCTTAGTTTGATTTTCTGGAATCAAGACTTTGATATTGTTGTTGAAAAAAGATGACGCTAAATCATAGAATTTGGATTACTTCTTTTCACATTACATAGACAAGTTTCAAGAAAAATATGTTTTGCTAAGTTACACTGCTAACTTACATAAGTTCAGATAAGGGTTGTTCAAGTTTAAAACCTAATCAAAATAAATTTAGATGATTTGCAATGAATTTTAAAAAATTCATTCAACGATAACTCAGTTTTTAAGTATTCCATCTTCAGCCGAAATAAAAGTTTGAATGAATGAAATTTTAAATGCAACGAAAGAACCCATAGACTAACTCACCTCGTCAAGAATGTAGAGTGGAGCAGGTTTAAACAGAAGCAAAGCCAATATCAATGAAAGTGCAAGCAGAGAACGTTGACCTCCACTGAGTTCAGACAAGGACTGTTTCCAAACTCCTCCAAAGGCAACACGAACCTCAAGTCCATCTAAAAAGGTGCCACCTTCAGGAGGCTCCAACTTTGCTGTAGTTCCTGGCAATAATGTGGAAAAGATGGACCCAAAGTCGCTGACAATGCAATGATAGTGTATTAGCACATTATTTCAAAAGATTGCTATCAGTTTACAGGAAAGCTAGAGGAATCAGATGAAATTATGTTGCATGAAAAGATACTCACTTGTTCACTTTCACCCAAGTGACTTTCAAGGTCTCCTTCTTCTTCTCGTCAAGCTCTTCAATGACCTTCTTGATTTTGGCCTTGTCATTCTGAAAAAGGAAAATGAAATCCTTAACATGCTTCCATACTAGAACAACCATTTTTTCAGTTAAAGACAATGAAACTAACCTCAATAATGTTCTTCTTGGATATCAAATTGTTATACTCATCCTCTGCTTTCTCAAACATGGCCATAACCTTTTTGTTGACCCTTTTTTCTAGACTGAAAAGGAACAGAGTCAAAAAAACATAAGACTTGACAAACACAGCAATATAAAAACTGAAAAAGATAATATTATCCTCCGTCTTTTTTGATTTTGTTATGTTTCCATTTTGCATACAGTCCAATGCACCACTTTGAGTTAAAATATATATTAAAGATGGTAAAAAGACGACATTGGAAATATAC
This sequence comes from Amaranthus palmeri, assembly GCA_019776075.1. Classification (NCBI taxonomy): domain Eukaryota; kingdom Viridiplantae; phylum Streptophyta; class Magnoliopsida; order Caryophyllales; family Amaranthaceae; genus Amaranthus; species Amaranthus palmeri. The sequence continues at coordinate 514,880 of JAAKBH010000329.1, forward strand.
ATAATGAGACAAACATAAGATCCCACATTATTGGATTTAAGGGGCTTTTTGGGAGGTGGGTTGCAGAGAGAGTGGTTTCTGAAAGATGGTTGACGAGGGAAGGGAGTTCCAGGGGAGGGATGGCGTAAAGGATGGTGGCCTGATGGGAGGGTTTTATTTCTTTTTTTAATTAAATGAAATAAGTAAAAGTGAAAGTTTATTTAGGCTACTGTAATCTGGTGACCAAGCCTGAACGGTGTAGATTTTGATACTTTGGTGATTGTAATACGAAAAGAAAAAAAAGGTTGTAATTCGCAAAAGCCCCAACTTGAATGTTGTAGTTTGCGAATTATTCTAAGGAATGACATAAAAGAACAACTTTAGTTGATGAATAATGAATACTTTGCAAGTGTAACAAAAAAAATGCATAACATTTGAAGATATAAAATCATCCATACCTAGATTGTTCTCCCTGTAATCTCTCCAGTTCTTCCCTGGCTTTAAGAGGATCACGAGATGCGAAATCATAGTCACTTCCACTTCTTCCAAAAAGTTGCTTCTCAGATGCAATCCAAGAATGCTTCTCAACTAATTTGTCAACCTTCAAAGAACATTCTTTCTGTTCCTCCTCCATCCTTCTCACCTATATCACAAATTATTACTAGGTGCTTAGTTCTATTAGCATAAAACAGGTACTATTGTGAAAGAATAATTAGATCCTAATAAGGAATGCCATGAGAAGTAATATAGAAGGTAAATTGAAACAACATGAGAAGTAATATAGAAGGTAAACTGAAAAAACATGAGAAGTAATAGAAATACAAAAGCTAAACTGAAATCCAAAGTAAAAACATCTTCAATACTGCAAAATAGGGACGGAAAAAACAATACCTCATTTTCCATCTTTTTTCTCTCAAGACTTGCTTCGCTTATTTTGTTTTGGAGCTTTTGCTGCTCCTTTAAAATGGAACTTATTTGTGAGTCACATTCTTTTAACTTTGAACGAGCAGCATTTAGATCTGATAGAACCTGATCATGGTGTTCCTTTATGGAAGCCACCTGCAGAAGATAATATGAGAACCTAAAAAAAACTGCCAAAACTATGCACTATGGACTGTGAATGAAAAGATAACTCTGTAACCTTGATTTTCTGCTCATTGATTTCATCAACCAGACTTTGTATTTGAGTCTGCAGGGAATCAAGTTGGCTCTCCAGGGAAGCACGTTCTTCAGCTACAGCTTCCATTTCCATTATAAGCTTTTCTCTTTGATTTTCATGCCCCTTCAAAATGCAAGACCATATAAGATAGAATGATGTAGAAAAACATTAGAACACACATTCCCAATCAAATGACACACACCCAAACCTCTCTTTTATTGATAAGAGCCACAACCATACAAATTAATCAGTTTCACACATTAGAAAATGGGAGGAAAATACTGAGGTGCAAGGGGGGAAAACGTAAAGAATGAATAGGGCAGGCATATCTTTAAATATAACATGATCACATAAAGAACCTCAATTAACATCATTCAATTTGTTGTACAGTCTAACAATGACCAATCATTTTGGACAAACATCGCAATTTGCATACCTTAAGATCTTTAGATGCTAATTGCATTTGACTCTTTAGTGCCTTAATCTTCTTCTCCAAATCTTTAAGCCTGGCACCCCTATTTTTATCATAATCCTTAATTGATTTCTCAAGAGTAGAAACCCTCTCAACCCCATTTTGATAAGCTACTTGCTTTTCCTTCAATAAAGTTCTTGCATCTGACAGATCCTGCTCAATTTTCTTCACAATCTCACCAAGCTACAAAGCATCCAGATAAGATCAACAATAAGATACGAAACTCAAGCAACAATTTTCTCAGTTATTCATGGCTAAAAGTTGGGGAAAAAAGCACAGAACTCTACAAACAAAGCAACAGTCATAAGCAATACTACCTTGTGATGCTCGTTTTGTTCAGCACGACCCTTGAATAATTCAAGTTCATATTCCTTCAGTTTTAACTGATTGCTAAGTTCAGTAAACTTCTTTTGAAGTGGAAGAAGCTGAGAAATCTGTAAAATTCAGAAACACATCTCAAACTCATCTACAACACTGAAGCTATCATTGTAGTTTAGTACAAGAGTAAGAAAAAAGCTTTCTGAAAAAAATACGAAGAACTTTGACTCGCAAAATAAATCACCACATTCCCTTCCTAACTCATTTAACAGCCCGTTTCGACGGTAAACTGTAATACTGCATAATGTAACTCAACCAAATGAAATGCAACTGAATCAGACTAAGAATGCAGTTATCTCAACAGCATAACTTTAAAAAGTATAAGAGATTAAGAGTGCATAATTACATGCTTTTCACAAAGAATCTGTAATCCATTTAAAATACATAGAAAGGTATATGTTTACATTTTTGACATCAAACAGTTCAGGTAATGAAATTTCTTGATATAAGTTGACAGATTTTCGTAGTTCATGTGACTAACACCCAACAATGAACAGATCAAGAAGCCAAGACAACTCTACTAAATGACTGGCCCAAACCAAAATGAAATGAGTTGTTATTATCTAGACAAGAACAGTAAGTCACATAGGTATCTGTAACAGTCTGCTATTCTACAAGGGGGCTGAATATTGCCTAAAAGGATCAGAATGACTTTCAGAGTTTGCTTTCTTTGGTAAGAAAGAAGTACCCATTAATGTTTTCGTTGAACACATTTTAACTGAATTATTACTAAAACATATTCTGTGTTAGACTACTAGGGACACAATTCCTACTCCTACCTCGACCTCCAAGCATCCAGATAAGTCAATTTTTGAACTATACGAAAGAATTTGTTGAATACTATACAATGAGTCAATGATGCATAACTATATCAGTGGAAACTAAAATTAAGCAATTATTTTATGCATAGATGTTTGATGGAGCCAGACAGCAAAGCAAACTCAAATGACCTGAGCGGCTAGACTTTAATCAGATCAGCATCTATTTTTGATAGTAGTACATTCAGATCCCTAATAGTCATTTAAACCACTTTTTTCATACCCATCTTTCATAGAAGATACTAACCTCTGTTTCTATTTCTGATAATCTCTTTTGATGAGTAGAAAGGTCTATCTCAGCCTCTGCCAAAGCAGCGAGACGTCCTAGCAATTCACCACCACCTCTGCAATATTAAAAGCCAACTCAAGATCTGCTAGTAAGCATTGGTATGTTAAGTGACGGGTGAGCCACAAAGAAATATTCCACAAGGACTCCATTAATGGACATTCACAATAAAATACTTCAAGAATACTAATAAATACAAAGTAGAATACCATACCAGGATCGAGATCATATTGTAATCAACTTGAAATTCTAAAGCTTTTTATATTAAAAAAATAAAAATTAGACACACATACATGCCAAGTGTTACTTAAACACACTTTCGGAACTTGCTATACTCCCTGTTTACTCCAATATCACAAAATTGGATTCAAATACAGGTCGAATTTTGGGCAAAGTTTCCTTGACATGTTCAAATTTTTTTTAGAATATTTTGTTGGGAACAATTTTATACAAAATGCCATGTTTCTATTGCAAGAACGCTGGAATAGATCTATAGGATTATAAACTTGACCCCAATCTTTTGGGATCAAGGCTGTAGCATTGTTGTTGTTGTTGCCATTTTTAGTTACAAGACATACATTTATGCAATTTTGTAAGAAAAATGGAAATCTAGAGATCTTTGAACAATACAAACTTCATTATGAACTTACATCTAGCAGCTCATCCATAGAAATGAAACTAAAAAACAATCAATAAGAGTTTTACGATTCTGAAACAACATATATCTCTAGTACGAAAATGGAAAATTAGATAGCTTTAAACAAAACAAACTTCATCATAAACTTACATCTAGCTGCTCATCCACGGAAAAAAAAAAGAAAAAAAAAAGTAGAAAACAATCAACAAGAGTTTTACAATTCTGAAAAAGTTACAGGTACAAGATAAAAGAATTGGAGAGTAGCTATTACCTACGACTACCACCAGTAAGGAGACCACTTGGCTGAAAAATATCCCCTTCTAGAGTGACACATGGTTCCCTGATATCAATGTTACCTTCTTTATTAAAAGCAACCTGTGATGTATCAATTCAACAGCAATTAAAGCAACTAATCTATCATTACAGGGATTCAACAGTAAGAGAAGCAGTACAACGTTTCAACTACCATAGTTAAAGACACTAGCTGATGGAATCCCAAAAAAATTTGCAGTAGCCAAGTAAACACTTTACTAGAAACCCCAGAATTTAATGGTTGCACATATAATAATTTTCTGTACAGGGGCCTAGAGCTATAAACGCCTCTCACAAAGATTCGTGTCCTTGATTAGGATCAATGCAAGCATGAAGGGGTGAAGCCCATTATGCACATTTAGTCTGGTCCCAATCACAATTTTTACTCCATCTCAAACCTCAACTAACCTTTACAGCAGCTTCTCTGGTCTTGCACACAAAGGTGGATCCAAACACATACTCCATTGCACTCTGTACAAAACAGAATTTTGACAAAAATTAGAAGCAACTTAGAGAGTTTTCATGCCCAAAAAAAAAAAATCATAGTAGCAGATACTTATAATACTAGCGTACATAAAGGCATATAGATAATATAGTGAGTCATTAGTCAGTAATGTAACAAAGGTGCATGAACAAAAAACCAACTAGATACAAAATGAAAAATATTTAAAAAAAACGGCATATTAGCAAGTATGATATTGAATTTGATGATTCCCCAAGATCTTGATTAGGATATAATAAGCAACTAATGACAAAAAAGAACTCATGCAATGAGAGAAGGTTGCAAAAGCAACAATGGGATGTACCTTCAATTCCTCATCATATTCAACAAGTGAAAGAGCCAATTTCGCATTCTCTTTTCCAACCTGAAAATATGGAAATATGATGTTCGCAAAAGGAACAAGCTATCAAAAATTGATATGTTGTAGCAATAATATAGTATGGAAACAAACCATATTCGCTGCAGCACGCTGTTTATCATTAGGAATGACATGTGCTTGAATTTTATTCAGCGGTATAATGGTCACTCTTCTTCGTAGATCTCCATTTTGTAGAAGTTGTTTACCAGTAGTTTCTGTGTCAACAACGACATTATACAATCTACCACCAGCCACAACCTGAAATGCAGATTTGTAATTGGGCACACAAGAACATTAACCAAATAGCAAAATAATCTTTTATCTATTATCAAAGGAGATGGAACCATAAAAGTTGCAGCCAGTACCTCCAAAGCAGTCATTGTTGATCCATCTTTTATTTTAATGAGCTTTGCAACAACACCTTTTACCTTTGACCGCTCAAAATTCCTAGTTGGATCACGGTAGGTAAAGTCAACATTTGCCAATTGTGCCGAAAGACCTCTTATTTTATCTTTGAGTTTCTGCACTTCCTCTAATTCAACTGCACGCTCCTGATTTATTATTGTATGTAAAGATGAGCATCAAAAATATTAAGCAATGAAAATTTCTTAAACCCATTATATCAGCGTAAAGATCAATGGTAATGCATACTGACCTGATGCAAAGCTTCCATGTGAGAATTTTGATCTTCATTAAACGTGAGGGAGTCCAATGCCTTCCTAACAACTTCAACTTCTTTTTTCCTACTATTCAGTTCATTTTCTACAGCAGTAGCCTCATTACACTTAGACTTCAATTGAGTAGTTTTCTCTTTCAATTCTTTTTCGCCATGTGATATTTGTGTTTTTAGTTGCTTTACCTCAATTTCCACATTTCCTACTGCCACTTTAGCATCTGCCAATTGATCCTCCAAGCATTTCTCTTCATTTTGATTGCTCTTACCGGCCAGTACACCCTGTCCAAAGCCATTTTGTCATTAAAGGTAAAAGCAATTTTAAGAAAGAAAGGATGTTGAAAACAACAATCGGATAATTTAAACATCTCTAAACTGATCAAATCCCACATTTTACCTGATATTCTTTCTCAGACTCCTCTAGATCTTTAGAAAGTTCCTGAGCTCTTTGTTTAAGATCAGCTGCACCTTCTTCGGCCTTTTTGACAGCAGTAGCCCTATCTTCCACAGAATGTTTCAATTCTTCGATGTTTTTGGCAACCTTGCAGGATTAAGCAAACATGAAATACATCTTCATCAAGGCACATAACAACATAGACATTGATTCATAAGTATATGAACCTACCTTATCAGCATTCTTTTTTTCACTTTTGAGAGTATCTTCTTTATTTTTCAGCACAGATGTCTCCCTCACAAGATCATTAGCTAAAGAATCTACTTTCTGCTGCAAAGTCTTTATTTCACCACCCATACTTGCTTCCTTCTCAGCAGTCAATTCAGATACTTTGGCATCCATCTCTTGAAGCTCAGACTTCATGCTAGATGCATCAGTGTCGACTTCAGTAATCTTTGCCTTTATTTGTTCCACCTCGTAGACTGCACCATCTTTTATCCTCTCTGCTTGCATATACTCATAAGCGATGCAAAACCTTTTCAGCCTATCTAACTCTGCGTTCCCATTAGCCCATTGCATGTATTGCATTTTTTCTTTCCTCAACTTTTCCAAAGCAGGTAAGATTTCTAGTCCAAGAAGCTTGTCAATCTCATCAACTTTGCTTTGCTTTTTTTCAAGTGTTTTCAAAGCAGAATCTTTCTTATTCTCATACATCCTAGTTCCAGCTGCCTCTTCTAGCATAGACAATATTTCTGGAGGTTTCATGTTCAAAACTTTTGTAATACGTCCTTGCATTATGAGAAAATGAGGATTATTCACATTGAGCTGGACAGAGTGGAAGAGATTTTGTACTCTGCTAGGTTGAGCAAGGTGCCCATTAATCAGATACTTGTTCCTTCCACCAACAACAATCTGTAAAAGATAACCAAGCAAACTCAATAACCCTTGCGACTTGCGCACCTTGAAAAATAGGATGAAATAAAGAGCACTACAGACCTAAGAGAGCATTAGGACTTACACAAGCATATTGCGCAAATATTCATCCAAAATCAAAAGATTTACTAATTACAGAGCCAGAAGAACACTAATCTATCTATTTCATTATAAAATATTCTAAATTTTAAAAAAATTGTACCAAAGTCTATCATTCGGTTTCCCATCTCTAGTTACTATCTCTTTCCAAACACAGATAATGGATTTGCTAACATATCCTAGACACCCACTCAAAAACTAACACACTAATGCAAAAACATATATTTTCACCTTGAAACCTATCCTAGACACCCACTTAAAAACTGACACAGTAATGCAAAAACATATATTTTCACTTTGAAACTCATAGACTAATGTAAAAGCCCAATATAGACTTGGGTGAGAGAGATAACATGAAAACAAACTTAAAGTTTTATACACATAACGAATTCATGTGAAATAAACTTAGCATATTAGTCTAGTACATACAAAAACACAACTTAAAATTGAAACCAATCCAGACTCAGGAACAATTATTAATGACAATGAGCTCCACCAAGGCAGCATCAATCTTGAATCTATGATGCGAAAATAACCAACATGTGTTCAGAAAAAAGCAAATGGACATATTAGCAAATTTGAAGATCTAATGTGTTTCATCTAATAATTTTATATGAAATGAGGAAGTCTTCATTTTTCACTAGTCACAACTGCAACTGAGTTGCCTCAATACTAACTTTCAATGAAAACGCATAAGAATCAAAACCCAAAATTGTTAGGAATGTCCCATTAAATAGAAAATAATGGTATCATATTGGAAGAACAGTAAGAACTAGGGTATTAACTATTAAACTAGCATATAACTCTAGTGTACTAGTGTGATACTACACGAAACTGCACCAAAGTAACCCTTAGCAATTAAAGCAATGTCAAAAAGAACACCAAGGTTTAGTGTTGCACAAGTGCATCTAGAGTGGCATAACTTAGAGACCTATGTGCAAGCCTTTGAATGTATCAATGGGTTCTTGATAGTTGAAATGGAGGCCAAGTATTGTAAGGGTTCTTGAAAGATGCGTTGAAAGCTTTAATCGGTGCACAAGCCTGCTAGTGACAAGTAAAGATCAGGAAGATTTTAGGCACGGCCAAGGGGCTTGATGCATTATGCCCATTAGCTCTTAGATGATATGGGATTATGGGGAGCTTTTGTTACTACGTTGCGACTTGAGGAGGTAATTAGCTTATAACTATAACAGCTAACTTTTCTTATTGCTAATGAACAATAACCTTGCTTTGGCAATCAATGAAATAAAACCCAACACTTCATAAAGCTATTATTTATGTCCTCTTTGTCCTTGTCTCTATGTCTCTTGTTTTCTTTATAAACTACAGGTAGCTGTTTGAACCTCGTTATCCTTAAACCTTGGGTTTGAATTTGATCACAATCCACGTCATAAATTAGTTCAAATTTTAATAAATAAATAAACCCTTCTTGCCTATTTATTATCAATTATAACACTATCATCCAATGCTTTCATTTCAACCCAAATATACAAATTTCAGATAAAATTAGCTAAATTATAGCAAGAACACAAAATCAAGAAACAACAATAAAATATAGCTCACCAACCTGACGAGTGACGGTAATCTCAGGACAATCCTCATACCCTAAAGGACTCCGACTACGATCCGAATTATCAAAAATAATCGAAACAGTCGCCTTTGTAATCCCTGCCTGGCCTTGCTTGTATACCAACTCCTGAAGATTAGAAGCTCGAACTTGCTGTAAGTTCGTAATACCAAGAACAAAACAAATAGAGTCTAAAATGTTGGATTTTCCAGAACCATTTAACCCTGTAATTGCGTTGAAAAAAGGGTCAAATCCAGGAACTACAGTTCTTGTAGCGTATGATTTGAACCCTTCTAAACAGATCTCTTTGATGTGCATGGTTAATTTGGAGTTCGGAAATGGAAACCCTAGAAATTGGGATAAATTAATTGGGGTTTTCAAGTAGAATTTGTTGGAAAAATTTGAGTATAAATATGTTGGAAGTTGGGAATTTAAATTTTAAAGAACGTTTAACTGAAAAATGAGGAAATGAGGAGAGAGAGAGAATGGGATGAATCCAATTTGGGGATGAAGAAAAGGACACTATAATAGGCGGGAATATTTTGACAAAGAATTGAGTTTCAAATTTTGGATATGTCATCAATATTTTATTAAAAAATCCTAAATTTTGGATATGGTCTGTTTGGTAGGTGGTCATAAACGATGGTAATGGGAATGAAAAATTAGGGTAATTTTAGTTGAAAAATCTTTTGTCTACCTTGATGGTCATGTTTGTCCAACTCCAATCATTTCATTTTTTTCATGAAATTCATTCCAGTGCATTACCATTAGGAGATGTGGTATTAGAGGGTAATGAAAATTTGTATAAAAAAAACTTTTTTGTGATCAAACTTTCATTACCATGGGAATGATAATGATCTTTAATGAAATATTAAACTATAAATTATTCTCATTACCACCATTTAGTACCACTAACCAAACGAGCTAATAGTTTTTCACACAAATTAAGAAAACTAGAATCTTTGTAGTAGGTGGATTTTATTTTAATAAATAGTAGTGTGAAGTAACGATTGTATTGGTATTATGAGATAGAATAGACATTTAAGTTAAAGATAAAATAAAGAAAAAAAGAAATTATCATTGTCATTAATATAGAGGGAGTATTTTTGAAGAAAATGAGAGAGATTATGAGGGTATATTTGGAAAAAAAGATTTCCTAATGAAAAATATTTAAAGTGGACAAACATTTATAACTACCCGTTATAGTAACATAGAGTCATGGACAAACATAAAAGAACGAAGGGAGTAACAGTTATTTGCATATAGGTACAAAAAGACATAATACTAAAATAAATGAAATAAGTAAAAGTTATAAAAAAAAATCTCAAAAATCCTCCTAGAGTGATTTATTACGTTGTATAAAAGTATTTTCTAGAAAATTATTTACTTCGTCAAATTCTTACTAAGTATAGATTTTTGTGTTTGGTTAGCACATTGAAATTTGAAAGTTGCAATTTACATGAGAATTTTCGTGTGATTGATTTTTTTATTAATAAAATATGATCAATTTTGATTATTTAAAATTTTGAAATTCCAAAATGGAATAAATTGCAATTAATTATTGACCCCTAAGTTTTATATGAGACGTTCTCATTATAAGATGTGCTCATACAGTCAATGATTTCAATCAAATGACTTAAAAATTTCATGTGTTTTTTTACTTGCAATCAAACCAATTTTTACATTGTTCATCATTATTCATGACATTTTGTCATATTACGGCTATTATACGAGAAAAAGAAATAGTCACGAGGAATCTTATTTTATTCATCTCATCCTACATTTTCACAATATCAAGGTTATTTAATTTTTGCTTGAATATAAATCTAAATATAAAAAGTCCAATATACGTGCTTGAATGCGTATAAAGGTGTTTGAGTTGAAGTAAAAAATGAAAGAAGTATATAGTAGCGATAGATATTAGATAGAATATATTAGTATAACTCAGGGCGTCAGTGTCGGTTCTGAACACAAGTCGGTAGCCAACTGCCTATGGTCCTAAAAATAAGAGCCCTCAAATATTAAATAGTGCTATTTTAACGTAGAATTCTGTATATTTGAATTCCAATGATTTTAGTTTATTTTGTTAAACAAAAAAACTCAAATTATCGAGTTTCTAAACAATAACTAGATATTTAATATATTGTTTTTTTCTTTCATGAAAACAAGTATTGAGCTTTTTATTACTTCCAACCAAAAACTTAAAAAATAGTCTCTCTAGTTATTTCTGTTTGGTAGCTATTATCAAATGGTGGAATAATAATAAAGATTTAATACAAATTTAATTTCAAGTTTCTTCTATTTCAATCATCTACTTTTCTTTACAAAATTCAGTCCAACGCATTATCATTCGGAAATGTTGTATTAGGTAATATGAAAATTTGGTAACAAACAAAGTTCCATTACCATGAGAATGACATAATACATTTCATAAAAAAAATTACACCACAAATCGTCCTCATTATGACCATTTTAGTACCAACAGCCGAATAGACCGTTAAGGCATCAAGTGAAGCCAACACAAGAATACATAGCACCAAAAACATCAATGGTCACAAACCTAACCCTCCGTCTCGACAAATATGCCTCATTTTCATTTCTGAACAAGACTACTACTTTAACTCATTATACCCAACTGTTTAACCTGTATGTCATTTAGGACAAAACGGAGTATATAGTACATACTATATATAGTAAAAATACTACAACTAAATACCTAACACATTCTTATAATGAAGACCTAATAAGAAAAATAAGGGTTGAAAAATACTCTTCACTACAAGGAATAGTAAGGCCACCCATGGGATGCACATACCCAAATTCTTCCTCCACAACACCAAGCAATTGTTGAAATAAGGGATGGTTTAGGTAAGAAATCGGAATAACTTGTCTCGTCTTGAAAATTTCTCCTACATAAACTGCGAAATGCCCTTTTGGTACATCGTTTGAGCTAGATGTTCGTCGCAATTTTTTGTTGTTGCGTAGACGTAATCTGCTCGTAAGACCCTTTGTTTGTTGTATACCCATATTTTTTGGGGTTGAGATGAAAATAGGGTAGTGATTTGTTGTGGTTAATGTGTATGAAATGATTTAAGGACTTTATATAGGTGAAGATTTATAGTACTATTTTGTTGGGAATATTTCATTTTGTTAGTTGGACAAATCTTTATTGAATGCCTAATATAGTAATAGGTGCAAATAAGATTGAGAAGACAAAATAGGGCCTATGGCTTTTGATCGATAGCGACACTTTTCAATGCGCAAATTTAAATCTAGTTTACTACTCCCGCCATTTCATTTGACTAATCTCATTTGACTTTTCACGGATTTTAAGGGTTGAGTGGGGTCCATTAAAAATGTGGTAGTTGGGTATTTTAATTGATTAAATTAATTGTAAAGGTGGTAGTGGAGTATTGAGAATTGGAAAAGTGGGGGTATTTAGGTAAAAAAAGGTTAGCCAAAAAAGGAAATGGGACAAGTAGTATGAAATTGCCAAAAAAGAAAATAAGACAAGTAAACTGAAATGGGGGGAGTATTTTGTATTTCGCGTTTTGCTATATTTTTTATTTTGAAATGTTTAATAGAGTTTGCTACTATTTCATCCCTTTGAATTAGTGGAAAAAGTAAAGTGTTTTTAAGAAAAATGTAAATAGTTGGTAATAAATAAAAGATAAAAAACACTCCCAGTATCCTGCACAAGACATGGTTCGGGTGGAGGGTTTTATTTTCACTGAAAGATGCAGACAAATCATACTCATTCCCCCGAGAAGGGAGTAAAGAGATATGCGCGTAGTTAAGAAACCCCCAATTAATACTTGTCGCTTAGTAGAGGTCGAACCCCGGTTTTTTCATTGGTTCATCATAGGAATTTGGGTAAAAGTATATTTTTTTGGACATAGTATGTGTGTACTCATTTTATAATTCTCATCCGCATATTTAATTATTTTTTTCATTTCATGTGATCTATATTTCTCTCACTCCTCTATAATTTATGTTTTTTTACACACTTTTATTCATTTTCTTGATTTTTACACACTTTTATTAATGGATAAGTTATCACTAGATATGCTATTTTGAATTTTCTTGAAATTAATAGCAAAAAATAATAAGCTAGTGTTATTTTTAGTCATTAATTATTATCTCTAAATTGAAATCAAACAATAACCATGGCATCTATTACTTTCAAAAAAAATGTAGTAGCTAAAACAAAGTATATAAATTATAAAAGTCATAGCATTTTAATATTTTGAATAGATGAGCTACTATTAGAACCTATGTGATGAAACTCATTTAAAAAGTTAATAGCATTAAATAAATTGTGCATTACTTGTCAAAAAGTTTTTCAATTCAAAGAATTATCAACATGGATAAAAGTGAATTTATTCTCTTGGAGCCGGGGACTCCTTTTGGCCGTGCTCTCCTTCACGGGTATGAGTTGTCGCCGTCCTTTCCTCTCCAGACCCTACTCATAGTTCTCTATGAGCGGGATATACTGGGTAGGATGATGATGATGATATAAAAGTGAATTTATTTACAATAATAATCAAAGGATACTTAATATTATACAAATAAAAACACAAAACTAATGACTATGACATTATCATATGCATTTAGAGTGAAAAGCTTTATATGAGACTGACAAATAGACAATTCTAATAAAGATAATGTCAGCTAGAGTTATTCAAAATAATTATCTAAAAATCAAGAAGAACACAAAATCCGAATTTAACTAAAATAAACTAAAATTAAATCGATATCTCTAATAAACACTTTTAATATCAGCATCAGCGTCGTTCCCGATAATTTTTGGACCCTAGAAGAAAAATAAAAAAGGCCCTTACTCATGCTCTTAACTAAGAATTCTAATGCAGTAAGTTCAATTCATGCTAGATGCTATTCATGTAAATACTAAATTAATTATAAGGATATATTAACTCAATTTGGGTTCTTATGAATTGGGCCCTAGACAGTTGCACCTCAAAACTACCTTTAAAAACGGCCCTGATCAGCATTGTTTTGACATTGAATAGAGATGTAAATAACAAACCCTAATCCAACCACACAAGTGAGGATGATATGAATAGCTAAGGTGGGGATTATTCAATTAATTAAGATGGCGTTGTCCGATTCTTTACCATTTATTAGGGACCATATGGGAGGATTTATGATCAATCATGGATCCATTTTGTCATTAGTTATTGGACATATAATATTTCTCCCTAATAGGGGGTTACATTTTTATTATTATTATTATTATAGAAAGCGGATACGTGAAAGAATTGACTAGGTGAGAATCGATTATAAGATCTTACCCGTGAAAAGTAGTATCACTCTTACTGAAATACGATCTAATTCTTAATAATTAAGTTGGATTTCAAATTTCATTAGAATATAAATATATATATATAACTAAATGAGAATTATTTTTTTTTTTTTGAAAATTTGGAATATATTAATAAAAGGGAGGGAAACGCCACACTGTAACTTGGGATCCCAACACCGCCGGCATAAAAAAACTCCCGTAGGGAAAAAAGCCATTGGAAGAGGGAGACCAAGATACAGGCCACCCAAAAAACCAAAAAAACTAAATGAGAATATAATAAGACAAATAAGAATTAATGTTGATATTAATTCGCTTATCGACAAAATTACTTACGATAAAATAGTTAAATATTTGAGTACGTGAGTTTTTTTCAATTTTTAATATAAATCACCTGTATAGACAGACTTACAGAGTTACAGTAAAGGGAGGTGGGGCCTTGGCTCTACTATTTGTAATAAAAAATCAATTTTTTTTTCATTGTAATTTGAAAAAATTTTAAAAATTAATATTGATAAGTCACGTAAGATTACGGTTACGTTAGCCATCAGACTTTTATACCCTACTAAGATTTTTAATTTGGGTCCGACGACAGATTCACTTGTACTGTTTTGTCGTACATGATCATGATTAATGTAATGGGACCCATTTATAAGGTGGCTCAAGAATTATAAGTTGATATAATAATAGTTGTAGTTCAGGTAAAAAAATAGTCCTTAAGTTTTGCCTTGTGCCAACTTTTAAGGAAATGTATAAGTTTAACTATTTTTGGCCAAAAGCACAATAATTTGGACGTGGCTATGATTTTTGCAACATAAAAAGAGGGTCCATAACGTACTAGGGCTCTTTAATAATGTGGTTTTGCGCGAATTTCGGATCTTGTTATACTGTCGTCTCTTTAAATTTGCTCTATAATTTTTTTAACTTAATTGATTTCGTCGCTTCATTTATGAAAGACGCCTTGAAAGAAAGGCATGTTGATAGTCTTATAATCGTTCTTCACGCCATCTTTATTGCGAAAATATTGTTCATAATATTTTAATTTTTATATTATTCTCCTCATTTATTCAAATTAGATTTTACATTGAAATGCAACAATTTTATTGGGATCAAAAAGTTTTGTATTGAAATCTGTATAAAAAAGTAAATAAATTGTGAAAAATGATCATAATTCATAAATAATGAAAGAAGTCAATAATAATAACATAGTTAACACCTTAGCATTAATTATGAACTAATTGTATTTTTTATAAATAAATCATATAGGATTTAAATAAGAATTTAGCAACAATTTTTTTTTAATATTAGTCCAAGCATCTATTGAACCCCTTCATATAAAAATTAAAATGCATATTTATTAGTACTTTCATTTCTTCTATGGTTCTTCCACTTCCTTCAAAACCTGAAATACAATAGTTTAACATATTTAAATATATAAGCTGAAAAAATAAAATACTTAAAATTTAAGTGAAAATGAACATAGTATGAAGAAAGTAATATTTGACCTGATAAAAACACCGTAAAAATCAACATGACATTATTACAATGATTTGTCATATGAAATAATTCTTACCAAAGTTAATATCAACTTATTGCTTTATACTTCATATGAGTAATATATCACATCATATCATACAATCATATTATACAATCTAATAAAAAGACCGTAAAATTCCACATGACATTTTTAGAGTGATTTTCCATCATATTGTACAATTCAAGAAAAATAGTGTAAAATTCCACATTACGTTTTCATAGTGATTTGCCATGTGAAATAATTCTAAGTAATATATTACAACTAGATATGTTATTTCAATTTAATTTTTCTTGAATGAATTTAAAAGCTACAAAACATTTCCAAATATATATTTGCTTTATTATGTTAAAGCATATACTACTTAATAAAGTTTATTCATTAAAATTCTAATTTCTAAAATATTTTATCAAGAAATAAAAGCTACATATAATTGCATTTCTATTTAAAATTTATATTATATATACTTTTACACTAATAATATCGTGTATTGCACGAGTTTTCATACTAATTACCCGATAATTTCATCCATGTAAAGTTTTAAAAAAATCAATAAATATACCTATTGCATGGGCTATGACCGATGAGGCGTAGGAGAAGGAATAGCTTTTGATGGGGTAGGCGTTGGCTCCGTAACATTATAGTCGTTGATATGAACCAATTCGGGTATTACAACCCGAATTGGTTTATTTTCACGAGACGTACTTATAATAACTCTCGCTTCAGAATTACTAGGTACTAATACAAAAATTAACAACATCATTATGATGTTAATTAACATAATATTAACTTTTTTATTCAAACTAGCCATTAATGATTAATTTCAAAATAAAATGAGAAAATTTGAGGGAAAAAAATGAGCAAAAATAATTAAGATAAAAATGAATAGAACACTTAGGAAGGAATAAATGGTGGGGATTATGGGAGTTGTTATAAAATAGAAGGGTTTTTATAAGGTCAAATAAAATATTTAGTAGAGTGATTATGGAATAAAATATTTTGTAGAATGATTTCAAGAATAAAATATTTTGTAGAATCATATATGATATTGTAAATAAGTATAATTACAAGAGATAGTTATAGCAAGTTAGCAACAAATAAAATGATATACATGTATGAGCATATCCAAGTAATACTAATACAATATTAATCGATTTTTTTGGATTAGTAGCAAAGAGAAATGAACAGTTTTCTAAGAAAATGGTGGATATTTGGTAATAAATAAATAGGGGGAGTAAATTGTTACACGCGAGAATTGAAACCAAAATGACGGTCTCATTATGAGGTCATCTAGTCTAAGACCAGCTGTTAAAAGAAAGCGTTGAGTCATTGTCCAAAATTAACATGGAATTAATACATACATACATACATACATACATACATACATACATACATACATACATACATACATACATACATACATACATACATACATACATACATACATACATACATACATATATATATATATATATATATATATATATATATATATATATATATATATATATATAATTAGTAATTTTTATTTAAATAGTTTATAAATCATGGTTGACACGAGAATCTATCTAGTTGATGATACAATTAATCAACCTGGTCATTTTGTAGCGAAAAATTATGTTGGGATGACTGGGTAAAATTTTCAATCCTTTTAATTATATTTATGAGATTGAGAAAAAAATATTTAATAGAAAATTTGTGATAAAAAGTGGTACGCCTATTTAGAAGAATAGTTTTCAAGAATATAATATAATATGTAATAGAAATTTTTAAATAAAAAGTATTTAGTATAATCATGTATACAAGTAGTAAATAATAAGTATATATGATATTATAGCAAGTTAGCAACAAATAAAATATTATAAATGTATGAGGATTTTGATGTACAATTGTACAAATACAATATTACTATCTTTGATTTTTTTTTTTTTGAAAAGACTCTATCTTTGATTTGCATAAACTAAAATGATTTTTTTTCTTTTTAGAAAACGGTGAATATTTGTTAATAAATAAAGGAAGAGAATAAATTATATGGACAAAATAAAAGAGAGTAAAATGTATAAATGAGATCACAAATCGGTGGGTCATTTTTCAAAATAAAAAAAATGTAAAATGAGTGGAAAATAACAAAATATCAAATGAAGTTAAATGAGTGACATTGAGAAAGTATTAAGAAAAATTAAGACAATATTTATTAGAAATTTTTTGATAAAAAGTACTCCGTATTTAGTCGAATAGTTTTCAATGATATAATAATAAGTATTGATTTGTCTATGTATGAGATACACTGGATATGATGATGATGATATAATAATAAGTATTAGAAATTTTTATAAAATTGTATGGAGAATCATGATATTGTTGATTAAAATAATACTCCCTCCAATTCAGTTTACTTGTCCACTTTACTTTTTGGTTACTATTCACTAATCACTCTTAATTTGTATTTTGTTCTTAATCTATAAGTTAAAATATAGTCATTTGGGATTTTATTTTGTTCGTCTCAATGCAATAATTATTATAATATCAAATTTTTATAATTTTTAATTATACACAATTAAAGATATTAAAGGTTAGAATGTTGCCTCAGCATGTGTGAAGAAGGTAAAGTGAACAATTAAAATGAATTGGAGGGAATATTAAGTAGAACCATGATATTGTAAATAATAAATATGATTACAGAGATAATTATAACAACAAATAAAATATGTACAAATACAAAACCGAAAAATAGAAAATACTATGACTGATTTTTTTTTTTTCCCTAAGCTTCTAAATATTAACACTAAAAAAAAAAATCAAAGAATAACATGTTTAGCATTTTGAAGGTCATTTGGTTTTTAAGAAGAAGATCAATATGGTGAAAGTTGGATTTTTCACAAATAATTAAAATGTGAGATTTCTAAAATAAAACTATTTAAAAAGGTGGAATCTTTAAAAGTATATTCTCCTTAAATTTATATATTTTATAATTTAATATTAATTTTATTTTAACGCTACAATAAACATCTTAATTATTTTCTTGATTCACATTGTGCAAATCGATTGTGACATCCGTTTTTGGGAAAAAAGTATTAGCACCGCTAAAAACAATGTAGAATGCATTGACTTAGGAGTATTCATTTCGATCAAATTTTCAAGCTAAATGTCCCAAAATGAATATTGCGACGTCTGTATCTTGAAACAAATTGTTAGCATCGATAAGCGTTAAATATCTTTTCAGTCCGCATGCCTCTAAGATAGGTAAATATGTATTCGATCACTTCGTCCAGATTTTGAAGCTAGGTGCTCCATAAAGGTGATCCCGAAGTCTAATTTTCGAAAAATGTTAAAATCAATATGAACAATATTAAATATCTTCTTGGTTATATCTTACTTTAAAAATAGGTGAATACGTACTCATATCAAACAGGTCAAACAATCAATGCATAATTATTCATTTCAATTGAATTTTCAAGGTAACTTTAACTCTTTATTAGTATTATTTTTCATCAACCCGTTACTTTTTCTTTCCTTACTTCTTAATGTTAGAGATGATAATTTAATTTTTAACAAATTAATTAAGTTATTTCTATAAAATTAATATTAACGTAGTTATAAACATTATTGAGCTTTTCTTTTAGCTTAAGAAAATCCTTCATTTCAATTACAACAAGTCTCAAATTTAAAAATTTATAAAAATAAATCGGACCTTGAAACATTTTTCTATAAGAATACTAGTGATGTTCATTTCTTGAAAATATACTTGTAAATAAAAAAAAGGGATAGATAGTTCTTTCTATAAAAAATAGAAACATTTAGCTAGAATAATCCAATATTTTCATAATTGTCCTACAATAATCCCACATATTGATTAACTATGAATAATCCCAACTCTAGAGGGTATTTACCTAGAGTAAACTTAGGTAATCTATTGACCTGCTGTAGTAGGTAATTCACCAAAAAATTAAATTGAAAATTAATATAAAATTAGAGACATTTTTTTTTGAAAATTTACATAAATTTTGAATGATTAAAAAGAATTTTTTAAAAAGTTTTTTCATTTTTTTTGACATTTTATTTTAATTTACCTTATTTTTTAAAAAAACTTGTTATAGCCGATAAACGGGTCAACTAAATTTACGCTAGGAAAATACTCTCTAAAGTTGAGATTATTCGTGGTTAATAAATGTGTGAGAGTATTGTAAGAAAAACATAAAAATGTAAATGTTCGATTGTTCTAGTTAATTTTTTTTTAAAAAAAACTTGTAAACAAAAAACTTTGTTTGTTAAGTACTAATCATATAGTTTAGATAAGTTTTATATCAATTATCTTCATCCATTGGGTGGTTTTATAGTTTTATATCAATTTGATATTAAGATTTTCCACCTTTCAATTCTTGGTGTGTTTGTTTAATTCTTTACATTTTTGCATTCTTTGAATTCTTTGTAATTAGAATCTCCGTTGTAGAGCATTTGCTCTAACACATAACAATTAATAGAGTCCTTGGTGTTGTCAGGGCCGACCTTAGAAATATTTGGGCCCTGAGCGAAATGGTGCTTTAGGGCCGTCGATCTTCCTTCCCCAGACCCTGACCATAAATCTTTTTATGTGTGGGAAACACGGGTATGATGATGATGATGAAGAAACATGTTCATGTACCCCTGTAAATGTAAGGTTTTCTGGTGGTTCTGGATGTAGGCTAACTGGCTGAGAATCCTTTTGAAAGTCTAAATTAGTTCCTGATCCAAGTATACTTGATCACAACCTTAATAAAGAATTTATTTCTATTTTTGCAACTTCACATAAATAAATTATGAATATGATTTAATGAACCATTTTAATATAGTTTCATTTAAATACACAATTTTATGTTAGAATCATGATCTCCATTCACAATCCGTTGCTTTTCTATGGCTGATATTGTTAGAGTATAACACATCTTGGGGCCTCAACCATCAGCTTAACCTTTTGGTTGAGTTGGCTGGTTCCTAGAAATGGTATCAGAAGCCAGTGTGACAAGAGGTCACAGGTTCGAATCTCAACCACCTCTCATTTAAAAGTGGAATATTTAGCACCAGGTATGATGAGGGCCTGTGTTGCATCCACACTTCTAGCCCAAAGGGCTCTTGTGTGAGAGGGCGTGTTAGAGTATATAACATATCCTGGGAACCATTAGCTTAAGCTTTTGGTTGAGTTGGTTCCGCTAGCAACGAGCAGTCAACATGTAGTGTGTTAAACTTCGTAGAGGAGCTCCATTTTAGGCCCTAGATTGATCTAAAATTTGTGGAACTAATTCATGCAACTGTCTATCTAAGTTGGTTGAGAAAACGAAACAATTGTTTCTTTTGAATTGATTCTCAATGGACCAGAAAAATGGGCTGATCAACGTGCCAAATGTTGTGATTAGTGGGCATGGAAAGCTCATTGTGTATGTCATTTCTGACTTTCTGTTATTTTGAATTCTGATTATCATCATATCCTGTGTATCTTACTTATGGACAAAACTATGGTCAGGGTCTGGGAAGGGAAGATAGATGATGGCTCATGCCCATATAAGAGAGTGCGGTTAAAGAGTCCTTCGGCTCAATTTCTCCTAAATTGATTTGTTATTGATGAAAACTTGTAAAACTTTTGGATATGATCAGTAATGCCAATCAATCATATTCATAAGTTGCATCGATAAAACATGTCGAACAGAATGAAGATAGTGTGAACTATACTCTGGCCACTGGTCCTATAAAGTTTGCCAAAATTTCATTTAAGACTATTATCTCGTACTCTTTTTCTTATTGATGTATGCAAAGTTGTTAAAATCGCGATTCTACTTAGAATCGTTTTAAGAGGTAGAATCGAATTGGTAGAATCGAATCGTAGAATCGTACGATTCTACAAATAAACTTAAATATATATAAAATATCTTGTTTCTTATCATTATAGTCAAATTTAAAAGTTTAAATAAATGAATTAAAGTTTCTTTGACTTTATTTTTAAGAACATAATGAAAATTTTTTAATAATTAGTTTAAAATCTTCATACCGATTAAGAATTTTGTTCTTTAAAAAGTTTTCATGATGAAAACTTTGAAATTTATGTGGATATGTGAAAGAGATTAGTAAAAGATGGTAGATAAGAAAAATTAAAAATAATTCATATTAAATTAGTAGAATCGGATCGTTAAATCGTAGAATCGTAGAATCGTGTTATGATTCTACCTCTAAAAATTTTATTCCAACTAGAATCGTAAGATTCTACAACTTTAAGATTCTACCTGCGATTCAAATCGCTCGCTTGTTTTTGGATCGTAAAATCGTAGAATCGTAGATCAGAATCGCGATTTTAACAACCATGGATGTATGTATTTTAAATATCTTTTCATCTCATTTATACGTTTTTCTCAATTTTTAATAGAATACAACTTAATCCCTTCCACAAACTATTATTGATAATAGATATTCATGTCAGTTGCTATGAAGATTAAATATATAAACTAGAATGGGTTAATTTTTAGTATTTGTAGTTTAGATAAGTTGTATGCCCTCTAACGACTAGAGACTAGGGATGTTCATGGTATGCGGAATTGAAAAAAATGAAGGGCATGAAAAAAATGTGACAAATATCATGGTTTGAAAATAGTCATATCTCATTATTTGTCATTATTTTCAGATTATTCTTAATTTATAAATTAAAACTAAGTCAAGTAAGAACTTGTTTGTAACATTTTTAACGCAAAACTTACTAATATTAATTTTTTATAGTTTTAGTTATGTACAATTAAAAATATCAAAGCTTTAATAATTGCTTTTGCAAATGTGTTTAAATCAAATGAGACAATCCCTAAAACGAGTAATTCTCTTAGCAAACTGTTGAAGAATCATACAAAATGTATTCGGTGTGAGAAAACTACCATCTATTATTAGAAGAGCCACAAAAGAGCATGACTTAAATAAATTTTGAGCCCTAAGTTTGAATACTACCTCCAGAATATAATCCATACATCAAATCAAAAAGGGTAACATCATTGTCTAGGCAATTAGACATTAGTCTTCTGTCTGGGGTTTAACTAATTTATTGGTTAATCACAACATTTTCACTTCCCCTCCATTACACAAATGTACTAATTCATGACATTGACAACTTTAATGCCTTTTGAAATCAATTCAGCCACGCATATAATCAGTATATGATTAATGCCATATTAAGTAGAAAAAAGTATTACAGTTAAAACAAAATTTATATGGAAGATGAAGGTAGAAACAGGATGGCATCTCAAAATAGCGCATAGTAATTTCTAAATTATATAGGTAGAAAGCACAGTCGATCACATTCTTCCTACTCGGAATTTCCTAACAGCTAAATCAACCGAAAGTAGGACTACATTCTTTTTGAGTAGAATTACCTAGCGTAGATGTTATTATTGGAACTAAAACAACCCAATTTGGATACTGAAAAATTACATGGCATAAATTCTGCTGGATGGATCTGATCTCCAGCGATATGTCGACAAAAATCTGGATGAGAAATCACACACGCTTCTTTAAGCAGCAGCAGCATCTCCTTCACGAAGAAGCATTTGATCGAAGTGCCATACACCTGGGGATGAATCGTAACACAATTGTATCAGTGCTGGTTGACGAAAAAAGAGAAAGGAGAGAATCAGTTTTAACTAAGTAGGAGTATTGTTAATTACCATGTCCCTTGCCAACTCTACGAAGCTGAGCGACGTATTCTGAGATCTTTTTTATAGCTTCAACCTGCAGAGTGCAAATATTAGTTGATTATCAATCCGCAGACTGTAGCATCAGTATGACATTCATCGGATTTTGACTTGCGAATTGGTTCTACCTGTTCATTTAAGAAACCTCCCTCAACAAATTCTTGCAATTGCACATCATTGTTCTTCTCAGCTACCTGAAAGTAAAAATTGAGAATGAATTGTCGGCAAAACCTGAACTGTCTACAATAAAAACTGTTCTTTGTCGCTCCTACTTATTGTTCTATTCTTAAACAGGTTTGAGATATATAAATTTCTATAAGCTGCATTTGCAAATAAATCAGAACAAAAGGGAAGGATCATACTTACATGATGCAAGTTCAACAATTTTTCATTTGTAAGCTTTTCCAAGGACAAGGCAAGTTCCATAGCTGTATGACAGCAGAAATACCAAGTCAATGTTGTGCAAATAAATGCACCGCATTAGTAAAAAGATGAGAAATTGCAGAATCCAAGATCAAAGTCAATATCCAAATAATCCAGCGTTGAGTGCACATTCTTTTTTATGGTTTCAGAACAAAGAAGTAAAACACCTCATACTTGAGTTGAGTGAACATGTTTATAATTTTTTATTGCTAAATTAACCCAGAGACTTTTAACGCTTTAGCTTGGCATAACATAAATATATCAAAAAAGCAGAATGCAGGGTATGGTCTCTGACTAATAACTTGGCCAGTAGCCTCAAAGCACAAGAATGCACCCAAAAACTTCATGTACACAAAAGGAAGAATTGAAATACAATGCAGTTATTAAAAACAAGGACTACTTGGAATTTTAATCAAGAAAGATGGACAAGATTTACACGTTAACGTGCATGATTGATTCGTCCAAGGCATGTTCGAACTAAAATCAAACAAGTTTTAAAGTCGATGTTAAATAGCTTATCAAAAGTGTATTGAACATTCTGTGTAAATAATTAGTTGTATGTTGCAAATTTGCAGGTTGTCAACTAATCAAGCATGGAAAGAGGGGAAAAAACTTGAGCCAATAAAAGATGACCAAGAAAATTCCACTAAACTATCAAAAGCTTTGCAAACACTACTCTCCTTTTCTGCGAATAAAAGACGAGAAAATTTAGTCCTCCCCTATCAACTGTATGCTACAATGTATAATGTATGCACAAAATTATTTACTATCCTACCCCACCAAACTTTTCTTTACACAAAGCCAAAAATATTTTAACCTCAATAAAAGGCAGACAAGAATATTTTAAGGCAAGTGGGAATATAAAAGAAAAGAAATCCAGTAATGTCCGCCCACGTTGTGCCAATAACGAGCTCATTTTAATTAAAAAGTACATTAAGATTAGCATATACCCTACTCTTCAAAAATGCAGCACACGTCCTAACCACACTCGATTATTTTATCAAGATAACTTTCAGGATTCTGATATGCCATCCCTATATCTAGTTCCACCCAATTCGACTACATATCTAGGCTACCACTCGTCTATGAGCGAGATACATTGGGTATGATGATGATGATCATCAAGGCTACCACTCCAAGGCCAAGCAAACAAGAGTACACCAAATTGTACACAGATATAGAAAGATTTTCCAATATTAAAAATAAAAAATACCCACCATGTAAAGCATCTCCTTTCTCTTCATGATCAAATTCAGAGAGAGGCATCAGTATTGATTGCAACTTCACCCTTCCACCACGCATGTTCTGTAAAGTTCAGCACAGCAAACAGATTGAATTAATCATACATTCAAAAGCTTTTTAGCATTTTATTTAAGTACAGTTTAATAACCCATATGCATTTGGTTAAAGATGTATAATGGAATATAACTATTTGCATTTTTCAATCGATAAAACCTGCCAATTGCCAAAGGTGAACTACTAACATCATTATCATTTTCACAATTAATGAGTTATAAGTTGCAAATCAACATCTGATAGTAGATTTGATTTAATACCTGGTACTCCATCAACTTCTCAGCATGTTCTCTTTCCTCCTCACTAGATTCCTTGAAAAACCTAGTCACGAATTAACAAACGAGGATTATCAATTTCATACGGCTAAACCTACCAGAAACCAGAGGCAAAGGTGATCATCAGAACTCAGAAGATTTACTTGGCAAGACCCTTGAGTGCCACATTGTCTCGATCAAAGTAAGCAAACATTGCGTGGTAAACGTAAGAAACATTGTATTCCACACTGCAAAATTCACAAATAAAATCAACAATCGTCAGTATAATCACTAAAAATTAACATATTAGTATTAATTATCACGAATTCTACAGGGACACAACAATGATACGCCCAACAACAAGTAAAAGACAAAATGAAAACACGAGAAACTTTAGCCTTTTCTCTGTTCACGTATATTGTTATATCAATTGGCAAATTAATACTTCTAATTCTATCAGTTAGGAACTTAATAACTTTAACTTTGTCCAAAGAGAATACAAGGTTCGGAATAAATATTCCATAAAAATTTAATACATAGGATTATTTCTAACAAATTAAAAACATAACTAGTCAGGTTTTAGTTAGGATGAATAATCACTGAAATTAGGTTTCAGTTAGAATGAAATGGATGAACAACCACTTAAATTATGTTTCTGTTAGGATGAAATGGATGAGTAATCACTGAAATTAGGTTTTAGTTAGACAAGATAACGAAGCATAATCCAATTCATTTCAACAATTAACGCAAATGTATAAGGAAATAATGGAAAAACAGAAAATTAAAGAAACAAGAGCCAAGATAAAAGAGATTTACTTAATTTGTTCATTAATGGCAGCTTCACACTCATCGGCATACTTTTGACGAGCAATGGAAACCTGAGGTACAGTAGGAACCATAGATAATTCCTTTTTAACTTCCTCAAATGGCTCAAAAATGACGCCAGTTAAAGGACGACTGTTAGATTCAGAAGCAGCGGAGACGGAAAATCCACTGCTATGGTTTTTGGCCGACGGAACTCGGAGAAAAGACGGAGAAATTCTCAAAGAATTTTCCGATGAGAGAGAGTGTGCGTCACCAACACCGCCATTGTTGGAAAGGAGAGAGAAAGCTGGAGAAGCTCTGAGAAGCATCTTGAAGAAGAAAAATGGCGAAAATCTAGAAAGAGAAAGTGGATGTTAGTTTAGAAAGAGAAAAAGACAGAGCTTGAAGATGAATGAGTGAGTTGAGGTCTTGAGGATGGTAAGAAGAGAACTGAGAAGATTTTTAAAGGCATGTGGAGGGAGCTAGGTCTAAACTTAGGACCGTTGGATAGAGGGACACGTGGAAGGTGAAGATTTGAAGCGTGTGTTTAGCTTGTGTTGGAGATGATGGTTCTAGGGTTGTGTGAAAAGGAGTAGATTTTATATCTTAGAAAAATTTGTGGTTACCTAAAAAAGAATGGTCTATGGAATTGATTTATTTTATTTCAGTATTTATTAATTTAATAATAATAAGTATTAATTTAGTAATTATATTTAATTATACTTGACTAATAAATATTAACTATTTTTAATATTTTTATGATTAATTCACAATAAAACAGGAATACAAGAGTAGTATAAACTAAGTTCATACAAGACTTGTTTTTGTTTTTAAGTTGAGATAAAGTGGAGATAGAAAGTGGGAGAACATTTTCAATTTCCTAAATTTGTGGAAGAAAATTTTTGATGAATTTGTGATCCATATATTTAGAATGATTTATAACAAACATAAAATTATTGTTCTTAGATGGGAAAGTAGCATATCTTTTAGATGAATTTTCTTGAATGTGCAATAACATGACTAATTTTTATAAGTAAACGTACATTGTACACATTTAATGACCAGTTCGTATTCTTAACTACTTTATTCAACAAAGCTAACTAATGAGATTCCGGTAGAGTATTGAGAGCGTTCTTTATGATGATATTCAGTTAGACTTGCGAGGAATATTGAGTGGATGACTTTTGACTCTAACGAAATTCAACAAAGAAGTATAAAATTTACATTTAATAACTTCATTACTACAAATCTACAGATTTTATACATCAACTGCACAAGTACTTCGACTCATGTAAACTCGAGTCATATGGTCTGTATGTTAATGTAAGCAGCAGCGACAATCCGAAGAGCGCCAACTACATAGGGAGAGCTTCTTAGATATGCCTTCTTCGATTGTAATTCCCGATTTCAACTTTGAACTCCTAGTTGCAGCCATGGCAAAGAGATTCAAGAACGCCCTTAGCTTGCTAATTGTCCACAAAACCAAACATTATCAGAAAATGGAGCAATAATCTTTGATTATTTGATGAAATAATCACCTTAAGAACAAATCAAAGCTAAGAGCCAAGCCTTGTAATTTTGCTTTCCGAATTCAAATATAACCCTGAAAATATGCCTACTTCCTCTATAGACAGTATAACATGATTCGTCAGTGAATTCGTTTTTAGAATTTGTAATTCGCTCAAAATGACCCTGAAATAGCCCAAAACCGATTATAATTCATTTTTATTGATTCGCGATTCGTAATAAGATAAGTGAATCATGTGACGGTGCTCATAGCATACAAGCCAAGGAAACAATAATGATGAGCGACTATAGATGATCAAAAGAACCAGAACTACCTACCACTTATTCACTAACGAGTACACGTAATCTGTGTAGCCCACAAAAGATGATATAGCATCTTGCACAAGGAAACACTTTAAGAGTTATCAACAGCCTCTTCCTCGCGCTTTTTACCCTTTGGTCGGCCAGTTCTACGAACTTTTTTACCAGAGAGCAACTCCAGTGCTTTATTCATATCAATTTCATTCGGAGATAAGTTCTGTATTCAAGAAGAAATATCAGTTCACCCAACAATCAGTGAAGCAATGAACAACAAAGGTAGGCTAGAAGCATGCACAGTTTATTGATTTTTTATCAACCAAAACGAAATTCAATATATTTCTTCCATACATAATTACATATGCTTCACCCTCATTATTCTGTCATTCATTCACATACCTCTACAACATCATTGACTAATCACTCATCCATCATAAGTTCATAATACTAACTTCTTATTAATTTATACAACACTATTTACATTTCTTCCTCTTGTGGATTTTCTGGCGTCTCTACTAACCCACTTTGTCTCTTGCATACAGCGAATGTAAATCTTACAGATTTTCATAACATCTAGCAATTCTAATTACTTCCTCGAAAGAGTTCCAACATTCCGAGGTGTAAATCTTAGTTTCGATTGAATTATTTTTCAGAAAGTCTAATAAACATTATTCATTTGACACCACATTCTCGAGATGAATAATATTCAAATTTAAAATTGGAAAAAAATAATCATTTACTAGGCAGGCATATAAGTTGACAACACCTATTGTAAGTGACTAAAATCTTTCCACCTTTACAGGCTTTAAATACTAATTTAGTTGCCCTTCTGCTTTGGTACCATCAATATTGACGCTCACTAATGCGGCAACTATGCAGGATTCCATCATCATGAGGCCAATCAAATATATCAGGTTGATTAGAATGGATTCATAGAGCTGCGGAAGGATACGGAGAGAAAGGAAAACGAGAAAAAGGTTGTTTCCGTAAGAAAATAGAGGGGTGAGAGAAAATGGGGAGAAGGAAAAGGAAATAAGGCATTCTCTTGAATCTTGATAAACACAACAATAAGGGGTCCGCTACTAGAACCAAAATGTTCAGCGTGAGAGTTATCTTGATTCAGTAGGAAACAAATCTTTTCAAATTAGTGATTGCCCTCTTCTCTCTTTTATGATTTCTACTTGAGTTTGCAGTACCCTCCCCTTCCTTACCCTATCCTCCCTTCCCCTTTTTCTTCCGTTCCCTTCCTTCCTTCCTCTCCTTAATTCATATCTAAAGAAACTGTAAATAAAAATCATATAGGAGAATATTGGGGACAAGAGGAATAAACCATTGCCAATCACTAGCCCTTTAAAAGTGTACTAGCCCATATTAAAATTCAATGCTTAATACAGAGTCGTATGAGTTGTATCAACATCACATGACAGCTGAAAGGTGAAATTTCCAAAATGTCAAACAGATTTCTCAAAACAAGTTGGTTATAGTGTATGAAAAAGATGATGAAAAATATAGATGTCCTATGATTTTCCATACTAGCCGAAAACAATTCATAACATGCAAACAGCATAACTACTGTTTCATGGTAGATGACCAGGACCAAAGCAATACCTTGGGCACAGGAGCAATGTCACATCGATGCCAAACTGTAAACCCAGCTTTTGATATCTTTATGACTATTGGCAGACCATCCACAGGATGGGTTCCCTGGGAGTAGAATTCACAAATAAATGAGGACAAGGGGATTTAAAAGTGAAGTTCTAAAGTCCATGAAAGAACAAAAAGCCTAGCATATTTAAAGAGAGATACCACTTTGATAGGGTAGCGAAGCAAATCAATAGCATCTTCCAGCGTAATTGACTCAACATCCTTGATCTAAAAAGGATACAAAATAAGAAATAAGATAAAAAATTGTACACATGATTTTTATTAGTCCAAGAAAAAAAGAGCTTTGCAGAAAAAGGAAATTGATGATTGTAACTGTTTTAACACATTCACATTCAAGATTAAAATGCATTTGCCAAAAGTTCCTCCAGCTTATAATTAGTCAATTATCGTTGGTTTTGGCTATTTTTTGGCCATATTGAGTGGATAGAGAATTCAAAAGGCGAATTCACCAGCAAATCATGAATCATGTTGCACTGGTCCCCAACAATGTTAGCATCGCAATTAACCCAATAAAGTAAACAGTCACCTGACCTCACCGATCTTAGTTTTAATAATCAATTAAATTTTCATTTGAGAATCTTCTTATACTTGTATCATAGATTATACTAATGACATCAAAAAAATAAAGAAGTTCAAAATAAAATGCACACTATGCCTAAAAACGCCCGCACTTTGCGCTTAAGTTCCATGGACCTTTTGTGAGCGTAATGTTATCTAAAACTAAGCATTTAAAATACTAGTTCCACTTGTCTTCTCTCTTCTTGAAATGCATTAGGTCTATCAATCTACTTCCCACTGTATCGCAGTTGAACAGGCCAAATTCTACTTCATTTTTTTCGTGGCTGTTCTTGTTAGTTTCTTCACTCAAATTCTTGAACTATTATACTTTGCAGCGAAAACAAAATGTTGGGAGCAATTCTCACAAGGTCTCAAACTTAGCAGCAAAAGTACATTGGAGCACTAAAAACACTAAAAAAGGAATGAAAGGAAGTCTACAAATTAATTTGTGCAGGAAAGCCTTTCCCATACAACTATGATTTCCAACTTAAACGATACATGGAGTAATAATATCAGAAAACCTGAATCATGATCTAAAAATGTAAGAGATAAATGATCTAACAGCCAATATGCAATAGTTTCTGGGGATGACAATAAAGTATTATGGGATGTAGCATGTCAATAGTAAATTTATAATTAATGACAAGCAAGTTCTGAGATTGCAAGTTCACACATAACTGCATCTATGGTGTAAGAAACTTAGAATCGGGGAACAGTTTTGTCAAATTTAAGTTTCATTCCACAGAAGAAGAGGCAAAAGTCGGTGATTACTAGATAAAGACAGTAGAGCTAGCATCCCACACATGAATAGAGAAGATAAGTGAAATCTTTCAAATGAGTCTCCAGAGAATCTCACCCCAGACCAAATGGTTACCAGGTGATCGTCATTCTTTTATTTTACTTTGTGGTGAAAAAATATTTAATTAGGAAGTATGGTAAAAGTGAGCACGGAAAATTTTAAACCTTTAACTGGAAGTCCAACAGAAAGTGGATACACATCATGGTCTGTAGTAATGTTTTCTTCAGTAATGTACAAATGCTTGATTGGAATTCACTTGTATAGATTAGATGTTAATTACAAGTGCTGTATACATTGCCATCTTGTCTCAAAGTCTTCATCTCACATAAGGCAATAATACGAAACATTGGAGATCTCAGAGTGCAGAAAAAGACCTACCTGAAAAATTGATGACCGTTTAGGTAAAAATCCTTTCCTATCTTCACCAAGCTGCACATAAGATCCATAAGGACCGCGCTTCAAAAGAACCTATAACCGCAATTCAATACATGTTTAAGACAATCCAAAAATATATGGAACTATAAATAGTCCAATCTTAAGTAATTGCAAATTGACTAAGTATAAGTATTCCTATCTGATACCTTCTTACCGGACTCGGGATGTGTACCCAGCACCTTTGCTTCTTCAAGTGAAGTGTTTTGAGAAATTTCCTCTTCATCCTCTTCCCCATACAATGTTTTAGCTATAAACCTACCAATAAGAATAGTGTTCCTTAGAAAACCAAAATATGCATGATGCAAGTGTTACAGAACGACCTAAGTGTATGACACTACAATGTTCTTCTCAAACCCATAAAAATGTTGTCAAGCACTACTTCTGAGCAGTGACGATATAATTGAATACTGTGCTTTCCATGTTAGCAAAAGCACATGATAACTAAACTAAGGTTCACATTTCAATTTTCAACAGAAAAGGTCTGACAAAAAAGTTATGACATTATAAGTGTCATATTCTAAAGCTTAAGGTTATCGAGGCTTAGATAACACAAGGTATTGTATCTTTTATAGAATGATTGTTGAAAACAAAGAAATAATTTTGGCCAAGGGCTAACATCAGTATCTGGTTTGCAAAAAGGTTTCACATATACTGTCGGAATTTATGCCCAGGGCTGAACAGCAGTCTCTAATTTGCTAAATCGTTTCATATATACTGTAACACCATGGCCAATTATTTTAACATGCATCCCTTTTCTATTATCGTTTATGAGAATGACTTAATATCTAAAATAATGTCTGCTCTAAACTAACTTAAAAAGGAAATCATTGTCTGCAGCTAGGACAGGCTTAATCACTCAATATGACGCTGTCTAAAAAGAACTTACAATATAATTTTCCTAAAAGTGTGTTTGGATAAGATTTAGGAAGGAAAGGAAAGGGAAAGGAGGGAAGGAAAGGAAGGGGAAGAGAAGAAAGGAAGAGAGAAGGAAGGGGATGGAAAATTTATATGATTTCTATCTAAATCTTTTTAATGTTGAAAGGATTTATTTTGTAAAAAATGTGATAGAGTTTTCCCCTCCATTTCCCCCCTTCTCTTCCCTATTGGTATCCAAATGAAGGAAATGTCATTTCTCCATTTGCCTAATTGCCTTCCTTTACTTTCTCTTCATTTACTTTCATCCAAACATAGCAAAAAAAAAATAAAAATAAAAGGCTTTAAAAAACCTATAGCACAATGGCAACTACAGAAAGCAGCATAATCAGAATCAAGCACAGAAAATCTGAAAACACATGAAGCTAGATGTTACAGTAGACTCAAAACTGATCTAACAGCTCCAAAGTTACACTGAAGACTATTAGCCTCAAATAAGTGATGTGATGTGATGTGTTGAAGGCTTACTTGCAATTGGGGTGTTGATCACAGCCTATGAAAAACCCTGCACCATATCGGCTCACCTTGAAGATTAAAGTACCCTCCAAACAACTGGGGCATGCTCGGCTTTCTTCAGTAAGCGAGGAAAAGAGGAAATTCGCATAAGTTCTCTCTATCATCTTCTCCACTTGTTGGACATGAACTTTACTGGCACGATCACAGTTAGTACTGAACCTAACCCAATAATCCTTAAGGAGCCTTTTCCATTCCGTTGATCCAGTAGAAACATTGTCAAGCTCAGTTTCCAAGACAGAAGCAAAACTATAGTCTGACACATCCTTGAAATAGTGAGAGAGAAACGCTGAGACCATACGACCACGGAATTCAGGATATAGCACTAGGTTCTTTGCTGTTACGTATTTCCTGTCTTGTAAAACTCTGAGTGTAGATGCATACGTTGAAGGCCTTCCGATTCCGAGCTCCTCCATCTTCTTCACCAATGATGCCTCTGAGTAGCGAGGAGGAGGCTGAGTATAATGTTGTCTTATTTCCACATTTTCAAGACACAAAGGATCTCTCTGTTTTAGATTACTAAGGATCTCGTAAAGTTCTTCATGATCAGTAGGTTCATTGTCACTGTCTTGAATGGCCCGAGTTTCTATATCTTCATATACTGATCTGTACCCAGGAAATTCGACTGCAGTACAATTAGCTTGAAAGAAAATGGAGCCAGCATCATTTCCAATATCAAGCTGCATCCGATCAACTTGTGCAGCTTTCATTTGGCAGGCCATTGCACGGGCCCAAATCAAAGTATACAGTTTTAGAGAATCTTCATCAAGATCCTTGATAAGCATCGATGGAAACATCCGTATATCTGTTGGTCTAATGGCTTCATGTGCCTCTTGGGCATTCTTTACCTTTTTAAAAAACTTTTGCGGGCTATGTGTTGCAAATTCAAAACCATAACGCTCTTGGACCAAAGAACGAATTTCCTTCACAGCATCATCAGACATGTGTAGACCCTCAGTCTTCATGTAGGTTATCAATCCAGTGACCTTGCCACCTGTTAGCTCGATTCCCTCATACAGTTTCTGTGCCAGCTTCATTGTATAAGAAGCAGAAAATTTCAACTTATTTGCTGCATCTTGCTGAAGTGTTGATGTTATAAAAGGAGTAGGAGGCTTAATGTTCACTTTGGTTTTCTTAGCAGCAGTAACCTCAAAATTAGACGAAATCACAATCTGCTTGATACCCTTTGCCTCAGTGGCTGAGCCAATAGAAAACTGATTTAATTTTTTTGAACCAAAAAGAGTCAAGTATGACCGAAGAGAAGATTTGTTTGGGGATGATGCAACATTTAAACTAAATGTGGCCTCTACAGTCCAATACTTCTGTGGTTTGAATTCCTCGATTTCAAATTCCCTGTCACATAAAAGAGAAAGAGCAACGGATTGTAATCGTCCAGCAGATTGACAGCCAGGTAGATTTTTCCATAGCAAAGGGGAAATGTTGAAGCCAATCAAATAATCAAATGCACGATGAGCAAGATAAGCATGGACCAAGTTAACATCAATATCTCTTGGAGTCTGAAGAGCATTTTTTATGCATGATTCTGTAATTTCTTGAAAAACAACCCTGGAAATAGTCATTTCTTCACGCAAAGCCTTCTGTTTCTGCAACATCTCAATTATGTGCCACGAAATGGCTTCTCCTTCACGATCAGGATCTAATGCAAGAATAAGATTATCTGCTCTGAAACAGAGTAAAACAAGATGAATAGCACCCCTTATATTAGAGTAAATAATATTATGCAGATGAAAAACATATTTCTATAGAATTACAAACTCAAATAAAAGAAATGATTATAGAAGCAGGGGAGAGAATGACATTTTAGGATATTAATACACTGCAAAATGCTTCAAAAAGGCGTTTAAAAAAGGAATACATAGCTAATAATTAGGAGCACATGACTAATGGATCAAAGAAAAAGATAACAAATAGTAGAACTCAAAATCTATTACACACCAGTTAATTCCTCATAGGAACAACTGTCGAGAAAAGACAAGAGCATACCCACTAATTGCAAGCTTCATCCTCTCAAGATGTGGCCAGGCAGAGGATGGAACTTCCCATACCATACTGAAGTCATCATCAGGACGTACAGATCTTGACTTGGCAGCCAAGTCCCTTACATGGCCATAACTCGGTATAACTTCATACATGTCACCAAGGTACTGCTGAATAACCTTTGCTTTAGTGAGGGACTCCACCACCAAAACAGATTTTCCCGTAGGAGGGTACAAAGGCTTCAACTTAATTGACTTGACCCCATTAACTGCCTGAAGCTTTGGTTTCTGAGGTGCGTTGCAGGTACGACCTACCTTCTCCGCTTTCTCAGGTTTGCGTAAAGCAGCATTGATAGTCACCTCTATTTCATTTTCTTTGGCTGATGTCCCCTTCTTTCGAGACTTTGATCTTTTTTTCTTTGATGCAGTTTGTGGAGAGACAGATATGGTAAGTTCTTCCCCAGTTGTATCCACAATTGATCTTTTCTGAGAAACTTCAGTTTCAGTGAAAAAGATCAGACTTCCAACAACTAAATGTCCCAATAAAGAGAGGAAAATAAAAACTTACCTCAGCAGGTGACAGGCCATTCAGTGTTGTAGCTTTTCTATAACCTCTGGATGGAAGAACATCAGGAGAAGACAATGTACCTGAAAACTCTTCATTGTTCTTCTTGGTTCTTGATCTCGGCTTCTGTTTTACTTCAGCCTTTGACTCCTGTTTTCCATCAGCAGAACTTGGTGCAGAGTGATACTGTGCAAAGTTTGCTTCATTTTGCCCATCTCTTGAAATAATATGAATAGAATTTATGATATCGGCATTTTTACGAACTGATACTCGAGGATCACGAATCTTCTTCCTAACAAACTGACTAGGAAATTCAAAATTACCTTTAATACTAGCAAATGCCTTTACTTGTTTTTGATGATTGTTGGAGAGAGTAGGTTTCAGTAGTTTCTTACCTCCTTTTCCATCTTTTACAAACACAGACACATTAGCGCTATTACCACTAAGGTCTGATTTCGAAAATTTATTTGAAGAGAACATTCTCTTATCAAATGCCAAAAAAGCAAGTTTAGCAGTCTTACTTGAAATCCTAAAACTTGAAGTAGAAGGCAAGAGATGACATGCAAACCCAAGTATTGACGAAGAGCGAATGCAACTCCCCCTCTTTGATTCATCAAATTCCTTGAAACTATTAAAACTGCTGTCACACCAAAAAAATTTTGGCAGCAGAGCAATCATCTCACAAGCTCTTCTATCCTTGACAAAATGTAACAGTGATCCTTTTGTATGAACATCGTATCCACAGATGGAAGTGCATGAATAATACGTGGCTACATAACTCCGTACTGTGCAACATCGTGTCTGCAAAAAGATGTTCAAAAAACTCTTGCAAGGTTCTTTTAACAAAACATATTGAAAAATTGAAGATTTGCTTAGATAGTGTGACAGCTATTTGCCGTATAGAATCAAATATCCCTCGGTGTAACTGAGTTTGCAATTTACTACTCCATTATTAAAGGTAAGGTTGGTTAACAAGAAAATATGACAAAAAAGACAAATATGTGAATGAAATGAGGAAAGAGAATAAATGTGTAGTCCATATACCAAAATCAAAATATAGCAAATTCGAAAATGCAAAATGTAACAAAATTCAGAGAGAATACCTAGTATAGGAAGGAAAGCAACATAATTTTCTATAAGTTCATTGACATTCAAATTAATGGGGATGACTTTTGAATACAAATGTACAAAAGACGCATATTGAGTTCATACATATACCTAACGAAATTTCATACTTCACAAGAACTCTTCTAGAGGAAATACCAAAAAGCAAAATGTATCTACAGCTTCAACCCTTCAACAATGAAAATGGAAAACCATTGAGTGAATAATCGCAATAGTTATGTTATTGGCATAAACATCTCCCTTTGCTATGTTCTTCACATCAAACATCTAAACCATGTAATATAAATCTGTTTTTCTGTAAGCAAACTGGTAAAACAAAACACAAAGTATTCATTACATTTCCCCTTTTATAAATCCCCGCATTTTAGTGTGGCTCAACCTAAATTTTAATTCTTTCAACTTTGTCAACAAATGCTTCCAGGCGAAAAATAACACACTGATACCTTTTTATCTCTACCAAAATTAACAATACGATTCATCAAAACCTTGGTCAAAATCACTCAAAACCTGTCATTTTAACATTCAGAGACACAACTGACACATTACATATATAGCCTGAGATCTAATCATCATCATCATGACCTTCATACCCTACATATCCAGCTTATAGAAGCTACGAGGAGGGTAGAAAGACGACATACCATAACATGAAACCTAATGTAAGAGCAAATTACAATATATTAACAAAACAAAAAGAAAGAGAAATCAATTATAGAAAAATTTCTATACCATAGCCAAAGCGGGGCAAGCACGGAAAGACGCCCGTACAAACATTCCACCATAGGCTTGTAAATTATGTTTAGCCCCCTACACTTGAACATGACAAGTTAAAATAGAAACTAGTTTGCATCTAATACATAAACCTTTAGATAAATTTCAAAAAAAAACAAGCTTACTTTCATTGCCTTGAAACAAATTCTTTACATGTCAAATTACAACAAAATTAATCTCACATTCTCACTAGCTTCACTAAGAATCAATTACAACAAATTTATTCTAGATGAAACCACTCAAAAAATATACATCATGTACAAGAATTACTCAAAACCATTGAAATTTCCATCATTCATTTCCTTGATAATAAATTGAAGAAGTAGAGAGCTTGGTCAGCATATTTAGAGAATAAAAATAATCTCACATATATATATGAACACGTACAGTGATACTTTCAAAATATTAAGCAATTAATCAAAACACATTATAAACAATATCAACCATTAAACAATTCACAAATTTCAAAACTCAACAAGTTTGTAGATGAACTATAATGTTAACAAAAATTAAAGGAAAATCAAACCGACAACTTAATTATTCAGCAACATAAAGTATAGCATTCGTCAAATTGCATAAAAATTTTTTGAAAAAACTTCCGTGTTTAGATGAAGAGTAGCCCTAAATAAATCAAAATTTCACTGTTATGTCTTTCAATCTGTTGGAATTTAGCTTAAAACACAAAATCAAATGGCACCTGTAGACCGAAAGAGACAATGGACGTCGACGGAACGGAAAAGGCGGCGGCGGATGAGGGTTGATCAGTTCGTCGGCGGCAGCAAAAGAGCGGGTAAAAAAATCGGGCTTTTGGTTTCGGGTATTTTTGACAATTTAAGAGATCACATGCTGTTAGCAATTTCAGGTCTTGCACCTTAAAAAATATTTTTGTATTTACTTTTTTTTTATTGTTTTATATAAATATTTACTTTTTTTTATTGTTTTATATAAATATTTACTTTTTTTATTGTTTTATATTATATAAATGATTGGTTGAATAGGTAATTAGCTATCTTCAAAAACACACATTCTTGTGAGAGACGGTCTTTTTGAGAGATCATCTCTAATTAGGTTGATCTATTAGGAAAAATATAGAGTAAATGTAGGCAACAAGCTTTAATGGATTGAGCCTGAGAGACATCTCTCAAAAAGACTGTGTCTCAGGAGACTAGCTGCTTCAAAAAAGAATACCGTAGGTAACTCAAAAAAAAAAAAGTTACCTATCTTTTAATAAAAATAGAAATAAGTTATCTTGGGTTATTTTTAGCGAGCAATCTTCATCAAATCAATCTTTATCAAAGCAATCTTTATAGTTGAGATTATTAATGTTTAATTAAAAATTGAAATCATTGTAGAGAAATCAGTAAAATATTAATTATTCAGAGCAATGTTTTCGATTTATTGTAAATGCCTCTTTTTCATATGTAATTATTTTCTTTATTGTTATTGTGTCACGCACATTTAATAGTTATTTATATAATTCAAAAAATATCATTAAAAGATAAAGTATGTTTTATAATTTTTCATCATTATCCCGTATTATAATATAATGCATGAATATTTCATATCTTAGTAATTTGTTTATAACCAAATTTTATACAATCATGCTGTTACTTTTTACTTTTTAAAGTCATTTACAACAAAAAACATTAAAAAGTTATATGTATGATTAATGATTTTTTTATTTTATTTAAATTTCAAATATCTTTTACAACGAAAAATATGTTGCTATGAGTAATACATATACTTTCGCTAAGCAACTTTCAATTGAGAATAGAAACCCTAATTACATAACATCCAATGATCTTGCATTACATAATTGGGTTTTAGCAATCACACTAACCCATTAAAGATTTTCTAATGATCTTGCATTGATGTAACTTATATTTTGTGAACAAAACATTGAATACTACATCAATTCAAATCAATTTTATTGTCGTATACACAAGTAAATCCAGATTATCGAGTTAATAGAGCTAAGCTTAAAAACCCAATTGAAACGATGGACAATCGTCTAGTCGTTGATAACTCCCGTCAAGACCACAAACTTGGACGATAAATTTGAGAGAAGAAATACCGTATGAAACTACCAAATCGGAAACATAAAAGGCTTCAACTAGTGCAATTCCGAGGAATTCCGGCACTGCTTGAAGCTTTACATTTAGAATTTCATCTGTTTCTGATTTTTTTTCGACGTAGATATTGTATTTTTGAAACTCGTTGGAATTGCTTCCGTCCATCAATTTCCATAACATAGTAAAGCTAACAGTCTTCGTTTCTCCGGTGCTTGGTTTCCATGTGACATCTTGACCTTCGACTATCCATGAAGACGAGGGTGGAAAAAGTACATTCTGATCGGGACTTTTGATCGAGAGATGACCGAG
The DNA here is from genome assembly GCA_019776075.1 of Amaranthus palmeri. Lineage (NCBI taxonomy): Eukaryota > Viridiplantae > Streptophyta > Magnoliopsida > Caryophyllales > Amaranthaceae > Amaranthus > Amaranthus palmeri. Next base: position 554,341 of record JAAKBH010000329.1, read on the forward strand.
AATTGCATAATACTCGGATATTTTTTCCTCTAATTCATGTCTCAATTTGTAGCATACTGCACAGATTTCCGTCAATGTATAACCAGGCATGGAAATGACGGTCTCTTGTAGAACCCACCCGTCAGATGACTCAGGTTTGACGACACGATGGGGCATAATGACTTTGCTGAACTTGCTAGAAAAGCGATTCATGGTACGTAAGGTATCCCCGTGAGATGCTAGGAGGACTGATACGATCTCACCTTCAGTGGAGAGAAACTCCAGCAAAATGCCCACCAGAGAGTCCCCATCGGACTTCACCTGCATACCGATTGATTTATAAGTAAAGTTTAAACGAAGACATCGCTTTCTCTTCGAATTATTCGCCAACTGATCATTATAGCTAGGAGAGACAAAACTTTTGTGTTCTGTACTATAATTAGAGACATTAACTCATGGAATAAAGATGGGGAGATTAGTTTATACGCTTGCAAATTAGGGATGACGGGCGAGTAAAATTATACACATCGCATTCGCCCCATGGGGTGGTATGGGTACAATTTTGGTGGGTAGTGGATGGGTATGAGTATAAATGGTCCTACCCGCCATGGATAGTGGGTAGGTAATGAATATGAGGACATACCCGCCCCATACCACCTGCTCCGCCCATAGCTGACCACCATATATCTACAATGTACTAATTTATATCAATTTGTATACTTTTGTAAAAAACTATAGATAAAATCAAGGATATTAATTTTATTTTATTACATGGTATAATTTACACAACATTAGATGTACAATTAAATTTGCAACGATTTATGATATATATAACACGGACTTAGAGTGAATGTGTGAGGCGGGTATAAGGTGGGTATACCCAGTTGGCCATAATGGGTGAGGATGAGTTTGATTTCATACCCAAGTGGCAGGCGCGGGTACGAAAATTTTACCCCCCATGGTGGTGGGTAGGTGGTGAATATGAGAAATTTAGGCGTGTAAGGGTATGGGGAGGCCGGAAGGGCATAACGCAGCTACCCGCACATTTTAGCATCCCTACTTGCAATGGACCAACGTAACAAATCACGAAAAAAAGGAGGTAATAAGTATGGCCAGAGCATAATACATACAGAACTCAAGCAACCAGGAATATGCACATTTTAAAATGATCAAATAGTTCACACATTGGGAGGGCCAAAGGCCTATAACTTGTACATTATGGTTTTAGTGCACATAACAAACAAGTTAACAGCATAAAGTAAATTTCACATTATAAAATTAATCTTCTTGTGCAAGTGCTCCTCAGAAAGAAATAGCTAGTTCTTTTCCAAGATAAATGTCGAGAGACAATAAGTTAGAACTGCGTATTTTAGTATCGATATTGCCTAGAAGAACACATAGACTCGGGATTGTTTCATTGGAGTTGAGCATATATTAGACCGATTAACTCACTTTTCACTTGTAAATCAATTCCTTGTAGGCATTGAATGTCAAGCACAAGCATAAAAGAAAAATTACAGAAAAAGTGCTAAAAGTTAAGCCTTAACTGATCAACAAAGTATAAAAGTCAATTCATAAGAGGATGGCTTACAGAATATGTGAAGCCGAGAGCTGAATCGTCTAAAGGGAGCTTCGCTTGAAATAACCTTTTTGTGAAATAATCAAAGCTGCCTAGAAGCCCTTTCAATGTTACATTTCCTCCTCCGCTATACGATTTCTCTTCAAGGCTAATAAAGAAGTGTGTCGCCCATTAGAAACAACAGCAACACAGTTGTAAAAAACAAATAACAGCAGGCGATAAGAGCAGCGAGGATCCTGTCTAAGCCAGATAAGGGGATGCGACTAGTGTGAGGCTAGTATTACAAAAAAAAACATTTTTTGGGTTCCAGAAAGGCCCTCAAACGGGGACCTTTTCCTATATCCATCCTTAGGAACATGTCGAGTGTGTACCACACCTAACCATCACAATGCCTCTTAACAATCGGAGCAGCTAGGCAGGGATAAAAGCACGTGGTGGACGTAGTTTTACATTCATGGTTTCACTCATTCATGAAAGTCTGCTGATCTAAACCCCAATAGTCGCATTACAGAAAATAAAGAACAATTTCTTGAGCCGGTTAATTTAGTCCATTTAATCAAAACTCATAATAGAAAGCAGGATTCAACCAATTATAAAGGGGCGGTTGATTATGTGCATGCAAAGTTTTGCACATGCGTGACATACAATGTATTGCCCGTTTCCTATAGCAGATAGCACAATTAAACAAAATGGCACTTAGGAATTTCTACTTACTTGACAAGAGCCCGAGTATCATCTAATACAGGGTCTTCAGAAAATTCCAAGAAAGGCTGCATTAACAAACTAAATACATGAAAAAGCTCGCCAAGTGAAACCCAATAAGTGTTGAGTTCATTACACATAGTAAAATGCTCTCTGGAAGGAAACAGCATGAAATTATGAGGTACTCCCAATTTATCTTTTTTGCTTGGGTTTTAGGCTTCTGAAATTCTCTACAGAAACGGCAACATAATGTACCTATATATTTTCTAATGTTGAAATTCTTAATATATTTTCAACGCTTTAAACTAGCAATCCTTACATACCTCCAATCAGGGGTCAAACGAACTTGTTGGTTGCTAACAGGGTGAATTGAACCGATTAAATTATAGATTTTTCACACAAAAAAAAAAAGTTTATAAAACATAAAAATTATGGAAATCATGTATTGTATTCGGCCTCTCTAAATCTACTCAAAGTTGTTTCGACTTCATTAAGACTTTTTTTCTAGATCTGTCACTTTACAGGGCCTGACACGTTGCCTTACATTATAAAGACAAGCTACCATAACAAATCACAATAGGGCTTGACATATTGCCTTCCTTGAACAGACGATATTGCTCCTAGTCAGGCTCCATATTGGTACATACTTAGAGACAGTAGTCAGTAATTTTAGTTTAAGAAAAGCAATAATCATGACAGACTCGATAACTAAGTAAACAAGAAGACTGTGAGATAAAGCCCACCAAGGAAGGAAAGTCACCAACCCCTTCCTACTGGCACACATAAACATGGCACGTTTAGAACAGGGGAGGTTTTAAGCATGTTCAACATGTTCGACCGTACAAAGCCCCAAAATATTGGGGCATCAATATTAAATCACGAAGTATATGTTAAGTTTTTAAAGATACAAAATTGTTAGAGGAATATCATAATTTTTAAAAATTGCATTTGGCTTCAAAAAATTTTATCAATTTTTGCTCCGCCCCTGATTCAGAAGCAAAGCAGAGCCACCAATCAGGTTTTGGACGTCACAGCACTGTTAGAACCAAGAAGCTTAATTCAATTCATTAGATGATAATTGGTTGTTAATCTAGTTCTTCATTCCTTTAACTGAATCACTAAACCTTATGTATACTGCAGAGAGAGAAGAGAAACATCTCATCTAAAAAAGTTCTGATCATTAAACGTCCTTGAAGAGAGAAGAGTTAAAATATGCTTCACCTGAAAGCTTTGGCATGATAAGTTACACCAATCAGCATCTGAAAGTTGCCTCCCATCAACAGAAAAATGGTGACCACGACCCTATGAGAATTGAAACAAGAAACAAGATTCAGCCAGGTTTCAAAATCATTAACTGAATTAATACCAAGTGCATTTCCCCATGTCTTTTCAGTGTTTGAGCTTAAAGGATCTTAATGACGCTTCTAAGGTCATTGTATATTTTGTTATCAAAGGATATATGGTGAATAATCAGTCAGTCTATAAAACGTTCTAGTTCAGCTTCTTTATTACAAACAATCGTAAGTTCAACCTTAAAGGTCCAAGCAAAATAGAGACAAATAAAAGAGAAACCATGTCATTCAGGAGCAGGAAGTCAAAGAAACATTATCACCACTGTATACTTAAATGTTATATTCCATCACATTTATATAAATCCCAATTACATGTATTAATGAGCCATCCTAATAAACAGAAACATAGATATTCAATCAAATCAAAGAAAATGGGTTGGAACACTCTGGCAAGTATTACAGGATGCATGTATCTGCTCGCGGTAATTGACCTATACAAAAGCACCCTTCTGAGATCTGAGTTTAAGTCTACCATAGTCAACTAACAAGATTTCTTTGCGCCTATGTTACGTAAACTAAAAGTTTGTTCTTCATCCAGAGACAACCTTAAGAGATGAAGAATGATGCTCAATAAGACAACATACCTGGTTAAAGTCCGAGTAGAATGGTATTGACCTCGGGTAGTTTTGCATCACTCCCCAGGATTTTTCAACAAGACTCCACCAACTGTAAAATAAAAAAAAACGTAAAATCAAAAACATCAAAAAGAAATGTAAAAATCAACAATGGCCATTGACAATCAGACAATACACAACTAAGAATCAACTGACAATGTATGGTCTTCAAAATATGAACTAACAAGAAATTTTCCATGTGTAATACATTTCAGATCTTTGGTATTATATTCTTATCTCTTTTACCTTTGATCGAATAGTCAAACATGCGCAACTTAAATCAGAAAACTCTATCTCATTTTGCTAGACTATAACCAATACTACAGAACAGGATGACTTCACAAGCCATATCTCGGGTCTTATTACTTGATCATCCCTTGATCGAGCCATCATTGGTACAACAGTTAAACATCATACCTACAGGATGACATGAATCAAAACGTTACTTCCCATGCTTTTCTAAGAAGCAAAAGAAGTTCAAAGGTTTTAAAGACAACAATCATAGTATAAGCTTATATTGATCTCCCTCCAATACCATCCACAAAAACTAGACAGTATTTCAGTTGATAGCAGTGTAACATGATTCGTTAGCTAATTCGTTTTTTGAATTGACGATTTGCTCAAGTTTGTACAAGAATAGTCCAAAACCGACCATAATTCGCTTTTTTCAATTCGCGATTTGCAAAGAGATTAGCGAATCGTGTGCACTAGGACAATGTAACAGGCAAGTTGACTGGATGCATACATATATTGACTAAAGAAAATAGTATTTGGGGGCAACCGGCAACACGAAACAGAAGAATGGGCAAATGCCATGTGTGGAGAGAGTATTTAGAATTGAAAACATGCAGAAATGATTTCAGTTAGCTACCGATTCTGAGCAGTCTGAAAACTCGGAGGTTCCTTATTCTCATAGACCCATCCAGGCGCAAATATTGCAGCAGATACATCATCCTTCTTAATGACATCTAGAGCAGTGTCTGTCTACAATTTTAGAACATGAAACTTTTAGATTAGTGGTTTCTAACAGTTGTCTGCCAGTCAAAGGTTACAGAGCAATTTTCCAACAGTTCTCTACCCGTCAAAGGTTAAGAAGCAATTTTCCACTAAGACTCAACTCTGTTAAATAAAATAAAATTTCCCAATTTTCCAATATAGCAGCAATTTTTTTTAGTGAAAAAGGAACATTCAGCTAGTTGCTTCTAGAAGGTCAAGATAAGAGAAAAGGACACAACACCATGCAGTCGTATTATTTTTAGATTGTCACGTACAAAGAACGAGATGAGTTTTCATTAGCAGTAAATTGACAATAAATTACATGTTAAACCTAAATGATAATGTATACATATAAGTAATCAAAGGCTTTGTTATCCAAACTCTTCATTTTACCTCAAGTACCTGTCGGATTCTTGACATTCAAACACGGGAAACGTCACTTGGACACTTGATTTTAAATGAAAAATAAGTTCACCACAACTTAGCCGAACTGGCACTTGGACACTTACCTGTGTCGAAAATGAGTTCCTGTCTTCCCGAGTCCGGTAACAGAGATCAAAGGAGCCAATGGTAGTTTATCAAAGAGATGTATTACACATGTTTATGTTGTGGCGGTTGTCATTGATTTATTCTATCGTAGGAGAATATGCAATACTCATCCCTGTGGCCTGGAACCATAAATCCCTTAATTGCCATAACTAACCTAGTGTTTTTATTTTCAAAAAATTCCCACAGTATACTTCTTCCAGTTCTACAACTAGCTTATTATAATTGTACTTGTCCAACAAAACATAAAAACAAAAAAAGGAAAGGAGTCTGTTGCAAGAAAATACTTACATTCCATTGACCTCCACCAAAAGTATTCCTACCAAATACATCTATACCCATGTAAACATCAAACTTCCTATCACCGGCAACATTAGCAGAGAGCTTTGGATAGTCTTCCTGCAAAGTAGAAAAGAAACATATCATTGACAAAACATAAAAACAGCAAATTACATTCAAAAACAGGGAAAAAAAGAGAACACCAACCTTCCATGTATAGTTAACAAAAATGCCATCACACAAATCGAAAAAGGCTTTGTTCATCTCGTTCAGTTGATCTTGCCATTGAAGGTGGCCATTAACCGTAACACTGTCATACCTTTAAGTAAAACTGATACATCAATAACTGTTTTCACAATCCAAGAAAAAAAGACCGAACGACCAATTGTTACCATATCACCAAAGACCCAGGCATTGACAAATGCATCATATCTGTCAGCTGGCTGACAAATTCTTTCAAATTTGCTATCTGGGATGAGTCAAGTTTAACCTCCATATTAATCTGCAAGTAGCTGAAATCAATAATTGAAATGATGATAGTTGGTATCAGATGCAATTTCTTATACATAATAAATTATCAGATATCTGCTTGTTTATGTACTATCTCTTAGATTGGAGCCTGAAAATCATGAGTTCCTTCTATGCCTACGAGTAAAATCTAATGAGTATCAAAAACACTATATAAAATCAGATCCAATCTAATTCCAAAATTTTGTGATGTTTTTTGTATGCTACTATGAACCAACGATTACAATCTGACAACAATCCCAAAAAATCCAAGATCACATCTAACAAAATGATTTAGACTTGTGTTTACTTAAACTGTGGTTCATAAATTTTATCTAAATAAGAAATGGTATTACGTATTCGAGAGACACCTACATACAAAAGGAGCTAGACACTAAAAGAGAGTGAGATGTGTATGTTAAGATGAGTGGACATCACGCCCTAAACGATTGAATTCAAATAAAAACATAATAAACAGTCTTGGAGTCGCAAGAATTGTAGACAAATAATAGTGCAAAAGATGCAATCTTGATCACGATGCAATTGCGGTCATGGTGTTGTTGTAAAGCCAAAAATATCAAATCATGAGATGTTACTTGGACTGTCCTAAAACAAGATCTTTAAAACCTTTTAGAAGGTGGAAAATCGGAAGTACGAGGAGTTTCTTACCAATTAATGAATTTGTCCTCCTTACATTGCAATCAGTAAGTAAAAACAACAAGCTCACGAGTATCCTGAATCCTGAATCTTGGGTAAGTATCTAGACGTTTCCTAGAACTAAAAAAGATAGGCTGCGTGTTTCACTACCATTGTCACCTAACTACCTATGACCAAGTCACAGTAAAGTATATTGTCTTAGATCGATTTTCATTTATCTATAGCTAAAAAGTTGCAATGAATAATGATCTGCAAAATCTGAACACACAGGTTCTTTGCATCAAGGACAAGGAAAAACTTACCAGCCAGCCATCAAATCCAAGAGCAATGGCAAGCTCAGTCAATCGCTCAGCACACGTACGAGAATACTCTTTACTTGATAACAGTTTATCGCTTATGATTCTACCCTCGTCCCATTCTGTCAAAAAAGTCCCCAAGACCTGCATCCACATAGAACATAAAGCAGCAAACAAGTCATCTTTGCAGATCACAAACAGATCATCTCATAAGCTCAGCGAAGTTGCACATCATAATTCATAATCAGATTAATGCCTGAAAAATCTTATCGGATTCACTTAAAAGACATGCATATCATAATTTGTATATGTACCAAAAGACAAATAAAATAACTTATACTTTCAGATTTACCAAAGTTTGGAATAACTTGTTAGTTGTAACATCACTACTTCAAAATTTTGGAAATCATAAAAAAGATGAGATGATATAAAGTCAAGCCAAGAAGCTAGAACTTGCAAAAGATAATGTAAATGATGAGACAGTAAAATGTCACACATATGAACACAAATGAAAGAAGGCATAACATCCCAAAAGGGAAAAAAGTAATAAGGGGAAAATCAAGAGCGAACTAAAGGAAATACTCCCTCGATTTCTCATTGATGTTTAGCTTACTTCCTTTTTCCTGATGCTTACACTTCCACTTTATTCCTCCTTTAGCAAAGTGCTATTTTTTCCATTCTCTCTCACTCTCTACCTTCTAATTATTTCTTCCTTCCTCCCTCCCCATCTTTCCTCATCCACTCCTTTGCTACGGAAAGTGTAGAAATCCAATGGAAAGAAAGGGAGTATTTTCTACATTTAGGTTTCCTGTTGCTGATAGGATTATGCATGACATAGTTCAAATATTATAGAATTGAGCCTGAAAGATTTTCTTATAACACTAGGAATATATATAGTAAATAGACTGCCCATTAGGGTAAGTAATCCAAAACTATCTTTGTAAGGTCTTTAAAAAAGCCATGGGAGATAGAGTTTTGTATCATCTAGAGTCTAAATTGGTGAGATTAGTTGAAAGGTTCTCTTGGAGGCAAATTGAGCTTTAAGAGTGGAAATCAGGCATTGTCATTCAACATTGTTTATAGCAATAAAGGTAACTAAAATCACCATTCAAATTCTACTTGTGTGGTTTCAACCTCTCCACTCACAGATTATAATACTTGTGACTGTATTACAATTCACACACAAATTCATATATAAATAGTAATCCTCAAGGATGACACAAAAGTGACAAAACATGATTCCACCTTGTCAAGTGGATTTGTTCCTACACAAACCACACCTTTGTGGTAAAACTATCCTTAGGTACAATACAATATATAAAAAATTTAAATAATAAAATCCACTTTGTCATTTGAATTTTAGCATATACCACTTTTTTGGCTTATCAATTTTATGATTCTATCAATAGAATTCAACGAGCACACTAGATGCTTTACACTCATGGCTCAACCCACAACCATATATAGTTGTATAAGCACGACATACTTTTATAAATAATCCTATGGTCGTACCATAGAGAAAACCAATCAAACCCAAGAGCTTAATAATTTATAACCCCACTAAAGTAGCTTGCCCATGTAATTGCAAAGATGTTTCTAAATACACTAGTCAAATTTTAATACGAGCCCAAACATGACCAAAAATTAGTGAGTCATAACCCAAAAATATTGATCTGTAACTTGGAAATAGATTGAATAAGCATAAAAAGTGTGTCAAATCCGACTATAACATGTACCCAACCGTTTGACCCATTTTCTGAATTTTTTTCAGTTACACGTCATCATTCTTTCATTAAACCTACTATATTTCTTGATAATTTTGTATTTTGAATCAATATTTTCTTTTTAAAGTCTTCAAAGCAACAATTGGGTCGACCCAATTTGAAAATGACCAAACTCAAATATGATCCAACCGAAATTGATCCAACCTCAAACTTGCTCAACAACTATTTTGACAAGTCTATTCCTAGTTCACCCTGAGTAAAAACTCAAAAGCATATATGAGCACAAAAACACTCAATACTACCAAACATTTCCATTAACAACTAGCTTCATAGCCAACAAAGCAACACTGCTACCAGTCGGTGAAACAAGCCAACTGAATTGTCAAGATTCAATTGCCAAACATCATAGTACTCAAGCTATATTTAATGGTTCATGCTGAAATTTGGCAGTAGGTCAACCACATCCTCCACCCCCCCCCCCCCCCCCCACCGCACACACACACACACACATCATTGTACTCGTTGCCATATCATCATACCAGTTACCATATTTTTGCACTATGAGTAGCCTTACCCATGTATGATGTATTATGTCAAAGCACCAACTCAACCAAAAGCTTAAGCTGATGGTTGAGGCCCCAAGATATGTTATATATTCTAACACGCCCCCTCACCCGAGAGCCCTTTGGGCTAGAAGTGTGGATGCAACACAGGCCCTCTTCATATCTGATGCTAAATATTCCACTTTTAAATGAGGGGTGGTTGAGATTCGAACCTGTGACCTCTTGTCACACTGGCTTCTGATACCATGTCAAGGAACCAACTCAACCAAAAGCTTAAGCTTATGGTTGAGGCCCCAAGATATGTTATATATTCTAACATATTAGCAAAGACCTTGTTTCTAGTTCACCCTTGGTAGAAAACCAAGAGCATATAAAAGTATTTGAACAAAATAAAAGGAAAAACAAGCAATCTCAATAGGATAAGAACTTTTAAGAAGAAAAAAAAACAAAGAATACCTTAACTCCATGCTTGTGAGCAGCATTAATCCAAGACGGAGGAGGAAGAGTGATTAAGTTATGAGAAAAATACACAAAAACATCCATCAAATACCAATGCCATATAGCATAAGCATCAGCATTAGTCCCACCTTGTACCCACTTATCATCCAAATACCCACCAGCCATATCATGGCATACCAACAATCTAGGTCTTTGAGGCAAATACAAATTCCCATCTAATGATACACTTGCCTTATTAAATGGATAGTGAAATGAATCAAAATATGATCTCGATTCAAGCTCTTCAAGGGTTTTAATAGGATAAGAAATCGGAATTTCAGGTTTTAATGGGTCAAACTCTTGTGGGTTAAGGGTTGATTCAGATGGATGTGAGGATGATGGAGCAGCCATGATTGAATAAAGTTTAGTTGTGATTGATAAAATGAAGTTTCTGATTGAGATTAGGGTTTGTCGATTTATGATTGATAGAAGAAATCGATTTAGCATTTTACAATTGAAGGAGTAGAAGTAGAGTAACGTGACCGTTTATTTGGGAATTTTTAATTTGATTGATTCTAAAGTTTGCAATTTGTGAGAATTGAAAAAAAAATGGAGGGAATTTTTTTTTTTTTTTTTGCAAAAAAAAAATGGAGGGAATTATAACGTTAAAATAACCCTACATTTTGTATTTTTCTTTATTTTAATGTTAAGGAATTGGGATCATCATCATATCCGATGTATCTCGCTCATAAAAAATTATGATCTAGTTTGGGGAGGGAAGAACGACGGCAACTCATACCCATAAAGGAGAGTGCGATCAGAGAGTCTTTTGGATCGAGAATGGCCTTTCAAGAGAGATGTTTAGGAATTAGGATGTAGAAATTATAATAAAAATAAAAATATGAGGTATGTCCATCAAAGTTATTTATGATAAAGTAGAAGATATTTTATGATTAAATTTAAGATATTTATCACTAAAATTGAGATTGATTTCATTTGACTCGATTTTAATTTTGTAATTTCTTTTTATTTTTTTATTTTTTGTTGATTGAAGATATTAATGATTAAAGTTATGCATTAAAAATGTAAAAATCTTAAATAATGTCAGTATATATGTGTAGAAAAGTATTATCATGTAAGATGAATGTTTTGAGAAAATGCGAAAGGACAAATGTTATTCCTTCCTTTTCTTTCATTTGTGCCCCTTCTTCGAAAATGGCAATAGGTTTAGTTCTGGTTGACAATTAAGTGATTTGTGCGTTTTGATTTATATTTTATTTATTTATAATGATTGAAATAAAAAAATTATACACATTTGGATTTATTGATCTTTATCTAAATTCTTAACATATTTTTGTTCAATAAGTTAAAAATATGACAGATATTCACCTAATTAATTCATGTAAATATTACCTTAAACTCATTAATTTATTAATCCTTATATTTAATAGGTTATGCCACATTGAGAACCCCAATATATCAAAAGATTGTCGTTTTAACCTTTAAATTTTGTTTGGATGTTTTTCCTCCTATTCTAATCAAATGTTCTATTTCTTCTTTTAACATATTCACTTAAAATATCTCATTTTTTATTCTTCTTTATACACTTAGATCTAACTATTTACGCAATTGCTATTAAATTATCACTTTTTCTCTGACTCGATACCTTCTCTTCTTTTTTTTTCCTTATAATTTTTTTTTGAATTGAACAAGATGGAATATTGAATTAGAACAATAGGGAGTAGTATTTTTCAAAAAGTTAAAACTTAAAAGTAATGCTTGAAGTAACAATATGAAGTATAAGATACTTTAGATATTTTTCCAACCAACAACAAATATCAGAATAGCCTAATAGATTTTTTTTTTTTTTTTTTGAAAATAATAGCCTAATAGATTAAACTCTTACTTTTTCATTTTCTAGAAGGATTACTATTGGGAGTTTGTGCTTTTAAGATTACAATGTTGAGAGTTCTTCAAGTTACATAATGATATTAAAAAGCTATTGTATTTTTCAGTTTGGGGTTCGACCCCTACTAGGCGTAGGCGCAGGTGCGCAGCCGCGCAAGTATTAATTGGGAAATTTCTTGACTGCACACATCTCCCTGTACTCCCTCCTTGGAGAAACGGGTATGATTTGTCTGCATCTTTCAAGAAAGAGAATTATAGCATCAATCTTGTTTTAGCGAATTGCAACCATCAAAGTATTAATATTTACAACATTCAAACCAAATCACATGATTTCGACAACTTTACCTGAAATTTCAACCATCAGAATAGTCAAAATGTTGCTATTTAACCTAGAAATTGTCGACATTTTTATTTTGGTAGATATAATTTGCCAAAAAAATAATGAAATTGCAATTTGCAAATGGTCTAAACTTTAAAAATATAATTCGCAGATAACTCTAGTAATACTTTCAATAATTATAAAATGGTAGTCACTATGAAGGAGCTCCTGCCTCTAGAGCCCAGATACTTTCATCATCCAACAATGGAGCTTTTTAGGGCAAATACAAATATACAATCGACTCTGTTTAACAAAACACAGACAGAATCACCTCAAAACAGAACATAACCATATCGAAACATCCACTTTATAGTCGAAATAAAGAATAATGAATCTAAGATTATCGGTATCTAATGTTTTATCAAACATCTGTATGGGAACTACAATGTAGTAACAATAGAAGATCTTGACTTCTAAACGATGAATCTAAACTACTCGATCCTACCTGCCAATTAGAGGGCGTTTTGAATAGATACAAAACCGTACTCATTAATACAGATCAAAATTTTGAAACCCACTATTCGAATAAAAAGATCAGATTACCTTGACCCGCTATTAGAATCAAATTACCTTGCTAAAGTGATTTTTTTCTCCTTTGTTCTTGAAGCTATAATATGCGAGTTCCCCGAGTATTTCTTAAACTTGTGAATGTGATCTTATTGGCTAAACGGGTCCATTAGATTAGAAATAGCCAACATCTTCATTGGCCATGAGGAAAGAATCATTCTCGAGTGGCATCCCTCTCAAAATCATTAACCTTCGTAAAAGCAGACTCTTGGTTCATGCCGACTTGCAGTGTCTCTAGACTATTTAATCAAGCAAATCATCAGCTCCCATTAACCTTGCATATTCTTCTTCGCCAATAGCGCCCTTTTTCAACTTTTTAAGAAGGCGGTACTCCCGAGTTAACTCATCTTCATCTTCCTTAGTTTGAACAGCACGTCTTTTCTTTGCCGTTTGCTTTTTCATAGCAGCAGTCTTGTGATCTGGAGCGGGTTTGGGCTTCCGGGGTTTTGGATTTTGGTTTTCTTCGGACTGTTTCTCCAATAACTTCCTTTTCCTCTGCTTCTCACGAGATTTGTCTCTACAGAAAAAATAATGTTTAAACTTACGCTATTCTTGCAGTATAGATAATTATCTTTATTCACAAATCCAAATTCTTTTGAGTCCAACTAAATCACGATCCAGAAACGATCATGTTATTCAAGGACACCGAGCACTTCATTTAGGGAGGAATAGAGATGGGAATCGGGATTTAGGGGATAGGGGCAAAAGATTACACTTCTTACTTATATTTGATTTCCGCCAACTTTAAATTCTCGACTGGAATAAAGCCTGCAGTTGACAGTGTGTGGAGCTTCACTTCCGACATTGAAGGTAGTTGCAATAGCCCATACCCCATTGCCAACTTCCCGACCTCCAGTTCTTTCCACCTATAAAGATTGTAAACCAAATGTCAGCTCCTTTGATTGATAGCAGCACCGTAATTGCAATTTTTCGTAAAACATAGAATATTAGCATATGACCTGAAAATGTAAGAGCAATGATGCTCCTTGTATGCGCGAATAAAAGAAACGAAAGCTTTGAGTCCTTTATCCATTACATTACGGTCCTTCATTGCAGCAGATCTTATCTAAGAAAAAAAATATGGAAAACTCAGTTTGATATATCAGTTTCCAAATTGATTAACAAGATCACACAAGCAATTTAACGATCTCTTTGAATTCAGTAACAGTGTAAATCGATTAAAGAATATTATATACTCATCTGTCCCATTAGATTTGCATCAAAGAGAAAAAGGTAACTTTTAAGAAAACGGTAATAAATGAAGAGAGACTGAAATTGTGGATGAAAGTAGAAGATAATTAAAATGAATGGATGAGATTAAAAGAAAGTGGTGGGCCATTGTCAAAAAAATAGAAATGATGCAAATTAAGTTGCACGAACCAAAATGGAAAATGCTGCCTGCAACTTCAATGGGACGGAGGGAGTATATATTAAATTCATTTTGCAAGAACACCCACCTGAGGAATAATATCAGGAGCATTATCAGAGCACTTCCTCTCCTCAAGAGGAATCCTCCTTATCCGCAGAAATTCAACATACGCTTCTTCCTGTAAATTCATAACCAATCAGTACTTCACCAGAAGTAGAAATGATTGAACATTGAACTTCATCCATAGTATCTACCTTGGGCAACAGAAAGACAATTGCACTCCCCTGTTTCCCCAAACGAGCGGTACGCCCAACTCTATGTACGAAGACATTTGGATCTTGTGGGGGATCGTACTGCAGATAGAACATTACAATTGAGATTTGAGAGATACAATTAAAGAGATAGAGGCTTTTAATTGAACTTTTTGAAACTTGCTAACCCCTACTTCCAACGACAGCTTCTACAATATCAAAGTTTCAATCACTGGCAAGATTATTAATAGTTAATTTCATGACACTGAAAGATAGTTCAGCACAAAACTTCGGTATTTCATTCAAATGAAAAGATTCGAGCATGTGATCATAATGTCAATGAGGAGAAAACAAGAAAACAAAATACAGTCACTTAACACCCAGTCTAATACGAACAACAAAAAATGAGTTTGCCTCAATGGAAGAAATAAGCAGGTTCATGACCATGCAATACACTTCAAAGTCCAAGGCAATGATCAAATTTGAGGTAGTTTTTCGACAGTAATTTTCACTCTTACCTGCAAAATGCAGTCAACCCCTGGTATATCCAATCCTCGAGCAGCAACATCAGTGCAAAGAAGAACACCACTTGAAAGATCTGTAAATGAAGCTAAAGCTTTCTCTCTAGCGTTCTGAAGATATACACATAACAAATGTAAGAACCAGAAAGGCACATTGATCAAACTACAAGAATATCAATTACACCATGTGTGCTTTTAGGAGAAGTCAGAGAAAGAGGGGAAGAGACTGAGAAGAATACTTGTTTCATTTTCCCATGAAGTGGAATCAGTGAATGACCCTTCAGAACAGAGAGCTGTGGAAGAACGACTCCCCAGTAATCAACACAAGCACAAGTCATAAAGTAGCTGCACAAACAGTAAATAAATATATAACCATCGCACCTTTCAAACTGCAAGCAAACAATTATTCCCAGTCCTTTGAGTTTGCCTCTTTTAATTTTCCCATGTGAGTATACAAAAGGACGCAAAAAAACACTTATAAGCTTACATGATGATCTTTTTGGATTTGTATTCAACAAGGAGGTTAACAAGCTCAGACGATTTCTTGTCAGCCTCGCACTCTAGGTACTGCAAATAAAGCAAGTTACACTATGAGCTGAGATGTGAGAAGCAAAATGACAGAACATAAGTAACTTAAATAACGTTCTTGCTTAGTTAGTGGTTCTCATCTGCTTGACAGTTGACATACAAATCTATAAACAACACTACCCTCGCATTTGAGAAAAAACCAATTACGAACATGCAATGACTCAAGAAAATAAAAGACTCTAAAAGAAGGGAAATATGAGACGACAATGCCAATGCCTTAATCCCAACAATATGGGAAATGCATCGTATTTCTCTTTGGGTGATGCCAGAATCCAGATAGGTTGTCAACAAATATATCTACGATTTTCAATAAGGTAAGGAAGAGAATTATAGAGGCATTGTATATAGCTCGTTATAGCAGCTCAATAACCAAGAGATATAGCAAGTCACAGTATAAAGAAGAGAAATTGAGCATAAATAGTCCAGGAAAGGTTGAAAGGACACTTATGTCATAGTTTTACCAAACAAAACAAAGAAAGGCGACCCCTCCTAGCTCCTCATGAATAACCCCTTATGATAACAATTTAGTGAAGGCAATATAAACATCTCATGTGAAGAAAAAATTAAAACCAAAGCTTCAAACATGAAGTACAATAAACAAGCTCAGATTTATTAAACAGAATACCTCAATATGTAGGCCTGACGGAGTTTTGGAAGTATTTTCCCTTGCAGATTTATCATCAGTCGATTTTATTTCAGCTCGAACTTCAACCCTCACTGGATTCCTCAATCCAGCTTTAGAAAGTTCCTCAACTGCCTCAGTCTGAGTGGCTGAAAACAAACCCGTTCTACGGAGCTTAGGTAAACGTGAAATTATGTAATTTATCTGCTTCTGAAACCCCATATCCAAAAGCCTGTCAGCCTCATCCAAAATCAGGACCTGTACGAGCAGCCAATACAGTACAGAACGTACTCAGATATATAAAATCCAGAACTCCAGTAAACAATACAGTCCAACAGAAATCTTCACCAATAAACCAAACAGAGGGCAAACAGCATTAACTAACCATGGAAAAACTCATAATATAGAACCGTTATAGATATACCTCAAGGTCACGTAGTTCCAAGACGTCTGCACGTTCCATGATGTCATACAATCTTCCTGGTGTCCCAATCAAAACATTTGCTCCATCCTCTATCTTCTTCAAATCTGCTTTCACCTCCCCTCCTCCAACAAGAAGCATTGGCTTTACATTCGAAAGTGTTGAGATAAAAGGCAGGGCAACATTATAAATCTGTGTTGACAACTCTCTAGTAGGGGAGATTATAATTCCCAGCACCTGCACAGCCATGAATGCTAAGTAACAGGACAAGTATTATCTGTTGATTAATAGAAGTATGTTAAAACAGACAAAAACGGGGAAAGGGGGCCAAAAATCCTTTGAGCTTCAGTTCCAACTAGATTAAAAATCCTGAAGTCTTCAGTACTATTTCACCAATATATATTCTTTAAACAGATCAAATTCCCACCCATGACCCCAGAGGGAAAAAACCACCAGAAAAGAAGGCCTATGAAATTGCAATTTGTTCGCATACAAATGTGCAAAGTCGAAGTTTTCAAAATTTCAATAAAGCTAATATTAATAATTGGATATAAATAGCTTCATAAAGTAAACAGGATAAGTCGCTTCACAAGGAAATCGACAACAATAATCAGGTCTCAATCTATGAGTACGATCAAGATTCAGACGCATGGAAGCAGTAAACAAGCATCATTTGTTCAAAATCTGTTTGGAGAAATCTTTAATCAATTTGAGCAATCAAACACGCAAGGACATAAATTGAATAACGAATTTAAATCTAAACTGTTCCTCTTCCTCACAACACCATTGCTCCAACAGTTCATCCAATCTGCCACCACCACCGTATCAAATTTATCTTCTTTTCTATATTTCTTTTATGATATGAAGATTATGTGAGACAATAAACCACTAAATTTAATAAACGTTCCTCCAGCTCACAACAGCATCGCTCGACCAGTTCATCCTCTCTACCACCACCACCGTATCAAATTTATCTTCTTTTTTATACTTCTTTTATGATGCAAAGTTTAACCCATTAAAGTGAAAGCTAGACTAGGAAAATTTTGCACTAAAAATAAACAGAGAAACTACTATGGCATGTTCTTCCTAAATAATTTTCAATTCCAATAATCTAATTAAATACTAAAAGTTAAGTTACCTTCAGTTGCATTCCAAAAAAAAATAAAAAAATCCTAACACTTTCATTAACATTTTCACTATCTTGGGCGCAAATAAGTCTGGAATAGCATTTTCTGAATGCATTACCCCGATTTTAAAAGAAAGCGTACATCCGCCCCCAAAACCAATCTAGGAGGGAGCCACTAAATGGAATTGAGATAATGGAATGATCACCCTGAATATAAGCATCATCTAACTAAGCCCTACACACACTATTCCACTAACCCAATTGTTCATAAGCATCATATTGTGACTCTGATAAAACATAACATAAAATCCAATAAAATTTTCCCAATCACTGCTCAAAGAGTTCACTTCAATTAGCACTAATGAGTAAAGCATGACAGGTCCTTAATGCTAACTGTTATCTTAATTCCAACTCATTTTATTAAACCTAATTTGAAGAAGTAAAGAAACTGAAGATAGCCTGTAATAAATTAGCAAAACAACAAAAGCAACAACAAAATTAATTCATCGGCTTTCATGAATTAGCATAATAAACTAGCAATTGCACAAAAAAAAATTACTAACAAAATCCAAACTAAAATTCGAACATCAAGAAGAATAAGGAACAAACTTGCTGCGGTTTAGGAGGTGCAGTGATAGAACGGCGGAGAATTTCAACAATTGGAACAACGAAAGCTAGGGTTTTTCCTGAACCGGTGGCGGCATCAACGGCAACATCTTTATAACTACATAGTAAAGGAATTGTGGCGGCTTGAACCGGTGTACAGTGATGAAAACCGGCCTGGTTTAGAGCTTCGATTACCGGTTTGGATAATGCAGGTTCGAGGTCGGAGAATCTGGTATTGGTGAGTGCTTTGTTCGGGTAAGTGGTGCATTCTTCCTCCGCCGCCGTCTTCGCCATTGATACGATTCTCTGGTTTGCTGCTCAATTAATTACAAAGGGTTTTAGGGATTTTACTTCCTAATTTTATTTCACTCCTCAAATTAGAAAGGATTGATTGGAAATATTGTTTCTAAAAAGCCTTTCGTCATCTATAAATACAGAGTCAACGTTTCGTTTATTTAATAGAAGTACTTCCTCCGGTCCAGTTTACTAGTCCCATTTGACTTTTCACACATGTCGAGACAACATTTTAACCCTTAATATCTCTAATTATTCTTAATCAAAAATTATAAAAATTTAATATTAATAATCCTTGTATTGAGACGAATCAAACAAGATCTCACATGACTATGTTTTAACTTATAGATTAAGAGTAAAATACAAATTAAGAGTGATGAATGAATAGTGCCAAAAGTCAAATGGGACTAGTAAACTGGACCGGAGGAAGTAATAAAAAGATAACTTTTGTCTCATTTTTGCAAATAAAGGGATAATGTTTCATTTATAGATAAGTTTTCAACTCTAAATTTATTGAATAAATAAAACGTTGACTTTTTATTTGCAAAAATGAGACAAAAGTTGTCTTTTTGATGAATAAATGAAACATTGACTATTTATTTGCAGATGGCCAAAATGTTGGCTTTTTAGAAATAATTTTTCTTTTTTTAAGGAAGAAAGAATAACTTAATGGCTTTTAATTTTTGAGGTGATCAAAATTATTCAATTATAACTTCACAATTTTTCTTGACAGATAGTTTCTTTGAGAGATTACTTTTAATTGGGTCGGTCTATTATTATTTTATTTAATTAAGTATTAACGGGATGTATCTGAGAGACGTCTGCAAAACTAGTAAGCATAGGATTTTTGCGAATTACAACCTTAAAGTTTTATTTTTCGAATTGCGGCCTTTAACTAATCAAAATGTACGCCATTATAGCCCACTCACCGAATTTTAGTGAATCATCACATAACACCATTTGACTTTCCCAAAATAGCCAAGGGGACTAAGGAGTCGATCAAAGGGTATTTTGGGACAAATTCACTAGAATTTGGTGGCTTGGGTGCAATGTTGTTCACTTTAATAAGTTCAAGGTTGTAATTTCCAAAACAAAACTTCGAGGTTGTATTTCTCAAAAGCCCTAAATTTGAAAGTTGTGCTCTATAATTTATTACATTGATTATTTAGACATTAAAATGATCATTTACAGCTTATAAATAAAATTTATAATGAATGTCTCATCTTTTAGGCACGTTCATCACACCTTTTGTTGTGGTCTCTTCCTTAATTTGTTGTAGTCTCCTTCTTAATTAGTACAAATGAAAACTTTTGTAGTATGGTTCTCTCGTAGATTATGGATATATCATCATTACCATCATCCAACCCAGTGTATCCCACTTATAGAAAACTATGGACAAGGTTTGGAGAAGGATGAAGGACAACGGCAACTCATACTCATAAAGAAGAGTGCGACCAAAATAAGTCCCCCAACTCAAGAAAAATTAAGAGAAGTTCATGCGTCGTGAGAGATAAATAAAACGCATATAGATAAAATAAATACTTCCTCCGTTCCGAAATACTTGCTACATTTCGATTTTGTGCACTATTCATCGTTCAAGCTTATTTTACAAATTGCGACTAATATGTAAGTAAAAATATAGTCAAGTGGGATCTTGTTTGAATCGTCTAATCGCATACTTTCATGATATTAAATTTTTATAATTTTTAGATAAGTGTAGTTTAAGATATTAATGATCAAAATTGTGCATTGGATTGCGTAAAAAGTGAAATGTAGCAAGTATTATGGAACGGAGGAAGTAACTAAAAACAATATTTGTGCAAATCTCTATTGAGACATTTGCTCTAAATTGAAAATAATAATTTTTATAGTCTTAAAGTAATCACTGTTAACTAGATGTATTCAAAATATAAAACCAACATTACCAATGATTTTGTATTCCTTGATTGTGAATCTTTAAAGTGAACTCTAGATGCTTTGTGCTAGTTTTCTTCTATAGATATAGATATTGCACTTTGCCAGGCCCGTTCCTAAACATTAGGTGGCCTAGGTCGAGATTAAAAATAGGGCCCTTATTATTTCATTCCAATCTTCTAATTAGTTTGATATATCTTTCAAATTCCCTTGTTATCCAAATAAATATGAAATTTTCTCCTTTTTTTCTTAAAATTTAAAAAGTAATGTTAGACATTTATTATCTTTGCCATTAATATTGCATTCCTACAAAGGCATTCTCATTTATTAAAATTTGATTAATGTTTTAATTTAAAGACTTAAATCTACATAATTTTTAGAATATGGGGCCCTGGCCCTTTGCCCCGCCCGCCCTAGTCCAGATACGACCCTGGCACTTTAAATCAACTTTTTTTGTTTTGTAATGACGGACCGTTATGTTTTTTTCTCTTTCAACTTTCAAGCAATTTCACAAAAATATAGGTTCCAATTAATATTAATTGTTGTGCAGAATTCTTATCTGATTCGTTTTAATGAATATTAATATAATATATTAATTTTTTATTAGTTTGGAAAAACTGTTTCAATTGAGTTGTGCATTGCTCAAACTGCCACCTATGGATTGAAGTTGAACGTTATGTATTGTAAATGTTGGATTAAACTTTAAGGTTATTTTATTTTAATTTGATAGTGATCACTGATCACTTGGTGACCTACAAAATCAGATTTTGGTGATGTGATAAATTTTCATTTAATTTTTAATAAATTTATTTCATTTTTATTTTTATTTACGAGTCACTGCACTCTTTTTTTAAAAAAATTTTCATCTATATTTTTTCTTTATTTTTTCTTCTCATTTCACACGCAGTTTTCTCACTTTTGATATAAAAATCAGGGCCGTCTCGTTTATTTTTAGGCCCCAGAGCAAAAGGTAAAAATGAGCCCCTAAAAACTTAAGACATAACGCATAATATAATACATCTTTTGTTTTTTATTGTTAATATTTAATCTACTTTACAAAAAATACACTAAAAACTCATATTATTTAGCAAAAAAATATAAGTTGAAAACGATGACGTATTAGCGATCGAACGACGAGTTTCAACCACTAACACCACCAAGACCGAAATATGTGAAGTCTTGTGTTTACAAATTACGCAAACTATAACTCGATGTTTGTAAGAGTAAAATGCAATAATAAAATGACACAAATGTTTAAGGAGGTTCACCCAAAATTGGTTACGTCCCCCGTGGTATAGTATCTCTCTTATATTATAACAAATTGAGAAATTACAATTAGAGAAGAGATTAGGCTAAGTGTTTGGCTATGGGTTAATTTTGTGGATTTTGTGGATGTTTTTAGTGAGTACATATGCTCACTATTTATAGAGATGAAAGTAATTAGTGAGCCACTAAGTATTAATACAATACAATGAATTAAATGTATCAAAACAGCCACTAAAGTACTTGAAAAGGCAGAGGAAGAATCCAAAGTTGCTGCTGCCAGCAAGTGCTCGTTCAAATACATCAGGAGCTCGTTCGAGCATACCCACCAGCAGCCTTCTGTCAGCAGCATTTCAATGTGCTCGTTCGAGTCATGTACGAGCTCGTTCAAGCACTAAGTTCAGAGGACTGCTTTTCTGATTCTTGGCACAGCACACCCCTTGAGCTTCTCATTTACCCATTATCTCAACATAGTAACATCCATTTAAGTGTTCATCAATGCATAAGTAACTTCATACATTTACACCCCACTTAAACTCTACCATCAATTACACACATTATTAAGACACCATCTTAATGCACCCATTAACTTACTCCATAGGATTCCATCCTAAGAGTCACACTTGATTTTGGTGGACTCAAGTCACACCATTCATAACATAAGTTATATATAAATTTGATTCAAATTAATATCACTTATATACATAAAAATAAGATTTTTGGGCCCTAAAAAACACGGGGCCCTGGGCGGTTGACCGCTTTGCACTTGCCATTTGACGGCCTTGATAAAAATACTTCTACAATCTTAATTACTTACTTTTCTTAATTTTCTAATCAATTATCATTGGGCTAAAATTGATGAGTGTTGAAGTGTCCATGTGTTACCCACATGTGATCGTTGTCTCACATCGGAGAAAGAGAAGAGTATGCATCACTTTATAAACTTAAGAAGTAATTGCTAGTCTGCTACTATCATCAATTAGTTTTAGTAGTGAATTTCCTTTGGGTTTATGAATAGACTTCTTTTCTTTGTTTGTGTTGCCCAGACCCATTTTCTAAATTCTATCAATGAGGTAGAAGAATCATTTTCTTTAATAGAAAAGGGTAACTTTCATATTTTCAAAAAAAAAAAAGGTAGCTTTCATTCATGAAAAAACATGACATCTACAATAAATCTTAAAATCTACTACAAATATAAACTCTTCGTCTTTTTAAGATTATTCATTATTTCATTTTAATGAAAAAAACTTTCATAAAAAATAATTATATAGAGCAAACTCAAAAAGATAAAATAGTGATTCAGAAGCGTAGTATTATCATCTTGACAAAAATTGTTGTATTTAACTCTCAATAGTTAGTTTTTCAAATTAAGTTTGCTTTTTTATTTCTAAAAATTCATCATTTTAATTAACTTATTATATTTAATTATTATATTTAACTTTTTAAATTCGTATTAAAAGCATATGGGAGACTCTCATTATGCTTAACTTTTAAGTTTTAACTAATATACATCAAGGACAATCATGATCATGATGAGCAAATATTAAGTCACTATATGGAGTAGTAAAAAGAGAAAAACAAACCAAATAAATATTTTAAATACAAAAAATAATCAAAGACAAAAAGAACATATGTAATGACAAAATGAGATAGCGACTTGGGATTTTTTTTTCTCATTATAAATTTTGAATTATTTTTTTGTCAAACAATTTTCTATTAACACAAAACAAAATTATACAAACTAAATATTTAAAAAATTTTGAATTGTTATCATACATTAATATTGTAATCGTAAATCGAAATATGTCTCATTTGAAAAGCAAGTAATTGTACTACTTTTTAGTAAAGTTCGTGGGTTAAAATTTTATCTAATCCTTTACTTCTAATTTTTTTGGCCTACCCAGTAAAAAAACATTTTAATCATTTTTTACTGCCATTAAAAATCAGATTTTATCAAAGTTGAAACAAAAGTTACTTTTCCTAGATAAAAATTTAAATCCGACTCTCACTTAAATTAGGGAGTATTTGGCAATTGGCTGTTGGCTATTGACGGTTACCTTTTCCTTTTCTTAGCTTATTTTTTTCAAAAAATAAAATAATTCTACTAAACTTATTTCCACCAAATCATACATGTTACTTGTAGGTTGTAACAACCAACAACTATCTTGCATGTTTGTACTAATTAATAATTTCATATATAATTATTCGGTGCATGTTAAACCGTTAGTGTTATAAACTTATAATGGGTTGACTTCCTCAATTTTAATTCTAATGCATACTAGGCTTATTTGTATTAACCTTAAAATTAACAGAAATGTCCGATAAATCATCTTTTTGAGAGACGTTTTTCAGATCCAGTTCATTAAAGCTTATTACCTACATTTACTCTACATTTTTTCTTATGGGTCAACCCAATTAGAGATGCGATCTCTCACAAAAATCGTCTCTTACAAGAATTTGTGTACAGCATAACTAACATAAGAAAGGAAAAGATATAAGGAGAAAGAAACTAATTAGAAAATTCTACACATTTAAATCCCGTTAACCGAATATATATAACTTGACTGGATTTGAAAAAAATTGCATATAAAAATTAAATTTAATTGTCAAAATATTTATATACATACAATAGCCAAAATTGATCAGATTCATTATATCATATCTGACACCCATCCAAACATCTAAATGAATACATCATACATCAAATAATTGGCTTAATAAAAAAAATTAATTTACAACATTAATTAGTCAAATTAACTAATTCAACCATTATTCATAAAGGCAACAAATTATGCATCAAGCTATGATAAGTGATCATCTCTAATATTTTAAGCTTATAAAAGCTATAATTAAAATTTAAACACGATTATAATTGATAACAAATCATATTCATATCAAAAGAAACAAAAAAAACTGCAGTTACAGAGACTCCAGGATCATTCTTAACTTTAGACAAAGTAGATATTTTCCTAGAGCCTAGAGAAAAAAGGGCATATTTTTGAAATTTTCATTAATGAAGAAGACAGTAAAAATAAATTTGTAATTTATTATTTATTTTTTTAAGAAGTATAATCATAATTATAATATATTCATTCTATCTCTGTTATTTCGCTTAACACCAATTAAAATTTAAAATCGACTTTTTATAAAAACAACCTATTTTATTTAGTTTCCCCAGAATATATATAATGTCAGAAATATCACTGACAGACTCTCAAATCAACAAATAACGGAAAAATGAAAACATTAACCTAAATCAAAACAAAGTTGGTTGTTAAGACAAGTAACGTGCACCCAACTCTTATATATCTTATCCTTCAAGCATAAAAACAAATGACATTAAAATTGGTTGATTCACCAAATAAATGTCATAAATTTTTTTTTTCTTGAATTAGAGGAAAAAAAAAGGGTTACATGATTTTCAAATCATCACCATAATATCCGGTGTATCTTGCTCATAGAAAACTATAATCAGGGTTTGAAGAGGGGAAAGCGACGACAATTCATACCCACAAAAGACAGTACAGTTAAAGAGCCGAGCCTCATAAAAAACTATGATCAGGGTTTGAGGAGGGAAGAGCGACGATAATTCATACCCATAAAAGAGAGTACGGTCAAAGAGTCCTCGGCTTAAGAAAGATCTTCCGGGCGAGAGATCTTCCGGGCGAGAGAAACCTGCAACTTATACAAAGAGCAATTTCTTGTTGGTTTATTTATACATTCATAAAAGTTCAAGTCCAAAAAACAGAGGTGTAGGAGAAATGAAGATGGAAATAAGTTCATCATCGCCATTAAATCGGATGGTCAGAAAAGCTCATGATATATCAAGACCCTTTATCTTCGTTCTTTTAGCATCTATCATCTTCATTGCTATTTTGTACGGTCAGGATTTTTCCTGCACTTTCTGCCATTTTTATCGTCTTCAACCACAGAAAATACTTGATTCTTCGTTTCAAAATTCTAAGTCTCATTCAAACTTAGGTATGTTATTTGTTTGACTTTTTCTGTTATTGGGTACCTTTTCCGTTTTATAATGTTTGCTACATTTCCTATTCTTGGCAATTTCGTATCACTGGCTACATTTTTATTTTTAGTAATAAAACAATCATATAATTATCTACTTTATTTTCAGTTTTCCCTTCTATTAGAATAAGACATTTCCTTATTGGGTCAATTTACTGAAAACATCTGTTTGACTTTTTCTGTTATTGGGTAATTTTTCCGTTTCATAATACTTGCTACATTTCTCTTGTCAATTTCAAATTTAGGTATGTTATCTGTTTGACTGTTTTTGTTATTGTTTTTTTTATCGGGTCTCTAATCAGTCCAAACCTAATTAAATTTTAATTTTGTGTTCCCTCTCTATCTTTTTGTTTTTCCCAATTACCTTTTTTTTTTTGCCTAACTTTCAAAGTAAATATTAAACTTTAATATCTCTAAATATACATTATAAAAAATTATAAAAAAATACATAATAAAACGAGATCTCACATGGATATACTTTATCTTCTAAATATGTGTTAAAAACATTAATTAAATTTCTCTCTTTATGGTGGAATATTCCAAATGAGAATAACATTAGAGAACAAAAGGAGTAGAATTTTATTTCAAAACCACGTTAAATATGTATTTTTTTCTCTGAAGGTTATATATATATATATATATATATATATATATATATATATATATATATATATATATATATATATATATATATATATATATATATATATATATATATATATATATATATATATATATATATATATATATATATATATATATAGGGGAGGGATCCATTGAGAAGGGGTCTCAAAATGAGAAGGATGAGAAGGATTTATAGCCATTGATCTTATGAAGATCTAACGGGTGAAATTCATCTTTCTCGTCTATTTTTTCTCCATTTTATGTTAAGGTTACTATGTTTTTAGAAAATGATACTATGTTATGATTAAAGGTTACTATGTTTATTTTTAAAAGTTACGATGTTCTGTTAAGATTGAGATAACACAGTAACTATACATAATCATAGTAACCCTAATTCATAACATAGTATCTTTTTCTAAAAACATAGTGACCTTAAATCATAACATAAAATGCAAAAAAAACCGGGTAAAAGCATCATAAACCGCGTGCAAGGATGTAAACTCATCCTGACCATTGATCTTTCATCTAAACGGCTGAAATTGCTTCTTACCCTTCTCATTTTAAGACCCCTTATATATATATATATATATATATATATATATATATATATATATATATATATATATATATATATATATATATATATTGTTTTATATTTATTTTTCTTACGTAATAATACTTTTAAGTAATTATATTTGTAATCTCAAAAAAAAAAAGTAGTTATATTTGTAAAATACAATTAAGATGTTATTTTATTGACTAGTGTGCAAAATTAAGCAAGACTTATGTGCTAAAGAAAAAAGTAATTTATTTTATAGACATCTGATAAAATTGAGACGATAGATAATTGAGAATTTTTGGAATAACATGAAAAGCTTTCTATAGGGTATTAGGGTACATAAAGGTGCGTTTTATTTGCATGTTGACTTGTGAACCTTATCTAAACTCGTTTGAACTTATTTGATCTACCTATGAGTATATATTTTTCAAAAATTTCTAATTAATAACCGTGATTTGTAAATCTTCACAAAAAGACAAAAAGAATAATATTAAAATAAACAAAACTAAAAAAGATAAAGTAAAATAATAAAACTCTCACCCTATCACAATTCACATCCCACGACATAAGGGTAATTTATTAAGCACAAAAATAACTGTTATTTGCTAAGACCTTCTCTATATTTTTTTTGTTCAACATTGAACTTAAACCAAAGTTACTTCCTCATATTCAACCAATAAATCACTTTTATCTTTGTCACACTTATCAATATAAGGTTTTTATTTTTAATATTTTTAATTAAGCATAATAAATTACAAAAAGTACCAATACTCAAATAAGATTTCACTTAACTATATGTTTTAACTTATAAATTAAAAATTAAATATAAATTAAGAGTGATAAATAAATAGTTATAAAAAGTAAATAACACTAGTTGGCAAAATAAAAATGGAGAATTAATTAAGCTTATGATTTATAATACACAATTAAATTTCCAGGGTCGTCCCATTTATTTTTGGACCCAAAGCAAAAGATAAAAACGAACCCCTAAAATTTCATATTCCCTCTTATTCACTCAAGTTGTCCCATTTAGTTTCCACACTTACCGAGACAATATTTTAACTATTAATATCTCAAATTATTGTTAATTAAAAATTATAAAATGTTGATATTGATAATCTTTATATTGAGATGAATCAAACAAGATCCCACATGACTATATCTTAACTTATAGATTAACAGTTAAATACAAATTAAAAGTGATAAGTGAATAGTGCCCATAAACAAATAAGACAACTTGAGTGAATAAAAGAGAGTATTGCTTAGCAAAAAATGTAAGTTACATTTAAATTTAATTCAAATTAATACTCCCTCCGATTCAATTTACTTGTCCAGTTTACTTTTTGGTTACTATTCACTAATCACTCTTAATTTGTATTTTTCTCTTAAACTATAAGGTAAAATATAGTCATGAGGGATCTTATTTTGTTCGTCTCAATGCAAAAATTATTAATATCAAATTTTTATAATTTTTAATTATACACAATTAAAGATATTAAAGGTTAAAATATTGCATCGGCATGTGTAAAAAAGGTAAACTGGACAAGTAAATTGAATCAGAGGGAGTATCACTTATTATATACATAAAAATAAGTTTTTTTAGGTTCTAAAGACCCCGGACGGTAGCCCGCTTTGCCCTTGGCCCCTTGCCGATCATCGACTGCCCTGAATTAATCAAATTGGACATTTATTTTTTTTGCTATAAGTGATTTTTGTGGATTGTGATAAGTGGTGTAGGTGAAATGGAGAAGAATGAGAATAGAGAGGAAATGTTGCCATTTGCAATCGGAAAGACGCCGGAAAATTGCGATATATTCGCCGGAAAATGGGTGAAGGATAGGACGAGTGAACCAATGTATGAAGAGTGGGAGTGTCCCTACATTCATCCTCAGTTAACATGCCAAGAATACGGTCGCCCTGATAAAGATTATCAGTATTGGCGATGGCAGCCTCATGCTTGTGATCTTCCCAAGTAAGTTTTTTTTTTTTTTTTTTTTTTTTTTTTTTTTTTTTATTTAGTGTTAGTCAATTATACAATCAATGTTTGTCGGATTAGCTTATTGAGCAATTAGATTATTTTGATATAAATAGAGGGTTAGGTCGTCGAACCATTTAATGCCAGTGTTTGGTGAATTGGCTGGTTGAAACAATGATACGAACAAGCTGTTTTTGAACAAGTTGCTTATAGCAGAGGGTTCAAAATCAGCTGGTCAAACCATTTAATAAAAGCAGCTGGTTAAATCGGCTACTATAATCAGCTATCAGCTATCAACCATTTGCCAAACACCCTCAAAATGTTCGTCTAGTTGGTGGTTATTCCCTTTGTCGCTAAGAAATTGCAACAACGGTCCCATATGTGATCCCACGTTGTTTTGCACACCTTTTCTATGTGATGTTATAGATCATGTTTGTTATGTAGGGACCATATTTTTTTACATGACCAAGGTTGCATATGTCTAACTCTCGTACCCCGCGTAGATGGAAGCCTAGGTGGATATTCGAGTATAAATGTTGAATATACTTTTTTTTTTATAAATTTTGGTTAAGGTTAGAGAATCTCTACAGATTATTTTAGTTAAGCGTAGATGGAAGCCTAGGTGGATATTCGAGCATCTGCATGGCTAAACATGTATCACTTATGGTCTATATCATAATATCCCAAAATGTGACTTAACCCCCCTTTTTTTGTCTAACTAATGTGAACAAACTCCATTTTTATACACCAAACAGATAACCATATTGAAAGGCAATAAGGCATGGATTAAGTGTAGGCTTGTAGCTAAACATCCAACATGCCGGTTAAACTTTAAACATGTCGATTTGCACATACGACTAAACGAAATCCATGGCGCGCAGATTTAATGCTACCTTAATGTTGGAGGCTCTTCGGAACAAGAGAATGTTGTTTGTTGGCGATTCCTTAAACCGAGGCCAATTTGCATCCATGGTGTGTCTTCTTCATAGACTGGTACCTGAAGAAGGAAAATCGATGAACAGTTCGTACGACTCATTGACAGTTTTCAGATTAAAGGTAAGATCCCAAATAATATCTGCACATTTTGTTCTTATGATGATTTAGACATGAAATTTATGTTTATGATCACAGGATTACAATACAACCATAGAATTCTACTGGGCACCCTTCCTGCTCGAGTCAAACTCCGATGATGCTGGTGATCATAAGGCACCCGACAGAATAATTCGTAAAGGATCTATAAATACACATGGGAAAGTTTGGAAAGGTGCTGATATAGTGGTGTTTAACACCTACCTATGGTGGATAACTGGCCTCCCGATCAAGATGGTGTAATGTTCTCGACCCTATTGTAAAATACTCTCTCTGTCTCTCTGAGTTTGCACCATATGACTCAAAAAGCTCTCACGTCTTTTAGTCATATAGTGCTTTCTCAGAGGGCGCAGGGAGTAGTTCAGTTCTACAGTAATTTTTTTACGTTTTCCAATCTTCTTACGGACTAGTCTAGTGGTTAGGTCCTAGTTTTTGCTGTCAATGAGCATCACAAGTGGGCAGACGTGGCCCTCGAGTGATGTGTACGATTGTTATACACCTACCTCTGGTGAATAACTAGCCTCGCGATCAAGATGTTGTAATGTTCTCGACCCCTTTGTATTCTTTGCTGTCAACGAGACATCACAAGTGGGCGGGTGTGGCCCTCGAGTGATGTGTGCGATTGTCATCTAACCACCCCCCAACAAACATTTTAAAAAACTGACAAAACTCGACTTCTTTTCAGGAAGGGATCATTGAAAGACGAGGTGCTGGTAACAGAAGATGTTTCAACAGAGGATGCTTATCGGATGGCAATGAAGAGTATGTTGAGATGGGTTCGGAGGAACATGGACCCGAAGAAGACAAGGGTCTTCTTCACTAGCATGTCGCCTACTCATAGAACGTAAGTCGACTGATTAACATGTTGCCTACTCTGATCTTTTCTTTACTAAACTACGCGTGACAGCAGAAACATAAATCATTCTGTTCTTGTCACACAGGAGCACAGAATGGGGAGGTGAGGAAGGTGGAAACTGTTATAACGAGACAACTCCGATAGAGGATCCTGAATACTGGGGTTCGGATTCTCATAAAAGCATAATGGAAGTCATCCATGACGAGTTCAAAAAATCGAAAGTGCCCATATCATTCCTCAACATAACCCAACTATCAAGCTATCGCAAGGACGCCCACACGCAAATTTACAAGAAGCAATGGGGACCTCTGACTCCAGAGCAGATCGCGAACCCTAAGAGCTATGCTGATTGCGTGCACTGGTGTTTACCTGGATTGCACGATATTTGGAATGAACTTTTATATGCAAAACTTTTCTATCCTTAACAAGATCAGGTTTTACGAGAGTTTCGATTTAGTTTCCCCAAGATCACCTCATAGATGAAAGCATCCTAATGCCTATTTATGCAATCGGAAGGATTTTCGGCGAGATTATGAATCAGAGAATTAACAACAACGAAGTTTTGGTTAAAATAACATCATATTCATAACAATTGGTTTAAATTGATTAATTCTTTGTACATGAAACGTCAAGTAATGTAATGCATAGAATTGGAGAAATCGACGATTATAATGAAAGTCTTGACTTATGTATAAAGCCGTAATCTCAACAATGCAGAGTTATGTTATACTTCCTCCGTTTTGAAATACTCGCTACATTTTCATTATCGACACTATTTATTGTTCAAGCTTATTTAATATATTTCGGCTAATGTGTAAGAAAAAATATAGTCAAGTGGGATCTTGTTTGAATTGTCTAATCGCATACTTTCATAATATTAATTTTTTATAATATTTAGACGTATATAATTCAATATATAATTGATCAGAATAACGCATTGGACTGCGTTAAAAGTCAAATGTAACAAGTATAATGGAACGGAGGAAGTATGGTAAAATTGTCCTAACTATCAAGAGTAACTATATCATTCAAATTCCAATATCTATCATATTGATTGTTAGTTAATCTTCAATGACCTGGGATTTCAATAATTTAAGAGACATTAAACAATTCATATCGGTTGAATGACAAATATTCCTTTTTTTTTAAAAAAAAAAAACTTTTTCCATTTAGTTTTTGCATAAATTTAAAAGTAATATTTAAACCTCAATAACTTTAAATACACATCTAATAACCATTTTCCGCAACATTGTGACCACATTTTTTCCATGACAATCACCATGAATGTGAAAATCCAACTATTAAAATCATAACATTAAGCGTTAGGAAATGACAAGAATTATAAAAGCATATTTAATTAAGTCTAATGAAAATTAGCTACATAAACCATTAAATGATAAATTCTCAGAAATTTGACAATATTTAATGGTCGGATCTCAATATCATAGTTATCAGAATCGAAATTTTCCCATTAAATCCGTTTCGGAATTTTCAGAACTACATTCCCCAAATTAATGTTATTTTTTAGCCCAAAACCTATATTATAACAAAGTTCTTCTTTTCTTATCTTATCTCTTTAGTCATTTTCTTATCTTACCTTCTTTTTAAAATTAAAATGTACCTACTACATTTCAAAACTTTTCATTTCTCGTATCGAATTAACTTTCGTGTCAAGTAACTTTTGTCAGCACTACAATCAACAACAATGAGTGCCAAAACAACACCCAAAGGTATAACTTTTGTAACCGAACCCGACTCTGATCTAACTTCAAAATAAATTTAAAAGATTAATAAAAATCAAAGTGGACACAAAAAACCGCTTTTAAACCGACACAAAACCTGATTCGAAATCGACCCAATAACCCGAATGAACTCTTTTGGACCACGCTAAATGTGATTAGCTACTTCTAATTGACAATATATATTTAAAATTGGATTGGGTTTTCAAGAGCCGTCTTTACAAAAGACTGTCTCAAGTAAAAATTTGTGTTAATAAAATTTTAATACAAAACGCACACCAATAATAAGGAAGGACAGAACAACAAACCGTTGCAATTAGCTATTAACTTGTCATACATTGTATTATATGATCAAGTGATTGAATCCAACTAACTTAGAAATGTATATTTTATAATGCAGGAATCAAACAACTATAGAATATAGACAACTAAAATTCATTAATATATTCCTATGATCATGATAACAATCTACATTCAACCAAAAAGATGCTTTTCTTTCCTATAAACAAAACTTTTTAATAAAAACACATCATGCTATTAATGGACAAGGATTATAGTAATAACATGACTAAAAAAAATTATGTATACTGATATATGTGAAGTTGCAGATGACGTTTGCTAACGAAAGTCAATCGAAAATAACGTTAAGGTTGCATATATTTTACCCCTGAACTCGCCTAGATGATTGAAGGTCCTTTAATGATCATATTGGGGTTATAGAATATACGGCTCGTTTGTTAGGTGGTAATAAACGGTGGTAA
The DNA here is from genome assembly GCA_019776075.1 of Amaranthus palmeri. Lineage (NCBI taxonomy): Eukaryota > Viridiplantae > Streptophyta > Magnoliopsida > Caryophyllales > Amaranthaceae > Amaranthus > Amaranthus palmeri. Next base: position 588,031 of record JAAKBH010000329.1, read on the forward strand.
TGGGAATGAAAAACTAGTGTAATTTTGGTTGAAAAATATCCTGGCTACCTTGATGGTCATGCTTGTCCAACTTCAATCATCTCATTTTCTTCATAATATTAATTCCAAGGCATTACTATTGGGAGATGAGGTATATTAGGTGGTGATGGAAATTTGTAAACAAAGAACTTCTTTCTGATCAAAGTTTCATTACCATGGAAATAATATAGAACTTTTGATGAAATTTTACACTAAAAATCATTCTCATTACCTCCATTTAATACCACTAACCAAATGGGCCGATAATGTAATAAACATGGTCTAATCCTAATTAACTAATTGTAAGGTCCTATGCAACTTTTATTATCATATTTTTCTAATTTTTTGTATCTTTAAACACCTAACATATACTAAGTAATTTAATATTAAGGCCCTTAATTTTTCGGAACCCTGTGTGATCGAACATGTTGAACATGCTCAGAACCTCCTATGACATAACTGAAAGTACATGAACCTCAGAGCCGTCTTGAACAATTTGAGGGCCCTGTGCAAAATTAATATTTTGCGCCTTAATTATAGTAAATATATTTATTTTATTAATAAATTTAACATATTTTTTTAATTAAATTATTCATAAACTAGAGAAAGAGGGGTCCTATGCGATCAATCACCTCCACACCCTCAAAGACTCCTCTGACGAACTTGAATGATGAGACGTGCAAGAACATTATCTTAACCATGCAAAAATAAGGACAATAATATTTAGAATTACATTATTTTGATACCTTAAAGTCAAACAATAATACCTTGTTGATTTATGAAACTTCTTTGCACTTTACTTTTTAATTCCTTCAAAAAACACTTTAATTAAGACCATTAATCAGTGGGAAATTAAATTGTGGTTTGATCAATGAATCAGATAGTGAGGGAAAACCGTGTATCACCATTGATCTTCGTCCTCCTTGCACTTATCAGTTTTGTTGCCATTTTGTACACCCATCAATTCTCTTGGGATTTTTCCCCATTTAATCGTCGTCACCAATTTGCCTCGCTCAATGTTTCCCCTTCTTCTCCCGGTTAGTTTCCCTCTGTACACGTAAAAGTGCTCATGTATTACCCACATGTGAGTTGTCTCTAATCGAAGAAAGAGAATAGTATGAATCACTTTATGAACTCAAGGAGTAACTCCTACTATCATCGATTGGTTTTAGTAGTGAACTTTTTTTGGGTTTATGAGTGAACTACTTCTTCTCTTCCTTATTTGAATTACCCAGACACATAATCTAAATTCTATATAGTACACAAATAATAGTCATGAGTGATGACATTATAATCTTAGTAACAAATTGCTTAAACTAAATATGTCATGTAATTTCATAATTTAAAGTTCCATTCCTTTACTTTTTGAGATATTATATATCTCTTTGGCTTATAAAGTGTGTGCATGCATCTCGTGTCTCCGGTCTCCCTGTTATAATGTAACACCCGAACTTTCTCCCGTCCTTTATGATTTTGGTTTCGTACATTTTCAACCCCTTGTACAAAACCAAAATCGTAAAGGACGAGAGGAAATTCTGGTGTTACAGTTAACGTGTTGACATTTACAATAAGTCCGGTTCAATTTAACAAAATCAAGTCAATTACATACACAATTAATTATCCATATTTCAAATTAGTGCTACATTTTGTATTATGATTGTAGTTGGATTGGAGCATAAGAAGGGCAATAAAGAAATAGAGAAACTACTTCCATTCTCAATAGGGAAGACAGCAGAGGAATGTGACATATTCAGTGGGAATGGGTGACAGACAAGGAAAATATGCCTTTGTATGAGGAGTCAGAGTGTCCCTATATTGAGCCACAGTTAACATGCCAACAACAAGGACGCCCGGATAAGGACTACCAGTTCTTGCGCTGGCAGCCTCATGCCTGCAATCTGCCCAAGTAAGTAATTCAAAAATTTTTTCTCGAGTTGGGGGACTCTTTTTGGTCGTGCTCTCTTTGTGGGTATGAGTTGCTTCTGTTCTTTCCTTTTTAGATCCTGTCTATAGTTCTCTATGGATGGGATATACTGGAGTAGGATGATGATGATGAAGTAAATGAAAAACTGTTTATTGTAGAATTGTAAAGAACAAGGGTTGTGTTAGTTCTGTATTGTCAAAAAATTTGTGCATTTGATTTGTGGAAGGTAAATTGACATTAAGGAAATAAAATTAATGAATTAACATAGGGTGTTGTATATATATTTCCAGAATTGATTGAAACAAGAGCATGTTTACCAATAGTTTCACATTTTAAAGCTTAACATAAAATGTGGAGAGCAGAAAACATGTATATTCAACTATAAATGAAGTGTTATAAGTGTCAAGGAACCAACTCAATCAAAAGTTTAAGCTGATGGTTGAGCCCTAAGATATGTTATATACTCTAACACATCCCTTCACACGAGAGCCCAATGGGCTAGAAGTGTGGATGCAGCACAGGACCTCCTTATACCTGGCGCTAAATATTCCACTTTGAATGAGGGGTGGTTGAGATTCAAACCCGTGACCTCTTGTCACATTGGTGCTGATACCATATCAAAGAACCAACTCAACCAAAAACTTAAGCTGATAGTTGAGGTCCCAGGATATGTTATATATTCTAAGTGTCTAACATATAGTGTATTTTGTGCACATTTTTCTTGATGATAAATCATATCAATGTGCATGATAGGATTGCAATATTGCAATAATATTTTATGTTCATGATGATTTACTAAGCAAAGGAAGAAAAATGCAGATTTAATGCTACCATGATGTTGGAAGCTCTCCGGGGAAAGAAATTGTTGTTCGTTGGTGATTCTTTAATCAAGGGTCAGTATATATCCATGATATGTCTTCTTCACAGATTGGTACCTGAAACAAGCAAATCCTTTAAAAAGTCTATGTTTTCGATCACTGTCCTCAAGTTGAAGGTAATACAATATCCACATAATCAAATATCTTGTCAAGTATTTACGGCCCGTTTAGTAGGTGGTAATAAACGTCGTAATAAGAATGAAAAATTAGCGTAATTTTGGTTGAAAAATCTCTTGCTTACTTTGATGGCATGCTTTTCTTCACAAAATACATTTCAATGCATTACCATTGAAACATTGGAAGATGTGGTATTAGGTGGTAATGAAAATTTGTATACAAAAAACTTTTTTGTAATCAAAGATTCATTACTATGGGAATGATATGAAACTTTTAATGAAATTTTACACTATAAATCATTCTCATTATCACAATTTAGTACCACTAATCAAACGGGCCGTTAGAGCTTCAGAATGTAACACATAGCATTACTTCTCAGGACTACAATGCTACCATTGAGTTCCATTGGGCTCCTTTCCTGCTTGAGTCAAATGTCGATGATGATCCTAACAAAAACTTATCAGAGAGAACTATACGCAAAGGATCCATAGATACACATGGGAAATATTGGGAAGGGGCAGATATAGTCGTATTCAGCACATACATCTGGTGGATGACCGGTTTCAAGTTGAAAGTCTTGTAATGTCTAAACCCAGTAGTTACTAGGCTCCATATTTTCTATCCCCCAATCGATTTCCTCATCGATTTCTATTTTCCATTCAGGAAAGGGTCTTTCACAGATGAAGTGAAGGAGATTGAAATGCTGAATGCAGAGGACGCTTATCGGATAGCTATACAGAGCACGCTGGATTGGGTTGAGAGAAACATGGACCCTAAGAGGACAAGAGTGTTCTTCACTAGCATGTCACCGACTCACTTAAGGTATGTATGCCTGGTCTGTTTGGTCGTCCAAAGAACCTAGAGCCTAAAACACTAGGTGGATTTTACAAATAATGCGAACAACAATCAAATCGACAAGTGGGTAAATGGTGATCGAGTCAAGTCACAATAAATCCTTACAGATAGCCAAATTAGTCGCAAAAACATACCTAATCAATTTTTATGTTTGTATGAAGAAAAAGAGAGTACTATGAAGTATTTGTTTTGTTATGGAGCAATATGGTTATTAACTACAAATTTCTTTTATCAGGAGCATACGATGGGGCGGTGCACCAGATGGAAACTGTTACAATGAAACAACTCCAATAGAGGATCCTGAATACGACTGGCGTTTAAACGCCCATGAAAGCATAATGCAAGTTGTTGATGAAGAAATCAGCAAATCTAGGGTACCCATTTCATTTCTCAACATAACCCGGCTTTCAAGTTATCGGAAGGAGGCACATACACAAATATACAAGAAACCATGGAGCCCTCTAACTCCAGAGCAGTTAGCAAATCCAAAGAGCTATGCCGATTGTATGCACTGGTGTCTGCCAGGTTTGCAGGATACGTGGAATGAACTACTATTTACGAAACTCTTCTACCCTTGATAAGATCCATGAAAAATCTTCCAATTTTGGTTTCTATGAAGTTTCCCCATGAAAGGATCCCAAGGTTTTGGAAATGAAACTCATGTGTCCTAACCCCCAGCTACACAGGGTCAGCCCTAGGTATTTGGAGGCTCTGAGCGAAATAGCACATTAAGACCCTTTTTCTTTGCAATTTATAACTTATATGAACTTTTTACAACCATTAATTTTGCTCTTTTGACATGGGACCCTAGACGACGGTCCCTCTTACCCACCCTTAGGACCGGCCCTACAACTACGATGAAAATGAAGTAATTCCTTGTAAAAGTCATTCCGGTAGACAGTAAAGTTCTTGTTCTCGAACTGAATGCTTTATCTGTATTGGAAAAAGAGTAATTCCATAGATAGCAGAGTACTCATATTGTCATAGAACTTATTGTCTAGAAAAACATGTAACTATTTCATTAATGATAAAAATAAAGTTGAGACTGGATTTAACGTACAATATGTCTTGTATAAGTCGAGGTCTTACTGGCGACAACATCTTTATCTCTTTTGGTAACGGTATGAAATATCGTCTTTTATCCTTTTCAAATCCTGATCATAGTTTTCATGAGCGGCTAATTTTTTTATCTAATAACACACAACAAGAACTATAAGGGAAAAACACAAAAAATTAGCATTACAATTAGCTATGATAGCAATACTTCTATTAAGATATATTGATTTATCCAACTAATTGCACAATATTTTATGATGCAAAAATCAACTACACAGTACAGACAGCTAGAATTTATATTAAAATATACTACATTCTATGATCACGATAACAATTCACCATTTACCAAATATATGCTTTTCTGTCCTAATTAATCTAAATTCTAAAATGTAAGGTAGAGATTATATTCCATAGTTTAAACAAGTATAAACTCAATAATGGAATGGTGATCAGACGTGCAAAAATTATAATTATAGCTGGATTTATTGTCAATGTCAGCACATTGACCGGGGAGACACGAGGTGTACATACTTTCATAAGCCCTTGAATGGTTGGACCATATGGGCATATAAGTAAGCTTTGGTGGGTAGGATTTTAGGGAATTAGGGTAAAGGTGGATAGAGATAGGGATAGTGAGATAATAGGATCTAGGTCTAGGCAGTAAGTCTCATGGGAGACGGTCTATTCTATAGACGGAATCCATGAAGCCCAACCCAAAATATAACATAGTATATTTGGGGTTATAATAAATTATTTGGGGTTATAATAACTTATATTTGGGGTTATAGAATAATGTATTCGAGGTTATAATACCTTACATTTAGGATTATAACATAATATAATTGATATTATAATAAAAAAAAATCAATTAAGGGAAATGGGCTGGCCCAATTTTGTGGTCCATCCTATAGACCGTCTCTTGTGAGATTTTGTGTAGAGTAGGAGCCTAATTGAGGCTAAGTTTAAGTTAGGAGCAAAGGGGCTAATAGGGCCCAGTAAGGTAGGATAGGATATAGGGGTAGGGTAGTATAAAATAGAATAGGGTAAGGCAGAATAGAGTAGGATAGGATAGGGTAGGGTAAGATAGGGTAGGGGTAGGGGCCTAATAGTAATAGGGTAGGCCATTAGAGTAGGAAAGGGCTGGCTTAATGTACATATTAATTCTTTTTACAAATAATTGTTTTTAAATAATTTTGGGGATAATATATTATTATTTAAATAGTTTATTTTTTAAATAAACAATCAAAAATTTTTTTTTAAAATTAAAATTTTAAATAACTTGTGAACATGAGCAAACTGAATCCTTCCTAATTCCAAGCTTTAAGATTTCAGTAAGTCTCATGGGAGACGGTCTATTCTATAGACGGAATCCATGAAGCCCAGCCCAAAATATAACATAGTATATTTGGGGTTATAATAACTTATTTGGGGTTATAATAACTTATATTTGGGGTTATAGAATAGTATATTTGAGGTTATAATACCTTACATTTAGGATTATAACATAATATAATGATATGATAATAAAAAAAATCAGTTAAGGGAAATGGGCTGGCCCAATTTTGTAGTCTATCCTATAGACCGTCTCTTATGAGATTTTGCGTTAAGATTTTGTTTTATAAATGATTTTTGTAAACTTCAAAAAAAGTAGTGATCAAAAGTAAGGAGGCCATTCGAGCCCATGCACAAAAATCTGAAAAGCCCATTGGTTTGTTAAGGCTCCCTTGGATAGGCCTTTATCTCTTCAAGTCTAATAGTGGCCTCTTTATTTTTATTGGCCTAGCAAAAGCTGATCCCACTTGTTAACTCGACTTGAATTTAACTCGACTTGAGTTTAGATTTTTAACCCAATTTAATAAGTGGGTCAATCCGACATGATTTATTTATTAAATGAGTTAAATTCAGATTAAAATTTTAAACCTGAAACAAAAGACAATGAAAACCCGTTGCTTTGACTTTGAGCTGCCACTGCTTTTCATCGCTTCGGGGATGTAATGTGACAACTTCATTTGGGTTTGGATCACTATCAAGTATAAACGTTCAATTAAACATGTTAATTCCAAGTGAAATTAATAAGTATAACCTTAAAGTTAACTCATTAAATATTTTTTTATTTCATAGTAAATACAAAATAAACAAAAAAAAACATAAATTTTAAAATCAAGCCTAAAAAATTATACTCCTATGTAATCAATATAAAAAACCTTAAATGACATAAACTATAAACGAGTTAAGTGGATTAATATAAAAAAGTGACATTAAAAAGTGTCCTAATTGGTGAGAATTGTGACACTTTTTGAAGTGTCAGTAAACAGCGACATTGAAAATACCTACGCTTTTGCGAAGCGTCGCAAAGTTATATTGCGACACTATAAAGCGTCACAAAATGTAAAAAAAGCGTCACAAAATGCCTTGTTTTCTTGTAGTGTGTATATATATAGAATGATGATTACTATGATAATTACAGGAAATTATATTCAATGTTAGAGTAAATTCGTACTTCCTCCGTTTTTTACTTGCACCAAAACATACTTTTACGCAGTCCAATGCGTTTGTCGGGTTGCTTATATCTAGAATTATAGTCAACTAAAAATTATAAAAATTTGATATTATGAAAGTATTCGACGAGACGAATAAAACAAGACCCCACATGACTAGGTTTTTTTATCGTTTAATAGTTGCACTATGCAAAATACTATCAAATGATAAATAGTGTAAAAAGTGGAAATGGTGCAAGTAAAAAAAAACGAAAGAAGTATTATTTTATTTTTTAACAATATGATGGAAAAATAGTCAAAGAGAAAACATAAAACCACAACTTAAGAATATTAACATACAATTTAACAAACATAATATTTTATTTAAATACTTATTTTAATTCCTTTTAAATTTCGATTAAAGATTCATCACTGATTATAAAATAAAATAAAAAAAAAACATGTTAGTAATTGACTAATAGACAATAGTTGTCCCGTAGTCCCAATTCCAAAGGGAAAGGGTTAAGGCCTAAGGGTAGGTCCAACGTCCAAGTTGGAAGGAAATGGACACGTTGTCACTCATATCGTTTTTATTATGTAGGGTTTTCTTCTGTTTGGGGGTAAAATTGATCGTTTTTTTTTTCTGATCCTCTTTATAAAAGAGGATGAGTGAAAATTGTCCGTCAACTTCCTTCACTCAGACTCTGCTCTTGAGCAGAATATTGAGTATGATGATGATGAGTTGGCATCCTCTACCCATTTTTTGACCATTCTTATAATCACATTTCCATATCTATTGATAGAGATCATCATCTCAGATTACCTCATTTATTATTTATACCCTCTTTTATTTTTATTTTTTTTAAACACGTGTATTTTGTCTCACAACTTGTATGCCAACGACTTTGCTCTTTGCCTAAATTATTTTTTTTTCGGATCAGACTAGAGTATCTCTACAGATTTAAATGAGAATCGAGAACAAATCCTTATAATAAGGGTTTAAGGGAAGCAGTCAAGTCAACCGCTATACTAACTCAGGTAGTACACTTCCATTAGCATTATTTTTCATTTTAGATCGTTATTCTTATTTTGCATTATATTTTGTTTTTGAAAATTGGTCTACCACTTTTTAAAATTTAATTTCATACATGATATATCTCTTAATTTTACCCACACAATTCAATCTATCTCTCTATTCATATTATTGTGATATCCTAGATTTAGTTTGAAAAAGGAAATGACAGACTACTAATATCAACAAGGTGCATATTCTTTTCATGGGAGTCCATTTGCTAAGAACTTCACAGTTACGCGTGCTTGGTGGGAGAGAAATCTTAGGATGGGTGATCTCCTAGGAAGTTTTCCCGGGTACACACGAGTAAGGTCAAAGGGCGTTGGAAAGACCCGTCTCCATGAGTAGTATTAGTCACTGGTGGTTCGAGGGGTTGGGGTGTTACAATTATCAAACACCCATATTTTCTTAAAATCAAATAAGAAGAATGCGCACAACCAATTAAATCTCCAAACAAACAAGTCCTACAAACAGAAACGTGAGTGATACCAACATCGCGTGGTACTAAATCTAAAATGATCCTAAACCATTAAATCAAATAAAAATTAGTAGAAAAAATTAAGTAAATATATTAAAAAGCTAACTAGAACAGAAAGACGTAAAGGTTAAATTCAATATGTAGGGTATATTTGAAAACTTTAATTGATAATGTTAAATTGAGATTCATATATGTAGGGTATATTGAAACCTTTAAATGATCATGTTAAATTATATACCCATTTCCTTTATATGTTTTATTTTAACTTTACAGGCTATATTTTCCAAAAGTGAGGATAAGGATTATGGAAATTTTGCCACCAAAGACCAAGATCAAACCCTAAATTATTCTCATTAGACAAATACTGATTTGGGGTAAATTAGAAAATCTCTACAGATAAAGAAAAGAAAAAGTTAATTGTTTCTGTGGTTTAGGTTAAGGGAAAGTCCCTAACCATTAGGTTAATTCATAATTTTCAATTATTATTATTGTTATTATTATTATTATTATTAATTGAATTATTTATTCAATATGTAAAACTAATTAATATGATGAATTAAATAATAGTGTTCTTCAAAAAAAAAAAAAAAAAACTAAATAATAGTGCTTGTTAATTAGTTTGCATGGAATATACCTTTCTTAAACACTTTAATAAAGCTTAGGAAAATACTTAGTAAGCTCATAAAACGAGTAGTTTAGATTTGAAGTCAGAAATGTAATGAATATAAGTATTAAAATAATGAGAGTAGTATTTGTATAATGGTTATTTCATATGATTACATATGTTAAGAAAATATTTTTATGAATCAACTTACTATTAACAAATTATAATTAAGCTTAATCTGATTGTTGAAGGTGATTTAGCTTTTGGACTAAAAGTGTAGATCAAACACATGCCGTCCTCATATTAGTAATTATCAAGGGAATCAACTCAAAGAATCAATTGTATATCACACTGTTGATTTCTAATATCATTTTTAAAGAATCAATTATGTCAAGGAACCAACTCAATTAAAAGTTTAAATTGATGGTTGAGATTCGAGGATCGATATGTATACATATACTACAAGCCCTCTCACACGAGAACCTATTGGGTTAGAAGTGTGGATGCAACACAAGCCCTCCTCCTACCTGGTGCTGCCTACTCCACTTTGGCGTTGTATATATATTCCATGCACTTTAAATAAGGGGTGATTCAAATTCAAACCCTTTACTGTCACGCTGGCTTCTGATACCATGTTAAGTCAAACAAAAACTTAAGATGATAGTTGAGGCCCCAAAATGTGTTATGTACTCTAACAAACTCAATCAAAAACTTAAATACAAAATTAAACGTTACCCAAGATATATTATATACTCTGTCAGTATTTTTTAAAAAAAATAAAGACAGTGTAGGTGGTATTTATGTCATAATTTGTGGTATTCTTTGGTTGAAATTGAAAGGCAAGTTGCATGATCAAGTTGCACTTGAATAAACCCACCAAATTGAAGTTTAAAAATTATTTAAGAGAAAGAGGTGAAGAAATGGATGGATTAGCAATGCAACTTGCAATTGTTTCTTTCTTTCTTTTCTAAAGCAACTTGTGTTTTTTGGAAAACTTAAAATTTCCAACTTGCATGTAGCTGGTTTAGATTCCCTCTACACTGTTTAATATGCCAATAGGAAGTTTACAAATGGAGTATTTAATATTTGGATCATTTACCAACTACAGCCTCTAAGTTTACTCAACTTCAAATAAACAGCTGCAAATTTTGTTTTTTTACTAACTACAGCCTCCAACTTAACAAACATGACATCGAGACAACCAAAACAGCCAAATCAAAGGTAAAAAGATGGGGTTAAAATGGGGTGTTTTGGCTGTCTCGATGTCATTTTGTTAAGTTAGAGGCTGTAGTTGGTAAAAAATAAAGTTTGCGGCTGTTTATTTGAAATTGAGTAAATTAAAAGGTTGTAGTTGGTAAATGATTCTAAGCCTTAATTTTTGAATGATTAATATTATAATTACTATATTAGACTTTTTATGCAATATAATATGTTATTTTGATTATTTATATATTAAATTATACTCATTTAAAAATCATAAAAAGTTAGTATTATGAAATTATGCGATTAATGATTCAAACAAGATCCCACTTGACTATATTTTTCATACATATTAGCCGCAAGATGTAAAATAAGCTTAAACGATAAATAATATCAATAATAATTCTATAGCGAGTATTTCAAAACGGAAGTATACACTAATGTTTTTTTTAGTAGCTATATTTTTTTCAAAAACACTCTCACATAAGAAGTGTAGCTAAGAAATCATCACTTTCTAGAGAATGCATTATCCTTCTTAGCTTAATTATTTTGAGAATGCTTTTTTCTCCAAATGATCTTATATCATAACATCATTTTTTTTAAAAACCAATCTTTAGTTGAAATGTAAAAATGATACCCATAACCTTCAATGGATCCATTTACAACATTTCATCATTTAGATTGTGATTTTTACTACTTGAGAACAAATAACTTCATTAACTATAAATCTGAACTCATAATCATATGTTATATAATCTAACACGCCATCTCAATTAAGAGCCATCTGGGCTAAATCACGTATGAATACATTACATGGTACATACCCTTCTCATATATGGCGTTGGATAAACCTAGCTCTTTAAATGACGAGTGGTTGACATTCGAATCTGTGATCTCTTATCAGAACGACTTTTGACTCCATATCAAGGAACCAACTGAACTAAAAAACTTAAACTAATGGTTAAAACCAGGATTTGTCTAATGACACTAATTTAATTGTCAATTAAGAATGCTAATTTCCACATTACACTAACTTTAGAATTTTATTTTTATACAAGATATATATAGTCTTGGTGGATTAAAGTCTAAAGACTTTTCATATGATGTGATAGTCATACTTATGTAATTAATTAAATTATTTAATTGATTATATTAATTCTTAAAGATTTTTTCACATTGAACTTGTGAATCCATAGTTGGTGGAACTAAAATAGTGGATTGCTCTATGTGATACTAAGAAATTAGTATATTGTTTTCTTTTCTTCTATATATTCTATTACCATATTAACTTAATCAAAAGTTTAACGTGATGCTTAAATAAATTTTTTAAAATTATGTTATATAATCTATCAACTTCCAATATATCATTAAAATTTAAAATTCATTATATATTATATACTCTATACTCCATATTTTTATTCCATTAATTTTTGGCTATGATAATAATATTATTATTATCATGCCAAAATTCAAACCCTTTGAATAAGCCATTTTTCATTAAATTTCTCTCATTTTTTTCTTCTATGTATCCAATAAGTAAATTAATGAAAACCATTTTATTTTTGATATTTCTCATCTCATAATTGTTAATTAATATAGACCATTTCAATTATGAGATAAGAGAATCTCAATTTGATTTGTTTGAGATTATTATAAGCTTAGAGAAAATGATTAAATTAAAAATATTGTGGACAAATTTAAATATGGCTCAATATAATTATCTATTGTAAACAATACTTCTATAAAATAAAATATAGTTAATGGCTTGGTTTTATTTATAGCTAGCCTAGTTTGACCATATTGCATATATTTACATGCATGCTAATATGGGACATGCATGCGTAAGTTGGTGGCAAATTAAAATTTAGGTGAAAATTAAGATGGGGATTTAAACTTATTAATTTTAATACTTCATTTATTTTTTTTTCTTCTCATTTATTTTTAACTAATTTATAAAATAATTTTTGAGCCCCAATATATCATAACATGCATTATAAAAAATAATAAAAATTATACATTAAAATAAATATTAGTAACATTTCACATGTATTTTTATCTTCTATATAGCTTTCAAAAACGTTGCTCAAATTTCTCTCTATTTAAGATTATTAGCGTATTTTTTTTACCATTATCACTGGTTTAACATTACTATTAAGTCTCGATTATCATAAAAATTATTTATTAATTTTTAAAAAAAAGCAATAATAGCAACTAATTAAGTGTGCAGAGAATTGTCAAAAGAAAAGGGAGCAGTGATTAAAAAAGGTTTACTTCCCCACGCCCAGCAAATTAAAAGAAACATAAAAATGATCCTACTCTAGTAGACTAGTAGTCTTAGTTAAATGTTATGCGTTGCTTTTTGATTTTTCTATTTGGGTTTTTCACCAAAATTAAGAAAAATGGAATCTTTGGTGGTAGTGGGTATTATTTTAATTATATAGTAGTGAAAAGTCATAATTGTATTGGAAGTATGACAGAAAAAATAATTAAATAATAGTGTAATGTAATGATTGTATTGGAAGTATGAGAGAGAAAATAATTAAATAGTAGTGTGAAGTAAGAAAAGTGGGGTTTTAAGGGGTAAAAGTGGGATGAAAACTTTCCAAAAATGGAAAGTATTTTAAAGTGGAAAAACTTATGGAACTACCCGTTTTAGTAAGGTGGAAAAACAAAAAAGAACGAATGGAGTAATACTTTCCATTTAAATCCATTTTTATATTTTTTTATATTTTTTTATATTTTTATCATAGATAATGACCTCACCATTTTTTAAAATTCTTATCCATATTTATTTCATATTTTTTGTTTTATTCACATAATTTAAATTGATATATTTTTTTTGTTTTGAAATTTTTGCTAGTACATTAAGTTTATGAGTACTATTCATCTTTCAAATTTATTACACAAATTTTTAATGTCTACTTACTGTCTCTTTGAGAGACGTATCTCAAGCTTAGCCCATTTAAGATTAATGTCAACTTACCGTATTCTTAATGTCTAATTACGTTATCTTTAATGCCATATACCATATACTTAATCCCTACTTCGATATCTTAAATATCTACTTACATTATTCTTAATGCCTACTTACTATACAATATTCTAAAAACATATACAATGGCGGACCAACCCAAATTAGAGATAGTCTCTCAAAGAATTAGTCTCTCACAAGAATTTGTGTTAAATATATTACGTCTAACGTATAAAAAGTTATAATCAAGTTGAATCTTATTTTAATTAATCGTTTAATTGCATATTTTCTTTATACGACTATTAAAGTGTGGACAAATATATATAGGAAAATTTGATTTAAAAGGTATGAACTTTGCCTCATTTGCTGGGAAAGGTTCGAACTTTCATTATTCCAGGATAGGTTCCAACTTTGCCTTCGATCTTCAATGAAAGGTTCCCTTTACTGGTTACCGGTTAAATTTGAAAACCACTCTTTTAAACCTCCATTGCCATTAATTCCCACCTGTATCCTCCTCCCTCTTTCTCCCTGATTGCACAGCCATCATCATCAACATTAACTCCTCTGTGCATGCTACTCCCCTACCCCTTCCTCTCCCTTCTCTTTATAATCTGAGCAAATCTTCCCAAAGATTGCACTCAACCTTTCACTTTCATTTCTCTCTGATTTGCATTCAAGTTTGGGGAAGTTGGTAAGTCATCTTGTCTCGCTATTTTTGGCTTCAATTTCTTTCCTAAATTGTTGTAATTGTTGCGTGTTATGTGAAAAGTTATGTGATTTCATTGTTGTTTGTATAAATGGATAGAAAATTTACATTTTGTTTCTGGTTTGGTGGGAAGTTTGTTGAAGAAAATGGTGAAGTTACATATAATGGGGGTATGGGTAGAACATTTGAGGTTAACCCAGTTGATTGTTGTTTAAAATATCTGTTTAGTTTGGGTGAAATGTGTATAAACAGTAAATTGATTGAAGGGTTGTTTTATGCTGTTCCTAGAATGCCATTAAAGGATGGTTTAAGGAAAGTAGTTGCTGAGGAGGATGCTTTTCAGGTTTCCCAACTGGCTATTTTGAATAAGTTTGTAGAGTTGTATGTGATGGCAAAAATACCTGTTTCCCCACATTCCATTGTAGGATCCCCTTTTGTCCATACCCCAGTGTCACATGATGAAAGTGGGACTTCTTCACTTGGGGTCAAACCAATGCCCAAGAAGTTGACTGTTAGAAGGGGACCACAAAGTGGTATAGGTAGTAAAAAGCCAAGTGCCACAAGCCCTAATTTGTCTTTCCATGTGGACACTACCATTGATTCTTGGCTAATAAATGACCCAATTGAACAACCATCTTCTAACCTACCTGTTGATAAGCCTCCATCCTCCACTATTAATGAACCCACAGTAGATCCAATAGATCTAGGAAACAATAAAGGAAAAGACCCTTGTTCTTCTGTAGGGTTAGATGAGAGTAGTAGTGAAGAGGAAGAGGAGCTACCTGAGGAGGGTGTGGGGGCAGAAATTGACACTTTGTTGCATGAGAATGAGTTTCTGAATGATGATGATGCTGTTGAAGATTCAAGTGATGAGGAGTTTGTCCAAGCTAGGGAAAGAGTCAAGAGTGCTTGTATTAGATTGGCTGAGACCACTAAACAAGTTCAAGAGAATGTTATTAAGGGTTGTGTAAGTATTACTTCAAAAAGTTGTGATGAAGGTGAAGGAGGTGAGCAAGAGAATTTGTCTGAGTATGAAAACAGTGAGGAAGAGCAAGATGTTCCTAACTCTTCTGGTGATGAGGCAGCAGAATTAAGAAAGAAGAGGAGGGCTAGTGTTGTGAGTGAGGACACAGATTTTAAAACCTTTCAATGGGAAGTAGGGCAAAGGTTCCCTAGTAAGTCTTTTTTTAGGCAGGCTTTAGCTAAGTATGCCATTTACCAGGGGAGAAATGTAGGGATTAGGTCATCAAACAAAAATCACTGTCAGAGAACAGTTGTTGGTTGTGTTGCTTCTTGTCCATTTTATGTTTATGCTAGTTGGGATAGTAGGAGAGCCACTTTTGTTGTGAAGTCAGTCAATAGTGAACATAGTTGCTGTAGGAACATGGAGAAAAATAAACAAATGAAGTCTATGTGGGTGGCACATCAGTTGTTGGATGTGTTTAAGACTAGGCCACATTGGCCAGCAAGGGAGATTATGGACACAGTGAAGAGGGCATTTGGGGTAATAGTGAAGAGGGATTTTGCTTACAAGGTGAAGTACAATGCTCATAGGCTTCTTCATGGAAGTATGGAAGAGCATTACAAGAAGTTGGGAATATATGTGCATGTTTTGCAACAAACATGCCCTGAAAGTTTGATTAAGCTAGTCACAGATGAGGAAGCTTCAGAGGGGCAGGTTTTTAAGAGGTTGCTGGTGTGTTTTGAGGGCTTGAAGAAGGGTTGGATTGAAGGCTGTAGAAAAGTAATATGTATTGATGCTTGTTTTCTTAAAACATTCTTGGGAGGTCAATTGTTAGTTGCTATTGGTAGAGACAACAATGACCAGATGTTCCCAATCTCTTGGGCTGTTGTTGAAGGTGAGAACAATGAAAGCTGGGGTTGGTTTCTTGCAAATTTGTCAGAGTATTTGGAATTAGGTGATGGAGAAGACGTGGTGATAATTTCTGATGAACACAAGGTAATCACTTAAACCTTTTAAATTTGTTGATTTTTTGATTTGTTGATTTGTTTTAATTAATATTTGTGTTATTTGTGTGTTGTGTTTGAAGAGCATTGTGAGTAGTGTTTCTCAACTTCTTCCTAAAGCTGAGCACAGGCACTGTGCTAGACACATCTATGCCAATTGGCATAAGACATACAAAGGGGATGAATTGAAGATGTTGTTTTGGAAGGCAGCCAAGGCTTGGAATGTGGCTGATTATGAGCAAGCTTTAGAGGAGATGGGTCAAATTGATGTTGCTGCTGTTGAAGGATTTAAGAAGTACAATCCAGGATGTTTTTGTAGAGCCTTCATGAAGGCTAGCAGTAGGGTTGATGTAATTGTCAATAATATGGCAGAGACCTTCAATGGGTATATAATCAATGCAAGGACAAAGCATGTTATGTCCATGTTGGAAGATATAAGAACTGCTGTTATGCAGAGGTTGTTTGTCAAAAAAAATGAATCAGAGAAGTGGAAGCATAATTATGGACCAAGAGTATTAGCAAGGCTTGAGAAGGAGAAGGAGCATGCTAGGTCCTGTGATGCAATTCCATCTACATCCACCATATTCCAGTGCACTGATGCAATGGGGGATGTGTTGTCAGTAGATTTAGAGAACAAAACTTGTTCTTGTAGAAAATGGGATTTGACTGGTATTCCTTGCAGGCATGCAGTAGCTTGCATATCCTTTCTTCACCTTACTGTTGAGGATTACATTGATCCTATGTACACAAAGGAAAGGTATTTAAAGGCTTACTCCTTCTCCATTCCTCCAATTGAAGGCCCTAGGTTCTGGCCTAAGGATTACAGTAGCTCCTTAACTCCTCCATGCATTAAGGTTGGTCCTGGGAGACCAAGGACAAAGCGTAGAAGGGATCCACATGAGAGTCCCAAAAAGCCAGGAAAGTTGAGTAGGCATGGAGCTGAGATGACCTGTGGAATATGCAATCAAAAGGGGCACAACAGGAGGTCATGCCCACACAAAGGATCATCAGCTGCAGCAGGAGGGTTGAACCTAAATGAGGTGCCACAGCAGCACACTGAAACAGAATGCCAAGGTTCCACCCACACTTTGTCTACACCATCATCTCAGCCTACACCATCAGCTCAGCCTACACCATCAGCTCAGCCTACAAAAACTGGAAGGGGAGGAAGGAGCATAAGAAGTGGAGTTGGTGCAAGAGGAGCACAAGCAAGGAGAGGAAGGCCAAGGAAAGCAAAGGATGCCACTCAGTCATCACAGCCAACACAAGCATCAGGAACTTAGCAAGTATTTTAAGTATTTTATGTTAGTATGTTAGCATGTATTTTAAGTATTTTCATGTATGAACAATGGTGTAATTTTTTGGGTTAATGAATTTACACCAGTGCTGTAGGAATGTATGAACAATGGGGCAGTAATTTTGGTGTATGAACAATGTTAATGAATTAGCAATGACAACAAGGAATTTCATATGAAACATAATTTTCATTGATTACTTAAATTAGTTCTTACAAAGACATTAACTTTTAGTTGTTACAAAGGGCATTGTACAACACAAACACAGCCCATGAAATACACAAAACTACAAACAAGTTCTTCTCCCTAACTGCTCCTTTCTTCAATTCCAACTTCAGATTGTTAATTTCACACTTGTACTGTTGCTTCTTCGTTAGGGCTTTATCCAATTCCTTCAAGATTTGTTGTCTTTCTGCATCAACTTCTTGTGCATAGCTTAACTCCTTTTCCCATTTGAAAAACCCACAATCATCATTCTACAAGAACAAACAAATCCCACATTTACAAACAAAAATTAAGAAACCCTAAAAAAAAATTTCAGATACTTACAGGCCAATTAGGGCATCCAAAAAACCTTTGTCCCAAGTTAGGACCCTTCCGCACAGTACGAATTTTAGCCTTGATACCATGCTCACAGTATATGGAGTGGGGATATGCGCTTCTCAAGGTTGAAGAAGAAGAAGCCATGGATGAGTGTTTGGTACAGCTTAAGTTCGACATTGGCAAGCTTATAAAAGAACCTCATAAACAAGACAACCGGTTACAGTAGGTGAAGGTTTACCTGAACACCTTTCATTGAAGATCGAAGGCAAAGTTGGAACCTATCCTGGAATAATGAAAGTTCGAACCTTTCCCAGCAAATGAGGCAAAGTTCGTACCTTTCAAATCAAATTTTCCATATATATATATATATATATATATATATATATATATATATATATATATATATATATATATATATATATATATATATATATATATATATATATATATATATATATAATGTTGCATTTGGTTAATGGGGTATAAAATTCTGATATTTGGAAGTTTAAATTTTAGTTAAATATGTTGAGTATATTCAAACGTGATTTTTGTTTCGTGATTTTCCAATACTACTTAATATTACATTTTTAACTGATAATAAAAAATAACGAATTTTGTGAATGAAAAAATATTAAAGTTGGACACCTATATAACTTCAATTTTTTCAAATAAATTTTCTAGATATAAATAATATTATATTTTTATTATCTATTAATGTCAATAATTAAATGGATGAATTCTAACACGGTTTCTTCATAATTATTCTTTGTTGACGAATACCACAAAGTATTAAAATGTTTTGTTCACGAATTTGTATATTTTGATTTGACGAATGATTGTTAAATTTTTATTGGTTTTCTTATTAGATCAGGAAAAATTGGGCAACAAGCCAAAAGCCATTAAAAAATTCTTCATTTTGGCTTTAAAATCTGCTTTTCAACTAAGTGAAAAGTTATTTACTACCTCTTATTCAGCCTAAATGTCTCATTTGTTTTTCGGCACTATTCACTTATCACTCTTAATTTGTATTTTACTCTTAATCTATAAGTTAAAATATAGTCATGTGGGATCTTGTTTGACTCGTCTCAATACAAGGATTATTAATATTAAATTTTTATAATTTTTAATTAAGAATAATTTGAGATATTAAGAGTTAAAATGTTGCCTCGACAAGTGTGAAAAACTACATGGGACATTTAGGCTGAATAGGGGAGAGTACTATTTTTACCTTTTCATCCAGTCTCCTGAGAGACCGTCTTTTTGAAAGACGTCTCTCAGGCCCAATCCATCAAAGCTTATTTCCTACACTTACTCTATATTCTTCCTAATGGACCAACTTAATTAGAGATGGTCTATTAAATAGACCGTTTCTCACAAGAATTTGTGTTACCTTTTTGACAAACTAAAAAACCAAAATCAAATCAATCAAAATAAACATTTTAATTATTACCACTATCAAAAAAATAAAAATAAAAATAAAAATAATATTGAAGAGGGAAGATAACAAACTTGAGGGATACGTACAAGTCTAATGGTATTGTTTACCCACGGTTTGTATTGGGTAGTAGTTTTTGCTTTGTTGCATCATGCATGATGATCATTAGAGTATTCCATGAATTACTCCCTCAATTCCTCTCAATTTGCGTTATCGTATCCTTCTCTTTTCAGACCCTACTCATAGTTCTTATAAGTAAATGTATTAGATTTGATGAAGATTATTTATTTCAGTTTATCCTATTTTTAGTCTGTTTCACTAATTTTGCCTCATTTTTAGTTTAGGATTTGATCCATCATTCACTACAATAAATTTAACTTTTCGCGACATTATATGTAGTGGCACCAAAAAATGGCCAGTGATTTATATTTTTAGTGTAATAATTGTTAGTATTTA
This sequence comes from Amaranthus palmeri, assembly GCA_019776075.1. Taxonomy (NCBI): domain Eukaryota; kingdom Viridiplantae; phylum Streptophyta; class Magnoliopsida; order Caryophyllales; family Amaranthaceae; genus Amaranthus; species Amaranthus palmeri. The sequence goes on from JAAKBH010000329.1 coordinate 608,084, forward strand.
TTTTAAGTTCTACTATAGAGTGATTTAGTGACACTGTAATTTAGTGGCATATGTAAGTGTGGCTATAGTTGTGGCATTTATGACAAATGTCACTAGATCCTATGTCGGGAAAAGTTTTAGTATGATTTTTTTTACTATGCAGCTAAACACTCTAATAACTGTCACTAAATCCACTAAATATACCATTAGAAATTTAAAGTAATGACATTAAAAATAAATATCACTAAATCTAATAAAAACGAACTATGTTGTAGTGATTGTTATTCTTTATATTTTCTCTTTTATTTTTTTTTTTTTTTACTTTTGTGTAGCTCAATTCAAACTCATTGTCGTTATTTTACGACATATTCGCCTCAATGAAGGCTTACAAGAATTAATATTAACATGTATGTATAGCAACCATAAAGTACTTTAAAAACATAAATAATATAAATGTGAAATTTTCATATATGAATCAAAAGATAAATTTATATTATAAGAATATATCTGAAAGAGTAAAGGTGAGATTTTTAAATTTAAATTTTTCTCAATATAAATCTCTTAGCAAAATTGATACTACAAGTTTCTCTTATATAGAAATATACTTCATATCATATGTACTCCTATAAGATAACAAGTACTCCCTCCTATTTAGCATAAATATCCTATTTAGTTTTTCACACTTGTCGAGACAACATTTTAACCCTTAATATATAAAATTATTCTTAATTAAAAATTATAAAAATTTGATATCAATAATCCTTGTATTGAGACGAATCAAACAAGATCCCACATGACTATGTTTTAACTTATAGATTAAGAGTAAAATACAAATTAAGAGTGATGAGTGAATAGTGCCAAAAAAATAATGTCTCATTTAGGCTGAATAGGAGGTACTATAATTTTAAGTAATTAATAATTAATACGTATAAACCATTGTCTCGCCAATATGGTTCATTAGGGCTTATGTTTTTTTCTTAATAATGCATCATCATACAAATATTAGTGTATAAGTATAGTATTACATTTTTTACTATCTATACTATATTTATAAAAAAATATAATTTCTCACTTTTTGTAAATCTTTTCAAAATTTAGAAAACTTTTTAAGATAAAAGATAAAGAAATTCACGCATGAGAGAGTTTTTCATTTCACTCTTATTATAAGAAATTGATTCTTATAACCTACTGGAACAATATATTTTTTTCCTTCTCTACATTTGTTTGTAAAATGTCTTTAACTTAATACCCCGAGTAAAAAAAAATAAATGTTAAGAAACCAACTCAACCAAAAACTTAAGCTGATGGTTGAGGCTCCAGAATAAGTTATATACTCTAACACGCCCCCTCACACGAGAGCCCTTTGGGCTAGAAGTGTGGATCCAATACAGGCTCTCCTCATATCTGGTGCTAATTATTCCACTCAAATGAGGGGTGGTTGAGATTTGAACCCGTGACCTCTTGTTACATTGGCTTCTGATACCATGTTAAGGAACCAACTTAACCAAAAGCTTAAACTGATGGTTATTGAGGCCCCAGAATATGTTATATACTCTAACAATAAATTATAAAAATATAATATTATATTCAATTTTAATTTGTTAAATAAGAGGATGTTTTAAACAAATAATTTTCAATTCAACTTTTAAATGTCAACATGGTTCTAAAACAAAAAAGAATAAATGTGATAAGTATAATATGCCTCATTCATGCACCAACAACAAGGAAAAGTGAGTTATAATAATGGATACATTCAATGTCTAAACTCTTTGTAGTTTGTATTCTTGTGAGATTCCAACCTTAGCTTATTATTTTAGACTAGTATAATAGTCAAATTTCATTCAAATTAAGAAAATTAGTAGTTTCTCCCCCTAATAAATATGATATATTTTTTATTCATATTAATATAAATTATTTTAATTAAAAAAAGATATTATATTTTTACCATGAAGGGAGTATTACATTTTAGCACACTTAAAAGATATTTAAAAGAAAAGATAAGTAGAAATATTTGATATTAATTAATTACTTGATCAAATTTTAATATAATGTTATTGCTAGTAATATGACCCTATAATTAACATATATACAATTAAATTTTTTAGATTACATATAATAATCCAACACTTTATTGTTTTACTATAATTTCATGTTCATGATCTAAATTATAAATTTTAGTGTTTTGTAACAACCTCAAAAAACAATAATTACATGAATTAAGTGAGTAATGAAAAATAATGATTCGACTATTTAACATCAATCATTAAATTTCTCATATCTAATTAAAAACAACAAATAAATTGCAATAACATTTAAAAAAAAACTCAAAAATGATACACATGTATATTTATATGACCCTTTAAGCATTGTATCATATAGTTGACTTATCATTATTATCTTACTTATTCTACATTGTATATCATTTATAAAATTATGATCAGAATATAATATAAAGATTAAACACAACAGATTAACACCCTTAACAAAGGAAATCAGATAAGAAAGATGCAGCCAAAGAGTCACTAAACTCGAGTTATACCATAGTTGACTAAATAATTAGTTGATTACTTGCATTGCATATATTTATATGCTAATTGGAAGTATTATGTAAACTAAATTCAATTAAACTAGAACCATTGAATTATCAAACTTTAATTTGAAGTTTGAAGGGTTCATAACAAAATGAAAAGGACCAATAATAATAATAATATAATAATAATAATAATAATAATAATAATAATAGAAAAACTAATAAATTATTGATGAGAAAGATTTAAGTAATTAATTAAGCCATAAGTAAACATCTGAGCTGACAAATACAATCTAGAATATACCATTTAACATTTGAACTATACCATTTTTCGTCTTATATCGCCATGAGACAGATCTATATAATTAGTCTATTTATTTAAGTAATCACTTTAAAATAGTAAGTGATCACTCTAACATACTATACTAAATGAGACATGAATCAGCCTAAAAATGATGATTTGACTATGAGACAGTCACATTTAAGAATTTATATTTGTCGTATACTCAGATGGCAGAGGATCAAATTATAGCGGTACTGAAAATCAAATTCAAATTCATATTTGTATTACAGTGGTACTGAGAATCAAATTCAAATTCTACCTGAAAAAGTGGTATAAACTTCATCTGAGACAAAACCCAATTCTTCGATTTTTTATTAGATTAGAAAGTCTCTCATTATTAACTAATCATTAAACATAAACAATTGATAAACTCACAACTTAACATTAATTAATGGCAGTAATTAACGACGAATAACATGGGACTATAATGTTCTTCGTACCAAACAAGCTGCCCAATTTCATTCTCTTTTCCCAAACATTTAAGGGAAAAGAAAGAAAAATCCTAATTTATGTATCAACAATTTGTAAAAAAAAAAAAAGGGTATTTGTAAATATAAAGAAATTAATAATTAATTTAGTTTATGATACTTTACATGATGATGATGATGGAGATGAAGATGGAGATGATGGATTATTTGTCGTCGATGAGGATGATTTAGCCTTTCTTTCTGCAATTTTTGTTAGTGATTGCAAATTGCAACGTACAATTGTATCCACAAAAACACACGTCTCTTCTTTTGTATTTCCATTTGGTACGTCTACCACGTACGACTCTACCACTAATGTCCCTTGGCAGGAGCGGGCGGTGAAATCGCCCGCTCCTTTTGTGTCGGTGTCTGCCGCCCTGTTTGGCAGGGCGGGACATGACGAGGGGTGTAGAGTGGTAATAGATCGGTAGTTTTGCAGTCGGTGTTCTCCAGAAATGACGCGGAATCCTATTGCATAGGATTCCGCGTCAAGCACTTCTAGTCGCTCCGTGCTACTGTTAGCTGGGATGCCAGACACCACGTGAACTTCCCTTAAACATCCGACTTGACCACCATCTCCAGCGATCACCCGACAACTTCTTAAAAAATGTTTATACGTCTGAGGCTCGTCAAAACGTCTAACCAAATTCCAAACAGTCTCAACAGGTGCAGCGATCCGCTGCACCACGACCGAGCAACACTGGTTAGGCCCAACCTCATGGTTATGGTACCTAGCGACCGTGTCCATCTCTTTATCAGGAGACGGACAACAAAGTGAAAGCTCCCTCGCTAGCTCCTGTGCTAGCGAGGGTTTCATCTCTGCAGCCAAAGTTGTGACTGATACCATATTATCTTCCGTATCAGTCACAAATGTGGTGCTGGTGGTTGTTGTGGTTGTGGTCGTAGATATATATGTTTGAAGTTGAAGAGTAGAAGGCATATCTTTTTAGACCCCAAAATTTTTTTTCTTCCTCAATAAAAAAATAAAAAATTATAGAGAGATTAAAGAGGGAATTAAGAAAGAGAAAATCACAAAGAAATGAGAAGAGGAAAGGGGATCTTATCTGGGTGGATTAAGCCGGACAATGCAAGTGGGAAGAACAAGTTGCAACTAAAAAAAATTCTTTGGACGTGGTTTTAGGAAATTGCCTCTTTCTTTTACTAGTACTACCCAACTACTACTCAAACTTGCCGTTTTTTTATTATTTTATTTATTATTATTTTTCGGACCCTGTCTTGTGCGGGATACCGGAAAGGTGCTTTTACTTTACTTTTACTTTTATTTATTACTCCATCCAATCCACAACTATTGTTCCACTTACTTTTTCACGATTGTCGAGGCAATATTTTAACCCTTAATAGCTTAATCAAAAATTATAAAAAGTTGATATTAATAATTCTTGTATTGAGACGAATCAAACACGATCTCACATGAGTATATTTTAACTTATAGATTAAGAGTAAAATACAAATTAAAAGTGATACGTGAATAGTGCCCCGACATTTGTTTTGAATTGGAGAGAGTATTATTTTTCAAAAAATCAAATACTTTCTCCGTTTCGAAAAGTGAGTCTCATTTGTTATTTGTTACTCCCTGCATTTTTTTATGTTTTTCTATCTTATTATAATAGGTAGTTTTATATGTTTGTCCACTTTAAAATACTTTTTTTGGAAATCATTTTTCTCATATTTACCCCTTTAAACCACCCCTTACTCCTCTTTTATAAGTTTATCTTTTGTTTAAATTTATTTTTCTTTCTCATATTTCCAATACAATCATTACTTCACACTGCCATCTAATTAAAATGGTAAGAAAAAAAATTACGATATTTTTCCTATCTAATTAACCATGAATAATCCCAACTTTAAGGGGTATTTACTTAGAGTAAACTTGAGTAACCCGATAAGCTACTATAGTAGGTAATTCACAAAAAAAGTAAACTAAAAATTAATTTTAAATAAGAGAAAATTTTTGACAATTTACAAAATAAATTCTAAATAATTAAAAAAATCATAAATTTTTTGAACATTTTTTTCGACATTCTATTTTAATTTAACTTTTTTTTAAAAAAAAAACTTGCTATAACAAAGTATCCGATCACAAGGTTTACTCTAGGAAAATACTCCTCAAAGTTAAGATTATTCATGGTTAATCAATAGGTAGAATTACTATAGAAAACTCATGAATAAATTTGATTATTCTGAATAATTTTGTTCATAATTTTTTTATCTTTATGTAATATACAACTGCAATAATATATCATCAATCACTTAAGGACAGAGGGAGTAATAATAGACTTACATTCAAAAATCTAAAATATATTGTCCTATAGTTAAACTATATATATATATATATATATATATATATATATATATATATATATATATATATATATATATATTATTAGGAGGTCTTGAAATAAGGAGCTATAAAGTATTGAGATGCGATCGTACAATTCTAATTTACTGTGGGTGTTTTGGATTCTTCAATTTTTGGCAAAGCCAAGTATTGAAAGGTGGTCCATACAACACTTGCTTTATCCTCGGACACTCGGGCAAAATGTAGTTTAGCCTATCATCTTTGAGTTTGACCCTTTTTATTTGTTTATTCAAAAAAAGAATACAGTCCCTGCTATTTACCCAAGTTGTCCTATTTGAGTTGGTCACGAATATTAAGAGTGGGATGGGGTCCACAAAAAAGGTGGTATAGTGGAGTATTTTAATTGATTAAATTAATTGTAAAGGTTATAGTTGGGTATTGAGAATTGGAAGAGTGAGGGTATTTAGGTAAAAAAAAAGATAGACAAAAAAGAAAATGAGACAACTTGAGTGAATTGCCAATAAAAGGAAATGAGACAACTTGGGTGAATAGGAGGGAGTGTTTGTTTATTTTGTGATTCGTATCAAAAGCGCTAATGGTTCAATGGATAAAGTATTTAAATGTTGAATAGAAAGTTGGAGTTGGACTCATGTTAGACGTAGGTATTGGCTAGGGGGTTTTTTGACCAGGGGAGGTTTCGAGCATGTTCCACAACCGTACATAGTCTCGAAGAATTGAGCCTCAATATTAAATTATGTTATATATATTTAGTGTGTAAATATACAGAATTCTTAAAAAAATATCTTAATTTTTGAAGTCGCATAGGGGCTTCAAAATTTTTTTTCAACTTTTGCCCCGCCCCTGTTTTTGACTTCGTGCATCCTCTTTACTCCCTCCATGAGGGAAACAGGTATGGTTTGTCCAAATTATTTAGGAAAAAAACCTCCCATCCGGACCCTGCCTTGTATGGAATACTGAAAGTGTAAAACCTAAAACCTATGATATAATCTATTTTTATCAATGTTTTTTTTTAATGTTATGATAATAGCAACATTTTTATGTGTGATAATATAATCACTTTTATGGTAAGTTGGTAACATTATTGTGTATGAATTATGATATAATCGTTTGTTTGACGTGTAGGTTTATAATCTTAAAATTAATCAGAAGGTTCAAACTTTACAATCAAGAATTTAAAACGAAGAAAAGTTAGGGTTGAAAGGCTCGAATTTTACAATCAAGAACGGAGGTATGAATACTTTTTTTTTCGCAAACAACTATAATCAATAAGCTAAAAATAAAAAGCAATAAGAACTCTTATAACGGCGTATTACACTAGAGAAACAATGGAGTTTTCAAAAACTCTTACAATGACGTATTACACTAGAAGAGGAGAGAAAGAAGGTATTTGCTATTGGTTTGTTTAGGTCTTAAGGTCGTTAGATAGAATCATCTTAGGTTAGAGTGTATATATAAATAATTATTATATATATAAAATTTAAAACATTATTAAGAATAATATATATATTAATACGAAAATATAAAAAAATGAAATTTCAAAGAATGAATCCGGTAAATATTGTACTAGCTAATATAACTATTACTCATCTATAATCTATCTATAACTATTACTAAAACAAAATACTGCTGATGTCATCACTTATTAAAATTGCTTATGTGTCATTCTCTTAATAAAAAATTTCCCTCCAAAACTTAAAGATGATGTCATTGTATAATGACTACTATTAATATCTTTGACTTTAATAATTTAAAATTTTTTACTTTTTATGTCACATTATTTAATGTATTAGAAAGTCATAAAAGTATATTTTATTTTAATTTTTTCAAGTTTTTTTATAAAATCTTTATAATGTTTTTTATTAAATGAGTTTAGGATATTTTGAGATGGTTAAAATATGAAATCGTAAATTTTTTTATTTATATAAATATGTCAGAAATTTTAATAAAGCTGTGCATCGCACGGGCATAATCTAATTATTATACTAATTCAAATATATTTAATTAGGAATATGTATGAATATATGTATACATGCCATATTTAAGTCGTCGTAATAATCATTACATTAGTAAAATTAGTTAGGAGTATATTTCAACTCTTCCAGGAAAATGTTGAAATATTTCTGATATTTCAATGTAATATTTACTTACTTACCACAACTTTTAATAACTAAAATTGGTCTAACCATTAGATTCAAATTTGATTTTTTTTAAAATTTTGCTGATTATGACTTTAAACTGCCATAAAGAATAAATATCGTTACTTTAAATTAATAAATTTGATTTTTTTTAACTTAAACTGATTAGGACTTTAAACTGCCATGAAACAATAAAAGTCTCTTTGAGTTGATGACATTTGATAAAGTCTAATAAACTGTCATTTGTCATTTTACAACACTTTTATTAAATTTAATAATAATATGATGATATAATAAGGTAAATAATTAAATTGATTTGTAATATGATATATGATGCTTGAAATGATATCTATTAACATTCATTCATTAGAAAAAGTTTGTTTTATCGCAAGGTTAAGGTATGCAATTTAGTTTTATAAAACTCATACACAAATAAAAATAATGGGCTATGAATTCATGCAGTCACGCTTATCTAGTGACAGAAGTTTTCAATACCTATAAACGTGGCTGGTAACTTATAAGCGTGGCTAAAAGGTATTACCAGCCACACTTATTTGGAACTTTAGTCACGCTTACAAGCGTACGTACCTAAAAATTTTCCAACACAATTAGAAGCCACGCTAAATTAAGTGTGACTAAATGTGTCAGCCTTACATATAAGCATGCCTAAATGCATATTTAGCGTAGGTATATGCAACATTTTTTGTAGTACTTTCTTTTTACATAATTAAAAAAGCTCGATCTTATACAAAATAATTAAATCAGATAAATTAAAGATATTTCAAACTGATTTTGTGACACCCACATTTCATGTCCAAAACACATGCAACTTGCTCATATAGTACATTCCATCCAATATTCACGTCCAATTATTTTCTGTACGTGAATTTGAATATGTGATGCCTAATGCAACATACTATAAATACTTAAATTAAATATTTATAAACTGATTTTTTAAATTTTCTTGAAAATGATATAATAAACATATTTATTTATACAGCTCCTAGTAAATTTTTAATTCCTATAAATCAAACTAAATGAATTACGCAAATTCTCAAATGAGAGGGTCTCGCAATGAGACCATCTCTAATAACGCAATGTATATTTGCTGGCTTTAACTTTAAGTGATCACTTATATTTTTAAAGGGATAATTTCTTTAGTCTTAGAGTGAAAACGAACAACATTAAAGTGCTCACTTATAATAACTAAATCAAAGTGATTAATTAGTAAATTAAATGAGTTAATTATATATATGAGTTTATCCCATGGTGAGACGATCTCATACTTGAATTACAGCAAAAAGAAAAATGTCATATCACTTTCTTTTTACTCAATCTCCGTACGCTTACTCCTTTGCCGTTTCACTAGTTCGTATCTCCTATAATTTATGTTCGATTCTCACATAATTCTCCACTTTCGGCGAAGCTGTTATTAAAAAAAGTGTTACCACAATAAAACTAGTAATTAATTAAAGAAAAGACTAGTGATGAAAAGTGTATGGAACATCTCAATCTCATGTAGTGTTTTCAAGGAGCAAGTTGCAATTTAATTTTAGTAGTTGCTCAATTTCATATCTCTTTTCAAAACCCTACCAAACATGGAACAACCCCTCCTTCCTCTAACCCATCAACTTTAATCAATCTTTATCACACCCACCCCTTTTCACTTGCACTCTCCTTCAGGATCGTCGATTAGCAAGGGCAAAGTGGACTACTGTTCGAGACCTCATATTTTTATACATATAAGTGATATTAATTTAAATTAAATTTTTTTGTAATTTTACATTTTTTGCTAATTAATATGAGTTTTTAGTGTTTTTTATATAAAGTAGTATAAATATAAACAATAAAAAAAAGTGTATTATATTATACGTTTACGCCTTAAGTCTCTAGAGGTCCTTTTTTATTTTTTGATCAAGAGCCCAAAAATGAACAAGACGGCCTTGAAGTCTCCTTTCATTAAGCCAAACATAAATACATTCACAATAACTAATAAGGTTTAAGCTTGTGATTTTCGTTGTTATTATAATACTACCTCCTATTCAGTTTAATTGTCCTATTTAGTTTTTCACACTTGCCAAGGAAACATTTTAACCCTTAATATCTCAAATTATGCTTAATTAAAAATTATAAAAATTTGATATTAATAATCTTTGTATTAAGATGAATCAAACAAGATCCCACATGACTATGTTTTAACTTATAGCTTAAGAGTAAAATATAAATTACGAGTAATAAGTGAATATGATGGGACATTTAAACTGAATAGGCGATGGTACTAATTTTACGCCAAGTTGGCGACCTTACCTTCAATTTGTTATTACAAGGTGCCGGTGAGGCGGTGACACTCCACCCGCCCTAACCAAGTTTCAATATGAAACTTGCACCATCTTTTATTGTGTATCAATTCAAAAAAATATTTGTATTATCATACTATATTTCATATATTATTTTTCGATTTTGTTATCTATCGTAAGAGTTTTAAAGTTTGAGACATCATGTGCTTGAATTATAAAGTTGGAAAATTGTTAAATGTATCAATTTATAATTTTGTTGGAAAGATATGTACATACATAAAAAATGTTAATTAAGGGATATCTTTCCAACAAAATTATAAATTGCAACTATGCTAGAATAAGACTTTACATAAAGCTTGATAATTTCCCTTGAGCTAATCCTCCCCCAAATTCCGCAAATCCTTGGCAACTTGCATTTTAATTTCCCTTCATTTGTTGTAATTAATCCTTTTTAATGACATATTGTATAATAAATACTACCTCCTATTCAGCCTAAATGTCCCATATTTTTTTGGCACTATTCACTTATCATTCTTAATTTGTATTTTACTCTTTATAAGTTAAAACGTAGTCATGTGGGCTCTTGTTTGATTCGTGTCAATACAAGGGTTATTAATATCAAATTTTTATAATTTTTAATGAAGAATAATTTGATATATTAAGGGTTAAAATGTTGTCTTGACAAGTGTGAAAAACTAAATGGGACAATTAGATTGAATAGAAGGGAGTATTAAATATTATTATCAGTAGTAAATTCAAAGAAACAAAGACTATAATTTTGATTTCTTTTATACAATTACCAATTGGTAAATTTTCTTTTGACAATTTGCACAAATAATATTAATTCGAAACATGTCCATATTGTAACTAAAATAATATTAACACTATTAGCTACTTGTATTAATTTTTTTAGATTTGTCAATTGTACATATCCCTATAATTAGCTAAAGCTACTAGTTGATGGTGGTTGTTTGAAATTTGTAGGAAACTTCTAGTTTTGAATCGTAGAAGTAGAAATCCTGACAAAAATACTCCCTCCTATTCATCTCAGGTATTCCATTTATTTTTAGGACACTATTTATTCTATAAGTTAAAATATAGTCATGTGAAATTTTATTCGATTTGTTTTGATGTAAAAAGATTATTAATATCAACTTTTTATAATTTTTTATTATATAAACTCGATATATTAAAGATCAAATTAAATAAATGCATTGAATAAAGTGTATAAAGTAAATGACACGTTTAAGATGAATAGGAGGGAGTACCATTTAAAAATTAATCATAGAAAATGCAAATGCAAATTGCATGTAAAGTAAGGAGTAAGGATGATAAAATGGGTAAATGGATTCAAGTATATACCTTTTCTTTATAAGTCATACCCTTTAAGATCGGTAAATCTACCACCTACTCAGTACTCATAATGAGTAATATTTTTAAAATTTATATCGACAACTAAATATATATTCATATTTATTTGTTACTACAAAATGTGAAATTCGTAAAATTTTAATAGACATAATGTTGAATGCTATGTGTAGTAAGAAAATAGGCAATTATTTTGTTTGTATAAATAAAATAGGCAATTATTCATTCAAAATTTGTTTTTGATAGATTATATATGCAAGTAGCAAGGACATTGCACCAACCGCCACCCAAAAAGATTGAATGGAATATTTATTCACAAATTTTTAAATGAGACAGTCTTATCGTGAGATGTGCTTTATATATGAATTAAATTGTCATCAATGGATATAGAGCATCTGCATATGGAGAGGAAGGTTTGGGGTTTGACCCCTATTGGGCGCATGTATCAATTGGAGGTTTCTTGAATGTGCACGTCCCTTTTTACTACCTCCTTGGGAGTACGTGTATGATTTGTCCGCAACTTTTAGGAAAATAAAAACCCCTATCCGAATCCTATCTTGTGCGGAATACTGGGAGCGTCCTTTAAGCGTTTTGAATTTTCACTAAGCTAGATTATTGCTATTTGGCAAAGATAAGAATCCAACTATCGTTAAATAAGGTTTCATATGGGAACAAAGATGAAGTGTATATAGTACTTCTGTTATTCGCACCATTTTCTATTTTTGTTTTGTGTCACTAATTTTGAAATTTTTTTTATTTTGACAATGGTCTCACTCTATTTTTAAAATCTTATTTACAATTTTATACTCATTTTTTACTTTTTTTTGTCTTATTTTCCGATTATTTTTCCTTTTTCATAAAGTCAAATTTATGCTAAATAAAAGAATGGAGTAGTATGAAGTGATGGTTGCCGATGGCTTGATTTTTATAGGTGTTTAGCTATTTTGTCCATTGATTGACACCTACAAAATATACATTAAAGGCAAGTGACATGGTTACTCGCCCCTTAAGGTTGAATAAAAGGTTATACAAATTCTTATTTAATTTAGTCTTATTGTGATACAGTCTTATAATAAATTAGGTTAAATAATTCAATTAAAATCATTTAAAAATTTACTTTAATACTTAAAATATTTAATTATAGTTGTTTAGTAAAAACATGTCATTTTAGACGTTAAAATTAACACTTTACTTTAGTTGTTTAAAAGATTCATATTGATTTTGTTTCATTGTGAGACAATATATTTGTTTCAGATGTTTAGGCATGGGCAGTTTTGAAAGTGTGCAGAGTAGCCAACAGCCCCTATGTTTAGGTTGAGCTTCCCACTTGTAACGTTATATTTTCTCCGTTCCATAATATTTGCTACTGAGTGTGACATATGTAGAAAAATGTCACTATCAGTATCAAGTATTATGAAGCGGTGAACGATACCAACAGGGGCTTGGTATTAAGTCCACTTATTGTTATTGGAGTAGGAACATTGTCTTACTAAGCTAAATTTAGAGCGACTCTTTTAAATAATTAAAGTGTATGTTATAAGTACTAAAGTGGATGATTAAATTAACACAAAATCTCACAAGAGACAGTCTATAGGATAGACCACAAAATTGGGCCAACCCATTTCCCTTAACTGATTTTTTTTTTATTATAATATCAATTATATTATGTTATAATCCTAAATATAAGCTATTATAACCTCGAATATACTATTCTATAACCCCAAATATAAGTTATTATAACCTCAAATAATTTATTATAACCCCAAATATACTATGTTATATTTTGGGCTGGGCTTCATGTATTTCGTCTATAGAATAGACCGTCTCCCATGAGACTTACTGTTAAATTAATTTTGTTGGGCTAATTAATTGATTATAAGACAGTCTCAGAATGAGATAATTTTTATTGAGAATCTATGAGTTGTTATTAAGAGTGTTATATTTATTGGAATAATAAAAAAGAAAATTCAAACGGTGTGAATGATATTTAAAGAGAAAAGAATATATAATTTCAACAAAAAGTAACTAACAATGATTACAAATATAGATATATGTTAAATTGATTAAAAATACATATTAAAATTTAAATTTGGTGGTCTAAATTTTAAAATAAGCTCAAGAAATTCTGCATACTTTATCTTACACTTCTACTATTAATTGGCAACATAGTTTACTCAACTCGTACTTGAGCATTACATAGCTTTTTGTGTCTTTTAAGCTTAAGAACATAAAAATTCCAGCATAATTAAATACATACTCGACCTACTAAGATTAAATAAGTTCAGATAAGCGCTAATAAGTTCAGATACGCCCTAATCGAGTTTAATACGCGATGCAAATCAAACGGTTTCAAGCCATCACAGGAATGGAAGGAGAAAATACATAATTTGCATCTAAATAGATGATTTAAATCATATTTTACATAACTACTTGATCAAATTTCACCATTGACTGACGATCATCGTCCTAGATTTATTCCATGACTCTGCTCAAATTATAGCAAACTCGCATCAAAATCGAATCATGCAATGAGTAGCAATTCAAGCAAGAGGGAAACAATAAGAGGGTTCTTACATTGTACAATTTTTCGGAAAGGTGTGCTCGCGCTTATTCCTCATTGATCACCTTCAAAGGGTTCTCATAAGACGTCTTTTCGTTCTTCATGATCATATGGAAAGACTTAGCATGATCTTCCTCGACAATCTCTCTTAACAAAGCATCTTCGATCTTCTCCGCTTGCCATTTTGAAGGATCATCCACATGTTCTTCACTAAATATCATACAAGACACCCATTCTTTCCATGTTGTTCTACCATGCTTATCTTCTTCTAATGTACCACTAACCAAAAGTTGGTAAACATACACGATTTTCTCCTGGCCAGGCCTAAAAGCTCGAGCAATGGCCTGCTTTTGCTTCGAGGGGTTCCATTCAGAGTCCAACAAGACCACCCTAGAAGCAGCTGTCAATGTAATACCTTCGGCACAAGCATTGATGGATGCGAGTAGTACCTTTGACTCCCCTCCACGTTCCTCAAATTTATCCATCACCCGTCCTCTCTCAAAAAGCTCGAGATCCCCTTGAAGGACGAGAACCTCGTGGCCTTTCCTCCACCCATATATTCTCTCGAAAAGTTCAACGAAGAGGTTTATTGGTGCAATGTTGTGGCAAAAGATCAAGACCTTTTCTCTCCTAATGATAGACCGTTGAACGAGACCAAGGACGAATTTCACTTTTGACCCTTTTGTGGGGTCATGCCTGAAAACATCGAGACTCTGAAGCTCCTCTGCGCTAAGGAACTTGTTAGCACAAACAGCAGATCTAATCAACCAAGGATGGATGGATCCAAGGGTGATCATAAGCTCGAGCTCCAAAGGAAATCCCCGAGCAACACTCATGTGTTTGTGAAGCCTCACAAGAAGTTCATGCTGCAAAGGAGTTGGCTTCATCATAAGGGTATAACTTTGAAGGCCTGGCAAGTTCTCCGAGCCTCCACCTTCATATACATCAATAAACTTATTCGTCAAGTTCTTCAACATGATTAGGCCATCGGTTCTCTCTTCTACTTCGTTCGAGTCTATTTTTCTAGCAATGATGTCCATGAATACCTTCCTTGCTCGGTTTTCTATGGAAGTTCTCGTCTTATTCTGTCCCTTTATTTTCTTCTTGTATTTCGGGTCTAAAACTCGAAGCACCTCATTAACAAACTTAGGCCTAGCCAAGCAAAGGGTGTTAAAATACTCCCCAAAATTGTTCTGAAACAAAGTTCCGGAAAGCAAAATCCTGAATTCTGTCTCAACTCTCATCAACGCTTTCCTCAGCCTAGACTTTGTACTTCTCGGGTTGTGCCCTTCATCGAGTATCAAAATTCCTGGACTTTCCCTTAGAATTTGACCCATATACCTACGATGAGCATACTTTGAGTCCTCTCGCATGAGCGACAAAAAGGAGGTGTAACCCATAAGAAGAACGCTAGGATGAGCATGCCACTTCTGTATCTTCTCCAAACAATCAAGTACGTGCATGATATCTCCGTTTGGAACAACAGCTGATGAGGAAGTTCCAACCTTCTGCATGTAGATTCGATCCCTATAAGTTCTTCTGCCATGGATTTGGTACACTGGGACAGGAAATTCCCACTTTATAATTTCCTTGTACCATGTATATAGAGTTGTTTTCGGAGCAAGAACTAAAGGTCTCTTTCCCGGGAACAGCTTTAAGTAACTTACAAGGAATGCGATGATAAGAAAAGTTTTCCCAGCACCAGGAGTATGCGATATGACACAACCTCCCACTTTCTTGCCTGATGGTTCCATTTCCGAAGGTATTAAAGACCCGGCAAGATTGGTCCAAAGGAACTCAAATGCCTTCTTTTGATGTTCATGTAATTTATTCCTTATACTTGGGATAAGAGTCCAGACAATATCATTTGATTCAGACACAAGAGTGTCATATGAAGCAGGATTATAGACAAGATCAGCACATGCCTCATCTAGCAGCTTATGCTCTGTATCATCCTTTTCAGCCTGGTCATTTCTTTCTTGTTTTTTGGTAAATCCGGATTGTCGCATCTGAGCACCACGAAAAAAATATATAAGAGAGAACAAAAAAAAAAAGAAAAACCAGAATTTAGAATATACTCTATCCAATACTTCCAGAATGAATTAAAGTCGAATTGTTTCAAGTGAGGCTAAGTTCAAACCTCTAAGCATCTTCTAATGTAACGGGGGTGTTTAGCAAATGAATTTTTTTCTTAACTTTTTGGTTAGCTTTTGACTTTTTGGTTGGTTAAGTGGTTGGCTGGCTTATAAACCAATACTTCCAGCTGGTCAAAGCTCGAGCCAACTACACAACTACAGCTAACAACCATTTGCCAAACAGATCCTTAATATCTCAAGTTTAGGAATATGACAGATTTATCAGTATTCCATAGTGGTGACATGAGTATTATTTCCGTCTGGATAGACTGATCAGTGTAAAATTTAATTATGCAATTTTGAGATGTCATGTAGAAGTTCAAAATGGGATACTAAGAAATACAATTTACTTACAAAAGGTGGCGTGACATCCCTAATTTCAGTTAGTACATATCCACACAATTGACATAGAACCCCGATTTCATCATCTATGGTGTATACATGCTGACAAGATCCATCATTTTTGAAGAAATTTTCTGCTTGTTCATCGGTCTTTGGATTCTGCACAAGACATTCACAAAAGCTAAATTTTTTTACACAGATTTGCCTTAGGCTTGTTGTATTGCTGGCAAAGCGACAAATAATGAACCATATTTCAAAAGATTGAATAGCATAAAATTAAACATTGGTTACCTTCTCTTCATAATATGCGGAAGCTAAACAAAGTTCCATTTCTCTGAACAACATTTCGGATTCTGATTCTTCTTCCTCTTCGGGAGGAGGAGCTTCATCAGCAACTTTCTTTTCGTACATCGATGACGCTCCTTGAAGGTTTTTCCACGCATCAGTAGGAATTGGCTGTTTGTTCTCAATGGTCAACTGTATGTTCTTCATGTAGGTTGATATAAGATCCTTGTAAGCAGAAATATCCAATGTTTTCTTCTTTCTTGATGGATCTTCCGAGTACTTATCACTCCTAGACGAAGAAGCAAACACAGGGCGATGCTTTTTCTTAGGATACTGTCGAAAGCCCGACTTCTTTCCTCCATATATTGGTCCATCATAATAATCATCCAGCTCTGAATTCCTCTTCGTGTATGATGACGATGCTAATCTTGATGTCATTATTGCTTCTCTACGTTGTCTAAATCTTTTAGTATAGAACTTCAAGGGGACGTTATCATCATCGATATCAAGAGGATTTAAACGGATCTCATTAAGAAGATGACTTTTTTCTCGAGGCATTTTATTGCCTTCTTTCTTAAACGAAACAATAGCAAGTTGGTTATGCTTACTCTCTTTCTGTACATTTTTTCCCTTGCTATCTTTCATTCTTTTGACATATTTTCGCTTTTTTCGACCTTCTCCGTGCTTACCCTCTCCTTCACTTTGAGCATCTCTAATCATAAGGTTCTCATCTTTTGCCTCAGCTCCAGTAAGCGAAAAAGGATAAGTTCCCCCTGGCCCGGAATATAACTCAATAGCGCCGTCATAATTCTCTTGGGGTTCTTCTACAACAGCTTTACTGGTATCCTCTTCATTTACGACCACAATGGCCAAATCGTCCTGATTCCAAAACTTATACCCTATTCTGAGTGCAGTAATATCTGTCGCCTCAAGACCAATCTCACCCAAGTATCTCTCAGGCTGTACAAGTCTACGTTTTGATCTCCTTACATCTGATAGCTCATAGCTTGTAAGTGCTTTCTCCTCCTCAAGCTCTTCAGGGAGTGGCAATGCATTATTTTCCTCCGGAACAAACGGAAAAACAGATGAAAATGTGACTTCTCCTTCTGTCCTGAAATTTACACCACTTAGATTGACAGCGTTCGAGTAACTACTAGAACTCATGTCCAATATTTGGTAGACTATCTTCCTTTGTATTGATCTTATATCAAATACAGTTTGTTTTTGAACTGATGCAACAATAAGCCAAGAGATATCAGCAGCAAACTTTGACAGAAATAATTTAGTCCTTGACACTGTAGTACAGTCTTCTGAGAAGGGCCACCTATAATGAGTATTTTCCGAAGGCTTTTGTTCGAGTACTTGAAATATTGAGATTTGATTAATCCCGACAATTTCAACCTCTTTGCCTAATGTTCTTCGGTTACTTCCAGCGTGATCATTGATGTGGTAGAATTTGATGTAAAACTTGCAATTACATTCAGATTCATGGGGTGACCTCTTGATTGATGTTATTCTAGCATCAAACCATCCCTGTATAGGTAAGAGTGTAAATAAACAATGTTATCAGATGGAAGTTTCAATAAGATATCAAATCAGTACATATAAGGTCTACACAACTCTAATCTAGGCAAATGCACACAGCCACAAAAAAAAAGGGACAAAAAATTAGAAATATACTGGTATAGATATTCAATTTAGTACATATTGTCCTGTTAATACGTATTACAAAGATCGGTACACAATATTAGCAGGTTCACTTGGAATGTGTTGGTAACATTCACGAATAGAAGGAAGATCTATCTAAATAGGCTTGAGGATTTCAGAACATGTCTCCATGATACCCACTCGGAACATTAGATCACATTATTACAACCATAAAGGTGTCTTGGTACTTCCTTGGTTAAAATAATTCCAGGAAAAAAAATGCCCAACTGTCCAGAAAAAACAGAATGCTTGCTGATGAAATTTACAGCTAGTTGGTGGGTGGGAATAAATGGCGCTAATGGCTACGGAGATACAAGTATTTTGTATAGGATGTCTAGGCCAAAATGTTAAAATTACACATGAATTTATATTAAAACTAAGCCAATTAAAGCTTAAGCTGATGATTAGGCCTTACAATATATGTCATATACTATCATGCCCCCTCACACGAGACCCCTTTGGGATGGAAATATGGATGCAGTATGAGTCTCCCTCATACTAGGCACTAATATGTCCACTTGAAAAAGAGGGGTAAATCATGTTCAAACTCATGTCCAGGGCTTTGGATACATGTCAATGTACCTACTCTAACAAAAAGATTAAGCTGATAGTTAGGCCCCAATGTACGTTATATACTTTTATCAAATTACCACCAGACACCACTTACTATCGGCTATAACACTGGTTGTAACTTGTAAGCAGTGTCTTGGTTTCAAGCTCACGTATGTCGAGTATTTTTAAGTGAATTTCGTTCCACAGTTTTCCACAAGCCTTGATGATATATCCAACTACACCAACTACAACAGACTGGGACAAATGAAATGATACAACATGGAAACAAAGGCAAAACATGTAAGCAGTGTTAGAGAATGCATACTGTAATAGATTCTTCGGAAGATTTTTCGGATGTTGAAAATACAGAAACATCTGCACCAGTTCTTAATACACAGATGCAGTCAATCATAGTTGCTCGTCTAGGCCGTAGCCTTAGAGTAGAGAGAAAATTCTTCTCCTCGAATAAATATCCAAGGTCCAAGACGTTAAACGTTACATTGCCGGAGCCGATTCTTAATCGTTCCACAGTTTTCCACAAGCCTTGATAATATATCTCAAAAGCTGCAAAATTAGCAGAATTAAGTATAAAATCAAAACTCCTAAATTAATTTCTATACTAACTATTTGTTGTAAATGAATTTTGCACGACAAATTAGATTCTTAATCAAAAATGAGCACTTTAAGAATCAGCAGAAGTTCGTCTCAACAAAAATGAGGTGACAAGCACTAAGCCTAGGTCGTGGTTCCATTTTAGGCCTTCCTGAAACAATAGGCCATTGTTCATAATTAGTACTTTAAGTTTAAACTTGTCCTCCATTTTACTTTTGATCTATCATTCTCAAGAAATTCTTGAGAAAGACTACATTAATCTGGTAGAGATACCATACTCTGTAGTAGAATCGCAATCAACGGTAATTGATTGTTTAGACATTGACAGAGAACATGCGACTACAGAAAACTGACCGCCGTGCAACAAGATGAACTTCAGCATGAATACAATCCTAGAAATGAAGCAAAAAGCATTGTTTCTTACGATGATCATCAAAAGGATGTAAAGCTTGATGAAGAGCCCTTTTCCGCATTGTATCTACACGACGAGCTTGACCTGCAACTGTTATCCTGAAATTGAAGAAAGAAATGCTAAAACCTCTTTAAAAACAGAATATCATTGATTAACAGTCAAGAATCTGCTCTTTAAATTGAAGAACATGCTGAATTTAAGTGTTCTTGAACCACTAACATCGAAAAATAGGATCGTGAATTCAAACGAGAAACTCAATTGTTACAAACAAATTCAACCATTACTATACAAAATTCAATTAGTGAGAATTTTGATCACGATTGTTACATACAATTTCAATCATTATCGCTGATTATGTTGTTTCAATGATTTCAGTAAGAGTAACAAAGAAAACAAAATAGAGAGATGAAGAAGATACTTTTATTCTGAGATTATAATATAATAAGGAGTATATGAATTGCAAAATGACTTTGGAGCGCTGAGTGCCCTAAATATCTAGCATTTCCAATATATATACTTATAGCGTTCTAAAATACTTGCAACATATGAAATTTTTTCTTTTCACGCAATGTGATGCACTAATTCAATTATTAATATTTCTAATTATGTATAATAAAAAATTATAAAAATCTGATAATTGTTACATTGAGACGAATCAAATAAGATTCACTTGACTATGTATAGATTAAAAATTAATCACAAATCATTGAATGAATAGTGATATTTTTGCAATGTTGCAAGTAAATAGGAACGGAGGAAGTATATACAAAGGCCGCTGACTACAATTACCCAATTACCCTTGCTGCCCAATTTTACCGATTTGCCCTTATCGTTGTTATCCATTTTCTTTCTTCTCTCACAAATTCTTATATGAGGCAGTCTTACCAAGAGACTCACTTCTTACATGAGTACTAGCCCATCTCATGCATATTGTGAAAATATATACGATTTATTTGAGATCGTCTCACCGAGAGACAGTTTCTCACAAGAATAGTTCTCCTTTGGGGCACGTGGGCTATATCATTACCTGCGGCCCAAACTAGCACCTTGTGCTCAGGGTGAAGTTAGGAACTAGGAAAAGAACAGACATGGTTCATAACACTCCCATGTCACAATCCCATGGTTCCATCCTTTCGAAAACTAATTGACTATTCCTTCCAATTAACCGAAACCACTACACATTTTTCCAACCATTGCATCCCTAAAATGACGTCAAAACTCCCTAAATTGAAGGGTAAATGTGTATCGCGTACCATTATAGCTCCCAAATCCAGCCACACACCTTCCATGACCCAACATTAACTTGTCATTGCCAAGAGCCACTTCGAACCGTTTCCCTCCCTTCTAGTTCCAAACCTAACTTCTCAACGATTTCCCAAGAAACAAAATTGTGCGTTGCTCCAGGGTCAATCAAGATCCTACGTCGTAACCCTTAATCTTCCCGCGAATTTTTGATGGTTCTTGGGTTGCTTATCCTAATTACTGCATTTAGCGAGACACTTACCGTTACCGGTGTTGGGGGTTCTTCTGCCACCAATAATAAGTTTGGTTCCATCTTTTTGCACTAGTGACTCAAATGCCACTTTTCGTCACATTTAAACATAGTCCCTTTCGCGCTCTTTTCTTGATAGATTCTTTCCGGTAAGCGTCTTAAATTAGAGTCGAAAGTTGGGCTACTACTGTTTATAGAAGACGTTTGCTGGCTAAGGGAATTTGGAAGCCTTTGTATAATAGAAGAAGAGAATAAAAAGGTTTGGTTATGCTGGTTTTTGGAAAATGCAGAACGTTGAGTGGTTATATTTGAGTTTGATATGGGACAAAGTCCCATAGCCTTGAAATGGTCTCAATTCCATTCCACTACATTCGAACCCCCAAAAGTTCCAACAACGTTTAAGCTATTCCTAGTTGGATCCTCGTTGGTTACGATGTCACGGCTGGCTTAACCCAGGTCACTATTCCGCAGACCACCACTCTGAGTCGGCTCTGATACCATTGTTATTGAATAAACAAGAAAACTCACAAAAAACTAGCCTAATAGGTAAAAGAGCCCGTTTAAGCTATAAACCCCACATTAAGTTCCCATACAACTGATGCGGGAGAAAGTCCCATAACCTTGTAATAGCCTGAAATCCATTCCATTACAGACTACCATGAAAACATTTTTAAAGAAATACTAAGTCAAAAAGTTCCATCAAAGCATAGAAAAAGCTTGATAGAAGAAAACTGCCACAAATTAAGGAGCCAAATTAAAGTCAAAAGTCACCATTAGAAGCATAATAGTGGTTGGATGTTATGCATAAAATAATTTACAAACAAGTCGACCCTAAAGTGATTCAATTTTCCCAATGTCATATAAGCAACCATCATATCCAACAACACTTAGGATCAAATTTAATCTATATGATCACCCCCCTTAACCATCATATCCAGTATCCCGTACAAGGCAGGATTCGGTTGGGGATTAATTTTCTTAAAAAATGTGGATAAATCATACCCGTCCCCCCAATGAGGAAGTAAAGAGAGATGCGCGTCGTCAAGAAATCCCCCAACTGATACCTGCGCCCAATAGAGATCGAACCTCCTCCTAAAAGTAATTTATAAAAAAAAAAAAAAGAGAAAATAAAATTTGGTAACATAGTTATGACTATAAGCCATGATCATATAGAATCGAGCAGAAAGAGAATCCAACTCTTATCACAAGGATGACAAAAAACTTACTCCTACAAAACCAACTTTCTTAATACTTCTTTCCTATTCACCCTAATAGTCCCATTTGACTGAGCACATTTGTCAATATATGAATTTTATCATTAATATCTCTAACTATGCATAATTAAAATAAAAAATTTAAAACATTAATATTAATAATTTTTGCATTGAAATAAATCAAACAAAATCTAGAGTATCAAACTATTAAAGTCATTTACTTTTAACTTTGCATTGAATATGTGACAATAACAAATGGAAACATAACCAATAATAAAATGAGAATTTATTGACACCCTATATGACACAAATGAAAGATATAACAGTCTTACACGAGGACCACAGGACCAAGTCAGCACAGACCAGGACTCAGTAAGCTCCACACTTCACCTGCCAAAATCAACAAAATAAATAAATGTAAAAACCTACTTTTTCTGTTCAACTATACTCGATATATTTGACATTTTATGCAATCTATTAAGTTATTTTGAACATTTATATCTTTAATTATATACGTTTAAAAATTTTTAAAAATTCAATATAAATATCCTCAAAAAAAAATTCAATATAATAAAAGTTTGCGATTAGACGATTCGAACAAAACCCCACATAACTATATTCTTAAATATTAGTTGTAACAGGTAAAATAAGCTTGAACAATAAATAGTATCAATAACCTTAAATTTCAGAACGGAGGAAGTAGTTACTAAATTGATTGATAGGGTTTCAATTCTCACCGCCTATAAACAGATCAAATTCCTGAAAATAGTGAGTGAGGAATGAAGACAACAAAAAAAAAGCTCTCTTTTTGTGGGTGTATTATCAAAAGCGACATTTTAGAGAAAAGAAGGGAAACCTAGATAATGATCAATAATGTAGAAAAAAAGGTTAGTAAATGCATAGGCAATAAAGACTAGGAAATTGCACAAAAAAGGGAAAAAGATTTCCACAATCATAAATGAGAAAATAAAAAAGATAATTACCTAATCAAGACTTGATTTAGTCAAAATATAAAAATCATCATACAATATATTAATTCATAAGCATCTGTGTCATTTATCACTTTATAATAGCATTTGTTCCAAATATTCATACAAGGATTTGCGATACCAAGTGTCATTTCAAATAACCATTTGTGCCAAGTGTCAATTTATATAAACAACATTTGTGATGCGAAGTATCATGTCACTCCTTTCGATAAGACCCTCATATGCTTAACGTATCAAACAACAACAATCCATCACTTATTTAATGGACGACCTCATGTATTTTTGCATTTTCTTATTAAATTTATTATTTTTATTATTATTAAACTAGTCTTCTCCTTCGCCTATTTTGTTTTCACGTTAATTTTCACAATATTAAAATTGTCCTTTAAAGTACTCCTCCCACCCCTTCCCATTAGTTTTGATTTTTTTTTCTTCCTCACAATGCGATATAACTACATTGACGTTTATTATATTCTAACTTTAAAAATTAATTAATATATATATATATATATATATATATATATATATATATATATATATATATATATATATATATATATATATATATATATATATATATAAATATGCATTATAATAATCGATTAATAAATATTGTTTAATACTTTTCAAAAATAAATATTGTTTAATTGTAAGTATTAATATAAAAATTTTAAACGAAAAGTGTGCATATCACGGATATAGTCCTAGTAAATATAAATAAATGAGAAAAAACAGAAAACCCACTTGATAATTTGATCAAATTAAGCTAAAAAATCAAAATTAAGTATCTGGGATTGTAAATAATTGATTATATTTGAATAACTCAAAAAGTATTAAAAGAAAAAAGAGGGGAAAACAGAGCATTCATGTGTATCTAGCAGTATCTATCATGATCAAACATACAGTGAGAAACCCACATCAGATGATGATCCAATCAAGCTAAAAATAAATGAATTATAGAATAAAATCAACAAAAATTATAAAATTGTAGAATAAAATCAACAAAAATAATAAAATTATAGAATAAAATAAACAAAAATAAAACTAAGAACCTGGACATAAATTAAAAATAAATTAAATTTTAAAAAAAATCAGTGTGAACCCACTTTAGATGATGATCAAATTAAATCAAATCAAAAGATAAAATCAACAAAAAATAAAATCAATGATTAAAATGTGAAAAATTTGGGGAAAAACAGAGCATTCATGTATCTAACAGTATCAATCATGATTAAAATGTGAACCCATTTCAGATGATGATTAAATTAAACAAAATAAAGATTAAAATCAGCAAAAATTATAGTACTAAAGAACTAGAATCGATTTTTCGCAGCAAAAAATGTGAAAAAAGGGGGAAAAACAGATTATTCCTGTATCTAACAGTATCAATCATAATTGATTAAAAACAAACAGTATGAACCCAGTTCAGATTATGATTTAATTGAACAAAATCAAAAGATAAAATGAGCAAAAATAAAATTAATGAACCTGGGCATGAATTCGAATCGAATTTTTCTCAGCAAAAAATGTGAAAAATTAGGGAAAAATAGAGCATTCCTGTATCTAACAGTATCAATCATGATTGAAAGAAAACAGTATGAACCCACTTCAGATTATGATCAAATTGAACTAAATAAAAAGATAAAATTAACAAAATATTGAATCAATGAACCTGGGCATGAATTAGAATCGAATTTTTCTCAGCAAAAAATGTGAAAAATTAGGGAAAACAGAGCAATCCTGTATTTAACATTATCATTCATGATCAAAAAATCCAGTGTAAACCCACTTCAGATTATGATCAAATTAAACAAAATCAAAGATAAAATCAACAAAAATAAAAATAATGAACCTGGGCATGAATTAGAATCGAATTTTTCTCAGCAAAAAATGTAAAAAATTAGGGAAAAACAGAGCCATCCTGTATCTAACATTATCGATCATGATCAAAAAATCCAGTGTAAACCCCCTTCAGAAGAAAATTACGGAAAAACAGAGCAATCCTGTATCTAACATTATCAATCATGATCAAAAAATCCAGTGTAAACCCACTTCAGATTATGATCAAATTAAACAAAATCAAAAGACAAAATCAACAAAAATAAAAATAATGAACCTGGGCATGAGTTAGAATCGAATTTATCTGAGAAAAAATTGTGAGGATGAGTTAAAAAGTGGTGACTGCCATTTTTATTCTGATAGGAGAAGAATCATAGAAGAGAGAGAATGAAAATTAGAAGAAAAAAAAAAGGAAATGAAATCAAAAGAAAAAAAGGGGCACAGAATTTGGAAATAGGGATTCTGTAAAAATGGTTGTCTTTTACTAAAAAACTTGGAAAAAGGGAAAGTTTTGAGAAGGTCGAAGCAATGGTCACTAGTTACTAGTCTGTACTGTGAAAAGTCGTTGGGAATCCCGCGGTAAACACTCTCCCTACCTATCCCTTCTTGCGCCAAATTAATTACGATAAATTATAAACGGTGATTTTTATGTGAGTGATGTTAATGTCGCTATTTAAGTTTTAGACTTCGATTTTTCTTATTAGAGTTGTTTGGGGGCATTTGTGTTTTTTTTGTCTGTTATAGTCTCTTGTGTGTCGTGCGTAGTTTCTTTGTCTTTTTTTTTGGTGTTACATGCGTGTCGGTTTTAGTGTGATACCCCAGATTTAGCTTGAAAAGAGATTGATAGACAAATCATATCAACAAGGTGCATCTTCTTTTCTAGGGAGTCCATTTGCTAAGAACTCCACAGTTAAGCGTGCTTGGTGGGGAGCAATCTTAGGATGGGTGACCTCCTGGGAAATTTTCCTGGGTGCGCACGAGTGAGGCCAAAGTGCGCTGGATAGACTTGTGTTGGTCTGTGGGGCTAGTCTACAGTCTCCATAAGTAGTCACCGGTGAACCGTTGGGCCGGGGTGTTACATTTAGTATGTGCCTTTCTCACATCACGTGGCAGGTATGCAGCTCTAATCTTAATCTCTATCTTTTTCTATCTGCTCGGAGCCGGGGGACTCCTTTCTTTTGGTCGTGCTCTCCTTACGGGTATGAGTTGTCGTTGTCCTTCCCTCCCCAGACTCTGCCCATAGTTTTCTATGAGCGGGATATACTGGGTTGGATGATGATGATGATGATGATATTAATGTCGCTAAATAAATACTCCCTTCATTTCAGTTGACTAGTCTCATTTGACTTTTTACGGATTTTAAGGGTTGAGTGGATTTCATTAAAAATGTGGTGGTTGAGTATTTTAATTGATTAAATTAATTGTAAAGGTGGTAGTGGAGTATTGAGAATTGGAAAAGTGAAGGTATTTAGGTAAGAAAATGTTAGCCAAAAAAGGAAATAGGACAAGTAGTATGAAAATGCCAAATAAGGAAATGAGACAGGTAAACCGAAACGGAGAGAGTATTTTAATATTAATGTTGTTAAAATGATAATAGATTGTGTCGTTTTTATATGAGTGATATTAATGTCGCTAAATAAATATTTTAACATTAATGTCACTGAAATGAGAATAGATCGTTTCATTTTTATACGATTGATATTAATGTCGCTAAATAAATATTTTAATATTAGTGTCGCTAAAATGACAATAGATCGTGCCATTTTTAGACGAGTGATATTAATGTCGCTAAATAAATATTTTAACATTAATGTTGCTAAAATGACAATAGATTATGTCGTTTTTATACGAGTGTTATTAATGTCGCTAGATAATTCGTGTCAATTTAGAACGAAAACAAAATTATTACAATATTTTGTGGGCGTTAATGAATTGAACCGTGAATTAAACGCTAAATTATTAGTGAATTAAATGTTAAAATAGTGAAAATTAAACAAAGATTGGATGCTACCAGGTGGAAAAAAACTTACAAAATCATGAATTTAACGAATTTAACAAGAACTTAACGGAAAATGCTTCGAGCATTAGTTTTGTGCATAAACTAAATGCTACCATGTGAAATTTTCTTTAAAAAGTGCCACCACTAGTATTTCATGAAAAGTCAATGTTACCATGTAAAATTTACGTTGTATAATGCCATCCACTATTTTGGGAAAAAAAGAGTGAAAGTTAAGATTAATGGGTCTTGCATATAATATGCAAAGTGAATACTCTATCTATTCCATTGAATTTGCATTATTTTCTCATTTTGGTTCGTTCCAATTAATTTGCATCATTTCTATTTTTGCATAATGGTCCAATAGTACTTTATTTTAATCTCATCTATACATTTGAAAACTCTTTTAATTTATCCACATTCCACACAATTCATACTCTCTCTAGTCTCTTCATTTATTATTATTTTTTTTTAAATAACTCATCTTTCTCTTTGAAGCAAATCAAAAAGAAAGAAGAAAGTATATTTAATGCTCTGTAAATTTTAATTTATAGCCTTTGTTGTGAATCATAAAGTATGACATAGAAGTATATAAAGCAATTCAATTCATTGAAAGCGACTTCATATCCATTGGTCTGGTTAGACTTGTTAATTTGAGTCATCAAATCGATTTTAAATTAATTATATTTAATTTTGTTGAATTAATTTAATTTTGGTTGGATTAAAGTAGGATACAAAGTCAATTATCATCGAATCTAAATAAATTTATTCAACAATTATTATATATCGATTACATAAGGTGATCATTGTTTATGTTCGATTTTCTTCATTTTCAAACACGAAATCGGTTTTGGTTTGGATTTTCTAATAGGGATACTGTTGGAATGACATCGACAAATTAAAGATAGTATGCACATTTTATAAGCTATTGGAGACCTTCTTCCTATAGCCATATGGTTTTGGGATGTTACATATTTCCTTGACTTATAAAGTGTTTGCACCTCGTGTTTCCCCGTTAATATGCTGGTATTCACAATGAGTCCAGCTCAATCTAACAGTTACTTTTGAACAACTATCATTATATTTATTCTGTTCCCGTGAAATAACAGCACAAGAAAATGACACAGATATCAAAATATAATAGCCATATTTAACACAAATTCTTGTGAGAGACGGGTTTTTTTAGAATCGTCTCAAATTAATTAAGCTAGCCCAAATAGGAAAATATAGAGTAAGTTTATGGTCGGCATTAAGAATATCGTAAGTAGGCATTTATAATATTAGAAGTAGTTAAGTACTTTATTCGGTGGACATTAAGTATATACTAAGTAGGCATTATGGATGTGGTAAGTAGGCTAGTAAGCTAAGTTTCTCGATAAACATTAATAATATTGTAAATAGTCATTTTAAATACTTTTTCGGTGGGTATTAGCTATTAGGTATATTAATTGTTAGTAGACATAAGAATGATGTAAGTACGTAACAATTAAGAATATAATAAGTTGACATTAAAATTTAATAAGATGGCCTGAAAATTATCTCTCAAAGAGATGGTCTCTTAGGAAACGGACTGTATATTTAATTATGTGGATCATATTACAACAGCATAATACTTCTATAAATAGATGAGATTTAAAAAACTACTTCCTCCGTTCCGAAATACTCGCTACATTTCTATTTTGTGCACTATTCATCGTTCAAGCTTATTTTACATATTGCGACTAATGTGTAAGTTAAAATATAGTCAAGTGGGATCTTGTTTGAATCGTCTAATCGCATACTTTCATAATATTAAATTTTTATAATTTTTAGATAAGTGTAGTTTAAGATATTAATAAACAAAATTGTGCATTGGACTGCGTAAAAAAGTGAAATGTAGCAAGTATTATGGAACGGAGGAAGTATAAAACATTATCATTACAAAAAAGTGAATTTCTAAAAGAAAAGAAAAAACAATAGCAGTATTCGTACAATGAAAAATTAATATTTTTCATAATCTGTGCAGAAAGTTGGATATTCTGTGGCCTCTCTAGTCAATCTAGTGACTGTATAGTCCTTAGGTGATGAATTAAATATAGATCCTACTTCGTCCGTTAATTGTTATATTTGACTTTTTACGTAATCTAATGTATTATTTCACTTATTTATAGTAATTATAAACATTAAAAAATTATAAAAAATAGTACTACCTATGTTTCAATAACTTTGTTCCATTTGATTTTTTGATATTATTCACAGTTCACTATTAATTTGTATTTTATTTTAATTTATAAGTTAAAACACAGTCAAGTGGAATGTTGTTTGATTCGTCTCAATGCAAGGATTATTAATATCAGGCCCGTTCCTGAATTTTTGGTGGCCCATGGGCGAGATTAGAAATTGGGGCCCTTATTGCCTTATCGGTATCGCTAAAAGTTTTCCATCATAATGTTTTTTATCGGATCTACGAAAAGATAAATAGCTTTGTGATTCTTTTATTTGATGAATTCATTTTGTTTCACTATTTACAACACGATGTATATTTTCATGGCAACATTATTATAACATGTTATCACAAATTCTTCTATGAGACAGTCTCACCGTGAAACGACGTCTTGTTAATAACATATGTAAAATTATGATGGAGCAATATGACCTGATTCTTAAATACTGAGTACCAAACTCTCCCAAATTGCAATCTTTTAACCAATGAATAGTTAACGTTACATGTTAATAATATTCCACTATTAGTTTTAATTCTTTAATTTTTTTAATATTTAAGTATAAATTTAAATCTGCCGAAATTTTAAAATATGGGGCCCTGGGCGTTTGCCCCACCGGCCCTGGGTCAAATACGGCCCTGATTAATATCCTTTTTATAATTTTCAGTTATACACCTTTAGAAATATTAAGATTTCAATATGTGTCGGCAAATGTGCCTAAATAAAATGAAACAAATTAGTCATTGAAAAGGAGGGAGTACTTAGAGAATTGAGTTAGAGTGGAGTACTAGAGTTGTATATTTGTGTGTTTGGATATGTTCGGATGTAGATTCCTTTTCAAATTTTTAAGGGCTCTAAACGAAAGTTAAATATGATAGTTTTGATTTTAAACGTATATGTTTATTTATTTATTTATTTTTTGAGTTAAAACGTATATGTTTATTCTTTAAGGGCTCTCAGTCGTTGCTCATGCAACTCATTTGATAAAGCTGACTCTGTTTAGAAGGATTTCAGATATAATATTACGAGTCGAATTTATTTTGATTCTTGTGTGTGTGTATATACATTTTGACATCTTGATAATTTAATTTAATTTTAACCAAATTGAATTATATTCAATTCTTGTTTCTATATTGGTTTTTAAATAATGATATTTACAGCCCTTAGGGCTGTAAATAAAAATTAACAAATTTTCTTTATAATTGATAATTTTAAATTTATTAGAGAATTTAATCTAGAAATTATAAAACAATTAATATTTTATATTAATGAGACTTTAACTTCCCAAGATAAAATAAATGTTAAAATAATTAAATATTAGCTAGTCTCCTGAGAGACGTCTTTCAGGTCCAATCCATTAAAGCTTATTTCCTACAAATGTAATTAAATGTTTCTCTCAAGAATTTGTGATTAAAATATAATTAAATGTTTATATTTTACATTTTTCCTAATGGGCCAACCCAATTAGAGTGATCTCTCAAAGAGACCGTTTCTCTCAAGAATAAATGTTTATATTTCCAACGCAAAAATAACATTAAATTAGATAAATTAAATACAAAATTCATTCTTATATACAACCCTTATTTATCATTTTTCCTTTGTTTTTATCTTTTTATCACATTAAGAAAAGCTGAAAATTCACTAGCATTTCAATGAAAAAAAAAGTGAGTATTTATGATGGGCTTTGAAAACTACTTCTCTTGCTTTTGATTTTTAAGAATTATTGAAACTCTCAGGTCTCAAGTGGAGTCACATGTAAATAAAATTTCATGTCATGATAACAAGGATATCTTTTGTTTTACTTTTCTGTATTCTAATTAGAGGTGTTTAATGGATCGGGTTGGGATGGGTCGGGTCAAAATTAAAATGGGTCGGGGCGGGTTGGGTCATTTCAAATGTTAAACGGTCGGGACGGGTCAAGCCCATTAAAATCTGACCCTATTTGACCCTTTTTATAAAATTTCATAAAATAATTTTTTTTTATTATACTTTATGTCCCGTTGGATCGACCCACTTATATATATATAATAATATCATTTAAAAATATTTTTAAACAGTGCTAATTTTTTTCCCGCAATTAATACTTATAATTATCCGGCCCGGCCCGGCCCGACCTTGTGCACCAAGGCCCGTTAATGACCTATTGTGTCGACCCGCCCCATTGAACACCTCTAATTCTAATTAAATGTTTTATTTTAAGAGAATAAAAGATGATATTATATACAAGAAAAGTGTGAGCAATGACAAAAAGTAAGAAAAATTATAATGTAGATAATAGTGTAAATAGTTGAATTTAATGAGGACAAAATTAAAAAAAATAATAATACAAAATAAAAAATTACAAAATATTAATGTAAATAGGCCAACACAAATTCTTGTGAGAAACAATCTCTTTGAGAGACCATCTTTAATTGGGTTGGCCTATTTAGGAAAATGTAGAGTAAATATAGCCATAGGCAATAAGCTTTAATGGATTGGACCTGAGAGACTTCTCTCAGAAAGACGGTCTCTCAAGAGACTGACTGTTTTTTTATAAGAGATTGCTATGAGTATAATTTTAATTTTCATTTGTCTCTTTTAACTTTGCATATCTTCAATTTGGGTGTTTGGCAAGAGGGATTTGAGAAAGGGAATGAGACTTTATTTAAAAATAAGTCCAAATCTTTGTTTGTTTAGGGGGAATGAGAATAGAGAATGAGATTAAAATGGAGGAAAGTCCCGAAGAAAAATGTATTGGGGAAGGGTAGGAATTTGAGTTGAGACTTTGATTCTATATCTTTCTCCCAAGTCTCTACCATAACAAATAAGGGATAAGACTTTCTATTTTTCAAAGTCTCAACTTAAAAGTCCTATCTTAAAGTCTCAGAAGTTTCATTCCCTTATACCAAACACCCCTTTAAGTAATATCTCAACTATGTACTTCAAATTTTACTCACATTTTTTCGACTTCTATTTATATTCACATCAAATATTATTACAAATTTTTATAAGTTAATAAAAATCAATGCTAGCGGCGAATCAACGTCAAACAAATTTACATCATCATCATACCCAGTGTATCTCGGTCGTAGAAAATTATGGTTAAGGTCCGGAAAGGAAAAAACGGTGACAACTCATACCCATAGGTTAAAGAGTTTCACGACTCGAAAAAGGTCTTCTAAAGAGGTCAAATAAATTTACATGCAAAAGCATATAGCCAAATACTCCATAGTTTGATATGAAATGAAATGTGCTCATAAGTCTGGCCCAAGCATAGCTTGTAAGTTGTAAAATAGATTCATCTTAGTTTTTGTTGGCCCTAAAAAGCCCATTATCTATATGGAGCTAGTCTCCCGAGAGACCGTCTCTTTGATAGACATATCTCAAGTCCAGCCCATTAATGATTAATGCCTACTTACGTATTCTTAATGGCTACCTACATTATCCTTGGTGTTTATTTACTGTATTCTTAATATCTACTTTCAATATGTTAATTGTCTACTTCATTTTATATGCCTTACGTATATTAAAAAATAAATTATAGGTCTGCCAAATTGGAAATGGTCTCTCAAAGAGACCGTTTCTTACAAGAATTTGCCATAAAAAAAAGAGTTTGTTTTTTAAAATGGGTCAGTTAAAATTAAAAGACCTGATGACGACCAATCTACCTCCAAAATGTCAATACCACATAAGAATTTACGAATTCTCCCTTTTTACTTTGGTCTTCTTTTTAAATAGAATTTACAAATTTTAATATCAATATTTAACTACGATTTCTCATTGGTCTACAAGATAAACATATTTATGCGCAATCTTGTTAGATTCATTTCAATATACTACAGACTTTTTCAATATCACCTTTTTAGTTATAAATTACTTCTACTTTCTCCGTTTCATAGTACTTGTTAGTGAGTGTGATATGTTGTGTGGGAAAATGTCACTATCAGTAGCAGGTATAAGAGTAAAACCTGCGAAAATTGTAAATGGAATAACATTTGAAAATAGAGGGAGTACCTTACAAAAGCAACAGCTTGTATCATGCCATTGCTAGCACCAATTTGAATTGTGTAAAGTTCTGAATTTAAGAAAAATCACAACTAAATTTCTCATTGGTCTACAATTTTCTGAATGTATATTTATGATTATCAATTTACATCTAAAAAAGGATTCAAAACCATAAAACAAGAGCAAAGATTATAGAGAATCACCATCTCATCATAATCCTATTTGTGCCCTTATTTACTACAACAAAGCTCATGTTTTATTCTTTGCCATAACCCTCAAACAGAATCTTCAGTCTTAAACAGATTTGATCCATATCCCACACCTTCATCATCTTGATCATCCTGATTTGATAATTGCTGCAAGAAATCTGAATTGAAATTCAGAAATGTCCAGTCTTCTGGCTGATCCAGTGGGATTGAATTGTTTTCAACTTCAGACTTGAAAGAATCATAACCGGGATTCATGGAGTTTCCCACAGGGGAAACAGGTCCAGCATCTATAGCCCCGAGTAATTCGTCAGCATCGAACATTTCATCGACTGTTAAGTTTTGTAGGTACTCGTTGATGTCGATGCCACCTTCATCCGGCTGTGCTTCTTCCTCTAAAGGGTTTGAGGAAGGCTCACCCTTGGACACCATTGATACCCCTTCGATTCGACCAACTGACTGATCAAGAGTGTGTGTATCAGACGATGTTGCAGACGCTGTTGTATACGATGTTGCTGTTGTTGTTGGTGTTGTTGTTGCAGAGTTATCCCTGTAATCCTCCAATGAAACAGACGATGAAGGTTGATCGGGGAAGTTCAATCGAGCACTCGAACCATACATTACTCGAGCAGCTTCATCATAAGCCAATGCAGCTTCAACGGCAGTAGGGAAAGTACCAAGCCAAAGCCTTTTACCACGATTAGGGGCACGAATCTCAGCAACCCATTTCCCCCAAGTCCTCTGTCTAACTCCCCTGAATTTGCATAATGAATTCTCAGGACCGCCTTTACCTCTCATACATCCTTTCTTCGACCCCTTCGCAGGCGCCTTTCTAATAGGTTTTCTTCCTTCATTTTCTGCATTGAGTTTACTATTGATTTCTTTCCACTTAGCAAGAGTTTCTTCAACTGATTCATCACGCCTTCTTCGAGTCTTCCTCTTCCTGGTGTAATCAAATGATACAGAAGAAGAAGATGGTGGGTTAATAGTTCCTTTGTTATCGAAAGTATCCATTCTGACAAATTAAACAAAAATCAGTTGTACAACACTGTTTATCAGAGAAATTCAACAATCATCGCACCTCCAAGAGGAACTATTCAAACAAGGGTGATGGACGATCGCTCCGGAAATCGTCTCCACAGCAACCAATAGAATTACTTCGAATCAAACCTTTCTGCCGATTAACAAGATCTTACTTCAGTAATCAATCAATAAATTAATAAATTACAAACATTCCAATTTCTGCTCCATACACTAATAATCACCTACAAGTTGTACATGAAACAAAAAGATCCAACTAACACGAGATGTCTACTCAATTTGAAAACCAAAATGAAAACCCTAACCCTAATTAACAACCTATCGGTCAAATCACCATTCACCCTAATTTACACAACCTAGCTTCAAACAAAGAAATTTTTCTGAATTTGAAAGCACTACTATTAATAAATCCTATAAATCCCTGATTAAAAAGAATCAATCAACAAGCAATCAAAAATTTCTAAAAATTAACCAAAAACAAAGATCAAGACATCAATCAACTAACCTTTCAAAGACGAAGATATGAATTCCAAATACTGCTATTTTTTTATCAATTCACAATAATTCTAATTTCTTGTTAGATGATTAATATCTTTATTGCAAGGAAAATTCAGAATGTAGATAATTATTTGAGTTTCCAGAAAACTTCGAGAATAATACTCGCGAACGTATTTATAGACATTTCTGTAAAGATTTCTTGTGACCGAATCCG
This sequence comes from Amaranthus palmeri, assembly GCA_019776075.1. Lineage (NCBI taxonomy): Eukaryota > Viridiplantae > Streptophyta > Magnoliopsida > Caryophyllales > Amaranthaceae > Amaranthus > Amaranthus palmeri. Next base: position 643,823 of record JAAKBH010000329.1, read on the forward strand.
GATTTTTTGCGAATTTAAAAATAATTTTATATGATGAAGGGGCGTTATATGATACTTCATCCGTCTTAAATTACTTGCAACATTAAAAATATTTTACCGTTATCTATTACCCTTAAATTATGATTAGCTTAAATGATATTAAAGCACATTCTCTATTCTAATATACTCGTTATTTTATGATTATTGATATTATATATCATTCAAGCGTATTTTTTTATTGCGGCTAATGAGTAAGAACAAGTATAAGTGAAATTTTGTTTGAATTGTTTAATGACATACTTTATAATATTAACTTTTTATTAATTTTTAGATGTGCATGACTCTTGGAAGGAATAATAATTTGGGGTTTTGGAGTTAGATGTGCATGACTCAATATAAAAATAATCAAAATAATACATTCGATTGTGTAAAAGTCAAATGTAGCAAGTATAAGGGAAACAAAGGAAGTACATTAAGTGGAATCTTATTAGTATCAAATTTTTATAATTTTTTAATTATAATTCACATTCCATTATGTAAAATAAAGTCAAATAGCAAAGATTATTAGTATCAAATTTTTATAATTTTTTAATTATAATTCACATTAAATTGCATAAAAAGTTAGTTATAAGTTTTTTTAAAACGGTGGACGTACTTCCTCCATTCCATTATATTTGCTACATTTTACTTTTTATGCATTCCGATGCACAAGATTCTACTTAGCTATATTTTTAATTACACATTATTCACAATATGTAAAATAAAACTAAACGATAAATACTGCCTATAATCAAAATATGGCGGGTTAATCGTGTTGGGATGAGTTGTCCCACATCGACAAATTGGAAATGGTGTGCACACTTTATAAGCTATTGGAAACCTTCTCCCATGGCCATATGGTTTTGGGATGATATATGTCTCCTTGGCTTGTGAAGTGTGTGCACCTCGTGTTTTCCCCGATAATTGATGGCATTCACAATAAGTCCAGTCTAACTTAACATGGTATCAGAGCCGAAGGTGGTTCCTGGTATGATGTGGCTCACATGTGAGGGGGAGTGTTGGAAATACTTCACATGTGAGACAAGATCCCACATCGATAAAAAAGTGGGTTGTGGACTTGCATATATACTTGATGAGCTAATCCTCCTATAGCCATATGGTTTTGGGAATCAATGAACCTCATTGAATGTATATGCAAGTCCACGCTCTTAACCCGTGGGTTTGTAGGCCCGAGCCCACGGGTGTCCCGTGTCCCCACGAGTGGGCCACGGTGAGATTATGTGACGAATTGTCACGGCCTAATATGGTATCAGAGCCGATGGTTCGATCAAAAATTTAAAAATGGTAGGTTCGAAAAGAATGGCGTTCCTACCCTAATTGATTACTCCCACATGCGAACTTGACGGGGGTTCGCATGTGAGGGGGGTGTTGGGATGAGTTGTCCCACATCGACAAATTGGAAATGGTGTGCACACTTTATAAGCTATTGGAAACCTTCTCCCATGGCCATATGGTTTTGGGATGATATATGTCTCCTTGGCTTGTGAAGTGTGTGCACCTCGTGTTTTCCCCGATAATTGATGGCATTCACAATAAGTATTTCCAACAAATCGCGAGGTACAGGAATTTTTCCCAACCACTCGATTAGTCGAATTGTCTGCGGCATTTGCTTCATCCTTACGCTTGCTTTTGAATAGAACTAGTTGGACACTTGGACTCCACGCTTTCTTCTCTTAATCTCTTTGTACAAGAATATTATTATTATTATTATTATTATATTATAAAAAAAAACTAGTCTTTTGTGAGACCGTCACTGACGTATCTCAAGTCCAATACAATCAATTAAAAATTAATATATGTCTATTTATCGTATTCTTAATGCTTGCTTACATTATTCTTAATGTTTACTTACAAATTTACAATATCCTTAATGCATACTTACAATATCTGATCTTAAATGTCTACTTACGTCATTCTTAAAGCCCACTTACAATATTTTTTAAAAAATATATAATAGGTAGATCCAATTAGAGATAGTTTCTCAAAGAGACCGTCTCTCGCAAGAATTTGTGTAAAAAAAATTAAGAAAATAATTATTTATCAGTTGAAGAGCAACTACTTTATAGAGTATGTTTATAATTTGGTTCTCAATGTTTTTTTTTCAGTCTTTTCAAGAATTTCTAAAACGAGTGATATTTTAAATATATATTCTTAGAATCAATTTTTGTCTATGTTGTAGAAAATATCACTTTTCATAGTTATAGTTATATTATTATGATTTGTTAGAATTTAGAAAAGAGGTCTATGCAATTCAAACAAACAGGAGAACAATTAATACGCAACAAACCCAAATGAGTTTCGCTAATAAAACCATTTGATAGTAGCAAAAGTCACTCTACAAGCTTAGAGAGTTATCCTTTTCTCTTTTTTTGATCTGAGAAGCAGATCTTTTGTATCATTTTCCTTTTCATTTTCAGATCTTCTGTCAGATTTTCTCTTATTCTTTCTTTCTCTTAGCCTACCCAATATTAAAAAATAATTTATCCTAAAATTGTGGCTTGCGTTGGTGCATGTCTATTTGACCCCAAAGTATCAACTTCCATATTGTGCGGTGTGCCATGGAGTGGACAAGTTGCATGGGCACATTTTTTGTAACGCAAATTCTTGTATGAGACCGATAGTCAATCTATTCGTAATTTTTCGACAATAATCCCATCTTTTGATTAACTATGAATAATCCGAACTTAGAGGGTATTTTTCTAGAGTAAACTCGTTACCGGATGACTTGCTAGTTGCTATAGCAAGTTTTATTTTTGTAAACAAAAGATAAATTAAAAAAATGTCGAAAAAATGTTCAAAAAAAATTTACGACTTTTTTAATCGATTATTTAGAATTTTTTATGCAAAATTTCAAAATTTTTCTCTAATTTAAAATTAATTTTCATTTTAATTTTTTGTGAATTACCTGTTATAGGCTATAGCAGGCCATCGAGCCACCCAAGTTTACTTTAGGCAAACACCCTTTAAAGTTTGGATAATTCATGGATCATCAATAAGTGAGATTATTATAGGAAAATCACGAATAAGTTCTAGGTAATTTTTCCTAGAAACTTTTAGTTTATAAGCTTCTTATTTTAAGATTCTATAACCGTGAAACAGTCTCATATAAAACAGGCTATTTTCGTAAATGATTCCACAACCATACGATTATGGGCTTGTTGGCCCAGCTTATGCCTGAGGTAATGTATAAAAATCAGCGGTCAGGTCCAAGTTGTTGCATGTTTACCAAGTGTTAACACTTTATATGTCGTGCACTACTTTTGAACCTCTCGCTTACACTTGCACATATTACCTCATCCCTGACGTATACTATTTCCTCCAATCTGAAATACTCGCTATATTTCCGTTATTGATACTTCCTCCGTTCCACAATACTTGCTACATTTCATTTTTTTACGCATTTCAATGCACAATTTTGGTCATTAATATCTTAAACTACACTTATCTAAATATCATAAAAATTTAATGTTATGAAAGTATGCGATTAGACGATTCAAACAAGATCCCATTTGACTATATTTTTACTTACACATTAGTCGAAATATGTAAAATAAGCTTAAACGATGAATAGTGCACAGAAACGAAATGTAACGAGTATTTTAGAACGGAGGAAGTACTATTCATCGTACAAGCTTATTTTATGTATTGTAATAATATGTAAGAAAAAATAGAGTCAAGTGAGAAATTGTTTTAAATGTCTAATCACATACTCCCTCCGTTCTTTTTTGATTGTCCACATTACTATAACGGGTAGTTTCATATGTTTGTCCTATTTCCTAAAATGGAAAGTTTTGATACCCTCTTTTCACCCCCTCTCTCTTCTAATATCCCATTTATAATAATTAATTTATATTTTCTCTCTCATAATACCAAAACAATCATTAATTCACACCACTATTGTACTAATAAAATATCCCCCTCTCTCTTCTAATATCCCATTTATAATAATTAATTTATATTTTCTCTCTCATAATACCAATACAATCATTAATTCACACCACTATGATAATAAAATAATACCCACAATCAACAAAGATTCCCACTATCTTAATATGTGTGGAATCTTCAAATAGGACACACATATAAGAACGGAGGGAGTACCTTCATAATGTTAATTCTTTTTATAATTTTTGACGTGTATAATTCATTATATAGATGATCAAATATTCTAAATAATACATTGAATTGAGTAAAAAGTCAAATATAATTAGTATAATGAAACGGAGGAAGTACTTGCCAAATTTTGAACAAGTGTTCTTGCGAAAAATCATGTATCAGTAACACAAACCTTAAAATAAAAACTTTATATTCTAATAAGTTATATAATTCATTCGTTTCATATTATTTGCAACATTATAAATAATGCATTATTTATTCATCATTTTTAATTTGAGATTAATTAATTTTAAATTTTGATCTATAATTTAAATTATAATCAAATGAAATTTTGTTTGATTCGTTTCAAATGGTGCTAGTATTTTAAAATGAAAGAAGTATTAAATTAACATTATAACTCATATACGAAACATGTTTTATGGTGAGATATATAGTATCAAAAAATAATATATGTTTTTTAAAAAATGACTCCTTTTTATCTATTTCAAGTGTCTCATTTAATTTGCACTATTGAATTTAATTTCCTTGTATTTGTTAAAAGTAATTATGCAAAAGTTGTTTTTTGAAAAGAAGTTTTTTAAACAAATTTGTTTGGTCTTATATGTTATTAGAATGAGTTTGAAAAAACAAAATACTTTTGAGTGATTGACCTTTTTAATTCAACCTTAATAAATTTTATATATTAAAGTAGGATGAAAAACGATAATTATATCTATATATAGAAGATGCATGTAGTTAAAAAATCTTTCGACTTAAAATTAAAGATCAATAGAGGAAAACAAATCAAAACAAGATCACATGACAAAAACATGACAAGATAAAAATTAAGGCTAATAATATGAACAAATAAACCTAAAAACAATCATAATTAAATATTATAATAATAAATAAGAGATACGTGACATGAGTATAGGCGTATGTGGCTATTTAAGGTCTAGAACACAATATAATGTCTCCAATACTAGTTGTATTACTAGTCAAGTCTTTAAAGTTGTGCAATTTGTTTATGTCAATTGTCATGTCTAATTTGCTCCTTCCATATTTTACCAGGCCTATCGCGATTTCTCTTCCATATATTATGATGTTTTCCATCCTTCCCATAGGTGCATCGATGAACTTTCTCAACATATGTCCAAGTATCTCAATCTACTTTCACCCTTCTTACAGGCAAGTTTTCAGTGATGCTAGTGGGTTTAAGGTCTTAAATGGGTTCGAAACATTAGGGATGGTCACAAGTAGACTCAGTATCGTTCTTGATATTGTATGGGCTCTAGGCAAACTGAAAGAAGTGGACCCTCTCTATGAAGAGTCAATCCTGAACTTAAAGGGGTGTTTGAAAAAATAACAAAGATGAACTCTATATATTATAATTAGCATTAAAAATGTACACGTGTCATATAATTCTTAAATGATAAAAGAACTACTCATAAGTGTCTACTTCTATTAACTAGCATTTTCTAATTTTAAGGTCTTTCTAACTTTAGGTCCTAGGCAAATACATACCTTGTCTATAGTCAAAAACGACCCTGTCAGCAAAAAATTATTAAATTAGGCAATAATAATAATTATCCATATAATGAAGTTATATACCTATTTTAATCCGAATTTTCAGGAAATTTCACAAAACTTATATTATCATTTTAAATCTTTATTTTTCTCACACATTTATAATTTTTCCCAGCTCATCCATATATATAAAATCTCATGCATTATTATTATTACTATTTTTTTAATATAATTTCCCCCTTTTCTTTTTTCATTTTTTTTCTCTTCTAATATTATTAAGGATGTTAATCCCCATTATAATTTTCCTTTTCTCTCCTTCAAAAAAATTACTTCCATTTATTATAATTAGTTTTCTTCAATCATCTTCCATTACATAATTAATTTATTAATTACATAATTAATTTATTTAATTAAAAATGGATTCACATTCCATGAAATATATTTATAGAAGACAATGTGAACAAAATTTAATGCATTTATTTGCATTAAGAAGAGGAATTTTTTATGAACATGATATTTTTCAAAGGATACTTCCTTTTACCATGGTTAGATTAACCCTTTTCTTTATTATCTCTCAAGCTTTTCGTCGTCTTCTCAAGCCTTTTAAACAAACCGAATTTGTATGTGATTTAATGGTATGAAATTATGCATTTTTTTAATTTTTAATTTCTCCTAAAAATATTTTATTTGATTTTTTTTTTATTATAATTGAGTTTATGTATCATGTTTTAAGGTTTTGTAAGATAATTTATATCACAAATTCTTAAATGAAACCGCGTCATAAGACTATCTCTATTGGACCGACCCATGTATATGTAGTCTATTAAGATGATCAATTAGAAAAATGAGTTAATTATATGGACTCTTCTCATGGTGAGACAGTCTCATATAAGTGTCAAGGAACAAACTCAACCAAAATCTTAAGCTGATGGTTGAGGCCGTAGGATATGCTATATACTCTAATACGCCCCCTCACACGAGAGCCCATTGGGCCAGAAGTGTGGATGCAGCACAAGTTCTTCTCATACCTGGCACTAAATATTCCACTTTAAATGAACGGTGGTTGAGATTCGAACTTGTAACCCCTTGTCACGTTACTAACAACGAACGATCAATGGCTAAACTCAATCAAAAGCTTAGGCCGATGAGTTGAATTTTTCGGACGGGTGTCACGTTGACTTTTTTTTTTTATTATTGTTAGTAGCGTTAGTGTTTTTGTTTGTTATTTAAGCCAACCAACCATTTAGTCAGTTGTTATATAGAAACATATGATAATTAAAACTTAGTTATTAGTTATTCGCAGTTAAAAAAAAAAGGTAAGTCAAATTTCTAAAAATAACAATGAAATACTAGTCCCGGTAAATTTTTAATTTTTGGTTTATAGTCGGCTATATAAATTTTATGAATTAAAATAAAATAAAATATTGCACACCATCCCTCTCAATAAAACTACACATTGGACTTTGGTAATAATTTTCATGAATCAAATCTTAATCTATATTTTATTCTATATCTATATTTATAAGTTCCAACATAGTTAAATAAAATGTTATTTAGTTCATTCATCATCATCATCATACCCAGAGTTCCCGCACATAGATATTCTATGGTCAGGGTCCGGAGAAGGAAGGTCGACGACGTCTCATACCCAGAAGGAGAGGGCGGTCATAAGAGTTCATTGCAATGTATTAATATCAACTTATTGTATAGCTTTTATTTGTATATTAAGAGTTGAATTAACGTATGATATATTTAGTGAAAAACCCAATTAGACACTTTCATTTGTTGGAGTATCATAGTTATATACCTTTATTTGTACACTTATTTGTGCATTACCCAAGGTCGGCCCTAAGCAAGTGCAAAACGTGCATGTGCCGAGGGCCCTCCAAAAATATTAGTTTTTAACTAGTGCTAAGGTTCAAACTTTTTTATATACTATATAATTGCTTAGGGGCCCATAAATTATTTTTCGCCCCGAGCACCTCAATTCTCAGGGGTTGGCCCTATTTACCAAGAGCGTGTGAATTTCTTTTTGTCCTCTCCTTGGCAGGGCACGAGTATGATATATCCACTACCCTTTTCCTGATCTTGAATCCTTATTTGTGCGGGATATATACTGGATTGATGACTCTGATTCTGACTCTGATGCTTTTTTTCAGACAGGAATTATTTTAGGACCATGTGTCCTAGGAAGAATTTACAAAAAGTACAACATAATAACAGATAGGCCTAATCAAATACAATTCATCAATGTGGTAGCTTACATGGGTGTTCTTTATCATGTATTCCTAATTAGTATAAAAACTGATTTTGGTGTCCTTAAAAGGAGTGGAAAAAAAGTATGGGTTATAGGACTATCCTCTCTTTTTGCTTCATTCTTTGTTATGGCTTCTCTTAATGACCTACTAAATCCTCTTACATTCAAGACTCCTTTCCTTGTCTACATATTTGTCTTCCAACATTCGTCGACTTGGTTCACGAACCTAGCTCCGATCCTAGAAGAACTCAACCTTTTAACAACCGAAATGGGGCAACTTGCATTGGCCTCATCGATGACTAATGAAGTCGTTACATGGTGCTTTTGGATGTACTTACTGATCAGTAATCTGTTCCGTTTACGCGGTTTTTACAATGGGGTTATGCCCCTTTGTTTAATTGTAGGTTCGATTATGTTGGGTTTAAGGCCGGTTTTGATCTGGTTTATCAAACGGGTACCTCAAGGCGAACCGGTTAAGGAAGTGTATGTTATTGGGATTTTGCTAGGGGCTTTTGTTATGTCATTTATTAGTGATATTGTAGCTGGATCTCCTGTCCTAGGAGTAGCATTTCTTGGTTTGGTTATACCAAGTGGGCCCCCTTTAGGCAAAATAATTCAACAAAGGAGTGAAATGTTCATTAAGATTTGTTTACTTCCTTTCTTTTACTTGGCTATTGGTGATATGACTGATATACATGGTATAAGGGATCTTAAGAGTCATGTTGGATTCCAATCAATTCTAATTATTGGTTATTGTATTAAGACATTTGTTACCATGTTGGTTGCAATGTATTATAAGATGAGCCCTAGATTAGGATTGGCTCTTGGTTTAGTCATGGATACAAGTGGGGTACTCAATGTTATGGTTTTCTTGAGTTACACGCTACGTCAGGTAATTTAACATTTGTTTGGATATTCGTTTGGATATCATTTGTAACTTCATATTCCCTTCTAGTCATGTAGAATGGGACATTTTCTTGTCGGACTAATTCGCTGAAAATGTCCTATTTCTATTTTTGTCATTTTTTTACTCTTTTATCCTTACTACAACAACACATAAATATCGATACCTTTATGGAAAAAGAGAGTTTTTTCCTCACTTTTAAGTGGTCCCGCATCCCTCCTTGGTATGTCTCATTCTATTTGAATAGGAGGGAGTATATATTAATAAAAAAGTAAGTATGATTGCACATGTCATTTACTATAGTCCATAGCTATAAATCTTTGGCTATAGTGAGAATGTACATTTCCTAATAGATCAAAGTTAAAAAAAAAGATGTTTTATGCATTGAAGGAAAAACTAAAATTAATAACCCAACTTATTATTTATTCGCTGAAAACCAACCACCTTTAGATTATTCTTAAATAATCTCACACATTACATGTGTCTGATGAATGTACCCATTCAAAATGGAATGTTGTGTTTTAGTGACTCAGAAGCTTCGTTTGAAGAACGATGAAAGTTTTATAAAGTTTTTATAATGGTTGAAATGATGTTAAATAGAAGTAATATATTGACCGGAACGTTGTCTTTTTTAATGAACGTTGTTAAAATTCAAGTTATATTTCGTAGTTTCAATCATTAATTTAATCTAATTTAATTATCTCGATATCTTAACATGCAGAAAATGTATAGTGACAAGGCAACACACCTAGTATTGAATAGTTTGGTTGTGACAACAATTGTGACACCACTAGCATTTTACTTGCACAAGGATCGTAATACAAATTGTAACAAGTCCATTGAAGGTTTTGATTTATCATTCTTAGCAACATTAGAGGCACCAAAATTGAAGATCCTAGCATGTATCGATACCGATGATGAGATCTCCGGCATCATTTCGTTGTTGAACGTTTCGAGTCCCTCGAAATCGCACCCCATCGATGTTTATGTGGTGCATTTATCGGAATTTGTAGGTCAAGCAACACCTATACTGATGGTTCATCGAGATCATAAAAGGATCTGTGACTATAATGGTTGCGTTCATATAATGACTGCATTAAAAAGTTATTGCGAAAAATCCAAGGGTGGTATTAACATTCAATTGTTAACTATGATCACACCATTTAAGAGCATACATGAAGGTATATCTTTCTTAGCTAGGGAAAAAATGATTCCTCTTCTTATTGTGCCTTATAATTATACTAGTCAAGGACTTGCGCTTAATAGGAATTCCTCGAGTGATCTGAATCGTAAGCTACAACTACACATGCCTTGTACGATTGGAATTCTTGTTCATAGGGATAAGGCAAGTAAGCAATGGAATAACAAAGATACATTCTCTTATCGTGTTCATGTTATTTACTTCGGAGGGGAAGATGATCGAGAAGCGTTAGCATATGCTACACGAATGTCTAGACACCCGCGTGTTAGCATTACCTTAACACGAGTTGTGGTTAAAGAAAGCCAAGGTACTAATAAACACGACAAGAAATTGGATGATTTTCGATTAGCTTTGTTTAAGACCAGGGTCGTTGGTAAGAGTCGAGCTCATGTTTTTCAACAAATTTATGTACAAGATTGGTTAAAAGCACTTGATGTAATCAAATCCTTTGACAACAATTATGAACTTGTTATGGTAGGAAGAAGACATGGTGAGACTAATGTGAGTGAAAAGGAACTATCCGTTTTGTGTGAGAATCCGGAATTAGGGCTAATTGGTGAAATTTTTGTATGCAATGAACTACGTTGGGGAAACACCTCTATTTGGTAATGCAACATTGTAGAAATATTGGTAGAGATGAAGTTTTAGACAATCTTAAGGTATTGGAAGATGATGTATGATGACTACTGTAACACCCGAATTTCCTTCGTTTTCTTACGGTTTTGGTTTTGGTATAAAGGGTCGGAAATTCAGAGGAGTTACAGTTGTTACAAGTACATTTCGATGGTTTCGACTTTTGAGTTTGACAACACGAAAATCTTGATACAGGCTTGAAATGCCAGAATTCACGGATCTGGGTTTTGCTTCTTTATACTGAATATGTACATCTTTTAAGGCACTTGAGAGGTTGAGTTTTGTAATGTGTATATTTTGAGATTGATAAACATAGAAGATTTGTAGATTTATAAATTATTTTACCTGCTATTCAGCATAAGTGTTCTATTTGACTTTTGACATTATTTATCAATCACTTTTTATTGAAGTATATCAATCACTTTTAAATTATATTGTATTCTTATTCTATAACATATAACATAGTCAAGTACTTGTACCAAAGTTCGGACGCAATAACATCAATATAGTACT